>CM062810.1:137573220-138173220 GCA_031772625.1 Pinus tabuliformis
TCAAGCTACTCAAAATCAGAAAAAGATGTACACAAACCAGCATTAAATAGAACACGTTTTTGAGGTAAGAGACCTCGTTTTCTCTATATTGCATCCCTGTAAACAATATAAACTCAAGAAAAGCGGTCCAAAAATTTTGAAACCAAGGTTTTATGGACCTTACAAATTTCTCTGAAGGATTGGTGATGTAGAGTATGAGTTAGAATTGTCGAGTGATGGCAGAATCCATACTTCTTCCATGTGTCATGCCTCAAGAAGGCTTTGGGATAGTAGGTCGCCACCTCTATCGAATTTCCTCCATTAGACGAAGAAGGAAAACTAGAATTGACTCCAGAAGATGAGTAATTTTATAATACCTTATTAAATGGAAGAATTTACCAAAGGAGACACCACTTGGGAAGGAGAACAAATTTTACAGCACCCAATTCTGTAATTGCTTGAAGGAAAGTGATTTTGAGAAGGGGGGAATGTAATGTCCTCTGCAAATTGAGGGCTTATGGAGGATGTAATAGCCTATCCGACCTTATAGGCTACAATCTTGTTAAAGGGGTGAAAACCCGGTTTTCCTATGCTGGGGCAACATTGGGCAAAAATTGGGTCGGTTGGGGCTAAATTAGGGATTGCACACATAACTCCTCACTTTGTTGGAGCCCATGGAAAATATATAAATAGAAGAGGATTGAGATCAAATGAGGAATCATCAATTTTTGATCAATTCATTTGTTAATTGAGCTTATCTCTAAGGGTTTAAGACCCCTTTCTCTAAATCAATTTCGGTAATGCAAGATTCTACCCTAGTTGGTGTATCTCTTGCATTTTCTATGTGTCTTCTTGTTCTAGCATAGGTTTTCTCCTCCTAGAAGAGCAGTGAAGTGTCCTTTGCCTATGTGGAACAAGCTTGAGCTCTTCTATAAAATTATGGCTTGGGTTGTAAGTCAATTCTCTGTGGAACAAGATTGAGCTCCTTTATAAAATTAGGGCCTAGCTGAATATCAATTCTCTATGGAACAAGATCGAGCTCTCCTCTGAAATTAGGGTCTAGTTGTATGTCAATTCTCTATGGAACAGATCGAGCTCATCTCTAAGGTTAGAAATTGCGTTGAATATTAGCTCTCTATGAACATGCCACAAACCTATGTTAGACTGACATCTAGGATAGATGATTTATGGAACTTTGAAACAGTATGAATTATAGGGATGGATGATGTGAATTTCAGGGATTTTATAAGTGTTAGAAATTGTAATTACTCCCGCATGTGGAGTTAGCTAAAATTAGAGAGTCAGTTAACTGAGTGTTGAGTGCTGAGTTTTGAGCATTGAGTCAAGTCAAGCGATAGATGAAGAGTCAAGTGCAGTCCATATTTAGAGTGTGAGTTAACTGAGTTAAGTGTGTGTGCATGTCAAGATATTTTAGGCGAGTCACTAGTCGAAAAGGTTTAAATACCCTTCACCAAGTTCATTGTAAGAATCAAGTTTTGTGTGATCAATAAAAGAGAATAAGATCATGTTTTGTCTGTAAATTCATGCTTTTTCTGCTTTGCCTTCCTAACAAATTGGTATTAGAGCCAGGTTAAAACCAAAAACCACTGAAGGGAAAAATTTATGGTTTGGAAGATTCGTGAACAGCCCCAACTATAGTCAACAACCATCGCCACATCCTCAAAGAACAGAGTGTGGAGAGGAGAGAGCCGCAAGTTCCTATGCAGTAGATTGATAATCCATTTAATCTTTTAGTGGAAGGAAGGAATACAGAGCAGTGATACCTTTTTATTTTTCCAAGTCATAGCCTCGAGCCAGTGACTTCTGTGTAAGCAGCCAGTCTACAAGTCCGATTTGTTGAGCCGCCGCCTTTAGCAGAAGAGAGCCCTAGTTCTTGGGGCAAGTTCTTTAGAGTGAAATTTTTATGTTGCGCTAGCAGAAAATTCAGCGTAAGTGAAATTCAATTAAAGTCACATGAGCTTATTTATTGGATTCAAAAGGGTTTTTTTTTTAAGTTGTTTTTAAAAAAAGGCACATGCATAAAACAAAATGGTCTTTCTTCCTATGTTTGAAAAGAGGACTTTCTTCATATATTTGAAGTATTAAAGATTTTCTTTATAAACATTTAAGTTGAAAGTTATAAAATGATCCAGGTGGCTCTAGAGACACACAAGGGACAAAGAAGGCTTATGGAAGCTCAAAAATCAAAGTGATCAGAATGTTTTCAAATAGGACTAGAGTGTATATCTTATCGTCCTGATCGTAGCAGTGCGAACGATTCGTCAATCCGAGCTTGTATAAGGGAGAATGAGCCAGTCAAATTTTTGGTCAAAGTTGGACTCTGGCCAGGTTTATGTGTCCTACAATTTGACCGACCCCGGGGTATGAAACCAAGCTCCCGAAAGATGGCAAATTTGTTGGATCGTTAATTTGTCTAATATCCCCTATATTATACAAATTCGTAAATGTGTGTTTGTTATTATAAAAAATATAAAATAAAAAAAATATGTTAATTTGGGCGGCGAACCATGATCCCCGCTACCCCCATCGGACCCAAAACAGATTTTATTAATTGGGCCGAGAGGCCATGACCTCCACTGGCCCCAACCCACATAAGCCAAATCAAATATTAAATGGGTTGGCAGCCATGACCCCGCCAGACCCTCCAACCAATCCACCGAACCCTAAATATAAATGTTAAAGGGTTGTGGGTGGGCCACCTTCGGTGGACCTGGCGCACACCCAACCAACGTTGTCAAGTGCTGAACTGAGGATGGCGCAGCTCGAACCCGCCCGGATAGTGGCCAGCCAACCTCCTAGGCACCCTCACACGCCACCATTAATGTGCCCCAATGGCCATTCCAAACAACAAAACAGTGCGCCATATTTTAATTTACGGCAACGCAAATATAAAAATGTCACATCATCCAACATATCTGATCAGCGGAGGTAAGGGGTGGGCTGCCCAATGCAGACCTGAACCCAAAAATATTAATGCAGTTTCAAAATAAAACTAATTGAGTGTTAATATGGAGGGGTCGAGGTTTGACCACCCGACCTCCTCCTCATAATTCGACTTTTATTACCAATCTGTCTACAACAGAATTCTTTGTTGAATCTGCCCCAAATTTTGTATATAAACCCAATTCCATAGTGTGCATAGGGGGAGGAAGGTAGAATGTAGCACGGTTTTCAAGATATGTATTTTTTTTATTAATTATTGCAGGTGGAACCATGATTTTGGAAAAACACAGGCGGAACCATGATTGAGCCAGATTTCTAGGAGGGCAGAATTTTGCCAGTGTCCAAATTGGACAAATTTTATGTCGATCTTACACCTCTCAGTGACACGAACCTAATAGCACAGTCAAAATTTTGATCTAAGCAGAAGATCTTTAGATGACCCAGAGGAGGGAATCTTTGAGGAATCTTAGGGAATATAAAAGATTACTTAAGCCCCATATTCTCACTTTGTTAGAATTCATAAATTTGATAGTCAATTTTACACTATTCGATGCCACAAATCTAATGGTCCATTCAGATTTTCCATTTGATCATTTCATTTTTCAGCCACTTTTCAAAGTGGAGTACAGGTGTCAGCATTCATGTGCGAGTAGTCATTTCCATGCAATTCGACGCTGCGAGATTGATGGTACAACTAGCTTCAGCAGTTTGACATCCTTTTCTTCAGGTGGACCCAAGATGTGAGGTATATGCAATGTGTTCATGTACTTATTTTTTTCTATGAGATGCATTGTGCTGCACAAATCCCTATTGATGTTTGATGTGGGATCTTGTTTTCTTGCTTGTTTCATTCTTCCTGCTTGATGTGACATGGAATCATCTGCGAGATGTACTTCTTGTCATGTTGTTATTGAGATCTCTTTGTCGACATGTTGACAGGATACTCATGTTGTAGTCATGTATGTCTGAATTGAGATCCCTTTGTTGCCATGTTGGCAGGATGCTCATTTTTGTCATATGTGAAATTATGTCATATTGATAGGAGTCCTTTTTGAAAGAGAGTTCCTGTAGCAGAACATATCTTAGAGCCACTCCTACATGAGGGCATATTCTTTGTACGATAGAGAAAAACACATGCATGTACATCATCACTCTTTCCAGCACTTAATGCAGCGGCCTACACCATCTTGACACTGGGCCCTGGAGACGTAGTCCCTCCTGGACGAACTCCGTTATCAACGTCTTGTGTTTTATGTTGTTGATTAGTGTCATGTTCCTTCTTCTTTACAGCATGCAAGATATGTTCAATTATGCTATTTGAAATGTAATTCTAATCACATCACGAAAGAAAAAGATCTTGGGTAAATCCGGGAGTTGAGTCAACTCAGATCAAGTTTGGTATCAAAGTAGTCTTTACGTGGATGTGAATTGCAAGTGTGAACAATGGAACGTGCAGTGACAGAGGATGAAAAATTGATGTACAGGGTGGAAATAATTTATGAAGCTCTACAAAAAGAGACAGAGGAAAAGGAGTGATTGCAGCTTCAGTTACAAGCCACGGAAGAGGCCCTGGAAGAACTGAAGCACAACAACCAAAATCTTTAAATAGAGAACGTTGAATTAAATATGCTTCAACATGAAGAGGAGGAAATATAGACTTTGCTACAACAGCTGCAAGCTAAGGACGAGGCCTTGGAAAAGTTGCAGTGTGACCCATGTGAGGTAAAAAGTAATTCTCCATCTTCATGTATGTTCCCTGATGATGATTTCACTATTTTTGAAAATCATACCACATGAATTGGCTCCAAATTGTTGAAGAAAATGGGGTATGAAGGAAAAGGCTTGGGCATTAATGTCCAAGGAATTTTCAACCCCATCAAAGTAGAGTAATTACCCCGTGAGGCAGGACTTGGGTATGTTGGAAAGGAAGTTTGGAAATGCACCAAGACAGCTAGCGAACCAACAACAAAAGATAATGAGTAGCCCTCATCAGTTCCTTCCAAATCGACAGAGGAGGTAAAAGATGTTGATTTCCTTTCGGTTTCGTCTTCACATAGTATGATTTCTATTGGAGATGTGGAGATACCAATTACAGGGACAAACATGAGGCTCCTTACCATGATGAGGTACAAGGAGGAAAAAGAAATTGGTTTTAACAACCAAGACATAACTCAACCATTGGAGGTTTTGCAGAGACCTCAATTTGCAGGGTTGGGATACACCGAAGGAGAATGCTCGAAGGTGTCAGATTCTTCCGAGACATCATCAAAATAATCGAGGAAAGAGAATGATGGGAACACATCTCCATCATCCCATGGCAGTGTCCATTGCAGGGAAAGAGCTGAGGCAAGCTTTCATCGCCATACTTACACTAGAGATGGCAAGGAAACGTATAACCAATTTTGATATTCGAATGTTCATTTCGATCGTAATCATGTTGTTAAAGATGAACGAAATCATGGAATCGAAAAACATGTACCTTTTGTGGATTACATAACCATACATTTTCTAAGTGTTGGAGAAGAATAGCAACACACAAAAGGAGGAGGCATGAGACCCCCTCAACAGTAGGTAAAGAAACATGTTAAGAAAATCTGGAGGAAGAAGATGTACTGCAGTCATTGCAACAGAGGTGATCATCAAAGAGCCACTTGTTGGAGGCTCCATCCAGAGCAGTGCCTTAAAGACAAAGTGTCGGTGCATGAACCAGGTGAAACAATTGTTCGACAAGCAAAACCACCACAAGGGGGTGACCCATTCACATTCATAAGTGAAAAATGGTTTCTAGATATGTTATCTTGTCATGGTCGTGCTTTTGTAAATCACTTGTTGCATTTTAAAATGTAAAAGTGATTATGTGTTTTCCATCACTTCTTCAGCAACAATGATGTTTGGTCGTATTATGTGTTGCATTTTACACTCTGAAAGTGATGTTGTGTTTCCATCACTTATCAAGACAAAAATAGTGTTTGGCCTTATTTTTGTAAATCATGTGTTGCAGTGATGATGTGTTTTCCATCACTTGTTGGAGAAACAATGATATCTTGGCCTTGTTTTCATAGTTGGGGTATTGTTTCCATTTTGATGTAAACTTGACCACTAAGTATGTGTTATAAACTCGTGGCAAGTATGGGATGCTTGGGTCATTAGTTGGTCATGAAATTCAAGCATGTAATTTTCAAAAACAATGTACTACAAGTTGCAGAGGTTGCAGGTGTCAGCTCATCACTTAAGGCTCCGAAGAATAAAGGTGAAGGATATGGAAGCGAGAACTTTTCAAGATGCTTGTGATACAGACAAGGTACAGAGAAGTTGTAGATTATTTTTCATGCTTTTGGAGGACTAAAAGCTCCTTAGTGGGGAGGATTGATCCAGGTGGCTCTAGAGACACACACAGGACAAAAAAGGCTTATGGAAGCTCAAAAATCAAACTGATTAGAATGCTTTCGAACTAGGACCAGAGCATATATCTTCTCATCCTAATCGCAACAGTGTGAATGGTTCATCAACCCGAGCTCGTATGAGGGAGAACGAGCCAGTCAAAGTTGGTCAAAGTGGATTGTGGGCCAGGTTTAAGTGTCCTACAATTTTACCGACCCCGGGGCATGAAACCTAGCTCCCAAAAGTAGGCGAATTTGCTCGATCGATAATTTTTCTAATATCCCCTATATTAGACAAATTCATAAAAGTGAGTTTGTTATTATTAAAAAAAACAAATATGTTAATTTGGGTGGCAGGCCATGACCCCTGTCATCCCCATCGGACCCAAAAAAAAAATTATTAATTAGGCCGACAGGCCGTGACCCCCGTTGGCCCCAACCCACATAAACCAAATCAAATATTAAATGGGGAGGCGACCATGACCCCACTGGACCCTCCAACCAATCCACCAAACCGTAAATATAAATGTTAAATGGTTGTGGGTGGGCTACCTTCTGTGGACCTAGCCCACACCCAACTAACGTTGCCAAGTGCTGAACCGAGGGTGGCAAGGCTTGAACCCGCCTGGCAGGTGGCCGACCCACCTCCCGAGCACCCTCACGCACCACCATTAATGTGCCTCAATAGCGCAATCCAAACAACAAAACAACGCGCCATATTTTAATTTATGCCAACCCAAATATAAAAACGTCACATCACCCAGCATATCCGATTAGCGGAGGTTAAGGGGCAGGCCACCCAATGCACACCCAACCCCAAAAATATTAATGCGGTTTCAAAATAAAACTAATTGAGTGTTAATATGGAGGGGTCGGGGTTTGACCACCCGACCTCCTCCTCATAATTTGACTTTTATTACCAATCTATCTACAACAGAATTCTTTGTTGAATCCGCCCCAAATTTTGTATATAAACACAATTCCATAGTGCGCAAAGGGGGAGGAAGGCAGAATGCGGAACGATTTTCGTGATATGCAATTTTTTTATTAATTTTTGGAGGTGGAACCATGATTCTGGAAAAACACAGGAGGAACCATGATTGAGTCAAATTTCCAAGAGGGCGGAATTTTGCCAGTGTCCAAATTAGACAAATTTTATGTCGATCTTACACCTCTCAGCGACACAAACCTGATGGCGCAGTCAAAATTTTGATCTGAGCAGTAGATCTTCAGATGAACTGGAGGAGAGAATCTTTGAGGAATCTAGGGGGAATCTAAAAGATTACTTAAGCCCCAGATTCTCACTTTGTCAGAATTCAAAATTTTCACAGTCGATTTTACACTATTCGACGCCACAAATCTGATGGTGCATTCATATTTTCAATTTGATCATTTCATTTTTTAGCCACTTTTCAAAGTGGAGTGCAAGTGTCAGCATTCATGTGCGAGCAGTCATTTCCATGCAAGTTGACGTCGCGAGATTAATGATATGACCAACTTCAGTAGTTTGACATCCTTTTCTTCAAATGGCCCCAAGATGTGAGGTATATGCAATGTGTTCATGTAATTTTTTGCTATGAGATGCATTGTGTTGCATAGATCCCTGTTTAGTGTTTGATGTGGGATCTCGTTTTCTTACTTGTTTCATGATTCCTGCTTGACGTGATGCGGAATCATTTGTGAGATGTACTTCTTGTCATGTTGTTATTGGGGTCTCTTTATCGACATCTTGACAGGATACTCATGTTGTATTCATGTATGTCTGAATTGAGATCCCTTTGTTGCCATGTTGGCAGGATGCTCATTATTGTCATATGTGAAATTATGTCATACTGATAAGAGTCCTTTTTGAATGAGAGTTCCTACAGCGGAACATCTCTTGGAGCCACTCCTGCGTGAGGGCATATTCCTTGTATGATATAGAAAAATACATGCATGTACATCATCATACTTTCTAGCACTTAATGCAGTAGCCTACACCATCTTGACACTGGGACCCGAAGATGTAGTCCCTCTTGGACGAACTCCGTTATCAACATCTTGCGTTTTATGTTGCTAATTATTGTCATTTTCCTTCTTCTTTACAGCATGCAAGATATGTTCAATTATGTTATTTGAAATGTAGTTCTAATCACATCACGAAAGCAAAAGATCTTGGTTAAATCTGGGAGTTGAGTCAACTCGGATCATAAAAAGAGTCACATAGGGTTTTACTTGGAATGGTATTTATGAAGATTTTTTTATATATTAAAAAAAAGGTGTTGGTTTATTATAAGGAAGAGATAAGTGATAATTGTTTTTTGGATTTGGGAATTTTCATCGGAAAAAGAATTTAGGCCTTTGTAAAGTCCATCGGTCTACAAAATTATTTGGTTTTTTGTCAAGCATGATAGTGTTTAAGGTGAAGATTGTGCCTTACAGGGGTGCATATTGAAAATCATATTTTTTTTTCATGGGTGATATGGAAGATAGCCTCATGAAATCAGGAAAGAAACTATAAGACAAAGAAAAGGTCACAGTCATGGGTCGCAAAGCGCAACTAAAGCATATTAAGAAAAGAAAATGAAAAGAAGAGGAAAATATAATTGCCATGGTTAGAGAGGTTTAGGACGCAACCGAGGAACTAAGAAGTCTAGCGGAAGATAAAGAAGAAATCAAGGGTGTTTGGTGTAGCTTTGATCTGCTACCACCTCCTTTGTTTACAGGTAAATATTTTGATCATTGGGTTATCAAGATGTTAGCTTTTCTTCGAGCTAAAGAGTTAATTGAGTACGATTCTAATAACCCATATGATGAAGTATGTGATGCTTTAGCATTGAATTTTATAAAACGGGAATTGGATAAGAAGTGTTTGTGCAAGGTAGCGAAAGCTACAGCTTCCATGGAAGCATGGAATTTCCTAAATGCAAAGTTTGGTGCAAGGGGTAGTGACATGCAACAACAGGTTATGTCACAAGCAAAGAAGTCAACCACAGATCTGAGAGTAGATGAGAAAGACTCTGAGACGAAAACAAAGCTTAGATCCCACTCAAAAGTGGATGATGGTTGTCAAGACCATAAAATTGAAACCCATTATGCAAGCATGCATATGGATGAAGAAGATGCAACAAAGATTGCAGAGAGAGAAGTTGAAGCCTTTGTGTGTGAAATAGAGCAAGAGCAAATAAATGCTCAAGGAATCCACTATAATATGGATGATGCAAATGATTGTGAATCCCAATGTAATGAAATACATGTGGATGATGACTGTAAAGTTATATGTGAATTGGTGAATCCAGCAGTAGCTGATGGATTTGGTGAAGTTCAAATTGTCAATGAAACTGAAAATGAGCACATGCATGCTCGGATATCCCACCACAATGTGGATGAACGTTATGTTGATTATATGTGTGGTTTCTTTTTTGAAACGGGGGTTGATTGTGACAATATGGTAAGCGCAATCTTTGATGAAACATGGAAGGTTGAAGCTGCCACTGCAGCAGCAAGATATGAAGCAGTTGGAACTTCTCATGAAGCAGTATGTAATCTAGCAGCAGTTGATGATCAAGAACAGGATAAAGTGATTGAAGAGTTTTTGATGAGAATATCCACTAACAACGTAACAGTGGAAGACAACCTCCATGTAATTGAAAAGAAGGAAGATGTAGAGCAAGAAGCTCTCACTAAAGAGAGACATATTAAAGATGTTTTTAACATTGGTTTTTAATATGCAGGTGTTCAGAATAGCATGGGTGAAAATTTTGAAAACAATGTTGTTAATAAATTTGATGCAGATTACAAGAAAAAAGCAACAGTACCTTATGATGAAAGTGAAGATAATGATATGGATGTTTCTAAAGACAAAGATGAATGCATTGAAACCATTTTTCAGCAATGGAGTCAAGAAGAGATAAGATTCTTCTATCAAAAAATATGGCAGAAAGAAACTCAAGAATATAAAGCACAAGAAGCAAAGCAAAGAAGACAGTTTGAAGATGTAATGTTATGGTAGCAGTCCATAGTTGAACGAATCTTTGAAGATGAAGTTGTAGAAAACATGATCCAATTGTTTTTCAGAACAATTTCAAAACAAGTCAAAGAAAAATTGCAGCAACAACAAGTGAATAAAGCCTACAGCAAGAAAGTTCAATAGAGAATGAAGCAATTTCAAGGATATAGAATCTGGAAGCGAAGAAAAAGAAAATGCAAAATTGTGAAAGTCTTGAGTCATTGTAAGCCTAGCTGAGACATAGACCAGCAAGCATGTTTGAGTGATAGTTGAGTCATTTTAAGTTATGTTGAGTCATTTTAAGTTATGTTGAGTCATACGGTTGTAATTAAGGGGTAGTTTAGAAATTTTAATTACTGCCGCATGTGGAGTTACCTAAAATTAGAGAGTTAGTTAACTAGGCGTTGAGTGTTGAACATTGAGTCAAGTCAAGTGATAGATGAAGAGTTAAGTGCAGTCCATATTTAGAGTGTGAATTAACTGAGTTAAGTGTGTCTGGATGTCAAGATATTTTAGGTGAGTTGCTAGTCGAAAAGGTTTTAATACCCTTCAACGAGTTCACTGTAAAAATCAAGTTTTGTGTGGTCAATAGAAAAGTTGCAACTCGTGTGTTTTGTGTGTGAATTTGTGTTTTGTCCCCTCTACATTTCCAACAATAAGACGAATTACAATGATTGGAAGACATGCCAATCACAGAAGATAAGGGTTTTGAACTAAGAGCAAGGGTGCCAAGAGTAGGAAAGAGCCTTACAGATAGGTCTGAGACTTCCAGAAGTAGGCCCAAAGCATTTGGAATCAATTGTGGAAGCTATGAGATGTTTTTGGAATTTTTTGAAGTTGACTAACCACGATTCCTTTCCTTAAGTTGGTCACATTTCAAAAGGTCACATAGAAAAGCAAGGATTCATTTAAAAAAAATCAAATAGGGTTACTCGCTGGTCAATCTAGCTAGTCTGTCAGATCTGAGTAGAATATGGAAGGTCTTTTGAGTTCAGAGTATTTGAACTGTTGGAATTTTGATACTTATTGACAGTGCACTGGTTTAATATTACGACATTATATAAATGATTGAATTCTAATATTGCATTGTATTGACGACCATATCATGTGTTTGAAATCATTGAATGTAGAAAGAAATTTGTTGAAAACCTAACTATTTAAAAAGCCCCTAACCAGAATATAAAACCCTAGGCAAAGAAAAATTACCCTAGTTCTTCTTTACAGAAAGGTTCGGACAATTCTATGGGCTCTTTTCTGAATAAAGGTACTTTATGGAGATCATTGTTTGGTTGCATGGGACAAAGATAGCTTTAGCTGAGATGTTTGGATTGTGTGGATCAGGCCATTGATGTCATTGCCAAAGAAAAATGTTAATCTTGTCAGTGATCCCTACATGAATTATGACCCAAAGTTTTTTGTTTTTCTAGTTTTTTTTGTTTAGCTACTCGATAAAGGAAATCAAGTAATAGTTCTCTTTCCATTTGAAATATATCATAGGATCAAAAGATCACAAAAAATACAATATGCAGATAAACATGTCAAAATCCAAATCCCATGTGGAAGAAAATGGGCTAGATGAGGCCACAAAAAACCTCCCTTGCATGCTATCTATGATGAGATGAAATTACGTATTTAGGTGCATTGAAAGGTTTTATTACCACCAGTCATTGCATTACTAAATTAATCACAGTTATTCCCAAGTTCACTAGGGTTTCTGCTCAACAAATATCATATACATAGTTGTTTTTATTCCTTCCTGAAAATATGGCTCTGCAATTGTGGAAGTAGCCCATATGATGGCTACGAGCATCAACTAAGGGTATTCTTAACAAATGATATTCAAAAAGCTTCAAATTGAAACGTTTTATGGCAGGACGCCGATGGATCAGGCCTTACGAGCGATCTATTCTTGGCAATGATGCAGTCATAGATTTAACCTCAACCATAATTCTTGGCATCACTTTTCAACTTCTAAGAAATACATATTTCAATCTGCTATGATCTTCCAGATCTCAGTTTTCTTAACCTAAATCTATTCCTCATCTTTTCGGCAATCAGATGTAGTCTATGCCTCGACATCTGATTAAATTGCGCACTTATACATTTTGGCAAAGGCAATCCCTTAATGAAATTATTGCGCTAAGATTCTTGAAGGAAAATATACTGGATCAGGAATAGCCCGAACCTGATCTGTGGTATTTTGCTAAAATTATCATGATTTCCCTTTTCTCTTTTGTATTCTAAGGGGTGCGGCTTAGTATGATATTTCTAGACAATGACTATTCAAGTAATCAACAAATCTGACAAGGTTGATATTGGTTTGTTAAAAGCTTTCCTTTTTTCCAAGTGATTAAAAATTTTATTTTCAGAGCCAATGGTGGCTTGGGGAAAGAGAGGCACTAAATATTTGTTTTGAGAGAAATTATCAAGTAGATGAAAAAGCAATTTGTCTCATAAACTATCTTTAACTCGTTGAAAATTAAAATAATTTATTTATTTTTTCATAAAAAATACCAGAATATGGCAGCCTTGAGAAAGAAACCAGCCACGTACACTGTTGCACGACATTGAAATCAGTTAATCTTGCATCAGTTGACTGCTCATTTCATAGCACAAAACAGTTGCAACACATATCCACTCAATCGTATCAACATTGTGTGCCGACACCAATAGCCAAGTACTATTTGGAATCCAAGGTCACATTAGCGTTCAATCGACAAGGTTATGAACTTGCTGACTCCCAGTATGGTGATTAAGTGAGCCAAAATAAATCCCATGATGGGATATCATAAACATGGTAAATACATCTTGTGATTAGACGTGGGGTTATAGAAATAAACATGGGTAATTTATAATTTGTAAAATATTAAAAGCATTCGAGGCTTGGGCATATTCATAGAGGTAGGGATAAAAGCAATGATA
This sequence comes from Pinus tabuliformis, assembly GCA_031772625.1. Lineage (NCBI taxonomy): Eukaryota > Viridiplantae > Streptophyta > Pinopsida > Pinales > Pinaceae > Pinus > Pinus tabuliformis. The sequence goes on from CM062810.1 coordinate 137,586,454, forward strand.
TAAATTTTAAACAGCAAATGTCTTTTTTAAAGGGGTAGGCTCATTATTTTTATGAGTATTATAATTAGAAAAGTTGGTTATATAGTTTAGGTTGAGGCATGAAGATATTTGAGGACGGTTAAAGTATATCAAGTACGTTGAATATCATCGTAATTTCAAGAAGTAAAAACATGATAAAATTATATATTTTTGCTTTAGATTATAGATCACCTCTGAAAAGTAAAAACATAATAAAATTATATATTTTTGCTTTACATTCTTGACCACCTCTAAATTGAATAGGGGGTTTAAGGATAATTATTCTAGGAGTTTAAAGGTTAAGTAAGAGAGGTCAAGTGAGTTAATTCAATTAATTAAATTATTGTAAAACACTTTGGGGTGTATGATAGGCCGTGTCCGACACCCTTAAGTCATATAAAAAATGAGTGGTGCAAGCGAGCATGTCAAGGGAAAAAATGTGTAGAAATTGTGTGTAGATTTGCAATTTCTTATGAAGTTTTAATCAAAATCACAAGACATGAACTTACTCTATTGCTCTGCGGACATTAATTCACAATTTAGAACAAAAATCTCAAACATGTAATAAGAAATCTCACACATGCAAATAGTGTTTTTCCTAGGGAAACAAAACTGCCAAAAACTCCAATGCCTACTTGCATTAATATGATTAATAGAGATGTATTACAATTTCTTTTCTCAACTGAGCTCAACTTGCAAGTGCATAACCTATCTCTCTTCTCACTGTGAAGTTCTGACCCAGACTTAGTCAATTTCTGCCTCTTCGTAAGCCCCTATTTGCTTACGCAATTCCTGAAGAAATAGGCCCCTATTAATTAGAAATTTCCTCAAAAATGTTTGTGCAATTCCTCTGGGTTGATCACCTGACCTCATGCAACACATGTACACTCAACTAGTTTACAACTACTTGTTAACTTCCTTGGAAACTCCACCACAACTGGGAAACTCGTATTCTTTACATGCATGAGCTAAATATTAGTTGATTGATCAGTTAACTAGATGATCTCTGAGTTAGATTGATGTCGCACTACTTAACTGACCACCAACTAGTTCTATTAACAGTTAGAACTAGTTTAACTTATTACAACTAAAATTAACTCAACCTAGCCTCCTAAAATTTAGGAATCACTACATATAACTGAACTTCATGCCCGTAACTCAAATTAACTAAGCTAACTGAGTGACAAGAGCCATGTCACCTCAGTTAACTGCATGCAAGTTTTCTGATGATGTGGAAATTCAAAAAAAAATCAATTTAATCAAGGCAAAATCAAATTGAAAATTTCTTGTTGCATTTTTCAACGCTCCCTCTAAGCAAGAAATGGATTATCAACTACCCTAGTCCTACATCTATGGAATGTACTATAGCATCACCTCTCACTATTGTTGCTTTTGCTACAACATCTACAACTGAGAAGCATCCAAAAACAAACAAAAAAAAAACATTGGATCAATTGTGTCTACAACTATCCACTGGTAAAATTGTGTTGTTGTTGACTTTGTTACTAATCCTCTTGCTATGTTGTCAAAATTAATTTGCACTCCTTAGTATTTGTCTTAAACTGATCCTCATGTTACTGAATACTATGGGCCCTTGTAGCAAGGTAATGATCTATGAGGAGAACGCCATAATGGACCCTGCCCAAATTTTTACAACTCTTGGACTAAGGATTTGCATCGCTCCACCTCACTACTGGAGGTATAGATGCATGTGCTCCCTATGCCCACGTGGCTCAAACTATCCCCCTACTAGAGGTCACTACTTTACTATATGTCTCTGCTCTTCCTCCTCTCAGCCTTTCCATTTGTGACTACTCCACAATTTCCCAAGGCTCCTTGTAAGGCTACATGTTGTGAGGTCTAACATGCTCCCTCTCAACCACCATTTATTTAGTATCTACCTTGCTCCTCAAGGTTGTGCATGCATCTTCTACCTCAAGTACATATAAGCTCTTGACTCAAACCCCGATCTTCTTCACTTGTCTCATGGCAGTGTCTCTCAAGAATGCTTTCCCATCACTGAAGATCACATCATAACCATGGTCTTCCAAAACTACTACTGAGATGAGATTTTTAATTAGGCCCGGAACGAACATGACATTCTTGAGTTAAAGAGGGGATCTCGACTCCCTCTGAAAGGTGGTTGTACCAATCCCAATCTTGATGTACCTTCTTTCTTCCCCAAACTCAATATTCATTCGGAGATCTTTCTCCTACGGGTCACTGAAAAACTCTCTACACCTAGTCATGTGGAATGAGGCACTAGAGTCCAAGTACCACACACTCCCCATCACGATGTTCGTCATGCATTCGATAAGGGTGAAGTCAAGATCAAACTGTGAAGCCAAAACTTCACCTACTGCTACTCCTATAGGCTCCTTCTTACACTTCAAACAAAATTGATTTAAAAGAAAGATCTACTTTATGATATGATTAATGTAGGATCTAAAGAAAAAATAGATTCAATTTGTCACACAAAATATCTCATCCAAACAAAAAATGCAATATTTGGAAAAGATGTACTCATCCAACAGGTTGATGAAAGTTGTGACACCGTGGACCTACTAAAGAAAATTATTGTAACAAGTTATAGTAGAAACCTAATCCAAAAGTTTTATGCAACATGTGATATAGTAGAAATAATGGAAAAGGTTAATGTAATTTGTGATACCCAAGACTTTAGTTGATTGATGCACAATGTGATACAAATGATTTTAATTGAATTAATGAATCAAGCGTAGAATATCAGTAACAACAAAAATTGTGAAGAAGATAATCATAATAAAATGGTCTTTCTAAGATGGTTATCAGACCTTGGGAAGAAATATCATTCAACAAAAATCGACATGGATTGGGCTACATGAAAGATGATAGTGTTGATATCCTTGATTTCTATAAACCAATTCAGTTTGTGAGTGCATGATTCCTTGAAGATATTCATAATTTTGTTAAGAAGTGTCATCATTATAAAAGAGATGGCCACATGGAGAGTGAATGTTTTGACCTCCATCCGTGTCTTCATCATGAGAAGACAAATCATCGACTAGTGAAATGTCCAAAGTAGAAGAAGGCTAAAAAGATAGTTAATTATGGATGGATAATTTCTTGAAGGTGGAATCAAGAAGTATAGAAGCTACATAAGTCCTACAATTTATTCAAGACATAGGTGAAGATAAATATTTCTGAAGAAATGAACAAAGAAAAAAGTTTTCAACTAGTTATTTCTGAAGAAAAAAAAAAGAAACTCTCCTATATATTTAAGGTTGGGGGGGGGATTAAATTGATGAATTGAAGATGGTAAGTGGTAATCTATAAAGCACCACATTGTTCAAATCAAAGTAGTATGGTTAGTGTTAAACCAAAATCCACCACCTTATTCAAAGAAGAATGGTTAGTGGTCATCCACAAACCACCACATCATTCAAAGCAAATTGCTTAGTGGTAAACCTTAAACCACCAGTTTCCATAGAAGATGGTTATTGGTCAACCAGAAAAACAACCACCTAAAGAATCTAAAGCCTTAGCTTGGATCCTTTCTAGAATAAGTTATTGAAAAACTTCTCTCTTTGCACCTTAAAAGGGGGGGACATTAGATACTAGGCTTCAATTTTCAAAGTCTTATCAACATTTAGTCAGAAAATGGCGAATGCCAACAATCATTTCAAAGGATATGTTCAGACATAGTAGCTGATCACTTACATACATTTAGATATTGGCGATTTTTCAAGCACGTCTTCATTAAAACTCAATTCATCAGCTTCAGATTCAAAATGACAAAATTTATTGCCAAAATCCAGGCTTATGATTTGTTGGGGGGGGGGGGGGGAATGTTAGACTATGAATCCTAGACAATCACAAAGTTCGAGAATAGACTTATAATTCTTATCTTGATGAGGTGTCATGATGATCCACTTATGATTTTTTAATGTGATCTAGAAGATATAGAATGATCATCGATGTATTATAAATTCAAATTTTGAGACCAATACAAGATAATAGATAGACTTCGAGCCTTTTCTACCATCTTTCTTGTCTCTTCACATCCATGTTAATTCTTACCCTAATCTTGATTAGGGCATGATTGGTGTTAAAATCCAAGAATTGTAGTTGATCATTACAATCCCAAGTAAACATCAATTGCACCGAAAGAGATAGCAGATCTCTTAGGAGGTTTGGTGATTTAGGTGGCTCCAAATGGCTTAAAATCCAAAGTATTTATATTTCATTAAAACCAGGACTAGAGCATAGATATCGTACTCCTTATTCTAATGGCGCAAACAACGCCTCAATCCAAGCTCGTATGCGAAAATTATGCTCAGTCAAAGTTTAAGTCAAACTGGGAAAAAGTCAAAGTCAACATTCTGCCACATGGCAGGACGTATAGACGACACGTGGCATCAAATTCAAAAATCCTATGGAACACACAGAGCTAATGTGGTAGCCTAGTCAGCAAACCAAATGGACCCACAAGAAAATGATGTGGCAGCACCACGAGTTGACACATGGCAAGTAAGTGACAAAAGTGGCATATGATGAGGACCAATGAGAGCCTACCAAATGGCCTAATCACATGGTGACACACGGCACCTAAAATTAGGCCCAAGTAGCCTTTCCATGTTGTAACCTCCATTTTTTATCTTATTCTCATGGTTTGGGGATTCGTTACAATGTGGACATACGTTTACCATATATTATATGGTTTGAAATCTATATTAAAACCAAAATTGGGCTTTAAAACCATATCAATGAAAAATTGGGATTCCATGAGTTTTGAACAGTAACACCCTCCTCCCACATCTACCCAAGTAACTAGCCCACATGAGACGAGAGGCTACTATGATTGGATTCAACCTCCTATGTGACCCTAAGGAAGTGGAATCAACAGAAACATCACACACAGACATCCAACATCAGCTTCAGAATCCTCAGGAGATAATTCATCCACTAAGTCAGTTTGTCCCTGGGTCCCACTAATTTTTTAGACATCTTAGCCCTCATTCACTCCCATGCTATGGGAAAGAGAGTGTCCATAAAGCCGAAGTCATTCTCACAGGCTTACCTGCCAACCACCAGTGAACCTGAGATTTAAGCCACCTTTTCAGGCCCAGAGCCCAGGTCGCTACCCAAAATGGAGTGATAGCTTAAAATCAGTAAAAGTACATGGAAATAATGATGCCAAAGTAATAAGTTGAGCAAGACCTTAACTAGACCCCTACTAGCCATGACAGGCATTTCGTCAAACATATCATCAACATGTAACCTACAGGTGTAAACAACAAAATTAAGTGTAGGGATCTTGTTGGAGAGGTAAATCCCCTCTACGGATAGAGGTGATCCCTACTAGCCCAGAATGGGTCTAGCAACAATCAGTCAATGCTACCATGCAAGTTCCTAATTGCAAATAAAAGGTAGGCAATGAAAACCTACTTGGATTCCAACGCTAATGTTTGATGAAGAGACGTCACCCTCGCTCCTTCGCTTTGGCCAGTCACAATCCTCCACGATCTTCGTGAATAGACACCTGCACACACAAAGAGAAACACAAACACAAGCGTGAAATCTAATAAATGCAATTATACATCAGTCAGAAAGGACATAACTCACATTAACCATTACAAAGACAAATGAGAGTGGAACCATAATAGTAGTCATCTATTATTGATAATCAACAAAAGAGAATACAACCAATGTTCTGACGTTGAGTCCTCCTTTGGCTGGGTGCTCAGCTACACAAGTCTTGCAAAGCATGAGGGGATGGGGAACAAGCCTCTCTCTCTCTTTGGTAACAAGATCTCCTTACTTAGATTAAGCCTTATGGACACAAGGAAAGCTCTTGCAACTCTTCTTGATCTCTTGATATCTTCCTTACAGCATCACCACTACCATTACTACTAGCTTGCTCAAGGTATGGAGACAAGCTTTTATAGATGAAGGAGGGAAAGATAAGATCAATCACATTAATCATGGATTTGGCATTATCACTTGGAAACTTCCATTGAAGGGTGGCAAACTACTTCCCATTCAAGGAGATTCGAAGCCAAACCATCCTCACCTAACATAGACTCAGTTGGTGAATGAGTTGGAGAGAACTTTCGGAAGTTGATTTGTTAAAAACTTTGCCCAAGTAGGTTGGCGCGATTGCGACTCTGTGACAGAGCGCCAACTGGCGCGCTCTCTTTGGAGGATTTTCCCCATTGGCGCGGGCAGTACATAGTGAACCCGCGCTAATGCAAAAAGGGCTATTTTTATGGGCAAGCTGCAGGAGATGTCTTCAGGGCATGTGATGCTCATATTCAGAGGGGAATGATGCAAGTGGTTTCAAGTCTTGTCACTTCTCACAAGTCCCGGGATGAGTCCTCCAAGGTGTAGGAGAGGGGTAACAGGGACGGTGACAAATGGTGACAAATTACTGTGTAACAGATGCCCCCTAAAGCATGAGGCCCGAGGGAGAGAGAGGGGTGAAGTGCTTTACAAGAACATGCGTGACTGAAACACGGCCGCCGGAGAACCTGCGTAAAGAAGTACAACTGATATCTCAAGTACATGATGTATGTGGTATGGGCGCAACCATCCATAAGAGAGTACATAATAATATAGATCCAAGGCATGGACGCAGCCATCCAGAGAGGATCGAAAAGCAGACTCAGGCATGGTCGCAGCCATCCAGTGAATGAGTCATGTAATAATCATAACAAGCCACAAATAGCAGCCTGGATTCTAAAAGACAAAACCCAGGGTCTTGCGCTCCATCTCGATCCGAACAGAGTACAAGTTCAAGCATGTGAATATATGAGTTGAAGTCGAACATGCATGAACATCGTCTGATTACCAGTCAATGATGAAAACTGTTAACAGACGCGAGAGGTACCACCAATAATGACAATGGTCCTCAAGGTACTATAGGTACAATCTACGGCGTGCGAATCAATGAGCTGGCGTCGAACACCCGTAGAATCATTCGATCGGAGGCCAATGATGAAAACCTCTCGTCGAACACGAAGAACCTGCCATTGAGGCATGCAGGCTCCAAGGCACCGGTAGGGAGTCTCTAGATCAGTTTCCTGGATAATGAGCTGGAGTCGACAGGAAGTGACCTTGATCAACGGTGGGCCATAATGTTTCCCACATCATTGACACGAGACAGAGGAAAGATGTTGTAGTGAATCAAAATTATGCGAGGTATCAGAGGAAGGTTGTATTTTAGCAGAGGTCAACTTCTCTTGAACATATCGGCGGCACGACAGCGGACTTGGCAGTATTTGACATCAAATGAGCAGAGGTCATGGTGATAAGGCAATGAGCAGATGAGAGGTCAAATAGGATAACCCAAACCCACGGAGGCTAATGTGAAACAAGATGAGATGTTCCCACCCAGACACGAATGCAGACTAGTGCCATGTTCAAGAGCGACATACTGCCGACACGACAATGATTATGGATCCATTTTCCCCACCATTTCTGGCAAGTACCCCAGTTATTTTTAACAAGCTTGACGGGGATAGCATATGCTTGTGGGCGTCAGTATGACGGAATCCGATGTCATTAAGTTTTAACGAGTCTGACAAAGGAAGAACTCGGCGTCTTTTCCTATTTAGAGAGTCTGAAAAGACAGAAAAAAGAAAAACTCCAGGGGGGTCCTTTTTCGTAAAGTTGTGTCTCTCGAGCCCGAAAAATTATAAAACAATGCTCGAAAGAACCGCCCGACCGTTATGATCGAGGAGTACTTTTCAATTATAGTGACATCGATCCGAAAAAGTAGAAAAGCGATCAACATCACATCGTTTCGTAACCATTTACGAACCGGAAACGACAAGGGTCCGACGATCTTTTCATTTTTACACGGTCGGAAAAGAGTTTAAAGACGACTGCCTCTTATTTCCATTTAACGAGTCAAGAGGGAACTCGGCAATATTTTCATCTTTAAACAGTCGGAAAAGAGCTAAAAGCAGACCTCCATTTTTTATTCTCTTTAACGAGTCAAAAAGGGAAAAATACTCGGCAATCTTTTCATATTTTACGAGTCAGAAAAGAGCTTAAAGGTGACTCATCCTAGAGGAACGAGTGGTATAAAGGGTAGCAACTAGTTCCGGTAATGGTGAAACTACTCAAAACATTTAATGGTTAAGGGTTTGGCTAACAAAACCACTCATCGCTGCAGTTCCTCAGGAAAGGATAAGCAACCAAGTGAAAGCATATGATCGGCCAAAGAGATGGTGGCGATGGAATGAAACAACCAAGGCTCATCTAACAGAATTCAGCGGATAAAAATGGCAATCACGAGATGTAAATCGGGTATGGGTTCATTTTTACACAAGCTTGAACCATGGAGAACTTTGCTTGGATTTAGTTTCATGTTTACACAAGCTTGAAACGAAAAACTATGCTTGTTATGAGTTCGCATGCCCCCAACATAATAACGCAAATCGAGGTACATGCCCCCCAAGCTTCATTGCATTCAACAAAGTGGATGGAATGAAGGTTCACTTTCGAGAGCTTGGAAAGACTCGACTTGGATTTTACAAGATCTTAAGAAAAGACTCGATTTGGAAAAGGAGGAGTTGTTTCATTTTTTAATGAGGTTGACATAGTAAAAGAACTATCCTCATAACCCTTGTTTCATTTTTTAACGAGCTTGACACAAGATCGGGAACTATGCTCCGACGAAGCCTAGTTTCATTTTTTAAGGAGCTTGACATAGGAAAGGAACTATGCTCTGACCAAACCTAGTTTCATTTTTTAAGGAGCTTGACACCAAAAAGGAACTATGCTCCACCAAACCTAGTTTCATTTTTTAAGGAGCTTGACACCGAAAAGGAACTATGCTCTACCCGAACTTCATCATAATGAATAGAAAGTCAGGGCTTCCAAGATTGCCACTCCCGGTGGAAGGGAAACATCTTGGAAGTCAGGGCCCAAGGCCCCCAGGACACTATGCACGATGGCGGCATCACTGGATCCAGGCATGGGATAGGTGGCCACGTAGTTGATCTGTGGTGGGGTAGATGCAACTGGTGGATGAAAACTAGGAGGGGACGACAACGGCGCAGGAGGCGTCGGGGGACTAACGAATGACATTTGATCGATAGTCACAATTCTTCCATCGTGTGGAAAGCAAACCACACGGAAAAGCGAGGAAACGAGGGCTCCCATGGCGTAAACATAGTCGCGACCAAGGAGAAGACTAAAGTCTAAAACACCTTGGGTAACCAAGACGTCTATATAGACGGTTTTTCCCCCCAAAGTAATAGGGAACTTCGGGAGAACTCCTAGAGACGGACAGGCTCCTCCGTCGAAGGCCAACAGATTCTGAGTGACGGGCCCAAGCTGCGGGGAACCTAAAGCTTGCCAAGTAGTGTACAGCATAAGACTGACATACGCCCCTTCATCCAAAACAGTGCCAGGTACTGCCTTAGCACAGGCATGTACTGTGATCTGGAAAGGCATATGGGATGGAAGGCGACCGGCGATCAGGCGATTCCAATCAAAGGAAGCGACCAGACTACTTGGTGGGGGAATTGTATGATTGCCCCCATGTGCTAAAGGAACCGAAGGAGAACCTTCGGGAGTAGCTGGGTTAGGAGAGTCATTTCGGGACTCAGGAGAATCTGAAGAGACGAGAAGAACATGGGCGTGATGCTCTTCTGAAACAGAGTGATCGATGGGTGGACTCAGATCAACACTCTTTCTGACCAATGGTTGGCCTAGAATAGGCTGGGGACAGCCGGGTTCGGGAAGAGGGGCCTGGACAAGAGAAGAATTTGAAGCAATCTCTTTGTCAGCAGGGAGACGATCTGCAGTTGCAGAGAGACGTTGATAACCAACGGGAAGTTGGGGTGAAGGAGCTATAAGACTTTCCAAGACAACGGAGGCTTTATCCATGAGAGGACAAAGGTGAAGGGGATGATTGCCTTCACAAAGTCTACAGGGGATTCGAATCTTCCCTTTTTCCTTACCATTTCCAACTGATGAGGTAGCATCGCCGTGAGCTTCAGAGGACGATGAGGGGCGGGCCGGATCATGAGACCATACTTCTAAGACCCTAGGAATGCCAGGACAATCGCGAAGAAGATGGTCCTCCTTGCATAATCGACAAGGAAACTTGACCTTTCGCGGAGGAGCAGAAGGGGGCCCGACTTCAGGTGTACTCGAGGGGGTAGCTGCACTTGTAACCTCTCCCTGAGGAGCCTTCTTCTTCTTCGTCTTCTTCTTCTTCTTCTTAGCCACCTGGTTACTCGAATCTAGACTTTCACCAGGTGAAGTAGAAGATGAGGACGTAGAAGTGGGCGTAGAAGGGGAGAAATCCACCTTAGAATCAACATGATGTTGTTCAGGTGGAGGGACGGATTGACTAGACGGTGAGACGGCAGGGACCAAAGAGGTTGAGAAGAACCAAACCGGAAACCCAACAGTTAACCCTGGGAGGGACAACGTTGCCATATAAGGAGCACCGACATTTCCAAAAGGAGCGAAATGACCAAGGTTCCCGTCAGAGGGGATCCCTGGGTTGGTGAACCCCGGAAAAGTTGCCATCGAGAACAAAAAAGAAACCTACTCAAGCTAACGCAAACAAGATCTAACCAGGTAATGTTAATCGCGGCCAAATAAATTTTAAGACGCAAGGACACAACTTGACCTTTTCATGTTTTAAGAGTCGAGAAAAGGACAAAAAGATGACTCTAGTCGCCTTTGAATGTTTTGTGAGCTCGAATTGACAAACTGCTCAAGTGAGCCTTTTCTTTTAAGGAGTCCGAAAAGGATCAAAAGTGACTACTCTGGAGAGACTAGGCAAAGGGTTTACCAGACAACCCGTAAAACTGCATATACACCTTGGCAGTCATATGAAAACCAAGGACTTCCCGTACGGCAGTCAATCTTCCCGAATGCTGTGTTCGGTGCGTTACGGCTTGTAAGGCAGCAGACACGGCTTCTTGTGGATAAAGGATGATAACCTAGTGGGGTCTCCCCTATATACGCGACGGTACATGGGAGCTCAAGTCCGTGCTAGACCACTATCGAGTCACAAAAGGAGGAATCACCCAACCATAGTGTGAAACAACAGTGACTAGGTTTAACGACGTCGGAGCACGTCTCTAGCCTAGACCTCTAATTAGTGAGCGTTATGTTCCAATGCATTTTTAAGTTCATTCAGTTCATTTTATGGTTGATCTTTAGTTAAGTTTCGATTTCCAGGTCCTACCGTATGTAATTTCTCACAATTTCCTAAATGCAAACTATATGCCAAAATATATCATTTCGTTCGATGAATGCTAACTACGAGAGGGTTGAGAGCTTTCACACAAACAAAAATGACCATAAAACAATCAACAATAACTCTAATGCAGCTAATGGAAATTAACAAAACTTCTCTCTAAAGTTACTAATCACTAATAACAACGAAAAGCTTTATTTTCCATTAACTAATGCAAAGCAAAAGAGATTTTTTGTTTCTTTTTTGATGACAACGTGCACTAAACAAATTTTGAGAGATAGTAACACCGAGTAAAAGAGACAAACTTCACTCAATGAGAACACAATTAAGTCCCTGAAATACCAAGGAAGTCCTTCAAAACGAAGAAAAACACCAAAGACTTCAATGAGCCATGTGATCTAGGCCCAAAATGAAGCCGAGCGGAATCCAAGTGAAAAAGAAGTAAATCACTCGAATAACGCAATAAAATACTTAACAACCACTGAACAAGTGCAAGAGAGTAACCAAAAAGTCGACTGGAATGATAGAAGACCAAAAATTTGACACGCAAAGCCACTAGATGTCCTAGGGCTAAAACGTGAAATCGATAGAAAATGGCAAACACCCAAAGTATGCAAATGTAATCTATGCACACTTTTCATTCATATCCTGAAAATGAGAATTCTAATTATGCAAGTGTGATCTATGCAAGAGAATTCTCAAACACACGATGATTCTAATGTAATCTAAGAACCAATCAAGTGCAAATCAAGAAAAACGGGTGTGAGTTCCAAAGATCATAAACTAAAAACACTCAAAGGCGATTAACACTCATACACAATTTAGGCGAATGAGGGGGAAATTTTTTTGCAAAAACAAAAGCAAAAAGATGCAAAATTGTGAAAAGACTAAGACAAACCTCCAAGTAATGATCAAAGGAAATCAAATTAATAATTTCTCAAAAAAGAGACTCAAAACCAGTCAAACAAGACTCTAACACACTCAAGTGATTGAAAAAGGTGTAGCTAGACACAAAACCCAAGCTTGGAAGGCTGCAAACAAGCAAACTTGAAAAGTTCACAGGCCTGGCGCGACTATCAAGCTGCAACTCGCGCTTTTATGGGATTGGCGCGGGTTGTTTTTGAGCAACTGGCGCCAATTGGCACGACTGTAAGGCTAAAAAGCGTGCTAATCGAGTTTGCTAAGTCAAAAACAAAAGCAAGCAACCCAGGGCTTGAAAACAGTATCTAGGCAAACCAGGAAGCAAGAAACAGCAAGAAATCCAACCCAGAAAGCTATCTAAGCAACCAAACGAGAAACCAAAGAGACAAGACCTCCCCAGTGGAGTCGCCAAATTGTTGGAGAGGTAAATCCCCTCTACGGATAGAGGCGATCCCTACTAGCCCAGAATGGGTCTAGCAACAATCAGTCAATGCTACCATGCAAGTTCCTAATTGTAAATAAAAGGTAGGCAATGAAAACCTACTTGGATTCCAACGCTAATGTTTGATGAAGAGATGTCACCCTCGCTCCTTCGCTTTGGCCGGTCACAATCCTCCACGATCTTCATGAATAGACACCTGCACACACAAAGAGAAACACAAACACAAGCGTGAAATCTAATAAATGCAATTATACATCAGTCAGAAAGGACATAACTCACATTAACCATTACAAAGACAAATGAGAGTGGAACCATAATAGTAGTCATCTATTATTGATAATCAACAAAAGAGAATACAACCAATGTTCTGACGTTGAGTCCTCCTTTGGCTGGGTGCTCAGCTACACAAGTCTTGCAAAGCATGAGGGGGATGGGGAACAAGCCTCTCTCTCTCTTTGGTAACAAGATCTCCTTACTTAGATTAAGCCTTATGGACACAAGGAAAGCTCTTGCAACTCTTCTTGATCTCTTGATATCTTCCTTACAGCATCACCACTACCATTACTACTAGCTTGCTCAAGGTATGGAGACAAGCTTTTATAGATGAAGGAGGGAAAGATAAGATCAATCACATTAATCATGGATTTGGCATTATCACTTGGAAGCTTCCATTGAAGGGTGGCAAACTACTTCCCATTCAAGGAGATTCGAAGCCAAACCATCCTCACCTAACATAGACTCAGTTGGTGAATGAGTTGGAGAGAACTTTCGGAAGTTGATTTGTTAAAAACTTTGCCCAAGTAGGTTGGCGCGATTGCAACTCTGTGACAGAGCGCCAACTGGCGCGCTCTCTTTGGAGGATTTTCCCCATTGGCGCGGGCAGTACATAGTGAACCCACGCTAATGCAAAAAGGGCTATTTTTATGGGCAAGCTGCAGGAGATGTCTTCAGGGCATGTGATGCTCATATTCAGAGGGGAATGATGCAAGTGGTTTCAAGTCTTGTCACTTCTCACAAATCCCGGGATGAGTCCTCCAAGGTGTAGGAGAGGGGTAACAGGGACGGTGACAAACGGTGACAAATTACTGTGTAACAGATCTCATACTTATCTTAGATTCGCTATGAACCATTGTTCCCTAATGTCATTTGTTGCATTATCATCTATTAAGCCATACATACATTATCCATTCATTTACAAGTAAAAACATGTTGAGAGCCATACATAATTGTTGTCATAAAACATACATATAACTAGCATAATAGGGACAGAAATATCATAAGCATATCAGCCATAAAATCCACATGTACATCAGTACATTTACACATGAAAGTCAAGGGAATGAATGCAATAAACCAACTGGAGATGGGACTACCACATTCCACCCGACCATAGAATGGCTGAGCCAAATCTCTCTTTAACCATTCACCCTCGTGCCATATTCCAAGCATGAATGTGGGACTCAAACCAAAAGAACCAACCACAATATACCGAGGCTAAACCACCTCACCCTCATCAATAGAAACCAGGCTTTACTATAATCTATCCCGGATCACTAGGCTAACACAATGAACACATCATAAAAGAATTTACCGTGATTTCCACCCAATCACTAGGCCAAACAAGTATGGATGCCACCAGATTTCTCCAACTACACTGTGACGAATTTTCCTCTCTCCTAGTCTCTCAGGATTTACCGCAATCCCAACCCGAATCACTAGGCCCTAAACCGAGACCCAATCTCCAGGCTTTACTGCATATCCCAAACCCGGGATAACTAGGCCCAATGGAGAGCAAACCACCTCTTTGATTTACCGTATATCCAGCCATTCACTCACAAGGATTCCTAGGCCCACCAAGGTAAAACAATCTTGACTGTACTACAACCCATAGTCTGGATCAGGGGTCACTAGACTAGTGGCTTTACTGTGATCCATAGTCTAGTTCAAGGACCACTAGGCCATATGCTCTAGCATTCAGAGATCCACCCCACTTAGTTCAAATCCATCTGACAACCAGCTCACTCAAAACATGAGAACCCCATCACACCATGGCTATCCAGAAATGACAAGGCTAGGATGAAAACATTGTTACACCTGGCAAAACCCGTGCCATCATAAAAAAAGAACCACATGCAATACCATGCATGCCAAATCTAGCAAGGAAAATACACATGGAAGTCGATACCTGCAATGAATCATGTTGTAGTTTCTTGATCCTGCCTTTCCCTACTTGATCTTTTCTTCCTCTTACCTTCTTTTCCTTTCTTTCTTCAATGCCAAAGTGCTCCAAGAAAATTCTAAGTGTCCAAGAGTGAGTGAGAGAGAGAATAATGAGAGAGCTTCAAAACTCAACTAACAAAAGGTTAACAACTGATCGTCATAAGCGTTTTTTATAAATGAGGCCTCTATTTTCTTCCTTTTTCATTATTTTCCTTCATTTACCTCCTCACATGCAACCTGTAACCTTTCACCTTCCTTTTCTCCTAATTTCCATTATTTTCATAAATAAATGTGCCAAAAATACCATTTTGCCTTTGCAAAGCCTTAACCATTGCCTTAGCTAGTTTCCTTAGCCATAAACAACCAAATGAACACCCCCCAGGATGTCCTACCCACCATTCACCTTGGAATACATGTCCCATCAACCGTGGTCTTAAATATTTTTACATGGAATTTTCACCAAGGTTGTTACAAAACCATCCCCCTTGGGGGAACACTATCCTCGATGTTCAATGACACCTATAACCAATAATACCGCTGAAAACAAGACATACTTCCCATGGAGATTTATAACACGGCTCGTTGCAATATTTACAATGAATGACTTGCTTAAAATAAAAACATCATGACAACATGACCAGATAACAACCATACCACATAATGGAGCATTATAAAACAACTCATTATGGTATTTACAATAACCACATATGCACATAAGTTTATTTGCTAAGCCAACAAATAAGGGATACAATGCTCGTATCCATCAACAATGTAATACTAGGATTCACCTTCTTCCTAGGAAGTCCAGAATCCACTGCAAAGTCAAATCTGCATCCAATGTCCAATGCTATAATCGAACGCCACTTGTCCTCTCAGGGAATAGTTACTGGCTCATTTTTCCAGGGCACACTCCCAATGTGCAGATTCCATTTGACAATGCTAATGACCAAAACATAGTCTCTCGAGCAATCCAGTCACCCCTTTTATGCAGTCACTCACCTTCCAAGTTCCCTGATATCCTCTATCCTTGGTGATCCATTCCTTGGTAAGGCTTCCTCGCAAAGGAAGGTAAAACAACCAAGGAATATACCTACCTCAAAACCATCATACCGGTCATAGCATGCTCACGGAAATCAAACACTATTGGGTACCAGTGTCCCACAATGGACCTACTCCTGAAGTGCTCTACTAGCATACTATTACATGTTCCAATTTATTTCACTGCTGCTATTAATTCTTGCATTCGATTTCGGCCACTCAACCGTGCATGTTCATGCATTCTTGTTCCAAGCACATAATTTCCATTAGATTTAAATAAATTGAAATAATTGTTGAGATTGCAACAAGATGATGGAGCTTAATGAAAAGAGTCGCCTTCACTAAGTGGGCCCGCAGGCAAATTATGGCACAAGTTCTATTTTTGGATCCCAGCAGGGATGATCACAGCAGGAGTGACCACAACAGGGATGACCACAACAGGAGTGATCACAGTAGGAGTGACCACAGCAGGAGTGATCACAACAGGAGTGATCACAGCAGGAGTGATCAAAGTCTATTTTTAGACTGGCTGTCCAAAATAGAAAAGTCAAATATTATTGTCTCATAATAATATTTGGACTATAAACTTGATCTTATTCTCTTGGAGCACTTCAGTTTGAGCTACAGATGTGACCCATGTAGCTGTCAAAAGGAAGTACGCTTTTCTTATGAGTCAGTTGAGTTGTTGCATGCATGACTTCAGTTAGAACTCAATCAGTTGAGTTTGGTGGAGTTGATTGTGGAGTTGATGGAGTTGTGTTCAGTTTGACTTGGTTAAACTAATTGTAGTTAGTCTAACTTCAAATAGACTAATGATGAGTTGTTAAAATAATTATTAACTCATAATACAACTATAGAATACATCAGTTAACTTAGTTGCATGTCAGTGCATGTTCAGTTCAACAAGGACAGGTGTTAGAGAATCAGATTGCTATCAGTTGTGACTATAGTTGTGCATGAGGATTTGTACAATCAAGGGATTGAGTATGCCAATGAGTTTGCTCATGTATTTGCCCAGTATTATAGCCTATGCTCACATCTTACACAGTGTGAGTGATTCTTTGGAGGTGAAATACGATTTTGGTAAACCATTCTCATTCAATTCTTGAGCAGGTATTGAACAGTGGAGGCAGGCAAGCAGTGGAATAGATTTGGAGATCAGATCTTAGTTGTATTGTGTGTAATAGGTGGAGCTGGTACTGGATTGCTTGTGATAAGCATTGTACTTTGTAATGTTACATGGTCTCAATCATTAATATACAGTTGGGGTTTTTAGCGAGATTTTTTCCCCGGGTTACATACTGTGTTAATGTGTGAATGCTCTTGATGTTTTATTGTTATTGATGCTGCTATATTGATGATCAACGTAGAGGAGCTTATGTATTGTGTATGTATTCCGCAATAGTACATGATCAGGATAATCTCTGTTGAATATGTGTTGAATTATTCAAAATTTCTACATGGTATCGGAGCTGTTGATCATCAGATCTACTATTCAGGAAGTGTTTACATTCTATTTTTTCAGGCAGAGTCTGTAATCGGGCCAGGTAGCCTCTAGATTCATCTTTCCTTTGGAAGGTGAGATATCCGATGAATGCCCATATAGTCAATCTTTGTACGAGAAATATTGTGTTCTCACAAATCTTAGATCCGAGGCGGTTGAGTTGGTTGCTAGTGGAATTCGAATTTGCAGCAGTGTTTTCTTGGTGGCAACGCAACAATGTCTTTCAACGGATTCCGATTGGAGTATGCTCTTGAGGGAAGCTCAAACTATATTGCATGGAAGGACAAGATGGAGGCAGTATTGGATGATAACGGGCTGAAGGAGTTCATAGATAAGGATGTTCCAAAGCCTACTGATGCTACTCAAGCTGATGCTTGGCAAAAGAAGACCGAAAAATGTCGAAGGATTCTATTGGAGGGCGTGAAGGATCACATTGTGTCCAGCCTCCATGGAAAGGCTACTCCATATTTGATGTGGAAATGATTAACAGAATTATTCCAAAGCAATAGCGATCAGAGGAAGCTGGCGCTCAAAGATAAACTCAGAAACATCAAATGTGAGAAGGGTGACAGTATGCCCAAGTATCTCACGAAGTTCACTCAGTGTCGAGATGAGCTGGGAAGTGTGGGGGTTACTGTCGATGATGAGGACTTGGTGAGCTTGGCTCTCCTTGGTCTTCCGAAGTTTTGGCATTCCTATCAGGACTCTGTCAATGGTCGGGAGAAATTGCCAGGATGGGAAGGACTATGGTCAAATCTTGTGCAGGAGGAGATCAGGCAGAGTACCAGGGACGGATCTTCGTAAAAGGGAGCCGATGAAGAGAATTGCGCTTTGGCTGCCAAAGCAAAGAAAGGGAAGAGCAAGAAAGCTTCTCAGTCTGGTGCGAAAGGCAAGAAGCAGGATATGTCCAAGGTGAAGTGTTTTCACTGTCACCAGCACGGACACTATGCCACTAATTGTCCGCAGAAGAAGAAGAACAAGCAGGCTGCTGGATCTTCAGCAGGAGAGGCTCTAGCCTCACAATTTGAGCTTGATTTTTCATTTATCGCATGGTTGGTTTCAAGTGTGATGGTATCGGTGTGGTTCTTGGATAGTGGTGCGTCTTTTCACATGACGGGAGATAGATATTTGTTCTCTAATCTGGAGGACAAAGATCTTGGAGTGCACATCGAGATGGGCGATGATGGTAGATACAGTGCGACCGGTATCGGTACCATTTCCTTTGAGATGGAATCTGGTAAACCCTTCATATTGAAGGAAGTCATGCATGTTCCAAGATTGAAGAAGAATCTTATCTCAGTGGCGATGTTAGAAGACAAGGGGTATGATGTTGTTTTCAGCGAGGGAAAGGCTTTCCTGCGCAGCAAGACAACTGGTGAGACCCGGAAGATAGGGGTTCGAGTGAGGAACCTTTATCAGTTACATGTAGATGGATGTGCAGCAATGGCAGGCAAGGCAGAAGGATTGGTGAGCAGGGATGATGACGAGTTGTGGCACAGGAGATTGGGTCACCTTCACCATGGAGCCTTGAAGATACTACAGCAGATCACTACAGGGCTTCCTAAAGGCACACTTGCGCAATCAGATCAGTGCAAGGGGTGTACTTTGGGGAAGTTTGTGAAAGCCACCTTTCACGAGAAGGATAGTTGCACCACGACTATCCTTGAGAGAATTCACACAGACGTGTGTGGACCTTTCTCAGTTGCTTCGACAGCAAAACACAGGTATTATGTGATTTTTGTTGATGATTTCTCTCATAAGTGCTGGATCTTCTTCATGCAGAAGAAGAGCGAGACATATTCAAAGTTCTGTGAATTCAAAGCACTGGTCGAGAAGGAGTCGGGGAAGAAGGTGAAGGCTCTTAGGAGCGATAATGGTGGTGAATACATCTCGAACAAGTTCAAGGATTTCTGCAAGGAAGAAGGGATTCGTAGAGAGCTCATAGCTCCCCATAACCCACAGCAGAATGGGGTAGCTGAGTAGAAGAACAGAACGATTGTGGGTGCTACACGGGCAATGTTGCATGATCAGGGCCTACCCCTTCACTTGTGGGTGGAAGCATGCAATACAACAGTTTATGTGCAGAACCGTTGTCCTCATAGGATACTTGGCATGAGTACACCTGAGGAGGCTTATTCTGGTAAGAAGCCTGATCTTTCTCATTTGAGGATATTTGGTGCTAACGTTCACATGCATGTGACGAAGGATGCCAGGAAGAAGTTGGAGCCGACCGCAGAGGTTGGGATATTTGTGGGGTACACTGATACGCCCCACAACTATCGTTTGTATTTTCCAGACAGTGGTAAAACTGTCGTGCGACGGGATATAAAATTTCAGGAGGAGAAAGCCATGAAGTGTTCGCTTGAGAGGGAGCTACACTTGCATGCAGATGAGGAGCTATTAGTTCCTAAGGATGAGCTTTAGGATGTGGATCAGCCACAGGATGAGGTTCATGGAGTGGAAGAGACCACTCATGTAGCGCCAACCATCAGAGGGCGAAAGCGCTTAACAGAAGCTGAGCGACTGGCTCAAGATGCAGAGAAAGTTGTAGGACCACCTACAGCCCAACGCAGGCAAAGACAGTCACCTGATCGGTACACTGGATACATGGCTCTTATGACCAAGTGTGTTGTGACTGAGCCATCCTCTTTTGAGGAAGCTGTGGAGGATCCCGCATGGGTAGACGCCATGGTGGAAGAGTATGATTCTATTGTTAGAAACAGTGCATGGGAGAT
Source organism: Pinus tabuliformis (assembly GCA_031772625.1). NCBI lineage: Eukaryota > Viridiplantae > Streptophyta > Pinopsida > Pinales > Pinaceae > Pinus > Pinus tabuliformis. The sequence goes on from CM062810.1 coordinate 137,606,541, forward strand.
TGTTCCTAGACCGGAAGGGAAATCAGTGGTGGGTTCGAGATGGATCTACAAAGTTAAGCAGGTAGCTGACGAGAGTGTAGAGAAGTACAAGGCAAGATTTTTTGCCCGAGGCTTTTCACAGATAGAGGGGATTGATTATGAGGAGACCTTTGCACCTGTCGCAAGGTATTCTTCCATACGGATGATTCTTGCTCTCTCAGCGCAGATGGGATGGCACATTCATCAGATGGATGTGAAGACTGTGTTCCTCAACGGAGTCATTGAGGAGGAGGTGTACATTGAGCAGCCCGAAGGCTTTGAGGTCTTCAGCAGCGAGTCGCATGTGTGCAGGCTCAAGAGAGCGTTGTATGGGTTGAAGCAAGCACCACGTGCTTGGTACACACTGATAGAAAGCTATTTCACAGGATTTGGATTCTCCAAGAGTGAGGTGGATCCTAGGAAATAGTGAAGGAGGCCCACAGAAGAAGAATCTTATCACAGCAGGAGTGACCACAGCAGGGATGACCACAGCAGGAGTGATCATAGTAGGAGTGACCACAGCAGCAGTGATCACAGCAGCAGTGATCAAAGTCTATTTTTAGACTGGCTGTCCAAAATAGAAAAGTCAAATATTATTGTCTCATAATAATATTTGGACTATAAACTTGATCTTATTCTCTTGGAGCACTTCAGTTTGAGCTACAGATGTGGCCCATGCAGCTGTCAGAAGGAAGTATGCTTTTCTTATGAGTCAGTTGAGTTGTTGCATGCATGACTTCAGTTAGAACTCAATCAGTTGAGTTTGGTGGAGTTGATTGTGGAGTTGATGGAGTTGTGTTCAGTTTGACTTGGTTAAACTAGTTGTAGTTAGTCTAACTTCAAATAGACTAATGATGAGTTGTTAAACTAATTATTAACTCATAATACAACTATAGAATACAGCAGTTAACTCAGTTGCATGTCAGTGCATGTTCAGTTCAACAGGGACAGGTGTTAGAGAATCAGATTGCTATCAGTTGTGACTATAGTTGTGCATGAGGATTTGTACAATCAAGTGATTGAGTATGCCAATGAGTTTGCTCATGTATTTGCCCAGTATTATAGCCTCTGCTCACATCTTACACAGTGTGAGTGATTCTTTGGAGGTGAAATACGAGTTTGGTAAACCATTCTCATTCAATTCTTGAGCAGGTATTGAGCAGTGGAGGCAGGCAAGCAGTGGAATAGATTTGGAGATCAGATCTTAGTTGTATTGTGTGTAACAGGTGGAGCTGGTACTGGATTGCTTGTGATAAGCATTGTACTTTGTAATGTTACATGGTCTCAATCATTAATATACAGATAGTTGGGGTTTTTAGCAAGATGCTTTCCCCGGGTTACATACTCTGTTAATGTGTGAATGCTCTTGATTTTTTATTGTTATTGATGCTGCTATATTGATGATCAACGTAGAGGAGCTTATGTATTGTGTATGTATTCCGCAATAGTACATGATCAAGATAATCTCTGTTGAATATGTGTTAAATTATTCAAAATTTCTACAATAACCTCAAATCATACCTCATTGGTGGCTTGTTAATAAGGCATACTTGCAATCTTATTTACTTCGTGTCACAACAAGTCAAACTAGCATCTTTGACCAAATCATCATGTATAAACATATCACATTAGGTTAGCTCAAACACAACCATGACAGATCAACATCATAAATCACATGTAACCATCATAAACAAGAATCGTAGATCACATATAATCATCATATACCATAATCATAAATCTCATGCATAATAAAAATAAATAAAATGTTGATACTTATCCTTTCATCAATCCTTAGCTTCTACCTTTGTCTTTATTCTGTACACACTCCGAATTGGTTGCCACACCAGACAAAAACCTAGTGCCTTCTCCTAAACCATGTGCACATACACATAGTGTGCATTACACACATACAATTGCACACTACATACAACACCATGCAATACATGCACCTACACCCGGTGTACAACACAACACAAATACTTATATAGAGGGAAACGCAATGAATACATATGTCATGATACCATGAATACATAATGCACATACATAGTATTGTATGCCCACAACACAACATGTATGACATGCACTCAATCCCACATGTACACCAGTACCACATGTACAAAGCACCACCTGCACAACATGTACACAATGCCTCATGTACAATGTACCACTGTACAATGTGTACACAATACCACATGTACACAATACCACACACGACAAGTATGTGACACCACATGTACATAGTGTGACATGCACGACCACCTACATATAGTGCCACTTGTACAATCACGCACACAACACCACATGTACATAAAACTGCATAACCAACATGTACATAACATCATCTGTACACAATAATAAATATCCAATCATGTGCACAACACAATATGCAATATTCGCACAACACTAAATGTACCATCATGTACATAACATTGCATAAACTACATGTACACACACTATATATACACAACACCGTATGTGCACACATCATAGATGCAACATGTACAACATATACAACATATGCACAACAGTAGTACCACACTGTCCTTACCAAAAAACCTTGCTTCCAGTGTCTTATCCATGCTTATCCTAGAATGTCGTAGACCACACTACTTTCATTTTGCTATTGTATTCCTCGGCATAAAATGTCCATAACATAGACATAATATAATAACATAATATGAACTTATAAACACATGATAACGACCTCATATATTTTTCTTGACTACTCTTCCCACTTGATTCCTCATGAACCAGGAATCTCTTCATGCCATTCACTTGCATAATAAATCATTCCTCCACACGAATATTCCCTGACAACCCTGTCAAACAGTGACATAGATACATAGATACATACATATATAATCATTAGCATAAAACAATCACCATCATGTCAGACAACAGCATACATACAACATGTATACATATATAAACATCACCATAATCATGATCATAATATAATTACCATATAACATAAGGTCTAGGTTAAGAGAACTACCTTATTCATGCAACACATACACAACATTGAGAATAATCGTTCTCAACATAGTCAAGGCATCTAACACCTCAGATCCATTTACTTTACCTTTTCTAGTTACCTTTCACATGTTTGTACTACCACCGTCCATTTACCATTATGGACCAACCAGTCCACCCTACTATGCTTACCTTCCACTATGCTTACTCATGCACAAAGCTTCATCTGAGTCTTACATTAATTGTTGGGTACCACACAAATCTCCCAGAGCTCCATTAAATTCCTCCTTTCCCAACCAATTCCCAAGAGTCAAACATAAAAGGCAATACTAAGAAACAACCAAGAAGAAAACCATGAAAACCAATAACGATATGACACCACAATAAAGTGACATGGCTATGCACCAGACACACACAAAATTGTAAATCAAGCACAACAATCGCAAAAGACCAAAAACACAAGACTAACCACAGACACCATGACTCAATCCCCATGGTTCCCAAGAAAAGTTCAACCTGAGCCTTCTTCAAGATTCATGGAAATCTCTCTTTCCATGCAACTCCCTGCATTATACTGCCATACAAACATAATGTCAATGCATAACTAAACATAACAATACACCAGATATCTTATATTATTATGCAAATCTTGTTGCCTTGTAGCTGGACAAGTCCATTCCATCTCTCAAGGGACTTCAACTCCCTTGAAAAATCCACCTGTAACTAGAGACTAGCTAATTTACCTGTCAATTACATATCCATGAATATAGCACATATCCACATAATTTCAAACAAATCAAGGTTAATAAGATTTCATGTGTGCAGAGTACTCATTCATTTGGAATTAGGGTTTCCAAACATAGCCAAAGGAATTATTTCCAATTCATTTCCTTTACCTTTTACCTTGCTGTAATCAAGGCTTACTATGTATTGTCACATCACCCAACTATTAGTTATATAAACATGTCAACTATTACCTTGTCATAATAATACCAAGTATGTTTCCTGCAACTGCTCACACATATCAACCACATGTTCCAAATATGAAGACAATCATATCTATCAATTTGAAATCAACTTTTTCAAACAATCATGTCATAACACATAATCAACTCATGGTCATTAGACATAATGCTACAACTGTCAACTACATTCAAGTGCATATCAACTATTTCAACACATATGTGTTAGTACAATCATCTTAAAACAAGATCATTGGAACGCATACTCATATTATGAAATCCATCAAACATTCGACCAACTTGCAAACATACCATGGTAAATAAATAAACTAGACACCAACCACTCAAACACCAAATAGATGTCATAATCAAACAATCAAGCACAAGGTAGATGACATAAACAATTTCGTACCTTAGTGTATATCGGAGGAGGCAATCTTGTCTGCATAATCAATATAGTTAGCATGATATAACTTCACGAGATATTAACTCAAACATAAATAAGATCATGATACCCAAAATAGTCACTAGCTAACATGTTTACATCATAACTCATACACAATTATCATTTATGCATAGCAACCACATATGTACGATCGGTCTAGATTAGTACAACAAAATGCAACAAAATAAGTCGACTCACAGTTGAATGTCGTAACTGATGAGCCCCAAAAATGGATAATTATATGGACTCATTCAACCTCCTAATTCGACTTAATCCACGATTCTCATTAGTTTATTGCATGTTTTTTATTATATTTATGCTAATAGAGTGAATTGGGTTAGTCATTATGCCAACAAGTCTAATGGGTGCCTTGTGCGGATTTTTAGTCAATTTTGAGACAAAATCAAAGGTTTTAATAAGACCTTGGCAGCCAAATTCGTGGGAGAACAAGGGAGAGGATTTTTAGGAAGGTGTCCCCTTCATTTGTGGGCCCTTACCTCGAATTTTCCACCATCAGCTCGGAGTTCAAGGGCCACCAAATCAATTATCACAAGGGCAGTCGAGCAAGTGCTAGTAAAAGTGCTGTTAACTACAAGTTTTGGCAGCCGAATTCCTAAAGTTCAGGAGGGCTGTTGGGGTCCTCAATTTGTATAAATAAGAGGGCTTAGGGCCTCATTTTAGTTAGTCACTTTGTAGGCAGAAGATAGCTAATCTGTGGTTCGATTTTAGTCATTTTTTAGGCAGTAGATTAGCTCTGCATTTCAGCACATTTTCAAGTTTTCCTTGTGGACATTTTTTTGGAATGTAACTATTCTTTTGATCAATAAAGATGAATTCAGATTTGAACCAGCTCTAAATCTCTCTTAGGAGGTTGTAGCTCTTAGGGTTGGGCCCATCTCAAGTGCCCAGTACCTCCTTTGTTTACCTTTATGTGTTTTTGTTGCATTCTTAGAATAAAATCTGCTATTTAGATTTAAATCTTGTTTTGTTATTTAGGTTGCTTTTGATGATTAAAAAAGGCTTTTCATGTTCAGATTTAGTTGATAGGTTAATAACAGGGAAGATCTTCAGAAAAAGGCCATCAAGCACCTATGATTTCACCTCTCCCTCAGTGGGATCAGGAGCTGGGATCAAGGTGACCTTGCTGCCAACAAAAACATAGTCTTTGCTTCGCCATGCAATCATTTGTGTTTGATTTTTATTTGCAGAAGTTGGTTACATGTTCAGAGTCTTGATTGCTTAGTTGCATATTCATTTCATCTGATTTCAGTGCAAATAAACTTCTGTTCCATTTCTTTGCTGTTATCTAGGTCAAAATATACTAACGTAACTAGGTCTTTGATTTTCCAAATCCTTGTTTGTTTCGTTTGAAAAACAACTTGCAGAGCACCTGTTATCCTTCTTTATCTGCCCATTCTCCATCAATCCCACCTGCTTCATCCTCTACTTAGAATCCTTGCCTTACGTTTGCCATTTGCTCACTCTGCCCTAAATTCCCATATTGTTGTGCAACATTGCTTCTCTTATCTTTGAACCAACCCAATCGCCTTAGCCACTCTTCAGCCTCATTCACCAAGTCCTGGACATCCTCACACCCCTATCTCACCTCCATACCCACTCCTTCATCTTTCTTCCTCCGCCCATCCTCCAAAATCTCATTTCTGAACATCCTGTAGAAAAATTACAGACATCCTGTAGAAATTCCAGAACATCCTGTAGAACCCCTGCAGACTTCCTGTAGAAGCTCACGAATGAGGTTTCTTGATAGCCAAACTCTGTGAAACTCTCTGGAAGGGTGTTAGGGACCCCTTAGGCCCTCTCTGAACCTTCCCGACCTCCTCCAAGCATTTCCTCTTGCCAATCCACCTCTGCACAGTCAAAAACAGTTAAATCGCATGCATGATAATTCTAACAACTTATTCAAAAATACAAAAAGATGTTTTTTTCAGATGTTACTGTAGAAGTAGCTTAGATACATGCATTTTACCTTCCTAGAAGTCAATGGCATCTCTTTCAGTAGCTTGCATCCTCTTTCTTGCATCAGTAGGGCTAGTTGGTAAAATTAGGGTTTGCTAGGGTTTATGTTTCCTTTCAGCTTTCCAGTTTCTTTCTGCAAGTAGATTAGCCTTCTTTGAGTTAGCTTTCATCCATCAATTAAAAAGCTTCTTCTAAGAGCTCATAGAAGTTGGCTTAAGCTCCTAGCGGACTTGTGCCAGCTGACTAAGTGACAACCACGGAAAGAGCTAGTACTTGTGCATACAGTGCCATCGCTTCCAAGTTTGTTATGAACTACCGGGTTGATAAAATTAAAGAAGGGAGTTCCAGGAGTTGCAGCATTATTGCTGCAATACTGGGGCTCACCAGTAACCCTAACCATCTACATAGCCCAATCCCACTTAGTGTGATACATATAACATCAAGGTATAAATGCTATAACCCTAATAATCAAGCTAACTATCATTTAACAACAACAAGTTAACCTATAAGATACTTCATCAATAACATATAACATAATCATCAGGTTATCTAATATAAAAAACAATAGAAATGCATACAACTACAGGTTACTATCATTCTTGACTATCTGACACATGTGCATATAACTACACTAATCAACTAACATCCATCATGAATGTAACCATAACATCAAAAGATGTACATAAACCTAATGTATATAAACCTAATGCATATAACAATCCTTGACATACATACCTGCATGCCAAACATACAATACATGTATGACGATCTGCTCTTACCCCAAAGTCCAATGTTGCAACCTCATTATGATTATTTGCATCTCCTACTCTATCTCAGCCAACACATTAGCATCATAAAATACCAATATTACCCTGATGACCTAGATTGGATACCATGACTTCACAAGGCATGTTTGATCTATTATTCATGCATATCTATAACCAAGACCATACATGCATAACAACAACCATTACTCCATTGTACACATTGCCATATGCAACCATCAACATGGATAATAAATGCCTAATCAACTACACATACACATGAACGCATGTAATCGAGCATAAGTGGTCGATTCTTGTAACCAACCTACAAGACTGATACATGTAATGATCAGGAGCTCAAAATTTGCCAAAAATTCAAATTTGTCGGATCAGTGTGGAACCTGAACAACTGTGTAGATCTCGTCGTTCTGAATCTAGCGCAACTCGTTTCACGCGAAACGGACTCCATACAGCCTCAGAAACGAGTTATGTTCACTTTGACAAACATGCAAATTTAAAAAAAATGGACAGCCCAGTCAGCAGTCCGTACTGCTAACGTGGTGCTGACTGTGCAGGCTAAGGTGACATGGCAGGTTAAATGGGCAGTGGATTTTCTCCAGTGAATCAGAAGGTGACAAGTGTCACTCCATGACTGGTGTACAATGGTAGTGTTTTATTAGTGGGTTGATGGAAAACCATACGTTGCCATGTGGCCCAATAGGAGGCCGCCACGTGGCAACCCGGGATGCCACTAAAATTTGGTTCAATGACCAAGCAGAGGCCATAGGAATCGAAACGAAAACCTCCCAACACACAACACAACGTCTTACCATTACACCACACCTTGTTCCTTAACATGTATAGCCGACCACATATATTTGAATATGATACGAGGGAGATTTGGGGGCGAGACCACCCGCATAACCATCAGCAGCCCTCCCATGTGAACATGTCCAATAGTCGCGCAATTAACATCCACAAAACCGAAACCACCTGCGTAACAATTAATCTCACCATGTGACTGGTCCTGGAAATAGCAGAGTTGTAACCGTTAGCAGATTGGGTAGGGTGTGAGTTAAGAGCCAAGCCCTGGTCCCATGCCGCCACGTGACCCGATTTTGTCGAAGTTAAGGCCTTGGAGGCAAATTAAGTGTCCTACAATTTCGCCCACCTTTTGTGCAATTTGGTTCTTTGTTAACAGATTTTTGGGGAAAAAATGTAGGATGGTTCCAAAATTTTGGGAAATTGTAGAGCGAATAGTGGGAAAACTAGGAGAGGTCATAACTTCTCTATTTTTCAACCAAATTGGATAAAGAAAAAGACTATCTAACCATTTTTGGACATTTTGGACTCATTAGAGCAGGTTTCAGAATCAAAGTAGCACTTCTAGATATGATTTTTTTGCAGATTGGATTTTATGGGTGCCATGGTCAACCAAAGAGTTGTATCAGTTTATGGAGGAGTTTAAATATGGAGATGACCTTGCAGGGGTTTTCCAGCCTCCATTTGCTTTCTGCAATAGTTATTACATTTGTGTTGTAACTTTTACTCCTCTTTTCTCTATGTGCTTTGGAGAAGAGACTTGTTTATGTACTCCAAGTGGATTGTGATACTGTTGATGCTCTATGAAGTTGGAGTATGGGGTCTTGGTGTAAGATGCCTTTGTTTGTTGAATGTTTACATGTTTGACTATAGGTTTACATGTATATGGAGTGATAAATCTTGCAAAAATTGTTTCTTTGAAGGAGAAACTAACCATTCCATTTCTCAGCACTTTATGTACTCTTCCTTTTCTAAACATTGAGCATAATGAGAAGGGGTCATGCCAACAAGGAGATGTATCCTAGGAGGGGTAAACTCCTTTAACAATGGATGGTGTATTACTGATTGATGCATGATTCAATTTCATGTTTAAAGTTTTTCATGAAATTAACTATGAAAAAAAACACAAAAACTCATGTTTTTACTTGTTATTTTGGAGTACAAACCTCAAGCACATTATTGTATTTTGATGAGGATCTTAGCATGTAAAACTAATATTCCACATTCAGATCAATTTGGTATTAGAGCATATTTTTTCTTTGTACAAGGAGGAATTGGTTGTTGTTTGCAAGTGAATGTGCTTTTAAGCTCAAGTGAGGAGAAGGTTTTGGAAAGGAGAGCAAGATTGTTACAATCTCTACCACCAGTTATACCTCAAGTTGAAATAGAAGCTTCAAGCAAAGCATGTCCCAAGGAAGAGATCCTGTAAGAATGTCAGAGGATGTGAAGGCTTTTAGAAAGGCTTTCTTGCACATGGCAGAAATGGTGAAAGTCCTCTCTAAAGAGAGGAATACCAAATTGCAAGGTGAAATCTCTAGACCTCTAAGAGGAGAATGTTCTCTAAAGGAAGAAGGTAACAAGAATGGTGATAAACCACCATCTTCTCCACTATCTTCATGTTTTTCTACAACTCTTATGCAAGATGCTAGTGTAGAAAGTCCCTCAGAGGAGGTAGCTGGACACGTTTGCACCTTTTTTCCACATGATGTGGAGGATGAGATTCTATCATCACCCAAATTTAAGGAGTTGAAATAAGAGAGCCAAAGAGTCCAAGAGGACACATCCATAATCAAAAGAGAGTTTGAAAACATCTTTGTATGTCAATCAAAAGATGAGGCAAATGGTAAGCATTTACATTCTTCTTATTTACATGAAAGTGTTGATGTAAATTCATTTGCAGCCTTTGAAAAACATAGTAAAGGCATTGGATCCAAGCTCTTGACCAAGATGGGTTACAAGGGAGGAGGCCTTGGCGTGAACATCAAGGCATTAAAAATCCAATTGAGGAAAAGGAGAGGCCTAAATACGAAGGCTAGGCTATGTTGCAAAAGAAGAATGGTCTTCTAGCGAGAACTCTTGGGTATCGTGTTCCTTTTGCTATAAGAGAGGACATGAGGAGGCAATATGTTGGGATTTGCATCCAGAATTGATACCCGCTGGGTTCCTCAAGCATAAGGAGGACTTGAAGTGAAAAACATCTCCAAAGAGAGATGAAAAATTTGAAGAAGAAACAAAGCTAAGTTCTTCTTTCCATGCATGTTCCTCACGAAAGAAGCGTAAGCCAAAGGACAACAAAAAGAGGTATAATCGTCTTGTTAATTCAAATGATTTTCATAATGGAAAACATGTTGAGGAATGTGTTTCCATGCACCTTTTGCCTTTCATCTAACCATCGTGTAGATAAGTGCTATAAAAGGAAAGCAATCATCAAGAAAATGCTTATGTCTAATGGAATTGAGACCGAAAAGACAAAATCTCATTCAAGGTTAAAGACATGTGAGCCAAAAGAAGCTCAAAATAATTTTTTCACTCACTGCAATATCATTGGGCATTAGGTCAAGAAGTGTTGGAAATTGTTTCAACAACTTCATCCTCGCAAGGGCAAGCAAATTATGCAAGCACCAGAAAAGGAAGCGACAAAAGAAAAAGTGGCGCAAGATGCGACCATCCCTGAAGTAGCTCTAGAAGAAGAAAAAATTCAAATAGAGGGTTGATTTACCTAGTTGGGTAAGAAATGGGCGGACTATTTGTCCAACCGAAGTTTGTAAATCTTTGTTTTGCAATAGTTGCATATCCCCATAGTTGGGCAATTTGTAAAAGTGATGTTCATAAATAAATCACTTATATGCAACAATGTTTTTTTTGGCATTTTTATGCTAGTTTGACTTGTTGATAGTCAATTTGAATGGAAAGTTTGGGAGTCAATTTTATTCCAAATTGTAAAATGCATTTCTATTTGTAGTTTAAGAAAGTATTTTAAAATTGTTTTATGAGTAGTTGTTGCACATTTAGTATATTGCAAATGTGTTAAGAACTCAAGTTATACAAGTATTCACTATGTGAAACTTGTTTTGGTTCATTTGTCAAAGTATTTTTGGGATCTTATCCTTGATAAGGTTTTTGCAGAAGAGAACCATCAAGAATTCTTCTTAGGAAGGATTTTATTGTGGATGGCCATAGCGACATGAACAAGCCAAGAAGAACATTGAACTTGAATTTTTTGGTCGGGTTATATTTCAAGTTCAGGTTGAGAAAGAGCTAAGACAAGTACAAGTCAAGGCACTACAAGGAAAAGTGAAGGAACTGTACCTTCAAATGTTGAACAATTGAAAATGAACTTTTGGGGACCAAAAGTTTTCAGTGGGGAAGAGTGATCAAGAGCTCAAAATTTGCCAAAAATTCAAAGTTGTTGAATCAGTGTGGAACCTGAATGACTGCATAAATCTCTGTGCTATGAATCTGGTGCAACTCGTTTCACACGAAATGGAATCCATATGGCCTCGGAAACGAGTTTTGTTCACTTTGAAAAACAGACAAATTTAAAAAAAAAGGGACAACCCAGTCAGCAGTCCGTACTGCTGATGTGGCGCTAACTGTGCAGGCTAAGGTGACATGGAAGGTTGACTAGGTAGTGGATTTTCTCCGACGAATTAGAAGGTGACAAGTGTCACTCCAGACTGGTGTACAATGGCAGTGTTTTATTGGTGGGTTGATGGCAAACCACAGGCTGCCACATCTCCCAACCAGAGGTCGCCACGTGGCAGCCCGGGAGGCCACTAAAAGTTGGTTCAATAACCGAGCGAAGGCTACAAGAATCGAAATCGAAACCTCCCAACACACAACACAATGCCTTACATTACACCACACCTTGTTCCTTAACATGTATAGCCGACCACATATATTTGAATACGATGCAACAGAGATTTGGGGGGGAGACCACCAGCATAACCGTCAGCGGCCGTCCCATGTGAACACGTCCGAAAACCGCATAGTTAATGTCCACAAAACCAAAATCATCGGGTTAACAATGAATGTCACCATGTGATCGGTCTCGAAAACTGCAGAGTTGTAATCGTTAGCAGATTGGGCGGGGTGGCAGTTAAGAGCCTAGCCCCAATCCCATGCCGCCGCATGACCATTTTGTAGAGTTAAGACCTTGGAGGAGAAATTAATTATCCTACAATTTCGCTCGCTTTTTGTGAAATTTGGCGCTCCGTTAGAGGATTTTTGGGGCAAAAATGTAGGATGGTTCTGGAATTCTGGGAAATTGTACAACGAATAGTGGGAAAACTAGGAGATGTCATAACTTCTCCAGGTTTTTACCAAATTAGATGCAGAAAGAGGCTAGGTAACCATTTTTGTACATTATAGACTCATTGGAGCAGGTTTTAGAATCAAATGATCACTTCTAGATAGGATTTTTTTACAGATTGAAGTCTATGGGTACCATGGTCAACCAGAGAGATGAATCAGTTTATGGAGGAGTTTGAAGATGGAGATGACCTTGTAGGGGTTTTCTAGCCTCCATGTTCTTTCTACAACAGCTATTACATCAGTGATGTACCCTTTATTCCTAGTGCTTTGGAGAAGATACTTGTTTATGTACTGCAAGTGGATTGTGGTATTGTTGATTCTCCATGAAGTTGAAGTATGGGGTCTTGGTGTAAGATGCCTTTGTTTGTTGAAAGTTCACATGTTTGAAAATAGGTTTACATGTATATGGAGTGATAACTCTTGCAGAAGTTGTCTTTGAAGGAGAAACTAACCATTCCATTTCTCAACACTTTATGTACTCTTCCATTTCTAAACATTGAGCATAATGAGAAGGGGATATGCCATTAGAGATTATCCAAGGAGATGTAGCCCAAGAGGGGTGAACTCCTTTAACAATGGCTAGTGTATTACTGATTGATGCATGATTCAATTTCATGTTTAATTCTTTTCATGAAATTAACTAAAAACACACACACACACACACATAAAAACTCATGTTTTTACTTTCTATTTTGGAGTACAAACCTCAAGCACATTATTGTATTCTGATGAGGATATTAGCATAGAAAAATAATATTCCACATTCAGATCATGTAATCAAACATACCAAGAATGCAACCTAACATACAAGGATGTAATAAAGCTACATTTAATCATGTAACTAGTCATATACTCCTAACAATACATTTCACACAATCAACATCAAGCTTCTCATGATAACCTTACTACAACCATGATCAACATTATACAATGCAACAAGCACATGGAATGCAAATGTAAGAGACACACATGAAACTGACACGCATACATGACCAAGCACCTTCCCCTAAGGAGAGTGCAACCATGCTCTTATGCCACTCTGTAACACCCTCCTCCCACATCTACCCAAGTAACTAGCCAACCGGGGTAAACATTAGACGAGAATCTAGTATGATTGGATTTGACCTCGTATGTGACCCTAAGGAAGTGGAATAAACGAAAACATCACACACAGTCATGAAACATCAGCCTTAGAATCCTCAGGAGACAAGTCAACCACTCAAACAGTTTCTCCCTAGGTCCCACTGATGTTATGGACATCTTAAGCCTCAGTTGCTCCCATTCTATGGGCAAGAGAGCATCCAGAAACTCGAATTTTCTCTCACAAGCTTGCCTACCAATGACTAGAGACTAAAATTGTCACTTCTATGCCAACGACCCTACGATTTAAGCCACTTTTTAATGTCGAGAGCCTAGGTTGCTACCCAGAATGGAGTGATAGCTTAATATCAGTAAAAGTATATGGAAATAATGATGCCAAAGAAATAAGTTGAACAAGACCTTAACCAAACCACTACTAGCCATGACAGGCATTTCATCAAACATATGATCAACATTTAACCTACAGGTGTAAACAACATAATTAAGTGTAGGTATCTCATACTTATCTAAGAATCGCCATGAACCATTGTTCCCTCATGTCATTTGATGCATTATCATCTATTAGGCCATAGAGACATTATCCATTCATTTATAAGTAAAAACATGTTCAGAGCCATACATAGTTGTTGTCATAAAACGTACATGATAACAAGCATAATAGGGACAGAAATATCATAAGCATATCAACCATAAAATCCACATATGCATCAGTACATTTACACATGAAAATCAAGGGAATGAATTTCTCATTAATGAATGCAATAAAACAACCAGAGATGTGGCTACCATGTTCCACCCGACTAGTTGAGCCAAATCTCTCTTCAACCATTCACCCCCATGCCATTTTCAAAGCATGATTGTTGGACTCAAACCAAAAGAACCAACCAAGGCATACCAAGGCTAAACCACCTCACCCTCATTAATAGAAACTAGGATTTACCGCAATCCATCTTAGATCACTAGGCCAACACAATGAACACATCATAATAGTCTTTACCATGATCTACACCCAATCACTAGGCCAAACAAGCATGGATGCCACCGGATTTCTCCACCTACAGCGTAAGGAATTTTCCTGTCTCCTAGTCTCTCAAGTTTTACTGCAATCCCAACCCAAATCACTAGGACCTAAACCGAGACCCACTCTCCAGGCTTTAACGCATATTCCAAACCTGGGTCACTAGGCCCAATGGAGAGTGAACCACCTCTTGGCTTTACCATATATCCTACCATTCACCGACAAGGATCCCTAGGCCCACTGAGGCAACACAATCCTGGCTTTACCACAACCCACATTCTGGCTCAGGGGCCACTAGGCCAGTGGCTTTTCATGATCCAAAGTCTGGTTCAGGGACCAGTAGGCTATGTTCTCTACCATTCAAAGATCCACCCCACTCAGCTTTGAATCCATCCGACAATCCAACTAAACCAAAACATGAGAACCCCATCACATCATGGCTATCTGGAAATGCCAAGGCTAGGCTAAAAACATTGTTACAACTGGAAAAACCCATGCCAAGATAGAAAAGAACCACATGCAATACCATGCATGCCAAATCTAGTAAGGAAAATACACATGCAAGTCGATACATGCAATGAAGCCTATTGTAGCTACTTAATCCTACCTTTCCCTGCTTGATCTTTGCTTCCTCTTGCCTTCTTTTCCTTTCTTGCTCCAATGCCAAAGTGCTCCAAGAAAACTCTAAGTGTCCAAGATTGAGAGAGAGAATGATGAGAGAGCTCAAAATCTCAACTGGCAAAAGGTTACCAACTGATCCTCAGAAGCCTTTTTATAAATGACGCCTCTATTTTCTTTGTTTTCCATTATTTTTCTTCATTTTCCTCCTCACGTGCAACCTATGACCTTTCACCTTCCTTTTCTCCTAATTTCCATTATTTTCTTAAATAAATGTTCCAGAAGTTCCATTTTTCCTTAAATTCGTAGCCATTGCCTTTACCAATTTCCTTAGCCATAAAAAACCAAATGAACACCCCCTAGGATGTCCTGCCCACCATTCAGCTTGGAATATGTGTCCCATCAACCATGGTCTTATATATTTTTACATGGAATTTTCACCAGGGCTGTTACATGAACCCAAAACCTCTCCAACAACAAGTAACTTAATATGACCATGTAGACCATTATGCCAACCACACACTGTGTCTTATTCATCCTCACACTTTGTTATAAAATTCCATTCAAATGGTTCAAAGGGAACTATGGAGAATACATGAGAGATGAGAGCTCAGGCAAGCCAATCAAGACACAAATCTCAAGAAGATTATAAGAATATTGTTAGAGCATATGTTAGGGAATATTCTCTATGAGGAATCTTAGAGATTCCCCAAGGGCAGAATTTTGAAGGCATCAGAATTATGTCGAGTTTATACTCATTTGAATTAGTTTTTCGCTAGGAGTTTGATGGTGAAATCCATTTCTTGATCTGAGAAGAAAATTTTTCACCCATGTCCAAAAGAGAACCTTGTGACGAATCTAAAATATTCTCAGGGAGCCCAGATTTAACCGTGACAAAAAGTAGTCATATTTATACTTAGATTTCATGGTTTTTCATAAGAAATGAGATGGAACAAGCTATTTTTTCATCTAAGTAGTCAATTTTTAGGTCGTCCCCATACTTGGAGGTATAAGGTGCATTTTTTCCATGTATTCATTTGGTTTTTGTTGAGATATTGATTTGATTCTAAGATCCATGTATACCACATTCTGAGAGGATCATTGTATGCCACTTTATGTGAGATTGTTCCTTGTCATGCTGAAGGAGAACATCTTGTGAGTGAGATTTCTTTGTAGGAGAACATCTCGTGGAGAGACATGCCACTCTAGATAAGGGGGTTCATCCTTGTATTGACAAAGATTACATCATGTACTCATCATCTTCTTGCAGAAACTAATGAAGCGACCTCCCCACTCTTGACCCAGGGCCTAGAGATGTAGTCCACACTGGATGAACTTCATTATCATATCATTGAGTTATGGTTGTTCATAATTATGGCTTCTTATTTGTTTCTTATTTCATGTTGATGGTTTGCTAAAGTGTTGTTAGAATATGCATTGCTCATGATTTCACAAAGAAAATGTAAGTGTTAGTAAAAGGTCTTGTATAATGGGGATTTTTGTTTGAAATCATTCACGAAAATTTCCCAGATCAAGTGGTATCATAGTGATCTGACATTTTTTCCGGGGATTGTGAATTAAACATGTAAGAAAGGAAATGGAGGATCACAAATATCTCTACGAGGCCTTCTATAGGATGGAAAGCATAGTAGATATAATGTATGTGTATTATGAGGAGAAAATGGAATAAGAGGAATAAGAGAAAAAGAGAGAAGAAAATGATGCTCCATCTCCATATTCAGGAGAATATTCTTCTTCTTCATCTTCTTCTCATCATTCAAATGAATAGATCAACGAAATTCTGCAAGTAGAGAATGTTGAATTGAGGAGACTTCTACAAGAAGCAAAAGAGGAGAAGAAAAAATTGCAACTTCAATTATGAGCCATGGAAGAGGCCTTGGAAAATTTGAAGTGCAAGGAGTGCTTAGTGAAGAAATCATCACCTGTTTCAGAATCAACAACTAAGGTAAACAATATTGGTAATTCATCAGTTTCATTTTCACATGATCCTATTTCTGTTGGAAGCATTGAGGTACCCATTTTAAGAATGGGCATGAGACTCCTTACCAAGATGGGGTATAAAGGAGGAGGACTTGGTGTTAATGGTGTAGAAATTTTGAATAATATGACACTTATTCAAAGAGATTATCCCGATTATACACTATTGTAGAATATATGCATAATACATAACCTCCTCTACGTTGATCATCAATTTAGCGGCATTAAAAACAATGAAACATCAATAGCATGCACACATTGAAGCACCAATCACACATATCAACATAGTATGTAACCCGGGGAAAGCATATAGCTGAAAACCCCACACTATCTGTATATTATAATGATTGAGAACATGTAACAATACATAGTACAATACTCCTCACAAGTACTCGGTACTATCTCCACCTGTTACACACAAAACTAGCTCAGATCCGAACAAGTCACAGGTTCAAATCTCCTCCGCTGCTTTGCCTGCCTCCACTGCACAATCCTGCAAGAGAATCATGTGAGCACAAGATACAATTGCCTTGATATTGGCCCACACTGCGCAATCCTCATTGGCATTACTCAATCCATGCATGTGCAAATCTCATGCACAACTGATAGTCACAACTCACCCTTTCACTTACCTCTAACACCTGTCTCTGTTAAACTGTCCATGCACTGAGTTAACTGATGTATTCTTTAGTTGCTTTATGAGTTAAAAAAATTAGTGAATTAATTAACATTTAATTCACACAACTCATCACTAGTGTATTCTTTAGTTAGACTAAATACAACTAGTTCAACTAAGTCAAACTGAACACAACTCCATCAACTCCACAGAACTCACATGCATGAGTTCTAACTGAAGTCCTCCATGCAATAGCTCAACTAACACATAAGAAACCACGTGATTCCTTTTGTTAGCTGCATGTGCCACATCCGTAGCTCGAACTGAAGTGCTCCAAGAGAATAAGATAATGTTTAGAGTCCAAATATTACTAAGGGCTAATAATATTTGACTGTTTCTATTTTTAGCCTGGCAGTCTAAAAATAGACTCTGATCACTCCGCTGTGAACCAAAAATAGAAGTCCATCTATTTTTCCCAACATGACCAATCATCCATAAATAGCATCCTGCAACTCATAGACCATGATCCATATGTCTAAAAATAGACATAGTCTAAAAATAGACTTTGCGCCAAAAATAGCCTGCGGGCCCACTTAGTGAAGGCGACTCCTTTCCACTAAGCTCCATCATCTTGTTGCATTTTCAAAAAATGGCCAAGGAATGATGCAACCATTGGAGGTTTTACAAAGACCTTGATTTGTAGGATTGGGGTACATTGAAGGAGAGTGCTCGAAGGCAGTAGAAGCAAGGGGCTCTTAAGGAAAATAATTCAATCCAAAACCATCGAGAAAAGAGGATGTTGAAAACACATCACAATCTTCTTGTGAATATGAGAATTGCAAAGGAATAGATAAGGCAAACTCTCATCACCAGATATGTCCCTTTTGATTACAAGAAGATTGATAATGATGAGAAAATTTTATTGCATAAAAAACCATGTGGTTTTTGTGTCTTGTATAACCATGTAGTTTCCAAGGGTTGGAAAATACTGGCAACAAGAAAGAGGACAATACGTCAAAGGCCTTCTCCACATCAGGGAAGGAAGAAGGTTAAGCAAGTCTAGAGGAAGAAGAATTTTTGCAGTCATTGCAACATAGGTGGACATCAAAGAGCCACATGTTTGGAGCTTCATCCAGAGCAACAAATCAAGAAGGAAAAAGTGCCTCTGTATGAACCAACTAGTAAAGTTGTTCAACAAGTAAAGCAACTATGGGGAGATGATCCATTCACTTTGATGAGTGAGAGATAGTTTTATTAGATATAGTAGCTTTTCATGGCCACATTTCGTAAATCGCATGTTGTCAAATGATTGTAAAAGTGATGAAGTGTTTTCTATCACTAATTAATTCAACATGATGATGTTTTTGGCCTTTTTGTTGATAGTTGGGGTATTGGTTTCTGGTATGATGTAAAATTGACCAAAGGGTGTGTTATAAACTCTTGGTAATTAAGGGAACTGTTTGGGTCATGTTTGGTCATGTAAAAAGAACATGTATTTTGCAAGATGTACTACGTCGGATTGTAGATTGTGTTTATGCTTATGGAGGACCAAAAGCTCCTAAGTGGGGAGAAATGATCCAGGTGACTCTAGAAAGGCTCAAAAATTAGAATCTTCATATTTCATCAAAATAAGGACTAGAGAATAAAGCTCATATTCTTGATTCCAACGGTGCAAACAATGCCTCAATCTGAGTACGTATGCGAAAGTTATGCTTAGTCAAAGTTTCAGTCAAATTGGGAAAAAGTCAAAGTCAAAGTCAACATTCTACCACATGGCAGGTTGTACAAATGACATGTGGAATCAAAGTCAGCAGTCCTAGTGGGACCCGTAGAGCTAATGTGGTAGCACCACGAGTCGACACATGGAAAGTAAGTGACAAAAGTGGCATATGATGTGGACCAATGAGAGCTTGCCACATGGCCCAATCACATGGTGCCACATGGCACCTCAAATTAGGCCCAAGTGGCCTTGGCATGGTGCAACCTCCATTTTTGTCTTATTCTCATGGTTTGGGGAGTCATTACAATATGGACATACATTTACCATATATTATATGGTTTGAAAACTATATTAAAACTAAAATTGGGCTTTAAAACCATATTAAAGAAAAATTGGGAGTCCATGGGTTTTGAACCCAAAACCTCTCCAACAAAAAGTAACTTAATATGACTATGCCAACCACACACTTTGTCTTATTCACGCTCACACTTCATTATAAAATTTCATTCAAATGGTTCAAAGGGAACCATGGGAATACATGAGAGATGAGGGCGCCCACAAGCCAATGGATACACAAATCTCAAAAAGATTCTAGGAATATTGTTAGAGCATATATTAGGGAATATTCTAAAGAATATTCTCTAGGAGGAACCTTGGAGATTCCCTTGGGGCGGAATTTTGAATGTGTCAAAATTATGTCGACATTATACTCAATTGACCCAGTTTTTTGCTAGGAGTTTGATGGTGCAATCCAGTGCTTCATTTGAGGAATAAAATTTTCACCCGGTGTCCAAAAGAGAATCTTATGAGGAATCTAAAAGATTCCCGGGGAGCCTAGATTTTATCGTGACAGAAAGGGGTTGTGTTTATACTCAAATTTCATGGTTTTTCTTAAGGAATGTGATGGAACATGATATTTCTTAATCCAAGTAGCCGATTTTTAGGTCGTCCTTAAACTTGGAGGTATAAGGTGAATTGTTGCCATGTGTTCATTTGATTTTTGCTGAGATGATGATTTGATTTTGAGATCCATGTATGCCACATTGTGAGAGGATCATTATATGCCACTTTATGTGAGATTGTTCCTTGTCATGCTAAAGGAGAACATCTTGTGAGTGAGAGTTCTTTGTAGGAGAACGTCTCATGGAGAGACATGCCAATCTAGATAAGGGGGTTCATCCTTGTATTGACAAAGATTACATCATGTACTCATCATATTCTTGTAGCAACTAATGAAGTGGCCTCCCCACTCTTGACCTAGGCCTAGAGATGTAGTCCACACTAGACAAACTCCATTATCATATTGTTGAGTTATGGTTGTTCATAATTATGGCTTCTTATTTGTTCCTTATTTCATGTTGATGGTTTGTTAAAGTGTTGTTATAATATGAATTACTCATGATTTCACAAAGAAAATGTAAGCATTAGTAAAAGGTCATGTATGATGGGGATTTTTGTTTGAAGCATTCATGAAAATTTCCCGAATCATTTGGAAGATCACGATCCGTGAATCAAGGAGGAAGAAACTAGTAAAATGAGACATTGGCATCAGTTTGGTATCAAAGCAAGGAGTGCTCATATGTGGTAGAAAGACATAGAGGAGCAGCTCGAGGAGTAAGTCAAGGAAGGTTTGTAGTGAATGTGGCCCTACAAGCAGAGATGAGGTGCATTCAAATGAGATTAGAGGCAATGGAGACCTCCCAAAAAAGAGGAGATGACATGGGAGATGTTAGTGAAGTAGAAGAAGAATATTCAAGTGAAGAAGAAGGTGAATAATCAACATAGGAGATAATGTTGAAGATGATAGCCAAGATGAGCACCAAACCAAAGATGGACGTGCATTTATATGAAGGTAATTTAAATGTTGATGAATTCATGGATTGGGTTAATGCCATGGAGAGATTTTTTGATTATGAAGATGTGGAAGAAGACAAAAAGTTGAAGTATGCAATGCAAAGGTCGAAACATGATGCAATCTATGGTGGGATGGAGTGCAGGTAGATAGGAAAGGGAAGGCAAGTCCAAACTCAATATTTGAGATAGAATAATTTCAAAATTCAAAGGCGAGGTCATGCCTAAAGATTACCAGTTAAATATTATCAAGCAACTATAAAATATTAGACATAAATATATGTCAGTAAGGGAATGCACTAAAGAATTTTATAAATTAAACATAAGAGTTGGTCATATTGAGGATGATGTTGAAAAGTTTTCTCAATACATTAATGGGTTGAGGTATGATATTTAGGATGAGATTAGTATCTTATCCATAAGTACAATTGAATATGTGTATCAAGTTGATTTGATGCCCCACTTAAATATTACCCAGCAAATTTTATTAATGTTTACATTACCTGAAAATATTGAGAAATATTGGTGAATACCTTCATTTGGGAAACTATAAATTTATTGTCTAATATAAAATTAATGATTTTTATTATTCAAATTCCCAACATTCCTTCTCAAATTGAATCTTAGGTAGGATATTGTCTCCTTCCATTATTTCAAATAATATATATATTCATCTCATATTCCCCAATGTACTCTCACATTTACTTGGGAGAAGACATGGTCCTCTCCAACTAATTATCAATATATATATTCATCTCACATTCCCCAATGTACCCTCACATTTACTAAGGAGAAGACATGGTCCTCTCCATTTAATTACATCTCACATTCCCAAATGTACTCTCACATTTACTAGGGAGAAGACATGGTCCTCTCCATTTAATTACATCTCACATTCCCAAATGTACCCTCACATTTACTTGGGAGAAGACATGGTCCTCTCCATTTAATTACATCTCATTCCCAAATGTACTCTCACATTTACTTGGGAGAAGACATAGTCATCTCCATTTAATTATCAATATATATATATATCTATATATATATATATATATATATATATATATATTCATCTCACATTCCAAAATGTACTTTCAGATTTACTTGGGAGAATACATGGTCCTCTCCCATTAATTTCCCAATTTTATATTCATATCACATTTCCAAATGTACTCTCAGATTTACTTGGGAGAAGAGAAGTCAACTGTAAGGATGGATGAGAAGTTAATGACATTAATGAGAGGTGGTTGAGATGGAGAAGAGAGGGAGGGTATAAAAGGGAAGGGGGAAGGGAGAAAAGGGATGTTGGGTCTTGCTTATGATTTTGGGTTGGTTGTGATTTTTAGTGGGTTGATAGTGATTTTGGAGACCTAGGGAACTTGTGGATGTTTCTTGGGTTAGTTGAGAGGAGGGAAATATTGTTTACGTTGGTCTTGGACACACACACTACATCTGGTTGGACTTGAGCTCGGAGGGCTAGGGAACCTATGGAGGTTTCCTAGGCTAGGGTTTATTTCCTAGTTGGCTGGGAGGTAAATCCAGTTGGTTCAGTCAAGAGGAGTATTCAGTAGGAGCAGTAGCTCAAAGGCATCTCCACCAGCCACCGGTATAGGTATTCCTCTATAGATTACTCATGTAAATTTATTAAAATGAAATGTTCACCATAAGTTATAAGGATTAGAATGTAAATGGTAAAATTTTATTTGTTTAAAAGTCTTGTAAGAAAGTAAACTATTGCCTCTTATTGCATTTAAATTCATCATAAATAAATCTGTTAGAAGACCCTAGGATAAGGCTCTTACACATGGTATCAAAGCTTTGGTTCAAAATCTAGACCTTAAAGCCTACCTACTAGAGATTTTTCAAATCTAGTTGAATCTTTGAAGACCAAGACATTACTAACCTGTAAATTGCACTTTAAAATTTTCCTTGCAATCCTGTAGAAGCTTCCATCTAAGCTAAAATAACATTTTAGTTTCTGTTGCAACAAGAAAATTTTCTGTTCTTAGGCAAATGAAATTGTGTAGAAGACCATTTTGTGCTAAACCTTTTGGCAATATTCTTTTCATAAATGAACTTTGAAGGTGGTTCTTTGAGCAATTTGAAAGTCAATTTCATGTATAGAAAACTTGTTTCCATTTTGCAATCAACTCCTCTGTCTTACGATGGTCCCAATAGCTTTCACATGTACCTCCTCCTTGTAGCTTGAGTTCTCTTTGAATTATCCATTCGCTCGGTAATTTTCTTGATTACCTCTGCAATTTCTAAAAATGCATTAATGGTTTTGAGATTCTGTATTAATGTTAATAACCTTTACAGAGATGACATAACCTGCAAAGGAACTACCATCATTGCAACAAGCTTGACTTGAATATGGAAAAGTTTTGAATTATTCCATTCCTTCATTCCAAACATCATTAGCTAAAGCCAGGGGATACCTTCCATACCTTCTGGCATTCAAATTCCATGGTAATACATCGAAAACCACCCAATCTACAAATTGGCAGAATGTGGAGGGAGTCTAGGCAGTAAGCAGTTTTTAGGAGGGAGCCCCTGCATTTGCTCACAAGATTCCACGTATGAAACGTGGATTTTCAAAACTGTTAATTGCGGAGGTCCCCTCTTCGATTAAATGTCGAAAGGCCTGGGGGGGGGGGGTCCAAGATTAAATCATCTCCATTGATTTTGTGGGCACCTCTTATCGCAATTGAAACCTACAAGGGTTTTACCCTATGTATGTGCACTTCTCAAAATCGATTTCCCCTGTTTTTGATGAAATAAAAAGCTATAGGTCAAGTACAGGCTAAGGGATGATCAAGAGGATGAAGATCTATCACAAAGAGTAAAGAGTCTTTTGTAGATTAGCTCTTTAAATCTTGAATCTGCTCAGCAAAGGAGCAAGAGTAACAGACCCTCTACTTCGCTTTTGATATAGTCAAAAGATTTTCGATTTGGTACTCTTTTCTTCAAGAAATGAATAGCAAAATACTACAAACACCAACAAGATACTAGGCTCCCCAGCGGAGTCGCCAGTTTGTTGTGGGGAAAAGTATCCGATGCGGATGACCCTATCCCTACTCTAAAGGTGACAGTCTTTAGCAACAACTGAAAGTAAAGCTTTGATGTTTTCCTTTATGAAAGTACAGAGAGAAGGAAGAAATGATTAACCAACCTGGTGTCCTTCGCTTGGTCGATCTTGATCCTCTCTCTTTGTCTCTTGTTCCCAGCTCCTTGCTCTCTTTGCCGGTCCAGCTACACACAAGCCCTGCACAAAACAAGAGAGGAAACTACAAGATACAAGTACTCATAACTGATGCATGGATTAGAGTGAATCAAATATACAAGTAAATACAATCCATCAATGTAATACAAGTATATAGGAGAACATGCAAAACTTTATTGATAGAAGTAACAGGGTTCTGAGAAGGTTACAACCAATGATGGCTCCAATCCAGCAGCACCTCCCCAGCAGCAAGAACTCTCCTCTTCACCTCTAGTAAAACAATCACCCAATAGCTCTAACTGTAATCCAACAGCACCTCCTTGCTTTACACAAAATTCCAGCCTCCCTAGACCTCATAGAAGAGCTCTATATATAGGAGAGAAGAGGAAAGGATGAGTCAGCTGGAGGCTGGCATGGAGCTGACTAGTGTCCTCTCCCTCTTCAGTTAATCTTCAGTTCTTGAGTCCACTTGGAGATCCTTGCTTCCACATGGTGATCAAGTACCTCTTACTCATCACAGGGCGAATCGCATGAACCAAGTGTCAGTTTGGAAGCTTCCTGGGCAGTTGACACCTTGCAGGATGACTGTGCCACTTGGCCAATCTCGCCCAGCGCAGGTAGCCTTCATTACTTTTGACTTCCAGCGCAGGTACAGAGTGGGACAGTTGCATTACAGCGCAGAAGCTCAGTTAAGCAGCTGACATGATCCAAAATAAGCCTGTTTTGAAGTGTTTTCAGGTGGAGAACTGATTGGAAGTGCTGTTGTTTGATGACCTTGTTCTTTTAGGGGTAAGAACAACATGTTTAGGGACTGAGGATCCCTGTGATTATTGACATTTCATGCTCCATGATGCGAGGCACAAAAATGTCTATAACAGTTGCCCCCTAAAGTATGAGGCCGTTTATCGGGTGAAATGCTTTATCTAGAGGATCCGAAGTTCGTTCCAGTGCTGAGGAGAGTGCCCTGTAATACAATACAATACAATACATTATTTTTCATTCATCATTATTCTCATGATCTAGCTGAGGCGGGCATTCCCATGCTCAGCTTTTTATAAACACATTTTGGTACATATGACAGACGATCGTCTGAAGATAGACTGATAATTTTCTGCTGAAATTATCATCCTTTGAATAGGATGATCATCTGCTGCAATGATGTACATGGCAAATGCTTTTATATTTCCTGAATATATATCGCAGCCCGGATGGATGAAACTAGATCCGGGGTCTTCAAACTCGTTCGATCTTCACTCTAAGTACAAGTCGATCCATGTGAGAGTTGCGCTGAAGTCGAACATGGAAAGACATCGCTTGATTACCGGTCAATAATGAAAACCGTTAACAAGCGCGAGAGGAATCACCAATAATGACGATGACCCTCAAGGTACTGCAGTACAATTCACGTGGCGTGAATAAAGGACTTGGCGTCGAACACCACGCAAAATCTTCTGGTCGAAGGTCATTGATGTATACCTGTCGCCGGAAGTGAGAAACTTGCCATTGAGGCATGCAAGCTTCAAAGTACTGATGGGGGTGTTCCTAGATCCACTTCTTGGATAATGAGCTGAAGTCGACAAGAAGCGATCCGTCAAAGGAGGGCCTTAATGAATCCCACATCAATGACACGGAACGGAGCTAATGACTTTAGTGGAGGTGAAAACAAACTGTGACATATGATTCAGGGTGGCGATCATGAATGGATGAAGGATAATGTATGGCAGTGGATGGGACACGGTTGACACTTTCAGAATGACCCCTCTTGAACATATAACGACACTGATGCGATGGATCGGTAGCATTACCCCAAATGTGGATGGTGTGGCGAGGACCATGGTGATGAGACCGGTGAATGAAACAACCCAACCCGATGTGATACGGAGGAAAAGTGTCATGTCCAAGAGTGACTTGCTACCATTAAACTTTGAATGTTCTCCCAATTTTTCCCCAGTCATTTCTGACCAGTACCTCTTTATTTTTGTCAAGCTTGAGGAGGATAACATATGCTTGTTCTATAACCTGCCCTTCGGGCAAGCCCATCGCTATGATTTAACGAGCCTAGTGATAGAGAAACTCGTTCTCGTCTAAAGACAAGTTTGTCGCTATTTAATCATTTTAACGAGTCTAACGACAAAGAAAACTCGGTCCTTTTCATTTTTAGAGAGTCTGAAAAGGTACAGAAAGTTAACTCCATGATTCCTTTTTCGTCAGCAAATCCCTTAAGTCCGAAAAAGTATAAAACAATACAGAAGGGATGGCTGTTCGGTACTTTTAACGAGCCGAACAAGACAAGCGCTCGATCCTTTTGTGCAATAATCCCTCAGGTCCAAAAAGATTAAAATTTAGAGGAGGGATAGCGTTCCGGTCATTTAACGAGCTGGAAGGCCAAAACTCGGCAAACTTTTCATATTTTACGAGTCAGTGAAAAGAGTTGAAAGAAGACTCGTCTTTTGAGGAACGAGTGATAAACAGGGATAGCTACAGATTCCAGGTACAGGTTGGAATTTTCCAATCACGGCAGTGTCACAAGGATGGCTAGGTGAAACCACTCTTCGCAGCTGTTTCTCAAAAGAGGTAAACACACAAATGGAAGTGAATGATCGGCCAAATGAACAGTGGAGGTGATGGATGAAAACACGATCAAGGTTCTTATGGCTGATGAATTTACGATCTCAAAAGGTTATTTACCGGTTCATTTTTTCCATGAGCTTGAACTCTGGGGGAAACTTTTGCTCACACTTTTCTATTTTTTATCGAGCTTAAATTCAGGCCTAAAACTGCTCGGATTTGCATTTATTTTTTATCGAGCATGAACTATATGCTAAAACTGCTCGATATACCAGTCATATGAAGAACGCCTCTCGTAAGGACCAATTTTTATAGAGCTTATGCCTTACCACAGCTGTGCTCATTTTGGCAAATTTTACTTCTGCCCCACAGGCTTTCTTTCATGCAAGTTTGGAAACGGCTAATCTTAAAACCAGATAAATAACCGCCCCTAGCTTGCACTCCAGAAAGTTTGCATGCCCCCAGGTATAGGATAGAATTTCGAGGCTGCCCCTCCTCTCCCCTACTTCTGTTTTTCTTTGGGTGTTCACGCTTATTTGTCATCTTGCTAATCTAATGCTAACGATTACTTGTCTTCTCGTTATTTTAAGGGGTCTTACGCAGTACTCAGGCTTCCCGTCGGCCCACTTTTAACAAACAGCTATTTGTGACAATAGAAGAACACTACTCAAAGACAAAACATTGGTATTATTGAGGGAGGCTTGCCTCTTTCTTATTATCCGAAGAGTGGTTCTATTTGCTGCCGCAAATCAATCTCTTTCTTCGGCGGTGTCTATCATTGGGTTGTCCAAAGATGGTTACCCTCTGTTACAACAATACGGTCTCCTTCTTAGTTGACTGCCCCTGCTTATCCTTCAAAACATATGTTTCGATGGGCGAGGCTTGAATTTAAAGATGGTGACTACTTGTTACAATAAGGGAATTCCTACTTGGGCATTGCCCACTTTTTTAGACAAAGGTGAATGATTCCCAAACACATAACTTTAACAAAAGATCATTATTCCAGAACAACCCCACTTCCTACGGACGGGGTACGGACTAGTCATGTTCTTCTGCGGAAATTCTGTCTTATACCCGGAGTTTCTTCTGCCCGAAGAAGACCAGGGTGCATGCCCCCTGGGTCCTAGTCTTTCTTTCCGAATTACTCGCGCTCATCGGGAAGGAGGACTGGGGGCGGAGGCGAATCTTGAGTGAACAAACCATTTAGGATTGGTATTTGACTATTTGCGATGCGAGATCCCGGAAATGAAAGCTGGTCTACGAGCTTGACCACCCTTCCTTCGTGTGGAAAACACATTACTCTAAAGAGTGAGGAGACTATCGCTCCCATGCAATAAATATAGTCGCGTCCAAGGAGTAGGTTATAATCCAAGGGTCCTTGAACTACCAACACGTTCATCCTGACGGTCTTCCCTTTCAATGTAACAGGTACATCGGGGAGGATCCCTAATGGTCGACTGGTTCCTTTATCAAAACCTGAGAGATTTCTCAACTCAGGTAAAAGCGCTGGGGAACCCAGTGCTTTCCAAGCAACAGAGGAAAGGATACTCACAGACGCCCCTTCATCAATGATAGTACCAGCCATAATCATTCTATAGATCTGGACAATGATTCTGAATGGGGTACTGGCTGGTAACCGGGGTCTGCCTAGTTGATTCCAATCAAAGGATACAACCAGGTTGCTTGGTGGTGGGACCGAATATACGGCCGGATACGACTCTGATGATGTTCCTTCCTGCGATAAAGGAATGGGCGCATTGCCCTGATACTCATCGGAGTCGGTGCTGATGAAAAGAACCTGGATGGTGTCATCCTTGTTCTCATCAGTGAGGGTGTCGCATGAAGATGATTCTTCGGCGACGGTGTCATTTGAAGACGGGTCTTCAATGACGGAGTCATTGGACGATAGAACCTCTGAAGGAAGAACCGGGCCAACTGCCGTATCGACCTTTAGACTTTCGTCTAGTCTAGATTCAGTAGGTTCATTCTCAATGACCGACACTTCAGCTGACCACTTGAGTGGTTCAACTGGATTTTCAACTATCGAGGGATTAGGCGCGAGTTTTCGGTATCCAGGAGGAAGTTGCACCGGTGACACCGGGCGATCTTCCAAAACTCTCTTGGCCTCATCTAAGAATGGACATTTGTGGATGGCATGATGACCTTCACACAATAGACAGGGTGATCTTGGTCCCCTTCTTCGTCCTTCACTCTCGCTAGTTGACGGAATGCAATCAACTTGACAACCAGAGGTTGATGCTACCGGATTGTGCAACCTTGGGGACCAGTCCCTTAGTATCCGGGGAATATAAGGACAATCACGATGGAAGTGGATCCCTTTGCAAATGACACATGGCGTTTTAGGCCCGGTCGGTGCAGTGTGTGGGTTTTTGTCAGCTTTCTTCTGCTTGCCCCCAGTCGCCTTCGCCAGAGGCTCCTTCTGCTTCTTTTCTTTCTTCTTCTTTTCCTTCTTCTCCTTGGGAGGCTGACTCTTGCCGGCTCTACCTTGCGAAGATGAAGGATCGGAGGAAGTATCATAAGAAGTGGAAGGCTGGTGGGTAGTTCTAGATTGTTCTGACTGTTGATTCGACTGCTCAGGATTAGTGGCGATCTGGACTACATTAGTTGAAAAGAGCCATACAGGGAGGCCGATTGTCAATCCTGGAAGCGACAATGTAGCCATATGAGGCGCACCAACATCTCCCCAAGAGGAGAAGGGATTTGGACTTCCGCCAAGGTTACTTCCTTGGTTGGTGGGCTCCATACTTTTCAACTGAAAGATCAACGTGGGAATAACAGGTGATTATGTTCCGCTTTAAAATAAATTTTATTTACGACGCTTTTAGACACAAACTTGCTTTTTCATGTTTTAAGAGTCGAGAAAAAGCTAAAGATGACTCTAGTCGCCTTCGATGTATTAACGAGCCCGAAGTGACAAATGCTCGGTTGGACTTTTTCAGTTATAGAGTTTGAAAAAGGCCAAAAGAAACTGCTCTGGAGATCTAGGCAGAGGGTGTGCCAAACCTTTCGCGAAACCACAGAATACGTTTTACGGTACGGGTGGTCGATCTTCGTGAATGCTGTGTTCACTGCATCGCGATCAGTAGGGCGGCTGACACAGTTTCCTAAGGATAAAGGATAAAAGCCTATAGGGGTCTCCCAATATACGCGACGGTACGCGGGAGCTCAAGTCCGTGTTAGTGCCACCGACTCTCAGGAGGAATCACCCACCTTCGTAGAGATCGACAGTCACTATGTTTAACGACGCCGGAACACGTCTCTACCTAGACCTCTAGATGTTTGCGTTAAATTCCAAAGCGTTGTTATGTAAATTGAGTTTATTTTAATGTTGATCTTTCTTAACAGTTTGCCTTTCAGGTTCGCCACGAGATGTATATATACAACTTCCTATATGCAATCTAAGAATGAGAAGCAAATCTTTTCAAACTTTCAACTTTGAAAACCTTAATCTACTTGAGGGAAAAGAAGGACACAACTTTTTCCACAGATCAAAGAACACACACTAAAATGCACATTTTCCTAAATCGTCAAGCACACAGTCAAATGCAAAATGCACAATGCATGTATTTCTTTTCGTTATCCTTAATGTTGATGCTAGACAGAAAGGAAACTGTTGTATAATTTTGAATCTAATTTCAAGTAGAAATAAACAAGCTTGTCCACAATCAAAAAGACACCTTATGATAGACTTGTTTAAACACAGGAAATGTATAGATTCAAACCATAAAAATGAAGAGCAAACAAACTCAAACAGCCATGAACAGTAATAAAACTAGCTCAAAAGATCACAAAGACACTTTTACAGTTCAGGATCTAAGAGGCCACAGCTATACTGGTTCGCTTTTCACAATGGGAAACTGTAACTGAAACAAGAAATACTGAAAGAACACTCACAGTTTCATCACACAACTGAGGCGGAATAATGTCAAGGAGAAGTGGCTTACAGCAAGTACAATAACCAGCAAGCAATCAGCCAAAAACAAGTGCAAACAGGGCCAAGACACAATAGGAAGACTGAGCAAGACAAGGGCTAACTGGACCAGCGCAGGTTCTAGTCTGCCAATTTCACTCTCAGCACAGTTCCCGAAGGGAGTACCTGCGCTGTAATGCAGACTGCCTGTGGACAGCCTGCACTGACTCACGAGAGTTTCGTCTACAAAGTTTTCCGGGTCATAAAAAGCTCAAAAATGCACTGTTTTTGATGAAATAAAAAGCTATAGGTCAAGTACAGGCTAAGGGATGATCAAGAGGATGAAGATCTATCACAAAGAGTAAAGAGTCTTTTGTAGATTAGCTCTTTAAATCTTGAATCTGCTCAGCAAAGGAGCAAGAGTAACAGACCCTCTACTTCGCTTTTGATATAGTCAAAAGATTTTCGATTTGGTACTCTTTTCTTCAAGAAATGAATAGCAAAATACTACAAACACCAACAAGATACTAGGCTCCCCAGCGGAGTCGCCAGTTTGTTGTGGGGAAAAGTATCCGATGCGGATGACCCTATCCCTACTCTAAAGGTGACAGTCTTTAGCAACAACTGAAAGTAAAGCTTTGATGTTTTCCTTTATGAAAGTACAGAGAGAAGGAAGAAATGATTAACCAACCTGGTGTCCTTCGCTTGGTCGATCTTGATCCTCTCTCTTTGTCTCTTGTTCCCAGCTCCTTGCTCTCTTTACCGGTCCAGCTACACACAAGCCCTACACAAAACAAGAGAGGAAACTACAAGATACAAGTACTCATAACTGATGCATGGATTAGAGTGAATCAAATATACAAGTAAATACAATCCATCAATGTAATACAAGTATATAGGAGAACATGCAAAACTTTATTGATAGAAGTAACAGGGTTCTGAGAAGGTTACAACCAATGATGGCTCCAATCCAGCAGCACCTCCCCAGCAGCAAGAACTCTCCTCTTCACCTCTAGTAAAACAATCACCCAATAGCTCTAACTGTAATCCAACAGCACCTCCTTGCTTTACACAAAATTCCAGCCTCCCTAGACCTCATAGAAGAGCTCTATATATAGGAGAGAAGAGGAAAGGATGAGTCAGCTGGAGGCTGGCATGGAGCTAACTAGTGTCCTCTCCCTCTTCAGTTAATCTTCAGTTCTTGAGTCCACTTGGAGATCCTTGCTTCCACATGGTGATCAAGTACCTCTTACTCATCACAGGGCGAATCTCATGAACCAAGTGTCAGTTTGGAAGCTTCCTGGGCAGTTGACACCTTGCAGGATGATTGTGCCACTTGGCCAATCTCGCCCAGCGCAGGTAGCCTTCATTACTTTTGACTTCCAGCGCAGGTACAGAGTGGGACAGTTGCATTACAGCGCAGAAGCTCAGTTAAGCAGCTGACATGATCCAAAATAAGCCTGTTTTGAAGTGTTTTCAGGTGGAGAACTGATTGGAAGTGCTGTTGTTTGATGACCTTGTTCTTTTAGGGGTAAGAACAACATGTTTAGGGACTGAGGATCCCTGTGATTATTGACATTTCATGCTCCATGATGCGAGGCACAAAAATGTCTATAACATGGCATAACCTATTTTCTTCAACCTATCTTTTATACTAGAAACATCATCGAGTCGAGAAAACTTCTGAGCATCATATTGTGCTACAAAAATTTTTCAAAGGAGATTTCTTTGAAGATGCCATCCTAATATTCAACCTTTAATTCTTCCAATGGTTACTTAAGAAGCAAACAAGAAACCTTCCATGAAATATTCACCGGTGACAAAACTCTTATAGTTGAATCTATGCGTAATTTCAATTTTCCCATTCTATTCTATCTGGCTATGCAATCATACCATAAAAACATGTGACCTAAACCTGCACTAATCTGAAACTTCATTCCAACAACCACATATTGTAGCTGCAAAACAAACTTCGTAGTGTCTAACTCATTTGGCTATGAAGTTAAGATTTCATAACAATAAATCTTCTTCAATCTTTAAAATCCTGCAACTTATTGCACTCAAATAAACAAAGTCATGCACTACAATTAAAATTGTAATACTACTCCACTGAAAGTAAAGCCAAAAAAAAAAAAAACTATATATTGTAAACTGAAACTATTGCAAACTTAATCTGTTTTGTAAACTGAAGCATATCAAAATAACTTACTTTCTTAAACTGAATCTATACATTGTCAAGAGTAGTCATGCTTCTAGTGAAACCATGTGAGCATTGGATTACCTAAAAATGACAAGAATATAGAAAATGAATATTAAATTCCATTGGACTATTAAATTCCATTTATTGCTTGGGTTCTCTTTGGACTATCTAGAGTGTGGTAGAAAATGTTAGGAATAGTGCTAATAAGTCTTAGATATCGTGCAGATTATGAACAAATCAAAATGGTGAGGACGTGAAGGAACCAAGGGCCTGGAGAGTCTTCACAAGGACGTCCTTCAAATAACCAATTACCTTCACCAGAATTGACTCTCATTCTGCGTTCCCTAGAAGCAATTAATGAGACCTTAAGAGGGCGCCAAACAAATGAAATGGAAGGGGAACTGTTATAGACATATTTGGGCACTTCAACCCCAATCTTATATGTCGATAAACTAGGTATTTTTAACCCCTAAAAGTGTTGTTTCATACCCTAAAAGATCATGGGCAACTGATTACATCATTCCCCAAAAGTTCCACCTGAAAAAACCATCCAGAATTGGCCTAGATTGGACCATACTGACTGCTCCACTGTTAAGGTGCGACGCATACTAATTTCTACACTAGCTAGGTGTGATGTATACTGATAAGGCCTTCTGTAGGGTGCGATGAGCGAGGATGGATAAATGTCTGAGATAGTTTGCTAAGTGGATGCTCATGGAATCTTCTAGAAACTTCTCTTATGACACTTGCCTCTCTGAATTCGCCCAGGAATGAGTAAGAGATCCAAGAAATCTCCAATTGGAACCAAATATAACATGTGGAATGACACTAATCAAAACCTAGAGATGACTCACTCCCTTGCACACATCTATAAATGGATCCATCATCTAAGAGATCTAGGGGCTGGAATATTGTGAATTGTAAGGAAGTGTTGATAGTTTGTATTTGAGAAAGAGCATTGTATTGTCTGGTGATATTGCTATTTCATGAGGTGAAGAGGGCTTTGATGCTGGGAGGATGATGCTGGATTAGACAACTAGGTTGTAATTCTCCCTTCTATTTTAATAAAGTTCTTCGAGTTTTCTTCCATATAACTGTGCAATTGTGAATGTTATTATTTGTGAATGCCATTATATGTTCATTATATTTTTGATTCCGTAATGATTATGATATAATAGATCAAGATGCTTTGACGGTTCTTTGTTACTGTGTTTCTACAGGTACTCTCTAAGCAGGATAAGTACGAAGACGAGTTGCAAGCTCTGTCAAGGGGGAGAGATCTAAATAAAGGAGTTAAGCGGAAGATCCAGGTCGGTTCCTTTGTCTTTCTCCTATCTATCATACATAGAAGAAATCATGAATTGCTTTAAACTATTGTTTCTAGGGTAGCTACCAAACCTAGAGGGCTAGTCGGTCGAAAAGGCACTAGTTTTCCCAGAAACAAAATGGCAACTCCACTGGGGATTGAATAGATGTTTGTTTGTTGTTGTTGTTTGTTTTATAAACTATAGACGGAGCCTGAAGTTAGCCAGATAGCCTTCAAACTACTCTTGCTCTGCAATTGCATAGTAGATGAATGCTACTTTAGTCAATCTCTGGTTTAGTTTATGAACTAAACATTTGACTTACAAGCATTCTAGATGCCCTTTTGGTAGCTCAGTAACTTCTCAAGATCATTCCTCTATACTTTTATCTTTATTGTCCATCATAACTCACTGAAATCAGCTACGAATTTGAGCCAAAACCCAGTTCAGTTATGCTCACTGGCCCATCGCACTGTCTGTCACTATCTACCAGTATGCATCGCACCTCCCGACTCTGAAAAGTGTGATGCATCCCTATTCCTATGAAGCCTAGGTGTGATGACTGACTAAACCTGTTTCCATTCTTGAAATTTGGGGTTTTTGTCCTTGTTTTCAGCTCTATTTAGTTGTTTTGCTACATATGAATAGTACCTCATTACTGAAGCCTCCTTGCATCAAATAGATCAGCCTCCATTAATTAGGATTAGTAAATGTTTTTATGTATTTTTCCATCATTTATGGTCATTTGTCAAAAAGTTTCTTAAATCGATCTGTCATTTTGGTACAAAAAAGTGTCGTAACTATCGTTTTGTGTCAAAAAGAGAAGTTTCGTTGAGTCTTCCTTCCCTGGATAGTCGATTAAACTTTTTGTCATCTATTTGATTTTATTTGTTGATATTTGAAGTGTCGAAAGCATTTTCTATTCGAAATTGAAAAGTGTCATTTAGTCTTCCTTTCTATTTTGAAAAAGAAATTGTCGAAATGTTGCTTTGAGTAAAAATATTTCAGATCTTTGCTCTACTTAGTTTTCCTTTTTTGGCATTTTTCACATTAAGGGGAACGAAAAACAAATACACGCATTTGCATTTTCATTTAGACTGTGTGCGAAAAATGATTTAGGAAAAGTGCATTTAGTGTGTGCTCTTTACTCTTTGTTTGAAAGAAATCGTAATCTTCTTTCCCTAGTAGCTAGGATTTTCATTGATCAAAATAAACAACAATTGTTTATCATTGTAGATTGCATATTTAGGAATTTCAAATCAACATCACATGGTGAACCATTGAAAGGAAAACTTTAAACAAGATCAACTCTAAAATAAATTTCAATGAACTTAACAACACTTTGGAACTTAACGCAACACATCTAGAGGTCTAGGCTAGAGACGTGTTCCGGCATCATAAAATCTAGTAACTATCATTTTCATTGAAGGTTGGGTGATTCCTCCTCCTTGATACGACAAGTGCTAACACGGACTTGTGCTCCCCGTATCGTCGAGTATATATTGGG
Source organism: Pinus tabuliformis (assembly GCA_031772625.1). Classification (NCBI taxonomy): domain Eukaryota; kingdom Viridiplantae; phylum Streptophyta; class Pinopsida; order Pinales; family Pinaceae; genus Pinus; species Pinus tabuliformis. Next base: position 137,642,471 of record CM062810.1, read on the forward strand.
AGATCACAATAGGCTTATATCCTTTATCATAGGAAGTCGAGTATGTCGCCCTATCAATCGCAATGCACTGAACACAACATTCGAGAAGATTGACTGTCTTACATAAGTCCTTGGTAATTTCTATTTAATTTATCACGAAGGTGTATTTTGCGGTTTTGCGATTGGTTTGGTAATCCCTCTATCTAGATTTCCATAGTAGTCACTTTCGTTCCTTTTCGACTCTTTAAAAGAAAAGGTCCATCTGAGCACTTGTCACTTCAGGCTCATTAAAATTCGAAGGGGACTAGAGTCATCTTTAGCTTTTTCTCAACTCTTAAAAATTGAAAAATCAAAGTTGTGTCAAAGCATCATTAAAATTTATTGAATTCAGAATAACATCGTTGTTCCTTCGTTGATCTTAGGTTAAGATAATGGAGTCCACCAATCAAGGAATCCCTCTCGAGGGGAATCCTAGTCCTTTTACTTCTTAGGGAAATATTGGTGCTCCTCATATGGCCACATTGTCCCTTCCAGGACTTACTATTGGCCTGCCAATATGGCTGTTCTCAACCTTTGTGGTTCAAAATAACGTGATTCCTCAGCAATCGAATCAGCATCTAGTTGATACTAAAGTTGACCCTTCACCTTCTTCTTCATTTGTTTCTCCCTCCCCTTCTTCCTCTTCACTTGATGAAAGTAGTGATGCTAATAACCAGGTGGCTAAGAAGAAAAAGAAAGGTAAGTAGAAGAAGAATCAGCCAATTCAGCAAGAGGGCAAACAAGCAACCATATATTTGGATGCATCAGCTAGTGAAAATCAACACATTAAAGCTCATAAACCCAGATCTTGAGGGAATGGTCCCCTCGTTCGCACCAACCGATGTCATCAACCTCTGGTGATCATGTTGACAACACACCATCAACTAGTGATATGAAGTCCATGGACAGAAAGGAAAGGTCAAAGTTCCATGTAGGTTATGTGAAGGGGACCATACCCTTCCCTGTTGTCCTTTTTTGGATGAAGCCAAAAGTGTCTTGCATAACCGTCCTGTTTCACCACAGCAACTTCCGCCTGGATACAGGAATCTCTCCCCAAGTCCTTTACTAATTGAAAATCTGACTCACATTACTCAACCGTCGATCAAAACTACTATCACTGAAATTGAATCTTCTGAGTCTATACCTATCAAAATTCAATAGGTCGAGGTGGCAGTCGACCCAGTTTTACCTTCAGAAGATCATACACTTCTCAAAGAGAGTGAGAACGATACTGTTCAAATTATTTTTGTTACTTTAGAGTCCGATGAACTTGGGGGCAATCAGCCTGTTCCTTCACAACAGGAAGAGAATCCCCCAGTTCCCGCTACTCAAGGGGTTAATTCAACCATTTATTTAATACCCCCTCCAAGTAGTCTAGTCACTTCCTTCGATTGGAATCGACTAGTAAGATCCCGCCTTCCTTCTTATGTACCATTCCGGATCATAGTACAAGTTTATAAAATGATCAGGTTTGGCACTATCATAAATGAGGGTGCATGAGTGAGTATCCTTTCCCCAACTACTTGGAAAGCGCTTGGTTTTCCATTGCTTATGTCTATCACACGGAATTTGTCAAGCTTTAACAAAGGAACCAATCGACCATTAAGGATCCTTCCTAAGTTACCGATAACTTTGGGAAGGAAAACCATTCACCTAAACGTGATGGTAGTCCCAGGACCGTTAGATTACAATCAAATCCTTAGACGTGACTATGTTTACAACATGGAGGCTATTGTTTCAACACTCTTTCGAGTGATGTGTTTCCCACATGAAGGCAAAATTGTCACCAATGGCTAGCTTTCATTTCCCAGTTCAAGCATAGCTCCAAGTCAATCATCATCCCTAAATGGTCCTTTTATATCCACAGTTTCGCTTCAACCTTCATTCCATCCACCTAATTACCACAAGTAGTCTGGTGAATGTAACGAAGTTTAGGGGGCATGCACCCTTGTCTATTTGGCGAACGAACCCAGCTGAAAAGATAAGTTTTCCTGTAGAGATAAGTTTCCCTGTAGGTTATGTGATTGGTTTGTGACACCTTTCACCTTTGTCTATTTGGCGGACGAAGTGCATGAAGTGTTTTGTCCGCTCCGCGGATGAAACCATCCTGCATAACCACAGTAAGTTTCCATATAGCTACTGGAGACTCTCCTTTTCATCATGCTGGGGGCATGCAACATTTTTTTTTTAATTTCATTTTCTAGCCTTTTAGCTTTTTAGCTTTTTAACTCCTTAGGTTAGGTGATTGGTCCAACACACCATTCACCTTTGTCTACGCTGTAGACAAAGCAAAGGAAGTGTTTTGTCTAAACCGCGGATGAAACTATCCTACCTAACCTTAGTAGTTCCTTAGATTTTTAGTTTTTCTAGCTTTTTAGTTTTGTCTTTTCTGGTTTTTTAGTTTTGTCATTTCTAGATCACATAAAAAGAAAAACTAAAAAATGAGCATATGTTGTCGCATGGTTCAAACTCATTAAAAAATAAACCTACCCCTAAGCATAGTTTCCGCAAGGTTCAAGCTTGTTAAAAAATGAACCCGCCTCCAACACTGAGCATAGTTTCCGAAAGGTTCAAGCTCGTTAAAAAATGAACCCGCCTCCGGTAAATAACCTTTGTGATTTCCATGCCATCAGCCTTTTGAGCCTTGGTTGTGTTCCTGTCATCACCTCCATCCTTTTGGCTGATCATACACTTCCACTTGGTTGTTTACCATTTTGAGGAACAGCTGCAATGAGTGGTCTTATTAGCTGACCTCTTCACATCACCATGTTTTGAGAAGTTCCAAACTTACCCGAAACCAGTTGCTACCCTAGACACCACTCATTCCTCAAAATATGAGTCCTCTTTAAACCCTTTTCAGACTCGTTAAATATGAAAAGATTGTCAAGCAATTATCCTTTCCATCTCGTTAAAGTGGACAGAAATGCCATCCCTCCTATATATTTTAATCTTTTTCGGACTTGAGGGATTATCTCGCAAAAATGTTCGAGCGCTTGTCTTTTTCGGCTCATTAAAGTGATCAAAAAGTCATCCCTTTTGTATTATTTTAATCTTTTTCAGATCGAAGGGATTATGCTATGAAAAAGAACTTCTGGAGTTTCCTTTTCATCCCTTTTCAAACTCTCTAAACATGAAAAGGACCGAGTTATCCTTGTCATTAAACTCGTTAAAACAATAGCGACAAACTCGTCCTAGACGAGACAGAGTTTCCTTTCCGTCCTTTTTCAAACTCTTTAAACATGAAAAAGACCGAGTTATCTTTGTCGTTAAACTCGTTAAAACAATAGCGACAAACTTGTCCACCCAGACAAGAACGAGTTTCACTGTCGCTAGACTCGCTAAAACATAGCGACAAGTTTGCCCGAAGGGCAAATTATAGAACAAGCATATGTTATCCTCCTCAAGCTTGACAAAAATAAAGAGGTACTGGTCAACAATGACTAGGGAAAAGGGGAAGAAAACTTGAAAACTTTCTGGTAGCAGGTCGCTCTTGAACATGACACTTTCACTCCATCACCATGATTGAATCGGGTTGGGTTATTCCGTTCACTAGTCATTTCACCATTGGTCTTTCACACCATCCATTTTTGGGGTTAACGCTACCAATCCATCTCAGTGTCACCAATATGTTCAAGAGAAGTCATTCAGTCGAGAATTCACCATCCATTTAATGTCTCATCCATTGCAATACCTTCAACCTCCATTTTTCATGACCACCATTCCTGAACCTTGTGTTGTTGATCGTTTTCACCTCCAGAAAATCATTTGCTTTGTTTCATGTCGTATATGTGGGATACATTAAGGCCATCCTACGACGGGTCACTTCTTGTCGACATTAGCTCATTATCCAAGAAGTTGACTTAGAAACAACCATTTCAGTACTTTGAAGCTTGCGTGCCTCAATGGCAAGTTTCTCACTTTCAGTAATAGGTTGACATCAATGGCCTTCGACCAAAAGATTTTGCGTGGTGTTTGACATTGGATCATATATTCACACCACACGAATTGTACTGTAGTACCTTCAAGGTCATTATCGATATCGGTGATTCCTCTCGCGTCTATTAACAGCTCACATTATTGGCTGGTAATCAGGCGATGTCTTTCCATGTTCAACTTCAGAACATCTTTTCACATGGATTGACTTATACATCAGGCAAAGATTGAACGAGTTTGAAGACCCTGGATCTAGTTTCATCCATCTGGGCTGCAATTTATTCAAGGATATAAAGACATCAAATGTACATAGAAGCTGCATAGATGGTCATCTAAGCCAGGGAGGATGACTCTACATATGAAGAATCACCAATCTGCAACTACAAACGATCATCTGTTCTATGTACATGAAATGAATTTATAAAGTTGAGCATGGGAATGCCCGCCTTAGCTAGATCATGAAAATTATATTATGATGATGTATTGTATTGTATCTTATACAGGTCACCTTCCAGTTTCGAAACCTCGGATCCTCATGTTAAAGCATTTCACCTGACATCAAAGATTTACGACTTCATGCTTTAGGGGGCAACTGTTATAGACATATTTGGGCACTTCAACCCCAATCTTATATGTCGATAAACTAGGGCTTTTTAACCCCTAAAATTGTTGTTTCACACCCTAAAATATCATGGTCAACTGATTACATCATTCGGCAAAAGTTCCACCTGAAAAAACCATCCAGAATTGGCCTAAACTGGACCATATTGACTGCTCCACTGTCAGGGTGCGATGCATACTGACTTTTACACTAGCCAGGTGCGATGCATACTAATAAGGCCTTCTGTAGGGTGCGATGAGCGAGGATGGACAAATGTCCGAGACAGTTTGCTAAGTGGATGCTCATGGAATCTTCTAGAAACTTCTCCTATGACACTTGCCTCTCTGAATTCGCCCAGGGATGAGTAAGAGATCTAAGAAATCTCCAAGTGGAACCAAATGTAGCAAGTGGAATGACACTAATCAAAACCCAGAGATGACTCACTCCCTTGCACACATATATAAATGGATACATCATCTAAGATATCTAGGGGCTGGAATATTGTGAATTGTAAGGAAGTGTTGATAGTTTGTATTTGAGAAAGAGCATTGTATTGTTGGGTGATCTTGCTATTTCATGAGGTGAAGAGGGCTTTGATGCTGGGAGGATGATGCTGGATCATACAACTGGGTTGTAATTCTCCCTTCTATTTTAATAAAGTTCTTTGAGTTTTCTTCCATATAACTGTGCAATTGTGAATGTTATTATTTGTGAATGCCATTATATGTTCATTATATTTCTGATTCCATAATGATTATGATATAATAGATCAATATGCTTTGACGGTTCTTTGTGACTGTGTTTCTACAGGTACTCTCCAAGTGAGATAAGTACGGAGAGGAGTTGCAAACTCTGTCAAGGGGGAGAGAGATCAAGCAAGGATTTAAGTGGAAGATCCAAGTTAGTTCCTTTGTCTTTATCTTATCTATTATACATAGAAGAAATCATGAATTTCTTTAAACTGTTGTTTCTAGGGTAGCTACCAAACCTAGAGGGCTAGTTGCTCGAAAAGACACTAATTTTCTCAGAAACAGGAACACCCTCCATCATGGTTAGGCAACCCCAAGGGATCTAGAGACTATGGTAGAAGACCTCCAATTGAGGACATTACTAGGGGGCTCCAGAAGATTAAGCTACCAGAGTTTGCAAGAGGTTGTGCCAGTGAGTGTGCAGAAGCATGGTTAGAAGGGATGAGAATGTTGGGTGTGGAGCCTGATTATCTTCTATATTCAAAGGTATCGCCACATAGGACCCCAGTTCGAAATGGGGGCGGCAACGCCGCCCATAAAATATTCGCTACAGGGGGGGTCCAGGGGGGGCAGCTGCGACCTTTGGGAGCCCCCCCCTGGTGGGGGGTTTCGGGGGCAGCGCCCCCGAAGCTAAAAACAACTGTAAAATTGCCGTGTAAAAGTATAGTAATTTCTAGTCAATCTGGGCCGTTCATTAGGCGGATGATCTAATGGTAGAACTTATGTTTAGTTTAGGGTTTTCTGCCCTAGAAGGCAACCCCTCTCTTTGTATGAGGGTATTGTATTTGAGGCCGTGAAATAGATGTGTATTTGGTGAGCGAGAAATAGAGAGGTGAGACTGTGAGAGAAAACAGAGGATATTACAGCGGATTTTCTGTAGGTTGTGTCTCTTCATTTTGCTGGATAATAGAAAGGAAGGACTGGTTATTCGGGGTGGACGTAGCCCAAACTGGGTGAACCACGTATATCTGTGTCTCTCTTGTTTTGTGCGTTTTCTGTGTTTATATTTCTGAAATATTTTATGTGTTCCATTGCTTCGTAATATATAATTTTCTAACAGAGAAGGTGTTTTGCACTAAGGGATTGCAATTCCAATTCCAAAGCCAAAATAGCAATATTCCAGAGATAGTGCTCTGAATTGGTGGGGTAACTTGGAGCGTCAACTGCACCTCACTCCAGACACAGTTACTTGGGAATTATTTGAGGAGAGGTTCAGGAAGAAGTACCTGCCAACATATTATGAAGAACAACAGGTAGGAGCCTTCCATGCCCTGATACAGGGAGGTCGTACTGTAGAAGAATATGAAATTCGATTTATGGAATTGGTCAAGTATGTCTCCTACATGGATACTGACCAGCGCCAAGCAGATCATTTTATGTATGGATTGAGACCTAAGATTAGGGCAATGGTGTGAATGTGGAAACCATCCTCAGTTGCATAATTTATAGAACAGGCTCGTTATGTCGAAGAACACTTAGACTTAAAGGGTGAAGGTAGGGCCATCTTTCCACATCAAACAGGGTTTATAGGGAAGGCCCCTCATACCTTCCAAAGGGGAGGAAGTCTGAGGCCACCACCATATGGAAACAGGATTATACCTAGAACACTGACAGTAGGGATTTCAATGGTCTCTAGTGTAGCTTCACCCACAGCTTCAAGGGCGCGTACAAATCAAAGTCATACACGAGGAGCAGCAAGTGGGGGTAGGGGTTCCAGGGGAAGAAACTATTTCCAAAGAACTCCACAACATTCGGTTCAAGGTCCACCACGCATCACTTGTTGGGGATGCAGAGGACCTCATTACCAGCGGGACTGCCCTAAGTTTCAAACCAGTAACAACAGAAGAGAGGGAAAAGAACCAATGGGGAGAGCAGGTAGCCACCACCGAATCTATGCAGCAGTTGACAATCAACAAGTTGAACACCAATCTATCGTGGTAGAAACCTCAGGTATGATAAACAAAGTAAAAGTTAAAATTTTGTTTGACTCTGGTGCTACAGATAGTTTCATTTCACCAGTAGCATTAGAAAAATGTGAGTTGACAACCTATGAGCACGATGACTTTAAACAAGTTGAGATGGCTTCTGTAATAAAACAAGAAGTAGGGCCTAGTGTTGACCAATGTCAAGTAAACCTCGGGGTGTGTATGACTAAGTTGAAGGCATACGTCACAACATTGGGGATGTATGATGTAATTATTGGAATGGACTGGCTAGAAGCTCATCGAGCTTTGGTAGACTGTTTCAAGAAGAAGGTGATCTATTTAGATGATGAAGGTAGGCCAATTGAGATTTTTGGAATCAAGAGGGGAGTGTCCCTACAATTCATATCCATGATGAAGGTAAAACGTTGTCTCAGACAAGGTTGCAAACTATATTTGGTCGAGGCTGTAAGTGACCAAAAAGGACCTTCCCTAGATCAACATCTAGTTTTGTTAGAATTCAAGGATGTTTTTCCAAAGGAATTGCCTGGATTTTTCCATCTATAAGAGAGATTGATTTCACAATTGACCTAAAACCAGGTGCAGCACCCATATCTAAGACACCCTAGAGGATGACAACTCCAGAACTTTGTGAGTTGCAGATGTAGTTAAAGGAGCTCTTAGACTTGGGATTTATCAAACCTAGTATTTCACCTTCGGGTGCACCAGTGATTTTTGTCAAGAAGAAGGATGGTTCCTTGCAGCTATGCATAGATTATAGAGACTTAAATAGAGCCACAATAAAGAATAGGTACCCTATACCTTGAATAGATGACTTATTTGATCAAATGAAGGGAGAAACGATCTTCTCAAAGATCGATCTATGATCTGGGTACCACCAATTGAGGATTAAGGAGGAGGACATCTCAAAAACTACATTTTGAACTCGGTTTGGGCACTATGAGTTCGTAGTTGTTCCATTTGGTTTAACCAATGCACCAGCAGTATTCATGAGCCTCATGAATGGTGTGTTCAGGAAGTACTTGGACCAATTTGTGCAAGTCTTCCTTGATGAAATTCTTGTGTATTCCAAGAATGAAAAGGAGCATGAAAAGCACCTAAGGGTGGTATTAACTTGCTTAAGGGAAAATCAAATGTATGGAAAATTCTCAAAATGTTCCTTCTTCCAGAAGAAGGTCCATTACCTTGGGCACATCAATTTAGGAGAAGGGATTTTAGTTGACCCAGAAAAGGTGAAGGCCACAATGGATTGGCCAGTACCAAAAAATTCCCATGAGGTACGTAGTTTTATGGGGCTAGCCGGGTATTATCACAGGTTTGTGGAAGGGTTTTCAAGGATTGCAAAACCCATCACCACACAACGAAAGGGGGTTAGGTATGAATGGACAAATGAACGTGACACTGCATTCATAGAACTAAAGAGGTTACTAACTAGTGCACCGATCCTTCAAGTACCAGACATGAGAAAAAACTTCATTGTCTACACCAATGCTTTGGCGCAAGGATTGGGTGCAGTATTGATGCAAGAAGGTGGAGTAATAGCTTACGCTTCTAAAAAATTGAAGAAGCATGAAGAGTTATATGCTACCCATGACTTAGAATTGGTAGCAGTGATGTTAGCCTTGAAGCTATGGAGACACTACCTCATTGGGAGAAGATTTGAGTTAAGAACGGATCATCAAAGCCTGAAGCATCTCTTCACTCAAAGGGATTTGAATGCCAGACAAAGGCGGTGGAGCGAATTCATGAGTGAGTATGATTTTGAAATCTCATACATCAAGGGAAAGGAGAACATAGTGGTGGATGCACTAAGCAGGAGGCCACGAACCTTCTCCCTAGTAGCCTTAAAGGTAAATTTAAGGGAGCGGATATTGGAGAAACTCTTTGAAGATAGTTGGCATCTAAAAGTCATCTCATCCATCCAGAATGGGAAACAGATAAAACCAAAGTTTGAGGGATATGTCCTTGAACCAGATGGGCTATTGAGATTCCAAGGGTGAATGTACGTACCTAAGGAAGGTTGTATAAGAGAAACCATCCTCGAAGAGTCTCATAGAGCACTCTATTGTGCACATCCTAGGGTAAAGAAGATTTACGTAGACACAAAGAAGCTCTTCTTTTGGGTAGGAATGAAGCACGACATAGTCCAGTTTGTCTCCAAATGTCTTGAATGTCACCAAGTGAAGGCTGAACATCGCCATCCAGCAGGACTCCTACAACCTCATGACATCCCTACATCTAAATGGGAAGTAATTTCCATGGATTTTGTGGTGGGTTTGCCACTCATTTCACAGAGGCACAATGCTATATTGGTTATAGTTGATAAATTGACCAAAAGTGCCCATTTCATCCCAGTAAGGGACACTTACAATGTTACGTATGTGGCGCGAGTGTTTGTCAATGAAGTTATTCGACTACACGAATTTCCCACAAAGATCATTTCTAATAGAGACTCTCGATTTACATCTAGGTTTTGGAAAAGTTTGCAGTCAGCACTAGGGACTCAGTTGAACCTGAGCACTACATATCATCCAGAAACAGATGGGTAGACTGAAAGAGTAAATCAGGTTCTGGAGGACATGCTTAGGATGTACATCATGGATAATCAGACTCAGTGGGAAAGGTACTTACCATTGGTAGAGTTTGCCTATAATAACAGTTATCACAGTTCAATCGGGATGCCTCCTTATCAAGCTCTATATGGAAGGCCTTGCAGGACACCATTGAGTTGGGAAAAGTTGGAGGACTGAGTGATGGTTGGCTCTAAATTAGTTCAAGAAATGGAGGAACAGGTAAAGCAAGTTTGGCAAAGCTTAAAGGAAGCACAAGATAGACAAAAGAGTTATGCAGATTCACATAGGATTGATCACAATTATGAAGTAGGGGACCAAGTTTTTATTCGTATCCGGCCCAACAAAAGCACCATTTGGTTTGGGAAGGGGATGAAATTGTCACCTCGATTCATAGGACCTTTTAGGATCAAGGAGAAGATTGGACTAGTTTCCTATCGTCTTGTACTGCCACCCCATTTGCATAAAACTCATGATGTTTTTCATGTATCTATTTTACGACATTATGTTTCTGATGAATCTCACAAACTGGATTGGAGGGAATTGCAGGTCTCGGACATGGGAATTGTAGTGATCGAACCATTATGCATATTGGACCGTAGGGTTTGACAGCTCAAATGTCGCACAGTGGACCAAGTTAAGGTCCAGTGGGACAAGTATGCAGAGACTATGCGTTGTGACTACCCCTCACTTTTTGAGCATCTGTGATGCCCATTTTGACTAGACAGCGACCTATGTTGAGGTTCTATTTTACAGTTCCATGTTATTTATTTATGAACATTATGTAATATTGATGCATTTAGTTTGACACATAAAACTACTTATATGAATCAATTGATAGATTTGATATTGATGATAGAAATGGTTGATGTATGGCCTACATGTATGACTCACTTAGTGATGGATTATCTAGTGCGTAACTTATCAAAATTATTTTGGTTCATATATAGCTTAAGTGGATATGATTTATTTAAATGAATGACTTAGTGAATTTATGATTTACTTCCAATGAGAATTCCCATACTGACACATGGATATTATACTTAATAATGTGATGATTATATGTCTTGTTGTTATATGAATGCATGAATGAGAGCTAACCCACAGGGGGAAAAGAACTATATGATCGCTGAGATCTACTCTTCCATTGAGGGAAGGTCGAGACATCTCATGAGGAAGGTATAATGTACATTATTCTACTACATTTGGTATCTACTTGATATGCACTCTTATGACACAAGTAAAATGCAAATGACAGGTGGCAAGACGACCTGACTGGATTATTCGATGACAAGACCAACTAGCTCTATAGTGTGGTCCGTATTAGGGTGTTGACCCTAGTTTTGAAGGAGGGGTGGAGGCATTTCCCACCGTGTATCCTCCGAAACCTGGAATCATTGGAGGGCAGTGGTGGACATGCTCCCCTAGACATGTGATGACGATTGCCAGTTTCCTGCTAGGGAAGTTAGGTCTATATAGTCGATGCTTCCACCATGTCGGTTTTATCAGTGGTTAGTATGGCTGTTGCCACTGATAAAGCAGGAGAGGACGGATAGGGTGGGAACATAAGTAGGTCAGGATGGATAGGAGGATATAGATCAGTTGGAAACTCTTGATGGGAAGTAATTTCATTGTCTGACTTATCAAATTTTACTTCTATAACTCTCTCTGGTTTGCTATGCCTTCGAACTCCTTGTATCTTTTCATTCTAACTTCAAGACGAAGTTTTCTGAAGGAGGGGTGTATGTAATGCCCTACTTAAATCTTACCCTGCAAATTTTATTAATGTTTACATTACCTGAAAATATTGAGAAATATTGGTGAATACCTTCATTTGGGAAACTATAAATTTATTGTCTAATATAAAATTCATGATTTCTATTATTCAAATTTCCAACTTTCCTTCTCAAATTGAATCTCAGGTAGGATATGGTCTCCTTCCATTATTTCAAATAATATATATATTCATATTACAATGTACTCTCACATTTACTTGGGAGAAGACATGGTCCTCTCCAACTAATTATCAATATATATATTCATCTCACATTCCCCAATGTACCCTCACATTTACTAGGGAGAAAACATGGTCCTCTCCATTTAATTACATCTCACATTCCCAAATGTACTCTCACATTTACTAGGGAGAAGACATGGTCCTCTCCATTTAATTACATCTCACATTCCCAAATGTACTCTCACATTTACTTGGGAGAAGACATGGTCCTCTCCATTTAATCACATCTTATTCCCAAATGTACTCTCACATTTACCTAGGAGAAGACATAGTCCTCTCCATTTAATTATATATATATATATATATATATATATATATATATATATATATCTCACATTCCAAAATGTACTTTCAGATTTACTTAAGAGAATACATGGTTCTCTCCCATTAATTTCTCAATTTTATATTCATATCACATTTCCAAATGTACTCCTAGATTTACTTGGGAGAAGAGAAGTCAACTGTAAGGATGGATGAGAAGTTAATAACATTAATTAGAGGTAGTTGAGATGGAGAAGAGAGGGAGGATATAAAAGGGAAGGGGGAAGGGAGAAAAGGGATGTTGGGTCTTGCTTATGATTTTGGGTTGGCTGTGATTTTTAGTGGGTTGAGAGTGATTTTGGAGACCTAGGGAACCTGTGGAGGTTTCTTGGGTTAGTTGAGAGGAGGGAAATATTTTTTACCTTGGTCTTGGACACACACACTGCATTTGGTTGGACTTAGGCTCGGAGGGATAGGGAACCTGTGGAGGTTTCTTAAGCTAGGGATTTATTTCGTAGTTGGCTGGGAGGTAAATCCAGTTGGGTCAGTCAAGAGGAGTGTTCAGCAAGAGCAGTAGCTCAAAGGTATTTCCACCAGCCACTAGTATAGGTATTCCTCTATAGATTACTCATGTAAATTTATTAAAATAAAATGTTCAGCATAAGTTATAAGGATTGGAATGTAAATGGTAAAATTTTATTTGTTTAAAGTATTGTAAGAAAATAAACTATTGCCTCTTATTGCATTTAAATTCATCAGAAATAGATCTGTTAGAAGACCCTAGGATAGGGCTCTTATAATAACCATAAAATAGAGTTAGAAGAGTAGAGGAATAAGTCCTACAAGGGGAAAACGACATAAAGCGACAAAGGAAGATTCTAGACTTCAATAGAAGAAAGTGGAAGTTCCAGTAGTCAATCACCAGGAGGAAGTGATTCCAGAGGAAGAATATATTTCTAAAGAGGTAGAGGTCAAGCTAGAGATTACCAACTTAGATGTTCCTGATGTGGAAAGTTGGGACATATATAATGGGAATGTCCAGAGAATACTCCAACAAGTCATAGAAGTGCACATGTCACAGAAGCAAAAGAGGAGAGTGTGAATTTAGTGTCAACTGAAGAGATTCTTGAAGCAAGAGAGTCCTTGTTAATGAAAAGCATTTAAATTAAATCAGAGAAGTAAGCTAAGGAGCCATCCTACAGGAAAACATTTTTCAAAACTATATGTGAGTCAAAGGGTAAGTGTTACGAAGTTGTGATTGTTAGTGGTAGTATAGATACTTTGGTTTCTACTGAGATGGTAAAAAAACTAGATTTGAAAATAACAACACCCCGTACTCCATATAAAGTTTTATAATTGTAAAAATGACATCAAATTTTGGTGAACAAATATGCAAGATGGAATTTTAGATTGGAAACTGAGGATGAGATATTATGTGATGTAATTCCCATGGATGTTTGTCATATCTATTTGTGAATATCATAGTAGTATGATATAAAGGTTATTCATGATGGTAGAAAGAACACCTATAAACTTGAGAAGTATGGCCAGAGAGACACCATGCTTCCTTTGTAAGATGAAGAAGTAAAGAAGCTAGTCCTAGTGTGTTGATGATGAGTGGAAAGGAGTTTCTACAAGAAGTAAAGAAGGAAGAGGTACATTTTTCTTTGGTTGGAAATCCCAAGGTAATTCTTACTAACACAAGCTTAGATGATTTTCCTGAAGAAATCAAATTTATGTTGGATGAATTTTCTAATATCATTGTTGATGAATTACTGAGTAGTTTATATCCTATCAAAAACATTAGCCATCATATATACTTAATCCCAATATCAAGTCTTCCAAACAAAGCAATATATAGACTGACTCCACAAGAGAATGAAGAAGTGAAGAGACACGTGCAAGAGTTTTTAGGTAAGGGTCTTATCAAGGAGAGTCTGAATCCATGTGTTATTCCTATAGTACTCACCCCAGAGAAGGATGGTGGATGGAAAATGTGTATTTATGTTGGTGCCATAAATAAAATTAGAATCTGATACAGATTTCCACTTCCATGTATTGATGATTTCATTGATTATTTAAGTGGTGCTAAGTATTTCTCTAAGATGAATTTGAAGAGGGAATACTATCATATTAGGATTAGAGAAGGAGATGAATGGAAGACAACCTTCAAGAAAAATCATGGAATGTATGAATGGTTAGTGATGCCTTTTGGTCTCACCAATGCCTTTAGCACTTTCATGAGGCTAATGAATCAGGTTTTGAAGGATTTCACTGGAATTGTTTATTGTATATTTAGATGATATATTGGTATATAATCAAACAAATTAGGAGGAACATTTGATACATCTCATATTAGTCTTAAGAACCTTGCAAGAACATAAATTATTGATTAATTTGAAGAAACACATTTTTATGAAGGAATTGGTATACTTGGGTTTTGCAATTTTTTAAGATGGTATAAAGATGGTTCAATAGAAAGTTAAAACAGTTATTATTTTGCATGTTCCAAAGAATGTCTTTGAAGCGAGAAGTTTTCATGGTCTAGCAGGTTTTATAGACAAATTATTAAGAACTTTAATAACATTTGTGCACCCATTGTAGAGACCAACAATGAAAGCAAAAATCCATTCAAATGGGAAGTAGCGTTTGATAGAAAGTTTAAATTGCTGAAACAAAAGATAACATAACCATATGTATTGGACTTACCATACTTCAGTAAAAATTTCCAAGTTGAGACAGCTGCAAATGGAGCTGCTATTACAGTTGTTTTAAGTCAATATGGGGGACCAATTGCCTATTTCAATGAGAAGTTGAATGAAGCAAAACAAAAATATTCCTCTTATGACAAGGAAGTTAAAGAAATGGAGACATTATATGATGCCCAAGGAATTTGTTTTGGTATACAAAAAACATGCTTTACAATTTATCAGCGGTCAACCAAAATTGAATCAAATACATGCTAAGTATGTGGAATTTCTGCATAATTTTACATTTGTAATTAAGCACACAATTAGTTCATCAAATAAGGTAGTTGATTTATTAAGTAGAATTAATTAAATTCTACATGAATTTCAAGTAAATGTTTTGGGATTTGACGAGCTAAAGGAGATGTATGGAGGTGATCCATATTTTAAAGATGCATATGTAGCATGTGAAAATCTAGTTAGCATGGATAGGACCTAGTGGTTGAGTTACATGATTCAAGAAGGTTTGATGTTCAAGGACAATAAGCTTTGCATACCAAAATTCTTAACAAGGGACAATTTAATAAAGGAAAAGCATAGTGGAGGACCATCAAGACATTTTGGATAGAATAAAACATTTGCTTTGTTAAATGTTGTTTTTATTTTTGGCTAAATGCAAACTAATGTGAAAATATTTGTTAAAAGATGCAGATTATGTCAACAGGATAAAAGAAGAAGTTAGAATATAGGTTTACATCAGTCATTTCCAATTCCAAGTAGATTGTGGAACTTAGTGAGTATGGATTTTGTTTTGGGCTTGCCTCAAACACAAAGAGGTAATGATTCTATTTATATGGTTGTAGACATATTTTCAAAGATGTCATATTTCATATCTTGTACAAAGACTATTGATGCAACCAATGTTACTAATTTATTCATTAAAGAAATTTTGAGGTTGCATGGTTTTCCTATAAGTATTGTTTCAAATAGAGATACAAGATTTCTAGTTCATTTTTGGAGAACATTGTGAAAGAAATTAGGCACTAACTTGAATTTCAATTCAGCTTATCACACATAAACAAATTGACAAACAAAGGTGGTAAACATAAGTCTAGGAAATACCTTGAGGAGCTTGGTGAGTGAACATCCCAAAAAATGGGATCAAGTACTTGCTTAGACTGAGTTTTAGGATTTCAGGATCAATGTGATTATGGCATTTCATTAGATTATATCACATATGAGGGTATGTGATTGGATCTTAATCAAGAGCACCAAGCCCTATATGTACCCCAATGTTGGTGGTGTTGATTATTGAACTCTTTTATCATGGTCTTAGCAAAAATGTACCCTTCACTGAAGTCAAAATCATTGATCATGCATGTTAAGCTTTTTCTACCATATTTTATGGTTTGGATTAGGTAGTCTGATCAAAATTGGATTATGTTGATTAATTTCCCTAAGTAATCAAAGTAGAGGCAAAGGCTAGACAAGAGGAGAAGAATCTGGATTCTAGATGTTTGATGCTTGAATAATTAATCATTAATGTACTATGGATGTCACTTCCATATTTATTTATGTACAAGTATGCATGCTTTGATATATTCTACAATTAATTTGGCATTATGGGATACTTCACTTTCAAGGATTTCTAGAAAATGATGCTTTTGACACCCTACTTCCAAAAAATGCACCAACTCCATCCTCGCTTAGTGCAACATTGGATTCACCTAATAAAAGCACGAGGATGAGCCCTCTTCAAACAGAGAATATGGAATGCATCCAAGAGGAATTTATGAGCTGAGAAATTTGAGAAAGTGGGAATCAACGTGTGTTAATGGTGAATACTTTGCAACAAGCATATAAGAGTTGTAATAGAGAGTTAAGCAACAATTGCAAGAAAATAATAGCAAGTATAAATAGAGAGAAGATGTGAGAAGAAGACAACTAGTGTTTGAAGTTGGTGACTTAGTGATGGCATATCTCAGGAAGAAAAGGTTTCCTACATGAACATATAATAAATTAAAACTTAAGAAACTTGGTCCATGTAATACTTTAAGAAATTTTTCTTCTAATGCTTATGATTTAGAACTCCAAAGTGATATTAGGATTTCTCCAATTTTCATTGTAATAGATTTGAACCCCTCTAAGTAGATGGGAAGTGTTACAGTAGATGAACCTATAGATCATGAAGATCATACTAGTGGATGGAAGAAGCAACTACCAAAATCAGTTTAGAAAGAGATTGAAGTAGTGTTAGATCAAAGGGCAGCTAACAAAACTAAGGTAAAGAACACTTTCAATATTTGGTAAAATAGAAAAACTAGCCAACAAAAGATGCCACTAATTGTTCATGAGGTCCAAGTGACATATTTACCAGATTGGAGTGTTATTAAAAATGTATCCATACTAGTGACCATTCGGATAAAAAGGAGATATTTGAACTCAAGCGATATCCAGTTTGCACCACTACATATGTATTGATAGATAGCATTTGGATCCACTAGATCCCTAGACCAAGTACAAAAAAAATGGATATATGCTCATAAAGTTAAATTCAGGGTTACTCTCGATTGGGGTGTTATTGGTGTTAAACTCCAAGAATTGTAGTGGATCATCGTTATTCCACTTAAACATCAATTATAGTGAGAGAGATAACAGATAATTTAGGAGGTTTCGAAGAGCACAATTTGCGAATCAAGAAGTAAAAAAATTAGTAAAGTGAGACCTTGGTGTCAAAATCACCCTCTGTGAAGTTACTAGAGACTTGTGGCTTGTAGGCTGCTACAAAACACAAAATCCCTCTATTATGCTCTCTCACTCCCATTCCCAAATTGTTCTTCTCTACCATGGAACAAGATGCATTGAAAAATGAATGTAACCTTGTTTCCTCTTAGTAGCCTAGTTATAACACAACTCAATAACCAATTAGGGGTTAAGTTTGACTCCTTCAACTCTCAAATAGAGTTAGATATTTGACCCTTCTAGAGTATTCTTCATGTTCTTCATGTGGCTCGTCCTGTTTCCATGAATACGAGGGTTCACATGATATCCTCTTGAATTATCATGGTCAAACATGATAGGTCAACTTCCAAAAGGCATAAATTTTGCATCTGAACTCTAATTAACATCTTTCTTAAACAATTAGAAAGATCTGTAAGTGTAGAATATCTCCATGGGCCCCAACAACTAGCCCTAGAAGACTTCATGCCGCAATTCTCCAAACTAGGTCATGTTGATAAAACTACTCCTGTAAGTTGATTCCTTCAATTTGTCCACATTGAGTGCATCAAGATGGATGATAAGGTATATAGTGATCCAATCTGAACTATAGAAGACATCAAATTCTACACAAATTAGGAAATACTCTCGAAACTATTGAGCATTAGAGCCTAGTTCCCAAAGTTGGTGGTCAACCTTAAACAACCATTTAGTAGAATACTTTAGCATCTACTAGCCATTGGATTCATGGTCATCCCAAAACCACTAGATTTAAAGAGCATATTAAACAATTGGAAACTATCCTCATCTCTCTACTTGGACCCACATACACCCCTTCAAATTAAGGGGGGAATGTTGGAAACCTAAACGTTAAGGGTTTGTTCAATTGAGGAAGAATGTGAAAAGTCTCAAGTGAATACAAATAGTCACTGGGAGTCAAAGGGACCTTGGAAGATGAATCCAAAGGTCATAATACCATGTATTTATATCTCTATCATTTGAATAAAACACAATATCTAATTTTGTGTGGAGTCCAATAAGAAGGTATGGAATCATCACCCTTACACAAATTCAAAGCCAAATTCTAAAGGAGACTACACCCAGCTTCCACAACTACTAAGTACTTTTCCAATTCCAAGAGAAACCTAATAAATTTTGCTACCTATGTAGTAATTTGACATTCCAACTCATAAACCAAAAGAATACTCCGTCTATGAAATTGGCTTAAATGTGCTTCCTTTGGGATGCAGTGTTAAATGAAGATGTTCATAGAGCATTAGATCTCCCTGAAAAGGAGGTGATCTAGACACACGAACTTTGAAAATAAGATTGGAAATTAAGGACCTATTGCAATGCACATGTTCCCAATGGTTTCTAAGGACATGATGGATTTCTTAAAGCTCTTTGGAGTCCATTTGATACCCTCTATAACCAATTTCTTGAGCAAATGAAATGTGTTGTACCTTTCCTACTATAACCGCACCACTCCTCAAATCTTGAGCATTCAAATGCTACCAAAGTCGAAGAGCCATGAAGTAGTTTACATTTTAGATTCCACAGTGAATGAAAACTTAGAATTCACTTGTCACATACACACTATAGGCATACCAACAACCAACCATTTTTTTTTTCTAAATTTTTTGAAAAATAGCAATAACAAAATCATATCCTTATAAGAAAAACCTTTCATAACTAATAAAAATTACAATAAAATTGTATTTTTTTGAAATAAAGACAATCTATAACTTACAAATAAATAACCATATGTTTGTAAGCTAACAAAGTTAATACAACCCAAATATAGAATAAGACATCCATTTTCCTCTCAACATAATTGTAAAAACTCAAAATTACACATGAAGATTCCATTCATATTATAAACATCAGAAATATCTCAAATAAGGACCAACACTTTCTAGTTTATTAAAAAAAATAAAGAAGATGATTATTAAATAATATCTAGCATTCAAACTTTGAGAATGGTAAGTACAGATATCTAACACTCCACTTAACTGTATGGACACTTTGAGATATCCATGAAGAAAGAAAAGACCCTGGAAAATAAAGTTTTTGAAAACTGTTATTACACGTTAAAGGCACACAAACGATAGATGAAATGTCAATGACGCTGAATTATGTTGTTTGAAGTATAATTGAAAATTTTGAGAAGGTGACATGCTTTTAGATCCATTCACCAACTAAACATAGTGGAAACTTAAAACAAAGCATCCAAGAATACTCAGTAAACTTACAGAGATTTAAATAGAGAGTAAACGAGCTAACAATCAGAGGAGTTATACTCGAATAATTCTAGATTTGTGCCCATTGTCAACAAAAGGGATGTAAGATTGCTTTGTAATGAAACAGTGATCAGCGAATCAGGAATTTCATACAAACTAGAACATAATTCAACATATGTTTCTCAAAGAGTACTATTTGTGCAGTATATACCCAGATTTAAATTTTATTGAATCACTTGCAAGCAAAGCGCCTTACAAAACATCTTCACTGTGATAACCATTGGAACACTTGGCATATTTTGAAAATTTTCACAAATATACAAATCTAAAATTCGCATGATTATTTCTAAATTCTAGTATAGAGCTGAGAGAAAAACTTATGTGTTAACGCAGACCGAACTAACCCCTTGAGATCGAGGGGTTTCCACCCAACTTGCGGTTGGTACATTGTGGACACCACCCCTGGCTAGGCTATTATAATACCATCAGAGCAAAGTAGGAAGTAGAAAACAACTCTAAATTCATCATAAACAGAGTCAAACAGAGACCCTTTTCCCTATTAAGTTTTCCCTAAAATAAAGCAACTCTTAGATACCCACATTACTTGCCCCACACAACACAAGAATGATTTTCTTCTTTGCTAAATAATCGCTTGAAAATTCCTCCCTATAGTCATCTTTAAGGTCCCTGATGATATTTCAGAATTTTTGTAAGGTCCCTGATGATATTTCAGAATTTTTGTAAACTTTTTTTTTAATTAGTGTAATCACTTATTTCCATGGCTGGTTTGTTCTACATGATAGTGACTCTTTTTTTTCTCCTTGTTGTCTCTCCCAAACTTTTTCTTCCTCCTTTTTCTGGCTTTCTTTTTTGCATTTAATTTTCACATGCATGAATGCAAACAAAAAATTTACTCTGGCTACTTTTTTCTTGTTCCAAGAATGTAGGAAATACAACTTGCTAATTTTTAGGAAGCAATGTCTTAACTTAAGGGATTTGTATCCACCACTCCTCTTAAACTCTTCCAATTTGGAAAATTGAGTTTTTGAAAATTAGTGAAGGTTTAAGGTAGCATAAGATATATGTTTTTAGGCATAAAACTCCCCTAGACTCTCTCATCTTTCCCCTCTTACGGTAGCATAACCCCTGTAAGTGCTTATACTCTACTAGTCTTAATCATTTTTATTAACTATAGAGAATAAAAAGATTATAATATTTAAGAAGGTTACTCGCAATATTACATTGTTAAGGCAATGGTTCCCTTGGGAGATCCATGGCACTAAAAAAACCTCAAAACAAGAATACTAATGCCTCCCTCGGGAGATCCATGGCACTAAAAAAACCTCAAAACAAGAACACTAGTTACTTGGCTGAGAGATTTTGCATTCCACTTGACTCTACTAAATAAGGATATCATTATCCTAAAATAAGCCAAAGAAACTAGTACGATCGAATCATAAGAAAATAAGATTAATGCTTGGAGCAAATTCCCATCACTTCACATTTGGAATCATATGTTTGATAGGGTTTAGATATGTTCCATGTAATAGCTTATCAAATCGAAGTAGCTTACCATGTAACTTACCTGTGACAATTTAAGGCCATCATACGTGTCATAGTACTAATTAATAAATTAGAGGGATTGTTGTTGTAATATGTCATTAACCACTAATACCCCAATCTTATGAACCATATTTTGCTCATTAACCTTCTTCTAGGTTGTTTTCATGACAAACATGATAGAAATTTATGGAGGAGAAAACACTCATTTCTTTCTTACTATGGCCCAATTTTGAAACTAGGGGTAGTCTTCCATCTCGAGTTATGTACCATATGATTAATAATGTTATTGGAATCTCTCACTGATATAATCAATTGCATGTAATTTTCTTTAGACACTGCAATTCCTTGCCATAGAGAAAAAAATTATGCCCTATTGTTGGAAATAATAGTGAGAACCCAAGTGTAATAGGTTTCAGTTATCCCTCGAAAATCCATATTGATCCCCTCGACCACTACGACCCTAGTAGTCATCATAATCATTTTCATACAATTAAAATCCAATTTCCATCTATTTAAGTAAAGCCCTAAATCCCTAAAACCTGAACCCATTCATTTTGTTAAGATATCTAAAACCCAAGGCCATCACTTTCACAAAAACTTTAAAATTCAAAGACAACTGCATTACTATACAACATTAATGTTGCATTGTGTGATATATAGGCCACCAAATTTTAAAACAATTAAAATTTAACAAAAGTAACCAATATCCACATTACTATATAACAATTAACCATTAATTAATATTAAAATACACAAAATAAATTGTCATATTTTAAATCACTAAACCTTAAAACGTAATTAAAATTTAACAAAAACAACCAATATCCATATTGTCATACAACATTTAATGCTGTGGCACTTGAGATATAAGTCATCAAATTCATGGCCTGTATGCCACAAGCTGTACCATTAAAACTGCATAGCTTATCAAATTCAAGAGCCTTATGTTTAAAATAATGCATATGATTCTCCTTTGAAAAGAAGAAAAAGAAAAGATAAAAACCTTTTACACGGTATTGGTTTTTCAATTTTACCTTCATCTAGGTCATGTATTCAAAACTGTTCGATTTCAGTGATGACCATAACCCATTTCATTTTCCTATGACGAGAATGGCTTTATCTTGAGATGCCACAGAAAAACACTTCTGAGTTTTAGAACTCGATTCATATGACAAAATTTTGAGTCTGAATCTCAGCTTGTTTTCCTAGATAAAGACTGAACCAAACTTGTGTTCGAGGGGCAGGGAATCACGTTCCTATATGACAATGCAGACCATCCATAAGACCGTCCGAGGATGAGGAGAACTTTGCCTTCCCTCTGCGTCGCATTTCAATCGCATTCAGCAAGGCTCATAAGCTCGAGCACTGTCACATGTAAAACCCATTATCCTACCACCAAGCCTTCATACGACTTCAGAAAGAGAACCAGCTCAAAACCCGTCTCTTTTACGGAACCGGACGATGGCAAGAAAGGGGAAGACAAGGAAGAAACGCCGAGACTTCACAAGAGTCGTGGGCAGCACATTCTCACAAATCCCGGTGTTCTCAAATCCATCGTTGAGAAAGCGGGCGTGAGAGAAAGCGATACCGTGCTGGAAATCGGCCCGGGTACCGGAAATCTAACCCTAGAGCTGCTGCAGGCCGCCCACAGAGTCATCGCAGTCGAGATCGATCCCCGGATGATCGAAGTAGTTCACAAACGCATAAAGGGGACCGAAATGGCTCAGAGATTGGAGGTGAGTTCCAATTTCCTTTGCATCTTGTTTTTACATTCATTCACCTTATTTACCTCATTAACAGCGCATAGATTGTGACTCTTCATTCCCCCCCAAGTTTCAAATCCTCAGAGACATGTTTTCCCTTCTTGAGCTGTTGCTTCTATGCACCTGTGTAACCAGCGGCTCAGGCTCCGGCTCCATGTCGATGGGGCAAGGTGTAGGTCTTCTGCCACAATCACTGAGACATATGTTTTCGTATCTGTTGTCAGCCTTCTATAGTTGGTTGTGATATTCACATAATGGAAAAGGGCATGCTTTCTGCATGACCTGACTTCAGTTCACTGTGGTAATCCCATAATGGAGAAGGGTGCGCTTGCTGCATTTGTAAACTGGAAACATCAACCAAAAAAAATCCTACATTGACAACAATACTGAAGAAGGTTTATTTGTGAAATACCACATACATTAAAACTTTATTAAAATCTTTGCCAATCTGAAAACTGGGTTTAGGGTGAAGTTCTCATGCCTATGTGATGAAAACTGGATTTGGGGTGAAGTCCTCATGCTTATGTGATAGCAGCCTTCTTTTCTTCAGTTACTACCTTTCTCCAATCTAATGTTGCTTAGAGGTACCTGTGTGCTTTGGGAAGCCATAATCTTGTAACGTACTGCACTTACTGCACTTTCTGTCTGGCAATGAAAAAGGCCAATTTTGGCAATAAAACACTATTCCTTTTTTTTGCAAATTTGATGTTGCAGATGGATTCCTGTCAAGTTTTGTAGATGTTCTATGCTAAGAGCAATTTCACTTTCCTCACAGCAATCATACAAGTAGTTAAGCAAAATGCAGATAGAACATAGAAGCAGATCTTACAGAAGACAAATCAGAAACAAGAAAAATGTGTGTGTTCGTTTCGGCGGTCAACATGATGCTTCAACCAGCAAAGTCTCCTTTGGTCAGCCAGCCCAGATGTGTCACAAGATCCCTCCAACTAGTAGATGAGTCAACCCAAGTCAATTCTACAAAAGTCAACGCTGTCCTGAAAAGTCAACGCAGGGGCAGCAAGCTAAAAGTCAACGCAGCAGCAAAACGGTCAACCCTTTGACCTCGATTTTTGTGCCAGATAGTACGGCCTTCAAAAATCGAACTTTCCACCAATTTTCAGCTTGATTGGACCAAGCGTTGACCAAAGTCAACGCTGGTCAAACTTTCTGCGAAACCCTAGCAGCAAAAAATCCGTACGGTCTGTCCTCTTCGTCCTTCCCACGTGTGGCTGAAATTCGTCCTCCAGGTAGCGTACTCTCTAAGATGAGAGAGGAAGATGTGAGTTGAGTTGTCTTAAAATTCTCTCCAACTTTTCCTGTATATATAGCCATCAATGAGGGTGTGTGACACATCTGTTGGGCATGTGAGCCTACATTACAAAACTGGCTGACCTTGCACATATAATTTATTAAGAATAATAAATTCACAATATAAGTTCTGCTCATCGGATTAAGACTATTTTTATATGGATTTTACACCTCTCAGTAAGAGGAATCCAACAAAAATATTAGCCTCTTAATCTGAGCATCAGAACATGGAGTTTGGACCTAGTTGTCCAAATTTAACACTCCCTCTCAACTAGGGAGAACTCCATTTATTAGTGCAATCAACATCGTGAGTCATCCCGCCGAAACTTGCTTTGCTGGCTTCTTTATTTCAGAACAGAAGTGGGTCAGTCACAAAGACATCATTCCCCGACTGACATAGTCAGTCCAGAGGTCCCAAACCTCACAAATCTTGATCCCAGATCAAGTGGTTGGACCATGCCATCCTAGATAGAGAGTACGGCAATCTCTGATGCGTCCATCAGTCTTTGCTAATAGTCTCTAACTTTTCCACACCTCATTGGCCAAATGAGAGGTACTTCCCATGAGCCCTGAACTCAATGGGTAGGATGCATACGGGGCACAGATAAATGAGTGGCGAACCAGCTCAATAATCACAAGGGTGGGGCAAAAGCATTATGAGTGCTTATAGCTCCGAGAAGCTATCCCCAAAGCCCCCCAGAGCTCCCAGAGCTCATCGTCCAACAGGACCCACATCATAGGGTCTTTCCACGACACCAAGATTCTCACGGAAGGTTAGGAACTTGACCTTCCCCAGGGGCTTAGTGAGAATATCCGCGACCTGCTCATCAGTTCCTATATGATCGAGCCTTACGGCGCCTCGCTGTACCATATCCCGGATAAAGTGGTACCTGATATCAATATGCTTGGATCGGTCGTGGAACACAGGATTCTCAGTCATACGAATCCCACTCTGATTATCACAGAGTATCACAGTGGTATCTAGCACATGTTGGAACAGATCACTAAAGAGCTTCCTCAACCAAACTGCTTCACAACAGGCCATACTAGCAGCAATGTATTCGGCCTCCGCGGTGCTCAAAGCCACCGACTTCTGCTTCCTGCTCATCCATGAGATCGAAGCAGAACCAAGATTGAAACAGCATCCAGATGTGCTCTTACGATCCACCACACTGCCAGCCCAATCGGCATCAGTATATCCACGGAGTATCACACTCCCGGCAGTGTATCTCAGCCCATGGTTTATCGTGCCCCGAAGATATCTCAAAAGATTCTTGGCACCAACCCAGTGAAAATGATGAGGCTCAACCATCTGTTGACTCAAAGTATTCACTGCAAAACATATGTCCGGACGGGTGTTCACTAAGAACATCAAAGCTCCTATGAGTTGACGATACTCAGTAGGATTGGCCAAGATAGGCCCTGCAGCGCTGCCACTCAACTTCTTAAAGTTGAGTTCCATTGGTGTCGACACGGACTTACAGTCCACCATCCCAAATCTTTCCAGAAGCTTCACAATATATTTTCCTTGAGAAAGGAAAATCTCTCCAGGTCTCTGCCAGACCTCCAGGCCTAGGAAATAGTGCATCAGTCCTAGGTCTTTCATCTCGAACTCAGCAGCAAGCTCCCTCTTACATTGATGAATGAGAGGGTCATCACCTGTCAGGAAAAGGTCGTCCACATATAGCACTAGAATGAGAGGCTTTCCTTCCACAACCTTAAAGTAAAGGTTTGGATCAGCATTGCTTCGAGTCAAGCCCAGCTTCATCAAGTAACTATCCATCCTCTCATACCAAGCTCTGGGTGCTTGCTTTAACCCATAGAGGGCTTTCTTCAACCTGCAGACATAATTGTCTCGATCTAGAACTTCAAATCCCAGAGGTTGTTCTACATACACCTCTTCCTTTATTGCACCATGCAGAAAAGCGGTCTTGACATCCATCTGATGAAGACTCCATCCCTGCGTAGCAACAAGGGCTATGATGGATCGGATGGTGGTATATCGTGCCACAGGTGCAAATATATCGTCATAGTCAATTCCTTCCTTTTGAGAGAAGCCACGGGCAACAAATCTTGCCTTAAACTTTTCAGCACTCCCATCAGGTCCATGTTTAATCTTGTAGAGCCATTTAGAGGTGACAACAGATTTGTCCTTCGGTCTCGGGACCACATCCCAGACATCATTCTTCATCATAGCCTCATATTCTTCATGCATAGCATCCTTCCAGACTTGATGCTTGATGGCTTCCTCAAAAGATCCAGGTTCAGATTGTATAATAGAACTCATGGCAGCTAGATACCCTTGGTATCTACACGGCTTCTTGCTTTCTCGGAATGTCCCCCTTGGGGCAGCATGACCCTTAGCATCTTCGAGGGTGTCCCTGAGCCATGATGGCCTCTTTCCTAGAGAAGGGGAAGGATCAATAGGGTCCATAGGCCCTTCAACATCAGGCATAGTCTCATCCTGGGGTTCTTCCAGATTTCCAGGTCTTTCTTCATGATTTTCTTCAGATCTAGGAAGATCTACTACTTTCTTCAGGGAAGCATCTTCGTCAAAAGTGACATCATGGCTTATCTCTACTTCCCTTTGACCAGGTACATAGACTCTATATGCCTTAGAAGTCTCACTGTAGCCCACAAACATTCCTTTCTTTCCAGTAGCATCCAGCTTACTTCTCTTTTCTTTCGGCACATGAAAATAGACAGGACATCCAAAAATTCTAAAATGTGAGACATCAGGTTTCTTACCAGAGAAAACCTCTTCGGGAGTTTTGGAGTCCAAAGCGGAGTGAGGGCATCGGTTTTGAATGTACACAGCAGTATTTGCAGCTTCTCCCCACAGAAACTTTGGTAGACCCTGGTCACATAGCATGGCACGGGCAGCTTCCACAATAGTCCTATTCTTGCGTTCAGCAACACCATTCTGCTCGGGAGTATATGCAGTGGTAGACTCCCTCTTAATGCCAGCTTCTCTGCAAAAGTCTTTGAACTCATTTGACTCATATTCAGTGCCATTGTCAGTCCTCAAAATTTTGATCTTCTTTCCGGTCATATTTTCCACCAAGGCTTTGAAGGTACGGAACCACATGAAAGCCTCATCCTTCTTCTTCAAGAAGTATATCCAGGTTTTGCGAGAGAAGTCATCAGTAAATGTCATATAGTAAGAATATCCCCCCAGGGATGTTACAGGGAACATACCGGAAAGATCAGAATGGACCAGTTGCAATATCTCAGATGTCTTTGTGACACTTGAGGGGAAAGGTCCCCTTGTATGTTTTCCTTCAGCACAGCCCTTACATACACCTTCATGATTATTTCCAAAATTAGGCATCCCTGTCACCACCTTCCTTGCTTCGGGGAGAGCCTTGTAATGAAGGTGTCCAAATCTTCAGTGCCATAGTTCAGTTTGACGGATAGTATCACAAGTCATAGCTCCCAACGGACTCCCTCCAACATGGTAGAGTGTACCAACTCTAAAACCAATTGAGATAGCTTCCTTGAAGCTCTTCTTCCACATGAGTACCTTTCCATCAGAGAAAGTTACATTGAAACCTTTGTCTTCCATGGCAGATACAGACACAAGGTTTTTCTTCAATTTGGGTACATAGAGTACATCTTGTAGATGGAGGACTTGTCCTTGAGACAAGTGGAGGGTCACAGTCCCGGTCCCTTTCACAGGATAAGTGGCATTATCCCCAAGGATAATTTCTAGATTAGTATCCCTTTCAACCATGTCAGAAAGTGCTTCCTTGAATCCGGTGATGTGTCTTGAGGCACCACTATCGATTAGCCAGACATCCATAGTGTCGGGCGGAGATGCAGCTGAGAGAGCAGATATTAGAATATACTCATTTCTTTTATTAACAACATTAGACTCCTCATACCTGGTATTTCTGGTCCTTTTAGAAGGTGGATTGTTTCCTTCAAAGTGAGCCTTCCTCTTTCCTTTGGATTTGTCATTTCTTCGATTCCCATTCCTTCGGTTGTTGTTGTTGTCGTCACTATCGGGAGAATTCTTCTGGAAAGGGCATTCTCTAGCATAGTGTCCAGTCCTATGGCAGGTGAAACATTTACCCTTCTTCTTTTGAGTCTTAGTCCTTCCTTTGTCCTTGGAACCACCAGAGTTCTTCTTTCGGGAATGAGCAACATAGGCAGCATTTCTTTCATTATCAAATTCCTTCATCCTTGTTTCTTCTTGCATACATCTAGACAGAAGCTCATCAAAGTTAGGGATGGTATTATTGTTGAGAATGGTAGTTGTGAATACTTGCCATTCATATGGAAGTCCTCCAAGTGCGGTGAGAACCATCTCACGATCAACGATTGTCTCCCCAATAGCTAGCAGATTGTTCCTGGTTTCGGTCAACTTCATAAAGAAAGTTTGAATAGACTCGTCTCGGCCCTTCTTCATATTCTTCAACTTGTTCTTGAGGAATAGCACTTGGTTCACATTGTTTACTCGGAACATAAGTATCAGTTTGTCATACATCTCCTTGGATGTGCCTAGTTCAGATATGTAGGCAACCAGACTCTTATTTATGGATTCCCTGATCAGCAGCTTTGCTCTGATTTCTCCCTTCTTATACTTGTTTCTAACAGCCGCAGAGGCATTTGATGGGGGTTCTTGAATCTTCCCTGTCACATGATCTAGGAGATCATGATCTTCCAATTTGAGATCTAATAACATCTTCCAGGCATGGAAGTCATCACTTCCAGTCAGCTTGTCATTCTCCCTGAATTCAAGCTTAGTGGAATCCATTTCCTTTGATGATGATTGCTATAGATAGAGTTTGTCTTCTCCTCAGCTCTGATACCATGTAAAGTTTTGTAGATGTTCTATGCTAAGAGCAATTTCACTTTCCTCACAGCAATCATACAAGTAGTTAAGCAAAATGCAGATAGAACATAGAAGCAGATCTTACAGAAGACAAATCAGAAACAAGAAAAATGTGTGTGTTCGTTTCGGCGGTCAACAGGATGCTTCAACCAGCAAAGTCTCCTTTGGTCAGCCAGCCCAGATGTGTCACAAGATCCCTCCAACTAGTAGATGAGTCAACCCAAGTCAATTCTACAAAAGTCAACGCTGTCCTGAAAAGTCAACGCAGGGGCAGCAAGCTAAAAGTCAACGCAGCAGCAAAACGGTCAACCCTTTGACCTCGATTTTTGTGCCAGATAGTACGGCCTTCAAAAATCGAACTTTCCACCAATTTTCAGCTTGATTGGACCAAGCGTTGACCAAAGTCAACGCTGGTCAAACTTTCTGCGAAACCCTAGCAGCAGAAACCCTAGCAGCAGAAAATCCGTACGGTCTGTCCTCTTCGTCCTTCCCACGTGTGGCTGAAATTCGTCCTCCAGGTAGCGTACTCTCTAAGATGAGAGAGGAAGATGTGAGTTGAGTTGTCTTAAAATTCTCTCCAACTTTTCCTGTATATATAGCCATCAATGAGGGTGTGTGACACATCTGTTGGGCATGTGAGCCTACATTACAAAACTGGCTGACCTTGCACATATAATTTATTAAGAATAATAAATTCACAATATAAGTTCTGCTCATCGGATTAAGACTATTTTTATATGGATTTTACACCTCTCAGTAAGAGGAATCCAACAAAAATATTAGCCTCTTAATCTGAGCATCAGAACATGGAGTTTGGACCTAGTTGTCCAAATTTAACAATTCCCTACCCCCTTTTGTCCAATTGGGCACCTCAATATTACAATTTATGCAATTCAAACCTGTAATTCTAAGATTCTGGCAAAATTCCTGCCTGATTTACGAGGAAAATGCACTGGAAAGAGATTCTGTTTACTGCAAGGTTAGCCTAAGCTATGTGCTTTGCAGGTTCCCTTGTGATATCTTCTCAATTGTCTCTTGCAATTCCTTTTTTGTTCCTTGTGATTACTGTCTTTGGTGATACCTTATTATTTTTGGGATTACAATAAATCAAAGTTGCTCTTCTCTAATATGACTATCTCCTTTTTCTTTTCTGTTATGGACAGTTGGTGCGAGGGGACATACTGCGAACAGACTTGCCATCTTTTGACATATGTGTAGCCAATATACCTTACCAGATATCGTCTCCGCTCATCTTCAAGCTTTTGTCCACCATGCCCAAGTTTCGAAGTGCCACCCTCATGCTTCAGAAGGAGTTTGGCCACCGCCTCGTGGCAAAGCCTGGTGATTCCCTTTTCAATCGCCTGGCTGTCAATGTGGATCTTCTGGCCAGTACCAAGCTCCTTATGGATGTGAGCAAGAGGCATTTTACGCCATGCCCTAAAGTGGATTCCTCTGTTGTGAGGATCGAACCAAGGGCATGGCCTCCTCCAGTCGACTTGAGTGAATGGAATAGATTCACTCTGATGTGTTTCACCAGAAAGAATAAGACTCTCGGTGCAATCTTCAGGCAGAAAAAGACAGTTTTTAGTCTTTTGAAGAAGGCAGAATTGTGGCATGAGAAGCAAAAATTAGAGGGCAGCCATGATAATCTGGAAGAAATCGTTTCAGATTTATCTTTATTGGGTGAGCTGGATGATGACACAACTGATACAGAAGATATAGATGCAGAGAGTGATACAGAAAACGAAAAGTTTGTTTGCTTCAAAGAGAAAATTGTCAACATTCTCAAGTCAGGTGGATATGAAGACAAGAGATCTTCTAAACTTTCTGTAAAGGAATTCTTGAGACTTATTTCTTTGTTTAACAAGGAAGGTATACACTTCTCATAAATCATTACATTTTTTGAAAAATGAGAATTTGTACGGTAAGGTGCTTCCTGCTTTGTCGATTTCCCCGACTCTGTCTCCCTTTCTTTCATTCTGCATATTTTGAAGTTCTAAGCCGTATGCAGAAAGGCAAAAAAGTAGGCATAACCTATCCAATTAAATTATCTTACATTTGCTGTGACAGAGCACCCCTTGAATGACTGTACATATCTCTACTGACACGCTTGATTGATCAACAATTGATATGTAATCCTCTATTTGCACTGGGGTAAGGATAATTCAATGAGAGAGTCTGCTTGCTCATGAATATATATTGCAGCAACCAATCTAGCAACAGTACAAACTCTAAATTTAGTACGTTGTGAAGTTCATCTGCCTCCCTCACTAGCCCATTAAAAAGTCAGGTACATATAATTGTCAAGGAGAGCAAATAGTTTATACTTCAGAGTTTGAAGCCAAACAGGACCATGCATACTTTCCTGTGTAATTTGAATTTTGTTACCTATTAAATATAATGAGAGACAAATTTACTACTCTGAAATTTGAATTTAGTCAAATTGCATTGCAGTATGAGACTTCAGGACACAAGGCACACAGTTCGAGTCTTACTTATTGGTCAAAACATCTTGCCTATCCATCCATATTAATCTGATCTGAAAAATTGTATCTTAGGTTACTGATCACCTTTATCGTTTAGATGTAGTATTGAATGCAAACCTGGTTATTATGGCTTGCATTGCTATCCTTAGAAGTGTCTTATCAGTATCCTTCCCTAAATCAAGTACAGTTATTACTTCATTTTGTATTCCTGCCTAGATTGATAATAGGTATCGTTTAGAGAAAGGGGGCGTACACCTTGTCTAGTTGGATATTCACTTGTTACTTAACTTTTGTTTTTTTTTAATATTTTGTGAAATACAAATCCCAGAGGAACTTGCCCAGCATCAATATAACAATATATTCATTAAGAGCATAATATGTTATTTGTGGAGATTGATCTGGGTGGGAAGAATAGCACTTCTTTCTCACAACCGCTGAGAGAAAAACGCAGTTGACTTATTCACTTGTAACTTAACTGTTCATCAATTTTAATCTTGAAGGCATATATCCCTGCTATTGTTTATTTGCTCCCGAAGATTATCTTCTTTAAAGACATTTAGAGCATGGATGGCAGCAATTTCTCAACAAACAGTATAGGTACATTTGCATTGTATGAGCAAATGGAGGAATTTTTCCTTTTAAGTTAAAAGGACGAATCATCTTCGGTTTTTCTTTGTAAGCAATACTTTAAGCAGACAGGTGTTTCAATATGAATTAGTTATGTTTTTTCGATCTCTTCATATTTATTTTCTTCAACATGTTTGAAACCTTTTCTTCTGGGAACTATTGTTTTTGCAAATATTTCATCTTGAATCAATTCGTCTCAGCATGCATTCAAGTTTAGTTAGAATGGAATCACATAGGTTTCAGCAGTTTAGCCTAGTCGGTTGTCTCATTAGTCAGGACTTATGAGATGTATGTTAAAAGACTGGAACCTGCTTATGTTAAGGTGAATTTGTGCTGAAAACATTTTTCAATACTCACGGATCAGACCTTGATCCGAAGAAACTTGTGGGTTAATGGAAACTCGTGATCACAGATATAACTGAAAAAGGGAAAAGGAACTGAAGTTTTTCTCAAGCCCTTGTCAAATACAAGGTAAACTCTTACATTCCAGCCTAACAGAGTTCTTCGCAGAACTGAGTTTTTAAACATTTTGTTCGTAACTGACAGGAAAAATAGATCTTGAAGATGGCTACTTTCAGCTGCATAATTTTTTTTAGTGTCTTGTACTCTAAAGTTGGAGTATGAGGGAAAATATTCCTTGCTCATTAAATAAAGGCAATTTTTGTTTGAGTGAGGAGTAGACGAGTTGAATTGTGTGCGGTTTAGTCCCCATCAGGTTTCAAATTCAAATCTCATGGGAGGGGTTGAGTGTGGGAAACAATTGTGGGGATCGAAAATGTCCCAAGAGATGTCCAGGCTCGACTGAGTTTCACAAAATCCTGTAACAGAATTTCATAGTTGAACAGAGCATTCTTCCATCCAATATGTGGGGTGACCCCAGCCTAGGCTCAACCTAAATCTGAAGAAAAAACCAAGCCTTTCAACTGGATTCTGTTAAACAAGTCCGTTAAGTAAGACAAAAGTTCAACAAACTCTTATTAATATTAATTCGAGTGAATTTTCCCTTATGTAAAGTACTTAACCAGTCCACCTTAGGGAAATTAAAGATGATTACTTTTCTTGTTAGATATTTATGTGAGAATATTTTACCTGGTTTATTTTTAGATACAAAGGTTGTGGAAAACCTATTTACTATTTTTCCAATAATGGCTTTGGTATAAAGCGTTTCCAGTATTTAACCAGTCTACCTTAAGGACATTAAAAATTATTACTTATCTTGTTAGACATTTAAAAATATATTTAAATGTGAGAATATTTTACCTGATTTATTTTGAGATACAAAGGTTGTGGAAACCCTAATTATTATTTTTCCAGTAATGGATTTAGTATTAGGCGTTTGCAGTTACTCAATTGTTAGGATCTTATGTAGCCACTATTATTTGCCACTAAAGCTTATGTGGTATTACACTTTTAAATTTTTGCAATTGGACGATTGGTTGTTTCTGCAGTAAAATGTTTAGTCATAGATACTTAAGATTTATAATGCAGTTGGCTATGCTGGTTAATAATAACAGCATATGTAGAGCATGTTTTTATTTTGCTATATTGATATTGATATTGATCATGGAAAATTTGAAAGATAAAAATTTATTTTAAAGTGTAGGAATTTTAGCCAATTTTACTAATCATAAAATATTTGGCAATATTTTTGTAAAAATATTCAAATTTCTAAGATTATTATATAGTCTCTATAAATTATTGACTATTTTTAACGTTAAATAATTTTATTGTATAGAATTTGGGTGAATCATTTAAAAAAAAATTGAAATTTGATGAATATTTTTTTGGCAAAAAGCATGAAAATTTTAGCCCTAAAATTTTCCTTGAGAATGACTTAAATCTTTAAAATATTTTTTGTATTTTCTATCAATAGTTTTAAGTTCATTGGTTTAAATAACAAATATCCATTAATGGTTGTATATGCCATCAAATTTATTATGAACAAATGCAATGTAAATGATAATTCAACCAATAAGTTTGATTTGTGTTACAATGAGAGAAGTAAGATGTTGTTATATCATAGGGTGGAATTGTTGGATTATATAATGCCTACTCTTCTTATGTGTGTGATCATTTTTGATTGCTAGGATTATTGGCTTTTATTAGGTAGAGTTGTTTTCTACATAGAGTCTATTTCTTAGCCTCTAGGGGGTTGTTAAGGCTAGTTGGATTTGAGAGATTCTCTCCAACTAGATGCTTCCTAGATTGGTGTGAGGTTGAGATATTCTCTTAAATAGTTGATTGTGTGTTCAAGATAGCTTGTCTATCTTGAAAAATCTTTCATGTATTTATATTTGTACTATTACATTATTTAATAGAGTGCCCAATACAATTTTGTGTGTGCAATAATGTCTACTCTCCCAATTTAACATGGTATCAGAGTAGGTTTGGCCTTGATGCCTTCACAAGAGACCCTAGGATTATGAGAGAATAGAGAGTAGGGTAGATTAGTTGTGAGTGGATTGTTGTATGATGTGTGTTTGTTCATCCAATCCATAAAGGAAGAGGAGCTACCCTCTTATAGGGAATGAAGCTATTGGTTCAAGGATGATCCAAATGTTGTTCAAGGCATTCCTATGAATTGATCCAGGAGGATCTCGTCAGATCAGTTACACAGGTTCAGTGCCGTCATCAGTGTTCAGGTCCGGTGTTGTCAGCTTCAACAGTGATGTTTATGGTTTAGATTGTTCAGGTGATGTCTCTATGGTTTTCATGGTGTTCAACAGATATGGTTTTGTACCTAGCTGTCGACATGTGGTTGTCATTAGTTCCGCCAAGATGTGGTTGTCGTCACTTTGCAGGTTTTGGTTGTCGACAGGTTTGTCGTCATATGATGTTTGTTGCTAATGTCGCTTTGTGACATTTAGTTGTAAATAGGTTATTTTTAAATACAAACCTAAACCTAGAGTCTAATGCAAACATTCAAAAATGCATTAAAAACCTAAGGTCTAAACCTTTACCATGTAAAACAAAAACATTAAACCTATTCTATACACCCTCTTGGACCATAATACAAAATATTACATATTAAATACATAAACCCTAAGCCTAAACCACTCTCCGCCTTTGCAAATATATTAAAAAACATTACAAAGACTTTATAACAATCCTAACTGCGGAAAAGACCGCATCGGAGCATATGCATGTGACCGAATGTGAATAAGTTCGATAGGGTTAGCATTAACCGCAACGGGTAGGAAAGTCGTAAGCGTGTCATGTGTGCGATGGGAGTAACCGTCGGGGTCATGTTACCGCCAGGAGTAACCGTCGGGATCATCGTCGGGTAACCATCAACATCAACAATCATGTGAACAGTCAGACAGTTACCGTGGCAGTCGAGGTTGCAATTTACCGCATCGGAGACTGCGGAGTAAAGTGCGACATGTGAGCAGAGTTGATAACTGTCAGAGGTTATAATACATGTAAATCGTAATATGTTAACCATTGGAGCACCGTCAGTCGAGACCACTGGAAAACAACTGTCACATGCGCTGTCTCCTCCTTCGCGCAGTTAGCAAACCATTGACGGTTGCGCCTTTATCCAAAGACCAGATTTGGGTTTTTGTTACAATTTGTTTAAAAACTAATTAAATGACTTTGTAACAAACCGACTAGGTGTTCTCTAGTGGTTAGGCCTTAACTCCAAGAACCCAAATTAGAGCAAATTCATTCCTAAACTCAGTTGAGGGAGTTCGAATGCATTTGATAGGTTATAAAGGAAGTTTTGTTCATGAAGAGGACATTAGAGTGGTTTTGAGTTTCATGTGCAGGTTTTGGAGGGATATAGGTTGTTTTGTTTTCAGTGTAATAGGAGCATCCAGAGTTAGAATTGGGAACCGTGACAGGTGTTGGAAAGTTGGTTCAGAGAGCTATCTTATGACAGTGACCAGAAGTGCCTGCGTGCACATTCAGTTTGGTCAAATTTCTGTGTAATCGATCTCCTCGATTTCAATCCTAATAAAGTGATCGCCCATCTTGAAAGCGGACCCAGAGACGTAGTCCATCAGGGACGAACTCCGTAATCAATCTTGTTGTCTGGTATTGTTGTGTTTTTGTTGTTTTCACTTCTGTTTTGCATCTTACTTATGTTTTATCAACTGTCGTAAAGTTTTTCTTCTCAAGCAGTTCCCTCAGTTTCAACACTTTAAGTTAACATTCATTTCACTGTTGGCATAATCAATTCTACATCAGTTTTTAATATATGATCATTTCAGATCATATAATTTGGTATCAGAGCAGGTTGCGTTTGTAGAGTTTTCCATTGAATGTACACCAGGTTAAAGTCGCAACGTGGAGAAGGAATCCTCAAGCAGATTGATCCAGAGATTGGGAAGTGAAGAGCCGTTCATAAGTCGACCATGACAGGATCTGATGCTAGTGAAATTCCAGAAGCTAAGATGAGCAATAAACAGTGTCAACAAGCATTCTTGACTATGCAGCAGATGTTGGGAGAACTTTACGCAGATAAGAAGGCAAGAGATGCAGCTTCTTTTTCAAAGATATCGAAGAAGGACAGAGGTAAAGGCAAATCTGATCAACCTCCTTTACCTCCATCATCTCCATCATCATCATCATCTTCTTCTTCTTCCAGTGTAGAATCTGAAACAGAAAAGAAATCTAAGAAAACATCTCTTTTAAAACTTGATGTAAAATTTGAGTTACCTATTTATGCTGGCGAAATGAATCCTGAAAAGCTAGATAACTGGATTAAGCAGTTAGAAGTGTATTGTCGCATTAAGAACATTTTTAACGATAAAACAAAAATTCAGTTAGTTACACTTAGAACGGGGGAAAAAACTTTAATCTGGTGGGAAAGTAAAACCCAAATAGATGTAAAACGAAAAGGAAAATTCATCTCTTCATGGTCTAAGTTTTTAAAAGCTCTTAGGAAACAATTCTATCCTTTAGGATACATGCAAAAAACTGTTATTGATTGGCAGCATTTGAGGCAAGGTAAAGGGCAAAGTGTTCAGGAGTTTACTCAGGAGTTTAGAAAGAAAGCATTGGCGCTTGGTATTTCATTGGATATATGTAAAACTTTATTAAAATACATTGACAATTTACATTCATATTTGCAGCATACATTATTGATGTTTAATCCTGATGATTTTGATGAAGTGTGTGTTCAGGCCATACATATTGAATCAGGTAGCAGACCATTCAAGTTTTCACCGCAATCATCCAAAGAGTTGGAAATTAAAGATTCCAATGACAATAAAGGGAAGAACAATTTGAGGAGAAAGAAATCGGTGATAGCTCAGAAGGAAAGACCTATTTGGTCTCATTGCTAGAGAATCGTTCATGAGGAATCTAAGTGTTGGAAACTCCATCTAGAATTTAAGCCCAAAAAGTTCCCTAAGGAGAAGGATGAAAAGAAGGCAATTACAACAGTCCAACAAGATCTAGGTTAAGATTTAGGGGATGAAAGGAGGATAACTGCCATAGTTACAACAGGTAAAACTTCTGACACTGGTTCAAGTTCGAATGCTATTGCATCTTCATCAAACATAAATCCTTCAAATGAGGATAAAAGAGTTGAATTATTTAACATAAGGATAACTTCTAAGCATACAAAGATAAATACAATGTTTGATAGTAGATCACATGCCAATTTAATATCTGAATATTTAATTAAGAATTTGGGTTTGGAGAC
Source organism: Pinus tabuliformis (assembly GCA_031772625.1). Lineage (NCBI taxonomy): Eukaryota > Viridiplantae > Streptophyta > Pinopsida > Pinales > Pinaceae > Pinus > Pinus tabuliformis. The sequence continues at coordinate 137,680,445 of CM062810.1, forward strand.
ACGGAATCACCTAAGACTTTACCCATTAGGATGGCTAAATAAATCAACTCAGCTAAAAGTCACAAAACAATGTCGATTAAGATTTGTCATTACAACGAATTACATTGATGAAGTGGAATTAGATGTGGTTCCAATAGACATATGTGGGGTTGTCTTAGGAAGTCCTTAATCTTTATTGCAATATTTTACAGGAAAGAGCATAAATATCATCTTAAAAAAGATGGGTTGAATTTATTGTGAGGGCACATAAAAGTAAAAATCACTTGAATTTAGTTGTTGCTAATCAAATGAGGCGATTAATAAGTTCAAATAAAAGATTTGTTATCATGTGTGTAAAAGAACAACATAAGAATCGACATGATGTTTGTTCAAGTTATGAGTCTCAACTCAAAGATAGTTTGATCAAAGAGGTATAAACTTTTTCAGTGCTATTTAAAGAAACCAAACATCTTACTCATAAGCAGGGAATACAACATGAGTTACAGATGATGACTAAAGCTCCTCTTCCTAATGTTAGAATGAATCAATTCAGTCCAAGTTTGGAAATTAACAGTTACAAGTATGCAAGTCAGTATTGGGGAAAGTCGGTGTTAAATTTCTCTTGTATTGTGTCACCAGTTCATGTTTCAAACAATTTGGAAGCCTCTTTTCAAGTGGAGAGGAAGCCTATTTGTTTTCACATCAAAGCCTTTTCTAAAACAACGTCAAAGCATTTAAGGGAAACTTATGCATCAGGGGAAAGTGCTAATCAATGGAAACATCACTTAATAAATGAAGAAACAATGATTCAAACAAATCAACAGCTAATTCAATACTTTCAAAATCAAATTAAGTTGTAGTGGTTTTCATATTACAGTATGATGGGTTTATTGCAGCAAGTTCACATAGTAATCAGGAATCAGGAAAGTATATCAAGTCGAATAGCTGATATGACGTCAAAAATGTCTTTGATTGTCTCGATCATTCCGCAAAATAGATTGTTAATACATGTCAAAATTTTTGAACAATATGCTATAGAGAATGTTTTCAAAAATGATTATGGATCACTAACTCATGGTATTTCGTGGAAAGAAATCAATTTCCATGTTCATAACAGGTTGTTTGACCATCTTCGCAAGTTGTTCATAATGCAGATGGATGGAACAAGTCAACGATTCAAAATGTGCCATAGTTAGCATTATCAGGGTCATCACTTTCAGGTGGTTAATCGAATGTATTGGTACATCATCAGGGCAAGGTGGAGAGTGAGGGAGCTCTACCCTCATTTACTATCTGTCTAGTCAAACTTTTGTGGTCCAAAATCTTTCAAGTGGAGAGGATTGATCCAGGAGGATCTCGTCAGATCAGTGACACGGGTTCAATGTCGTTGTTAGTATTCAGGTCCAATTTCTTCAGCGTCGACAATGATGTTTATGATTCAGGTTGTTCACGTGATGTCTATATGGTTCTCCTGGTGTTTAGCGGATATGGTTTTGTACCTAGCTATCGACATGTGGTTGTCGTCAGTTCCGCTAGGATATGGTTATCGACATGTGGTTGTCGTCACTTTGCAGGTTTTGGTTGTCGACAGGTTTGTCGTTATGTGACATTTGTTGCTAATGTCGCTTTGTGACATTTAGTTGTAAATAGGTTATTTTTAAATACAAACCTAAACCTAGAACCTAATGCAAACATTCAAAAATGCATAAGGTCTAAACCTTTACCATGTAAAGAAAAAACATTAAACCTATTCTATACACCCTCTCGGACCATAATACAAAACATTACATATTAAATACATAAACCCTAAGCCTAAACCACCCTCGTCCTTTGCAAATATATTAAAAAACATTACAAAAACTTTATAATAGTCCTAACTGCAAAGAAGACCGCGTCGGAGCATATGCATGTGACTGGATGTGAATAAGACCGACGGGGTTAGCATTAACCGCAACACGTAGGAAAGTCATAACCATGTCATGTGTGTGATGGGAGTAACCATTGGAGTCATGTTACCGCCAGGAGTAACTGCCGGGATCACCGTCGGTGATCCAAAAATGGATTGTACCTCTAAATCTAAAAGACTTCATATAAGAGGTAAAAGGTGCCAAATGGCACAAATTCTTTGTAAATTAGAGGAAAATGAAAATTGCAGGTTGCTCTCGGAAATAGTCTCATTGCAAAGATCTTCTCATTCTGAATCCAACGCAACTTGAATGGGCGAAAACGTACTTCACATGAAGAAGTTATCACAAAGAGAAGCTCCCCTTGTTTTTTGGGAAAAGAGGCAAAAATCCTTTAAAAAATGGGCAAAAGGCCCTTATAAGGAAAAATTGCATCGCATGAGGCCAAGACTTAAATTTGGGCGGAAGGCACCCCCGATCAGCGACCTCCGATGATCGGATCGGAGGCAGGCAGTGTATACAATGGAAAGGTCCCAGGCCGATGTGATGGTGCAATCACCGAAATCGGTAGATTGCAATCGGCGATACCACAAGGCAAAGGCGGGACCCTGGGCGATGCGATATCGCGATCACGATATCGGCGGATCGCAATCAGAGCTACACAAAGGAGCAGCAATAGACATATATATATATATATATATATATATGCGCGATGCGATTAGCCGGACCCAATGGAGTTCTGAAATATAAATGAATAATATTTCAAATCTGCCATAAGGCCGTTTTGCGGTTTGTAGTGTTTTAATGTATTTCAAAATACAAAGGGGAAACCGTGAAACATGGGCATTGTGACATGCGATACGCCGATAAGGCGCGGACCCGATAAGTTTATGGACACGATTTCATAACATTGGAAGTCCGTCTAAATGGCCAAAGATGTGTTTTTCATGCATTTCTCTGTGTATTGCATTATTTGTCCATTTCTGCACAGGAAGGCAAAATGACTAGTTTTCTAGTATGCCGGTCCCTTTCCATTCGAAACCACCATCACACCTGTGCGTTATGAAGCTCAGAGAGCTGCATAGAATGATTATGCGCAGAGAAAACGACTGTGGTAGCCGCAGAGCCGAAAGACTGCCTCAAAGAAGCCAGAGAGCTCAATTGATGGGGCAGAGAGCAGGTTGAGCAAACAACGACCAAGAGCTGAGCGCGCAGAGAGTCTTTGGAGTCACTTGGAGGTCGAGTGAAAAGCCAGAGAGTTCAATTGACAATAGTGTATAGTCGCTGAAGGTTGCTGGAGTTGCTTGGAGGTCGAGCGACTCACAGAGGCATGCAGAGGACGAGAGAAAGAGCTTAGAGAAGCCAGAGCAGAGAGCCACGAGACACAGCCAGAGTCAAAGAGCCAGAGCAAGAGCCAGAGCGAGAGCCGAGAGCCAAAGCTGGAGCCAGAGCCAAAAAGTCAGAGCCAGAGTAAAGGCCGAGAGCTAGAGTGAGAGCCAAGAGCCAGAGCGAGAGCTAGAGCCAAAAAGCCGAGAGCTTCAGAGCCAGGGATGAGATGGTAAAGTAAGCCCATCGTGTTCTGTGTAAACCGATGGAGTTGAGTCAAAGACTTGTAAAAGAACTGCTGCCATAATCCCAGAGAGCCTAGTTGAGTTGACTAGAGCTCATGGAGATGTAGCCCAAGAGTTGTGGGTGAACTCCTAATTAACTTGTTGTTATGTGTGTGCTTTACTTGCTGCATTATTTACTATTCTTTGTATTTAAAATATCAGCATAAGCAACAATAATTACAACACTTAATAGTAAAAAATAAACACAAGCATACACCTATTTCAAGCACATTTTTAATTCCGCATTGGTTAATCAATAAGACTTGGGAAAATTTAAAGTTTTGGAAGTGGGAGAGGTTCTTGTAAGTTAGACAAAAAGCTTAAGTGCCCCATTTTCAGATCAGGTGGTATCAGAACTTAAGATTGATTAACCACACCTTTAAGAAGGTTATATCAGAATGCTTGATTGACAGAGTAGAGATTGTTTGTCTGAAAGGTGTTTGGGCAATCAATGATTGATTGTCTGATTGATTGTATGCTTGTTTTGCAGATTGACTATTTTCCAAGTTTGCAGAGGTAAAGGGAGAGCTAGTGATAGCTCAGTCCAGGAAGAACAAATAGGAAGAAGGGCTAAAGGCATCCCTTTATCCCAAGGGACCTCAAAGCAATCCAAAGCGCAAGAGATTTGTTGCAAGAGGTTGCTTAAATAAGATTTATCTTGTTGAAGTTTTTTTTGGTCATTGGCATAATTGACAACTTCTACAGGTGAGTCCTCGAATTCTTCTTTCTTCACCACAACACTCCTTGATGAAGACATGAAGCAAGAATTGTCCACCATCATGGATATGGTGAGAGAAATGTATGAGGATGGAAAGAAGAGAAGCATGCTTAGAAAGCAACTGAATTCCATGAAGGAAGAGAAGCAGTTGCTTGCTGACAAATTGCGGGAAATGGAGAGGCAACTTCATATTGCACATATGAACCTAAAAATGATGCATGAGTTGGAGACACAGCTCTCCGTTGCCCAAGAAGCCTTAGTCAAGTATCAGCTTGAAGAAGAGGTAAACCATTCCAGTTTGTCTTCAAATTCCTCTAAGGATGCTTATATTGGTTCTTTTGAAAAACATACTAGAGGCATAGGTTCCAAGCTAATGTCCAAAATGGGCTATGAAGGAAAAGGCTTGGGTAAGCATGCACAAGTTATTGTTTAACCAATAATGATTGTGGAAAGGTCTAAGTATTTGGGTCTTGGCTATGGACAACCTTATGGAGCAAGTTCCAAAGCTGCCATGAAGGCCATTGAAACAACTCCAAGGAGGAGCTGTGTTACAGAGTGTGAAGATTGTATACAGGAGGAATGCAATAGCTTGAAACATCAGTTGCAGGATGCACGTGTTCAGAAGCACACACTTAAACTAGAGAGTTGGGGAGACTCCAACAGCCTTGAAGAGATTGATGGTGTTCCAAAGGGAGCCACTTCTTCATTTTCTTCACCTCTGCATGAAGGAAATAACGGTGAAAGAGAAAGGTATAAATCTGGTTCTAAACATTTTCCTTTTGATTGTGCAAAGCATGGTAAATTTCCACAAAAATATAGAACAATGTAAACTTTGAAACGGGAATTGATTCTATTACTCGTTTCGAAGAGATAGCAAAAGAGTGACCCGATTTTGAAAATGGGGGATGCAGAACGCACATATTTTTTTTAGAGCAAGTTTTTGGCACTTTAAATTTTTTTATGTACATCACGTTTTAGAATGTTAGTAATTTGCATGCTGATTTAAAAAAGTGGTGATTCTGCATCAGACCCTTTTTTTAAAAGACCATTTTTTTGACTTTAAATTTTCTAATGTATGAAATGCAAATAATTATTTTCTAAATTTAACAAATTTCGACACTTTAAATTTTTTAATGTATTAAGTGTGGATATTTTTTTTAAATGTTACATTTTTTTACACTTTAAATTTTTTGTTGTCAAATTTTTTATATTAAAAAAAAAACGAAAATAACAAAACAAATATACAAATATATATAAAAAATAAGACAAAAAAACACATAAAATGATATATATATATATATATATATATATAGTTGGAAAAAAATAAAAAAAATAAAAAAAATTAGATAACTAAAAATATATATATTTTTAAAAAGCTTTAACAAAAAACTACTAAAAATAAAAAATAAACTAAATTAATTTATTTAATAAATTAAACTCTATTATTAAATTAAATAAATAAATAGATTAAAATTTATATATATATATATATATATATATATATATATAATTAAAAAACAAACCTAAATTATATATATATATATTTTGGATTTAAAAAAAAAACCATTTAAAAATTAAAAAAAACATATATTTTCAATTTTTAAAAAATAAAAAACATTTAAAACTTTAAAAAATATATATTTACTATTAAAACTTTAATATATATATATATATATATATACACACACGCAGCTCTGTCGCTCGGGGCCACGCCTGCACGGGCGGCCGGGCAGTCGGAATCGGATAGCCACCCCCACGGGCAGTCGGGCGGTGGTTATCTGATTCCGAGCGGAATCAGATAACCACCGCCCGACTGCCCGTGGGGGTGGCTATCCGATTCTCGGAATCAGATAGCCACCGCCCGGCCACCCCCACGGGCGGCCGAGCGGTGGCCATCTAATTCTGAGAATCAGATAGCCAATCAGATAGCCACCGCCCGACCACCCCCATGGGTGGCTAGGTGGTGGCTATCTCGGATAGCCACCCCCATGGGCAATCAGGCGATGGTTATTCGATTCCGAGAATTGGATAGCCACCCCCCACGGGTTTCCGGGCGATGGCTATTCGATTCCGAGAATTGGATAGCCACCCCCACGGGCGGTCAGACGATGGCTATACGATTCCGAAAATTGGATAACCACCCCGTGACCACCATTGAGGTGGATATCCGATTCTCAGAATCGGATAGCCACCGCTCGGCCGCCCATGGCTATCCGATTCTTAAAAGCGGATAATCACCACCCGGCCACCCCCATAGGCGGCTGAGTGGTGGCTATCTGATTTCGAGAATTAGATAGCCACCGCCCAACTACCCATGGGAGTGGCTGAGTGGTGGATATCCAATTCTCAGAATCGGATAACCACCACCCAGCTACCCCCACAGGCGACTGAGTGGTGGCTATCCAATTCTCGAAACCGAATAGCCACCGCCCGGCCACCCATGGGGGTGGTGGCTAATAAAATTGTTTTTTTTTAAATAAAAAATAAATTTTGTTAAATATGTTTATTATATATATATATATATATTTTTAAATGTTTTTTTTTTTAATTTTAGATATATTTGTAAAATATATATATTTTAAATGTTATTTTAAAAAATATCAAAAATATATTTAGCTTTTTTAATTTTAATGTGTTTTTTTTTTTAAATCTAAATTTTAAATTATTGTGAAATCAAAATTTTAGATTTTAAATTTTTTAATATAAAATTTGAAATGTCTTTTCTTTTAAATCAAAAATATATTATTTTTGTTTTTTTTTTTAATGTTTTTTTATTTTATTTTTTAACTTGAAAATATGTATTTTTTATTAATTTTAATTGTTTTTTGGGTTTTTATTTTATTTTTAATTTCAACATATTTTTGATTTTTAGGGTGTTTCGAAAATGTGTTTAATCTTAATTTTTGTAGTTTTTTTTTTTTTTTTTTTCAAATCTAGTTTGTTTTTAATTTAATTTAATTTTTTTAGTTTTTCTTAATGCTTTTTTAAAATTTCCTATTTTTACTTCATTTTATAGTTTTTTAATTTTTAATTAATTTATTTCTTTTTTATCAAATTTTTTTTATGGTTTACCACATTAAAAAAATGTTATTTTTTGAAAATATGTTTTTCTTATTATTTATTTTTTTTAATTTTTTAATTCTTATATTTTATAGGTTAATTTTGATTTTTTTTTTGTAAGATTGATTTTTTTTTTTAATATATATTTTTATTTAGGTTTTGATATTTTTTTTAACATTTTTTTGTGTTTTTTTTCGTTATTTTTATTTTTAATTTTATGTTTTCATTATTGTTTTGAAATTTTAATGTTTTTCGGAGTCATAACAAAATCTTTTACACCGTTATTTCAAAATGTTGAAATTTTACCCAAAAAAAAAAAGAAAAAAGTGTTATTCCAGCATCAACACTTTTCGTTTTGAGGGTGTTTTTTGCACATAAAAATTCGGTCTTACTGGAATTTTTTTTAAATGTTGAAAATTGACCCTAAAAAAAAAATCCATCGTTCCATTATTAGCACTTTTCATTTTCAGGGTGTTTTTTGCACAATTTTTGCACAAAAAATTCGTTCTTACTGCCATTTTTAAAAGATGTTCAAAATTGACCCTAAAAAAAAAAAAAACCATCATTATAGTATACACACTTTTCGTTTTTAGCATTGTTTTTCATGTTTTTTAGGGGTTTTTTGGGCAGAGTTCTCATTTTGAGTTTATAGTTCCCATTTCAAAGTTTACATTGTTATAGGGAAAGAGTTGCATGTTCCTTTTGTGGTTTGGATAACCATAATGTTTCTAGATGTTGGAAGAAAATGACCACATAGAGGAAGTAGAAGAAGGAAAAAAAGCAAGAAGCCAAAGGTCCATTAGACAAGGCGAATCATGCTGTCAAGAGGATACACATGCAGTGCACTTACTGCCATAAGCAAGGACATCTTGCTGCAAATGTTGGACTCTTAATCCAACAATGCTTCCACAGAAGCTGAAGAAAGTGGAAAGAGAAGATGGTAGAGAAGGAAGTGAAGATTCCATGAATGGTGTGTCTCAAAATGATTCACATGATGATGCTGATGTGCAGACAAATGTAGTACCTTTGAAAGGGATTGGTAAGGAATGGTTAGAGTTCTTATCTGATTGAGATTGCATGTTTATTGATACATCTACATTATATTTAATCTTAGCTTCGAAAGTACAGTGTGTTTAAGTGAAAGTTGAAGAATGAAATGCATGCATGAGAATGATGTGCATGAACACAGGGATGTTGATGATTTCCTTGTTGTTGAATATGTATGCGTAATTAACTTGCAGGGTTGATTGCTTTGACATGCATGTGATGCCATGTTGACTTGGAAGAAGTTAACTTGGTCTCCAAATGGAGATAATGATGAAGTGTTTCATCTTTTGAAAAAGAGTCCTAATGGTCTTTTTTTACATGCTTGACTTGAAGGATTATTTGTTTAAAGGCATGTTTTGTGGGCTTGTTATCTAGTCCATGATTTGTATGCAGATGTAAGACATGGAGGTGTTCATAAGATGTGAAATCTATTTCTTTTGTTGAAGTAGGAGTTAGTCCATCAAGTTGTTGTCTGTATGCCTGCTGTTGTTGGCAACCTTTCAAACAGGTACAAATGAAAGTTCTGTGGAGCAGATGAACTTCACATTTGCTTGAGCCACCTTTGATCAATGATCAAGGCAAAGAGGTTAAAACCACCTTCTATGACCAGTAGAGCAGAAGTTCTGCAGGAAGGCACGGAGGAAGAAAGTTCTTCCTAGGAAGACCAGCCCATCCATGAAGGGAAGTGGTCAAAAACTTTGGTTCAAAGGCACTATGCAAGGGCAAGTGTAGGGAGGCTGAAAGAAGAGGGTGAACCACTCTCATTTACTGTTCAGATCAATATATCAGTCTTTTGGAGAACAAAAGTTCTCTTAGTGAGAAGACGTGATCCAAAAATGGATCCTACCTCTAAGTCTAAAAGACTTCATATAAGAGGTAAAAGGTGTCAAATGACACAAATCCTTTGTAAATTAGAGAAAAATGAAAATTGCAGGCCGCTCTCGGAAATAGTCTCATTGCAGATATCTCCTCATTTTGAATCCAATGCAACTTAAATGGGAGAAAACGGACTTCAGATGAAGAAGTTATCACAAAGAGAAGCTCCCCTTGTTATTTGGGAAAAGAAGCAAAAATCCTTTAAAAAAATGGGCAAAAGACTCTTATAAGGAAAAACCGCATCACATGAGGCCAAGACTTAAAGTCGAGTGCAAGGCATCCCCGATCAGCTACCTCTGATGATCAGATCGGTGGGTCGGATCGGAGGCAGGCAGTGTATACAAGACAAAGGTCTCGGGCCGATGCGATGGTGCGATCGCCGAAATCGGCGGATCGCAATCGGTGATACCACAAGGCAAAGGTGGGACCCTGGGCGATGCGATATCGTGATCGCTGATATCGGTGGATCGTAATCGGAGCTACACAGAGGAGTAGCTATAGACATATATATATGTGCGATGCAATTAGCCGGACCCGATGGAGTTCCGAAATATAAATGAATAATATTTCAAATCTGCCATAAGGCCATTTTGCGGGAATTTGCAGTGTTTTAATGTATTTTAAAATACAAAGGGGAAACCATGAAACATGGGCATTGCGACTTGCAATACGCCGATAAGGCACGGACCCGATAAGATTATGGATGCGATTTAATAACATTGGAAGTCTGGCTAAACGGCCAAAGATGTGTTTTTCGCGTGTTTCTCTATGTATTGCATTATGTGTCCATTTCTGCACAGGAAGGCAAAACGACTAGTTTTCTAGTACGCCGGTCTCTTTCCATTGGAAACCACCATCGCACCTGTGCGTTATGAAGCTCAGAGAGCTGTAGAGAATGATTATGCGCAGAGAAAACGGTTGTGGTAGCGCAGAGTCGGAAGACTGCCTCAAAGAAGCCAGAGAGCTCAATTGATGGGGTAGAGAGCAGGTTGAGCGAACAACGAGCAAGAGCTCAACATGCAGAGAGTCTTTGGAGTCACTCGGAGTTCGACTGAAAATCCAAAGAGCTCAATTGACAGTAGCGTATTGTTGCTGAAGGTTGCTGGAGTTTCTTGGAAGTCGAGCGACTCATAGAGGCATGCAGAGGCGAGAGAAAGAGCTCAGAGAAACCAGAGCAGAGAGCCACGAGCCACAGTCAGAGCCGAAGAGCTAAAGAGAGAGCTGAGAGCCGAGAGCAAGAACCGGAGCTAGAGCCAAAGAGCCAGAGCCAGAGTCAGGGCCGAGAGCCAGAGCAAGAGCCAGATCCAGAGTCAAGAGCCAGAGCCAGAAAGACGAGAGCTTTAGAGCCAGGGATGAGATGGTAAAGTAAGTCCATCGTGTTCTGTGTAAACTGATGGAGTTGAGTCAAAGACTTATAAAATAACTGCTGCCATAATCCCAGAGAGCCTAGTTGAGTTGACTAGATCTCACGGAGATGTAGCCCAAGAGTTGTGGGTGAACTCATAATTAACTTACTGTTATGTGTGTGCTTTATTTGCTGCATTATTTACTGTTCTTTGTATTTAAAATATTAGCATAAGCAACAGTAATTACAACACTTAACAGTAAAAAATAAACACAAGCATACACCTATTTCAAGCACATTTTTAATTCCGCATTGGTTAATCAATAAGACTTGGGAAAATTTAAAGCTTTGGAAGTGGGAGAGGTTCTTGTAAGTTAGACAAGAAGCCTAAGTGCCCCATTTTTAGATCAGTTGGATAACCGTCAACATCAACAGTCATGTGAATAGTCAGGCAGTTACCGTGGTAGTCGGGGTTGCAGTTCACCATATCGGAGACTGTGGAGTAAACTGCAGCATGTGAGCGAAGTTGACAACCGTCGGAGGTTATAATACATGTAAACCGCAATATGTTAACCACCGGAGCACCGTCAGCCAAGACTACCAGAAAGCAGCTGCCACATGTGCTGTCTCCTCCTCTGCACAATTAGCAAACCATTGACAGTTGCACCTTTATCCAAAGTCCAAATTTGGGTTTTTGTTAAAGTTTGTTTATAAACTAATTAAATGACCTTGTAACAAACCAACTAGGTGTTCTCTAGTGGTTAGGTCTTAACTCCAAGAACCAAAATTAGAGCAAATTCATTCCTAAAATCGATAGAGGGAGTTCGAATGCATCTGGTAGGTTATAAAGGCAATTTTGTTCATGAAGAGGACATTAGAGTGGTTTTGAGTTTCACATGTAGGTTCTAGAGGGATATAAGCTGTTTTGCTTTCAGTGTAACAGGAGCATCCAAAGTCAGAATTGGGAACCGTAACAGGCATTGTAACGTTGGTTCATAGAGCTATCGTATGACAGTGATAGAAGTGCTTGTGTGCACATTCAGTTTGGTTAAAGTTCCGTGTAATCGATCTCCTCAATTTCAATCCTAATAAAGCAGTTTCCCATCTTGAAAGCGGACCCAGAGACATAGTACATCAGGGATGAACTTCGTAATCAATCTTGTTGTTTGGTATTTCTGTGTTTTTTCTCTTTCCGCTTCTATTTTGCATCTTATTTATGTTTTATCAACACTTTAAGTTTACATTCATTTCAGTTTCAACACTTTAAGTTAACATTCATTTCACTGTTGGCATAATCAATTCTACATCAGTTTTTAATATATGATCATTTCAGATCATGAATGTTCAAGGATGGGATCAAAATCAATAACACCTTGAAAGAGTTCTGGGCCACTTGGGTGACATGGGTCACTAATGAACTCAACAAATTAGGCAAGGCACAAACAAAAGAAACACACGAGTATGCAATCTATCTCAGTGAATTTGAAGATGATGAACAACTTTGCTGGTTTCTCAAGTGTAGTGATGCCATCCATTTAGATTGAATCAATAAGTGGCTATCCTCACACATAATTTTCTTTGGCTTTCAAGTTAGTCTAAGGCCCATGGATGATGGGAATACCACAAGCACTAGCGATGGCATCATCTAGGTCCCTCTTGATTGTTGCACTGCATAGGGTAGTAGTTGTGATGAACAAAGTGAGGAATGAGAGCATGTACAAGAACAAAAAAGACAAGATCTTTAGGGCACCTAAGAATGTTTAGAATCACTTGGTGTGCTAGGCCTTCATTAAGAAGAAAAAATCTTATCTAATAAGGTTGTTCAAGGCCCTTGGGACACATGTTGGGAGGCACAATTGGATGACACAAGGTTGGCTTAGTGTTGTGAATGGGCTCAGAGCATTGGTCGAGCTAGATGCGTGGATAATTGATGGCGTTAGATCATATCCTCATGGCCCTAGTTAACAAGATGATTCCATATTGATGTTGTTGCTTGTTCTCATTGATGGCATCGAAGGGGTCAAGAAAACCTTGGTTGTGTGAAAGGTTTTAAAGAGTGAAGAAGGTATAAATTTTTGTGGATATGGAAAAGAGTTGCAGTATTCACATTGTATTTATTGGATAGCTTGTTGAACAATTTACAAATATGTATGATGTATAAGAAGCCTTGTTTCAAGAAAAGCTAGATGTGTGGATACTTGATGGCGTTAGATCATATCCTCATGACCCTAGGTAACAAGATTGAGTCCATCTTGATGTCATTGCTTGTTCTCAGTGATGGCATTGAAGGTGTCGAGAAAACCTAAGTTGTGCCGAAGGTTTTAAAGAATGAAGAAGGTAGAAACATTTTTTGATATGGAAAATAGTTGTAGTATTCACATTGTAGTTATTGGATAGCTTGTTGGACAATTCACAAATATGCATGATGTCTGAGAAGCCTTGTTTTAAGAAAATAGATCACTTGAGAATAAGAGTGTGGCATTAAGCAAAGTCCTTTTTTAGTATGCTTGGTGAAGTGAAATTAAGTTGCGTCTTTGAAGTATTTTTGGAGTATGTGCCCCCCTAAAAAAACTGTTTTGAGCATAGTCAATTTAATATGCGGGAGTATGGTTGTTAGAATTGACTACTCTAACAATGGCTTAGTGAAGTATAGAAGATCCAAGATGAAGATTCAACTAAGATACAAAACAAAGGGGATGATTAGTGTGTAATTGAATCTAAAGAGTTGAAGTATGTCTATGATTGTAAAGGGTGAAGATGGTATTCCTGTCCTGTGTCATTATCTCTTGTTGGTATTTTGAAGTTCCATAATGTTTTGGATGTAAACATCATTCATGGGAATACTTAGAAATAAGTGATGTAGTCAGAATGGAGTTATGGCTATGTGCTTTCTCCATGAATTTCTTGTTGAATGGTGCACTATAGATCCTCATTGACAAGTGCAGAGAATGTAAGAATGAGATAGAGACATTCTGTATGTAGACTATATTCCTAGATAATTGGTGAGTAAAATAGAAGGCACCCGTTTATCTTGGTAGATGGAAGTATGTCCATATGATGACTTGTTGCTTAATCTTCCTGGTCAAATTGGTGTTAGGCCCTAGAGTACAAGTTCTTAGTCAATCTGAGTTACCAGTGGTATTATTGGTTTCCAGCTAGTATGTTTGAGGTGATCGATCTATAAGAAAATGAAGGAGCATGGACACTTTCTGAGGTGGAAACGAGTTGCAATGTTCTTGGTGGAGGAACCAAGAGTTGAATGCAAGTTGAATTTTTGAAGTGAAATTATGAGTTTATAGTAGGAATGGCCCATGTTCTAGATGTGGTAGGGAGTTCTTTGGAGTTTGGTCCACGGGAAGGAGGACAATTCTTGTGGTAGTCTTGTAGTAGTAGAAGGTAAATAATGACAGAAAATTGAGGTAAATTGTGAGTTGCTTAGAATAATAACATATTCAAAGGCCATATTATAATGTAAGTCACACATTGTATTTATAAGAAAATCTATATCTCATGTTTTGATTTGATGTATAGGTCCTTGAAGAGTTAAAGTTGTACCTGGTATTTCCATGGGATGGAGTATGTATCTAAGATGTAAAGAGTATGTTGTAACCCTAGGGACAACTTTTGGTTGAGAAGAAGCTAATGCTTAGGACATCTATTCAAGGTAAATAAAATATTTCTTTTTTAAGCTTTCTTAAAATTGGTGGCCAAAGATAAACCTTATGGTCAAATGTGAATTTAATTCTTGGAAAAAGTAAACCAACTCTTCAAATGGCCTATGTACCTATGACTACAATTTTTCTGGAGTTGTAGTGTAGTGGGAGAAGAATTGAGAATAAAGACTTAATGTACAGGGCAGTAAAGAATCCAAAACACCAAATCTTAGTAGAAAAATGAAATGAGTGGAACTAAGATGTTGAATTTGTGGAATGCTTTAATTAAGGTATATGTGCATAAAAATAAACATGTATCCTCTATTGATAAATTTGTTTATATAAATAAAAACCAACAACTTATTTACACAAATTCAAGTAGAAGACAATACATAATAAATGAGTTACAAAGAGAGAAAACACATACTATAGCCAACAAATATTGGGAATCACTTGAAAACTTTATTAATCTTCCAAGAAGCTTCAACACATTACACATGAAAATACAATCTCTCTAGGAAAAATTAGGAACCCCCCACATTGGTTGCTCTGTTTTATTTTAAAGAAAAGTTACAACCAAAGAAAGTTATGAGTAACTATCAACTGTCTTAACCACTTCTTAACTATTCATAACTATTCAAGCTCTTTAAAAAAAAAAGGAACTGATACAAAATTACAAAAATGAAATCATTTCAATTTCTCAAAATAAAGTCATTTAGACTTTCGGGACTTTTGCTCCGTCGATGTATATGTTTCTCTTGATGTAGCCTCAAGTTCTACCATTCAAACATTTAATGGAGTCAACAAATTTTGACAATTTTTCCACATTGCTAGACCAGGAACTGGACATTGGAGCATTCTACTATAAGCCATCTTCAGATTTGTCAGCTTAGCATAGTTTGGCTTGTCTGTAAATAAAGTCTTAATTTGCCAGAGCAATTGAAAATCCCTTTGTAGATAATTCACTATTGTTGAGCCCTTCAAAACTACAGTTTTTTCATGTGATGAATTGATTTTTCTTTTGGCCTCTACTAAAAGTGTTTCATATTGCTCCCATGAAAGAAGATTTCCTTGTTGGCCCTTGCAAATTGGCAGTCCTGGTCTAATTCTTTTATCAAAGTTGGAGTTGAAAAGTGCAACCGATCCTTTGAATTCTTCCAATTTGCTCTTAGCTTGATTAGCTGCCAAAGAAGTCTTGCTAAGATCACTGTAGATTAGTTCACATGTCTGCTTGTGTAGATTGATCTTATCTGGGAGAGGAATGCCTTTAGTGTTTACAAATAAATTTGATGTCTTAAAATCTATACCTGATGAAATAGATTGAGACATTGTATGAATAAATGATGACTTTATTTGATTCCTCTCAAGATCCATAGATGAGAGGAGTCTGGTTTGATAATTAGAGACTATCTAGGCCTCTAATTGTTTTGCAACATTATCTCTTATTTTTACATTTCTCTCCTCAATCTGCTGAAATTCCTTCTGCAAAGCATTGAGGGAAGATGTATCCTCTTCAGTGAGAATTGGGGACGAAGGTGAACATCTTGTATCTCCCAACTGCACTTGAAACCCTATTTCAGTTGAGGGTCTTTCGATCAATTGTGAAGCTTTTGCCTCTCCTCAACTTTCTTACTGAATTGTGAACTTTCAATATTAGTGTCCATAAATTTTGGAGAATTTATTTTCAAGCTCTTCTCTTTTGGAAGAGGAGTTTCTACATCTATTTTTTGTTGTGGCTCCTCCATACCAAAATTTTCCAACTTTTCCAAGTCTGGTTTTGCCACATGGGTGTATGGAACACAAGCTATTTCCACTATTCTTTTGGAAATTACTTGATGAGGGTCATAGTTCAAATTTTCTCCTTGTTCAAAACCCAATTCTTGCATCATTCTTTCAACCTCCTTTGTAGCCTATCTATTATTTACAATAAAAGGACCAATAGTTCTAGGTAGCTTAAACAAGAAACCCTTCCGAGTTGGAATAAAATGGCGCTGATCCACATTCAAACTTTGTCTGATAAATTCCAAGGAAAAGATCCGAATAAGTGAAAATGCAAACAACTTATGAGGTGGAATCTTTACACCATATAATCTTATTTCTAAATAGTCTTAAAAATGTACCAATCACCAACTCTGAGGTCTTTACTCAATTGCAATAAGGACTTTTCTTGTGGAAGAATTCTAGGAGCAAGTTGATTGTTTATAATCTTGTATGCAATTGACATGAAAGAAGATATATAATGGGAAAAGCCTTCATTATTCTCTTTTATTGTAACAATATCAATCCAATTAATGACAAATAGTTTCTGTTTATTCAGATCAACAATATTCAATCCCAAATCAATAAACTAATCAACATGGATATATAGGAAAATACAAACTAACAAAGATGGAAATTTGAAGCATCCAATAATGCTAAAATTCTAAAATTAAAGGTTGATGGAGTGCTCCGAGTAGGTAGGAATGTCTAGCACAATATTTGGTTGTATCATCAAATGGAAAAGCCCCAAACCTTGACAATTAATGATCTTTGTATCATCCTTCCCCAATATTCCCATAATAATTGAAAGAATTATTTTGGACTGAAAATAAGGCTATGGGAAACTTAGTAGTAGTTGAAGGGAGAGGAACATTGAGAGGAAAAATGAGTCTAAACAACTTCTATTTATCTTCTTTGATAAGAGTTTGATAAGTGGACAAGAGGGAGTCATCCATAATTGCTAGGTAATTACCAGATTCTAGGAAATTTAGGGCTTGATAGATTAACTGAGAAGTCACCTCGAAAATATTTTCCCCTAAAGAGTTCATCACAAAATTATGTTGAGGATAAAGAGAAGAAGTTATCTAACTGACAAATTTTGGAAAAGGATAAGTATGAGGAACAATGGTAGCACCAAGACCAGACTTACCTACTCGAAGGGAGAACTTTGACTCAATTTGACTAATGAATAGGCTCCGTCAAATTTCCATAAGGTTTAAAGAGTAGACAAAGTAAAAAATGTCCCTCTCCATATGCATTAGAAGAATATATGTGGTTGATGCAAACAATGAAGTTTTCTTGGCCATTATAGTTTATTTTTCTTTAATTAAAGTAGAGAAGATTGGGTGACATTGTTACCTGGATATTTTAGGAGGATGACGCTGCAATTCTGAGCCAAGTGCGAAAGTAAATGCATCTGGAATGATAAGCATCTAATGGAACATAGTAGAGCTTTATTTGACGATAAGGTGGGAGAATGAAAGTAATGAGGACAAGGATGAAAGAGTACAGAAGGAATGAGGTGGAAGATGACGTGGAATTAGAAGGTGATGTGGAGGGGGGGTGAGTTGGCTCGCCTGTTACACACACACTTGTCATCATGTGTGTTTTAAGTAGAAACCATTTTTTCCCTTGAGGGCTCCCGCGCTTGTAAGTGGTTTTCCCTTGAGTAGTAGTACGAAAGATTTGGACTATAGATCTCCCCAGTGACCATTTCTAAAAACAACCTCTCAAGGGCTCCTCCCCATTTAACCTTTGATATATTAATGTTGTCGAGCTTGGTTATGGGTGCAGTTTGGTCTAAGAATACGATGATGTGCTTGCAACATGCACACTTCTTAATTACCCGTCACTGTATATATGTGTGGGGTGGCCCACCTCTCGTTCTTTGTATTAATATGTTCAACTTATAGAATTTGGGCCTGACATGTTAGGCTCATAACACTATATATGATAAAGATTTAATACAAGGACTTTACAATATACAAATCATCTGAGTCCCTATATTCTATTTCTATTTTTTCTTGATATATATATATACAAATTTTATGTATTTTCTTTCTGAAAGACAAAATGAAAAATGGATACAACACTAGCTCCCCTTGGGGAGAGTGTTTTAAAAACAATGCGCTAAGAATTGCAGACTAGTGCCCTTTCCTCATGCATGAAGTCGTATTGTAGATCAGACTATGAAATACAGTGAACACACCAGGTACTTGCAATGGACTTGCTAATTTTTACAATGGAAAACGTGTAGATGACTTCAATGCTAGAAATAATGTTTGAGATACTACCCATTGACAATAAGTTGCAACAACTCACCATCAAGGTTCTCCAAAAGAAAATATTGTTGCCTCATACTTTAGCTATCTTAGATGGTCCAAAGCATAAAGCATCGAATTTATCATGCTTTTCCTTGTCTTCTCACTTGACATCCCATCTGAGTACTAGGTATCCTTACTGGAATAATCCGTCTTTGGCCTTTTTGTCAAACACAACTTTCATTTTCTCATGATATTTGATCATTTTTGAGCTACATGTTCTCTGTTTTGATTTAATTCCACAAACTGATTAATCCTTCTAGTCAATGGATTAGGTTCTTCCTTTGCATCTTGAAATAGTTTAGCCACATGCATAGCCAACTATCTAGGAAAAAGAGCTGCATTACCATACACCAATTTAAAAGGAGACTTTCCAGTGGATCTCTTTGTTATCACCCTGTTTTCCCAAAGAGAAAATTTCCACTGAGAATCCTAGTTCTTGTTGTTTTGTGTAATGATCTTTTTGAGAATTCTTATTAAACTCTTATGTGAAGACTCAACCAGCCCATTTCCTTGTGGATAATAAGTGGTGGAATCGCTCAGTGTGATATTGTATTTTTGACAAAAATAAATAAGTTTCGAAGATATAAAAACTTGGGAATTATCAATTACTAAATTTTTTGGAAAACCAAACCTTACAAGAATATTTTCTTAAATAAATTTGATCATCATTGAATCAATTGTTGTCTGGGTAGGAATGACCTCTACCCATTTTGAAAAATAGTCAGTAACAATCAAAATCCATTTGTGTTGCCCACTAGACAGTGGATTTCACCTATGAAATCCAATCCCCATTGTCTATATGGTTCTTCTACAAACATTGGAATTAGTGTTAAAGGTGTTAGCTTCTCCTCCTCAGCAAAAAAATTGACACTCTTTACAAACTTTCACCAATTTATATACATCATAGAACATCGTTGGCCAATAAAAACTGACTTTCGGGATTTTATGGGCTGTGACTTTCCAACTGTAGTGTCCCCCACTACAAGCACAACCATGAAACTCATTAATAACTTTGGGGATCTCCTCCTCTCTGAATCACAACAATAACACCCCAACAGGATCCTTCCAATATAATTGTCCATTAGAAATGACATATTTTTGGGCTTGCATTCTCAAATATTTATACTTTGCTTTGTTAAGATCGGGTGGATGACTAAGAAACAAAAATTAATGAACAATATGTTTATACCAACCTGAGAAAAAATATTTGTATGAAATCCTATTATCTTCTTTAGATTTTCCATTCTCGATCTAAACATTTAATCCAGAATTATTAGCCAACAAATAAATCCCCATAGCTTGACAATTTGCCTCAGAGAAAATTTTGTCTAGGCCTTGTCCTTTTATTAATTTAGTTGGCTTTATGTCCATATCTTACTCTTGTAGCTTCACTATCCACTTGCCTCTTCTACCTTTGTTGTTTCCTTGTGTTAAAACATCTTTAGTTGCTGCAGTAGGAACACAAGCTGTAATTTTTTACAGCAATATATATGTCTTGAATGCCTTTAATGCCTTGACAAGGACATAAGACTAATTTTACTTAATATTATATTTCGATTCAGTGTCCCTCAACACCTGGCTGAAAAGATCCACAAGCTGCGCATTCTCATCTTTGTTTTCCTACAACAACACAACTGCAACAGTGGTAGGTGATGCAAAAGAAAAAATTTGAAAAGGTTTTTCATAATTTGGATTGACCAGAACATGAGATTCATCAAAAGACTTTTTAATTCTTGAAAATGATTCTCTGACTTCAAATTTCCACTTGATTTCCCTGTCCTTTTTCATCATATCGGTAATTTCTTTTATAGTTTCTGCATAGTTAGGAACAAACAACCTAAAAATATTGATTCTTCCAAGGAAAATATGAATTTCCTTTTTGTTTCTAAGTAAAGAAATATTACTGAATGCTTCTACTTGTTTGGGGTCAATCTTTACTCCCTCCTTCGACACTATATGTCCAAAGTATTTTTCCTTCCTTGAGAGCAAATTGTGATTTCTTCGGATTTAAGGATAGCCCATATTTTCTGCATTTCTCAAAACTCTGTTGTAGGTGATCCAAATGCTCATCATTAGATTTTGAAAAGACAACTATATCATCAATATAGATGACCACAAATTTGTTTTTTTCTCCAACAAAAATTATGTCCATGACCCTCTGAAAAGTAACTCCTGCATTCACGATGCCAAATATCATTTTAGTATACATAAAGTACCCCTAGGTGTTGTAAAGCATGTCTTTTTCTAGTCCTCTGGATGTATAATGATTTGGTTATATCCAAAAAACCATCAATCATTGACAATATTGAAGATACCACTAGTTTTTGCAAAATATAATCCATTTTCGGCAAGGGGTAATTATCCTTCAAAGATGTCCTGTTCAAAATCCAGAGGTCCACACACAACCTTATTTCCCCATCCTTTTTTCTGACTGGTACAAGATTTGCAACCTAGTATGAATATATTAAATGGATGATAATGTTTGCTTGAAGTAACTTCTTTACCTCTTTTCCTATCATAGGAAGTAACAAAGGATTGATCTACCCAAGCTTTTGTCTATATGGCTTCATTCCTGGTTTTAATGGAATTTTATGCTGAACAATTTTTGTATTATATGTCTTCAAATATTCATAAGACTAGGTAAAAATATCAAAATATCTTTTTAACATATTTACATACCTTTGTTTATAGTCCTTCGAAATTCCCTTTGCCAATTTGATTAGTTTGGGCTACTACTCTGTACCAATATTGTAATCTTTGATATTTTTTTCCCAATTTTGCTTGCTTACTTTGGCTAGAACATCATTTATATTAAACAATATTTCTAATGGTACAAGTCCTTTCAGAATTACATTACCTTTGAGTTGCATAATCTTTTGGTCTGCAATTGAATCTTTCCAAGGCATATCTTCTTCAACTTCTTCTTCATTCTCACTTTCTTATGCCTGATCAATTTTTGAAGCAAAAAATTCTCCTACTACCTCCATAAATCGTTTTATTTTCTCTTCATCCTCAAATACTTTCTAGTGCTTCACATTGTATGGTACTGAATGTCTGTATCTAACTTCAAATTCATACCTCAAGCAAGGATTTTGTGGAGGTTTGAATGTACTGTCTTCCACTAGTAGAGAATCAATCAATCTATAATTTCCTCTTGGCAAAAAATGAATACTAAAAGCTGAGAAAAAATTATCAACCAAATCCCAAATTTCATTTTGTTATGACCTTAGCCTTGGATGCTTGGTCTGACATTGGCCCTTTATTTGCTTTATGACCAACTCAAAGTCTCCAAACACTGACAAAAAATAAATCTTCAAATTCCTTTGCAGTCCAAGAATCAAAGCTTCATACTCTGTAATATTGTTTGTTGTATCAAACTCCAGTTTATAAGAAAGAGGGATCATATCACCTTTAAGAGAATTCAACAAAACTCCTGCACTATTTCCCTCTTTAGAGTATGTACCATTGAAAAACAATTTCTAAATGGAATTTTGAACTGATTTTGGTTTTTGTACAACTGTTGGAATTTCAGTCTGAGTATCTTCAACAATTTCATCATCTACTCCTAACAAAAAACAAGAAAAATCTTTCACCTTGCTATACACTGGGAGTTATTTGGATTTCCATATTTGGTAATGGTTTTAACAAACCTCAATTCTCTGTACAACCTTCTCTCTTCTCCACCAAAAATTCGAATTGTGGCATATGTGAGATCCAACTTGATGGATCCTTCAAGCTTCATTCCCTAGAATCTTGAAAGCATCATTCCAAACCTTATTGGGATGTCAACAACTACTACATCCATCATGATACTCTTGACAAAAGTTTGTGCCAGAGAGACCACCATATCTTTGATCAAACCAATACACTTAACTCTTTTTGAATTAAATGAGCACAATTCCTTATAAGGTTTGGTAATTTGCATACTAAGTTGCTCCATGAAAGATAGAGGCATAAGATTATGTGACGCTCTAGAATCCAACATATATAATTGTGTAACATCAGATCATGGATCAAGAGTGTAATATAAGAATGTGGAGTTGTTGAATCCTGCTTCTCTACATGAGGCCCAAACAACATCATTGGCCTTTCCTCCTATAAATTTACAATATACTGAGTTGTAGTCACATATTATAAATTTATAAAATTTACAATTTGCTTTTTCTAAGCATGTTACTTTGCTAGTTCAACCAATGGAACATGAATCTTCACTTTTTCCAACTTCTTTTCAATGTTAAAAGAATGAACACCTTTCTCCACTTTTGCTTGTTCTTTGGCCTCCTTATTCTCTTGAATCTTCTACTATGGATGAAAACTCTGTTTTGCATGATTTTCCCTACTAGGCTTGACTTACTGAGATTGTGATGACTCTCCTTTAGTGTCTGGAATAGTCAGAATAGGCTGCTTCCCCTTATCAATGATTTTCTGTACATTTTGTTGGGCTTTCTCATCATTTTGATCTTCGGTTCTAGATCCGTTTCTTGATCTCAAGTCATACCTTTTATGCAACTCATACCTTTTATGCAACTCAACTTGCATTAGGCCTGCAAATATCCTGTAGTAAGCATCAACTTCCCCTTCATCTAAAGTAGTTTGAGGGTCCAAATCAACTTCTTCTTCATATGTTTCTTCTACTTCTTTTGACAAGGTGGAATGCTGATTCTCTTGGAATTTGAATGCTTCTTCTAAGCTCTCCTTTGGTTCATCCTCAATATACAAAGGATGTTGAACTTGATTATGCTGGTCCTTTCTTTCCCTCCATAAAATTTATAGAGGTGGTCTCCTAAATTGAAGATTAAAATTTCTATTCGGTGTTTGCTATGATTTCCTTCATGGATTCTGATTTTCCAACTCCAACTTTACCAATTTGTTTGAGAGGTTTCTAACGAACTTGGTCATCTCATCCAATTTCTGCAGTTGAGTGTCTTTTTGCTGCAAAGAGGGCCCAACTTCCTCCTTCCATTTTTTTTTGTCAACATGATCTGTTTTAGTCTTCAATTTTCTAGCTGTTGATAAGTTTGCCTCTATCTCTAGAGCATTTGCTCGATTTGATCCAAAGTGGGTGACCTTATTTCTCTCAAGATAAAGAAAAATTCAGAATCAAAGGCTCCTGCAAAAACCACTTTAGTAGCTGCAGATGGAGATTTGATTTCTACTGGTAAACTGTTATAGAGCTTATTAAATATTTTTATAGATTTTGCAACCTCTTCATTAGCCTTCCTTTTTATGCTATTATTTTTTGTCAAGAAGTATTCATGATCCTTTGTTTCTCCCCATTTTTGTGTGAAAGTATTTTCTAACTCCTCCCATGTATTAATTGAGTTTGATGGTAGAGTCTTGAACCATTTTCTTGCCTCCCCATTAAGAGATTGCACAAACAACCTCATGAAAACATCAAGATATTCCACATTTAAATTCTCAGCAATGAATGTTGCCACATGCTTTTATGCTGTCACCTCATCTTCTCTTGTAGATTGGGGCAATAATTTTAAATAATCTTGTGGCAGAGAATTCATGGGCTATGGCAGATTTAAGGGGGCATATATATTGAGTAGAAACCCTGGACTGACCATAGTTTGAGGTGGGGGTAGTGGAAGAATTACTGTTTGTGATGTAGATGAAACTGGGGGGATTACATATATTAGAATTGGCTATGTCAGAACTTTATATATCACTGGTTTAACAATACCTTTTATTTCTTCAACTTCTGAAAATATAGGGAAAGAAAAAGACGCCGATTCAAAATAATTTTCTTCTAATATGGGTTCCAGAAAAGGGCATTTAGGAGCGGGAAACTCCCCTTCTGAAAAATCCAAAACCTTTTGGGAAAATTCGGGGATATTAACTTCAGGTTTTGAGAACTCGAACTCAAAGCTCTAGGAGAGGACAAGGTAGGACAAAGGGCATTTGGAGATTGTTTTTCTCTCCAGAATCTCCTTGAAATAAGTTTTTCTGGGTCAGACAGGGATGGGGTTTGCTGCTGTGAGGTGTCAAACCAAGTATGAGGTCTTCTTGGAGCCAGGATTTACTAATAATAACTCCCTTTGGTGAGTGGTTTCAACCCACACTTTCTTTGCTCACCAATCAAAAAAATGTTTGAGACAATACCGAGAGAAAAATGACTTTGTTCCTTCATTCCTCGAAAACGATGCAAAAATATGTTGTAACCCTAGGGACAACATTTAGCTGAGAAGAAGCCAGTGCCTAGGGCATCTATTCAAGGTAAATAAAATATTTTTTTTAAAGATTTCTTAAAATTGGTGCCCAAAGATAACCCTTATGGTGTAATGTGAATTTAATTCTTAGGAAAAAGTACTCTTCAAATGGCCTATGTACGCGTGACTACAATTTTTCTGGAGTTTCAGTGCAACGGCAGAAGAATTGAGAATAAAGACACAATGTATATGGCAGTAAAGAATCCAATACACCAAATATTAGTAGAAAAATGAAATCAGTGGAAGTGAAATGCTTAATTTGTGGAGTTCTTTAATTAACATATATGTGCATAAAAATAAATAGGTATCCTCTGTTGATAAATCTGTTTATATAAATAGATACCAAAAACTTCTTTACACAAATCCAAGTAGAAGAAAATACACAAAAAATAAGTTATAGAGAGAGAAAGCACATACTATAGCCAATATTGGGAATCACTTGAAAACTTTATTAATCTTCGAAGAAACTTTAACACATTAGACATGAAAATACAATCTTTGCAGGTAAAATTCAGAACGCCCATATTAGTTCCTCTTTTCTTAAAGAAAAGTTACAACCAAAGACAATATGAGTAATTGTCAACTGCCTTAACTACTTCTTGACTATTCATAACTATTCAAGTTCTTTAAAAACACTAAGGAACTATTACAAAATTAAAAAATGAAATCATTTCAATTTCTCAAAATAAAGTCATTTAGACTTTTGGGACTCTTGCTCCTTCAATGTATCTTCTTCTCTTGATGTAGTATCATGTTATACCATTTGAACATTTGATGGAGTCAATAGATTTTGACACTTTTTCCATAATTCTAGAGCAGGAACTGAAAATTGGAGCATTCTACTATAATCCATATTCATTTTTTTAATCTTAACATAGTTTGGCTTGTTTGTAAATAAAATCTTGATTTTCCAGAGCAGGTGAAAATCCCTTAGCAGAAAATTCACTGTAGCCCTTCAAAACGACAATTTTTTCATGTGATGAATTGATTTTTCTTTTGGCCTCTACTAAAAGTGTTTCATACTGCTACTATGAAATAATATTTCCTTATTGGTCCCAACAGGTTGTCAATCCTGCTCTAATTCTTTTATCAAAGTTGGAGTTGAAAATTACAACTGATCCTTTGACTTCTTCCAATCTACTCTCTGCTTTATTAGCTACCAAAGAAGTCTTACTAAGATCACTGCAGATTAATTCACCTATTTGCTTGTGTAGATTGATCTTATTTGGGAGAGGAATGTCTTTAATGTTTACAGATAAATTTAATGTCTTAAAATCTATACCTAGTCTTTGCAGAACCAGTTATTGAACAATTTTGTATAATTCAAATCTGCTTGTGTAGATTGATCTTATTTGGGAGAGGAATGTCTTTAATGTTTACAGATAAATTTAATGTCTTAAAATCTATACCTAGTCTTTGCAGAACCAGTTATTGAATAATTTTGTATAATTCAAACTAGTGGTTCTCGACGTTCTTCAATGCCGAGAGAACATATCACTAATTTAATTATGCGAGTTTGTTATACGTTGATGGATCTTGTTGTGCTTTGGGCTTCAAGAGCATGGGTTATAGGTTATTTTTATGAGATCCTTGTGTGGTGTACATGTCAAATTGTATGATCAAATTTTGAACACATTCAGTACCCAGAAAACTATCCTATATAACTGTCAGATACAACGAGCTATCTCATTTCACATATGAGATCTTGTCCATAGGATGGTTCATTACTTGGCTACTTTTTCTGACTGTTAAAACTAGCTATGTAATTTGGCAGAATAAAGTATGTCAACATTGTTCATCATGCAAGTTCGTCAAAGATGGTCATAGGCATTTATGTTTTAAATGGAGTTCAAGTGACAACTCAACAATGAAGTGGTGAATAAAGAGTGGTGTTTGCGAGATTCCAGAGTGGATGTGAGTGTTGATGAAGACTAACCATACAAATGTGACTATATAATCTTTGTAATGATGTAATATAAGCATTAAAAGGGGGACTTGAAAATAATGCTTACATTAATAATTAGGTAAGATTAGTTTGTTGGTTGTTGAGCTTTGTTGAGAGATTTCTCAACAAGCAATTTTTTAGTTTGGAAACTGTTGGATCTCATAAGCACTATATATGTGGCATGTAATTTGGTTTTGAGTTGAGTGAAATATACAATTTTTTTTGTGAATAATTTTTGCACAATGTCTTCTCCTGTAATTTCCTTAAAAAGCACATCTAAATGTGTATGAGATTTTTCCCTCTACCTGACGTTTATTGTCTTACTGCTCTTTCATCTCCATGGTCTCATAGCATCATTACTCAAGATTATATAAAATTTAATCAAATTTAAATCTTTCATATAATATATAATAATATATTATATTCTTTTTAGATTATATACTAATAATTTTCAGAATAATCAACATTTTAATTTTTATATATAAATATTTTAAAAAGGTTGCACATGATTTTTTTTGTTTAAAAATTGAGGACTTTAATGAATCTTAAACATTTGATAAAATTGAAAGCTATTTTCACCATTCAAGTTGCTTTAGTGGAACTCTATTTGCATTGACATGTTGTAACTAAATGTATTCTTGATGCAACCATTTTTATGTCAGTTACATGTCCACCCCAGCATCATTTTTATGTCAGTTACATGTCCAGCCCAGCATAGTGGGCAGTAACACAAATAATTCAGCCTAATTGATATTGAAATTATACAATATGTTTCTTCCTACCATGTTTCGGTTGTTAAATTTTAACGCTTTCAGTCCCAAGTCA
The DNA here is from genome assembly GCA_031772625.1 of Pinus tabuliformis. Lineage (NCBI taxonomy): Eukaryota > Viridiplantae > Streptophyta > Pinopsida > Pinales > Pinaceae > Pinus > Pinus tabuliformis. The sequence continues at coordinate 137,707,704 of CM062810.1, forward strand.
TATTTGCGCGTTTGTATTTCCAGTATACCTTGCACATGTGAGTTAAATGCTAGTCAGGTTGACTTAATACTCTGTCTTAATGCTATCTCTAAAAGAGAAAACCATAAAATATTTTATTGACCTAATTTCATGGCTGATAAACCAAGAAACCTGTCAACTATGGCTGATAAACCAAGAAACCTGTCAACTATCAGAAAATCAATGGCGTTTTGTAGCATGTAGCATCACCTGTGTACTTTGAAATTGATTAATGAACCTTTTAAACCTCCATAGTAATGCACTTTCTGTTTATTTACACTGATTTGCTTTGGCAATTTGCAATTTCTGAGGCCTAGTCAACTCACCTTATGCCTTGTTGAGTCGATTTTGGTATCTTGATAAATTCCAATACATTTATATCCAAACATTTGTACCAAACCTTGAAAATCTTGAAAGGATTCTGTATTGAAATTTATTATTTGTAGAATTATAGAAAATGTGGGTGTTTTTTTGTGTGTATGCTAGTGTAAAATTGCCATACATTAATGCCCATACAAAACACTATGTTGCATTCATGCATTCAATTCTGTATGAATATGTGGAAATTTCATACTGAGTTTCAGTTTTGTCGATCTGTAGCGAAACCGCTTTGTCAGCGCAATATTTATTGTTTAAAATGGCGTCATTACACAGCTAAAAGTTCCACTCAACTTGGCTTTGGCCTAAAGATGAAACACTTTTTTGGGTTCTTATAGTCAGACCCTCGTTTTAATTGGCATGCCAATACCAAATACAACGGGAAAATTTCTTATGCTCTTTAAGCTACTTTGGCGCTAAGATAACACAGCTTGTTGTTTGTGCGGGTCAATTTAGTTGTCTCTATGTTTTATGGTGAGGTTCACTCACAATATCTGTAAAATTTTGATCCTCCACAGTCTGGTTTTCCGACTCTTGGAACCATATGTTATTGTATCCCAACAGAGCTGATTATATTGCCTCAATATAAATATATTGCTTTTTCTTCTGAAAAAACAAACTCCCAACTTCTAGGGAAAATTTCTTATGCTCTTTAAGCTACTTTGGCGCTAAGATAACACAGCTTGTTGTTTGTGCGGGTCAATTTAGTTGTCTCTATGTTTTATGGTGAGGTTCACTCACAATATCTGTAAAATTTTGATCCTCCACAGTCTGGTTTTCCGACTCTTGGAACCATATGTTATTGTATCCCAACAGAGCTGATTATATTGCCTCAATATAAATATATTGCTTTTTCTTCTGAAAAAACAAACTCCCAACTTCTAAGAGTGTACCTTGTAGCTTTAACTCCTAGTATTCATGAATAAATGCCTCAATACTTATTGAAAATCTCATGCCTCAATACTTATTGAAAATCTCAAGAATAATAGATTCGGTAAACAAACACCTCAATAACATCAAAATCGTTGAACACTAGATGCTAACATTCCAGCGTCACTAAAATTTTGATTTATGACTTTTGCTCTAATGGTTAGTACGATATGGTTGCCACGTGAGTTGTGGTTACACTCCTCTAAACAATCTTATGCAAGATCCAACATCTTCAGACAATTACAAAATATTCACTGGACAAAGGGTACCATTGCTCTCAAATATATCGGCATAAGATCTTGCAAGCTAGTCGAGATTTCTTCAATTGCGTATTAGCTCTTGCAATGCATGCTTGATTATGATAAGAATGGTTCTCTATGTTGAAGGTTTCTCCTAACATGCATGTTTCTCCTACAAGGTATGTTTGAAGACACTGCGGAAAGAGCCCTGAAACATAGCCATTTGTTAAATTCATGGCGTTGTTGATTTTTCAAAGCCTTCTCCATCAAGGCTTTATATATTTTTATGATTTTTGAACTACATAGTATCAAAACTTCTTTGTGTTGAACAATTGATTTTTTAATTCTTCAAAAATACTTCTTTTCTATTCGTTAAGCCTCTTAGCCCTATGGAATTCATTCCCTTTCTTCTATATAAAGAGCTACATTGTTTGATCTTTTAAATTCTGGCTTAGCAAAATTCCAGTTTCCAGTGTTTTCTTCCCAAATATTAGAAAGTATATCTCGATTTGATCTTTTGAGGATCATTCACAACCAAACTTACCATGTAAACATATTATGCAGTTGTTGTTATGTTCTGCTAGGATAACTATGATACAATAACTTCTACATCCATGGTTTCTTGTCAGCCATTCCAGCATGTCAAAAACTTATGCAATAGTTGTTATGTTAAGTTAGGTTAGTTATTATACAAGAACTTCTACATCCATGGTTTGTTGTCAATCATCTCAGCATATCAGAAACAAGTTGAGAAATATTTTTTATTCAAGTCACTTTTACCAATTTGAGAAACAATTTGACTCAACATGACCTCATGGTATTTGTTTGGCAAGGTTTGACAAGTGGACTCATGGGCCTCTTTTACAAAGTAAAATAAATCCATTTCACTTTCATCTTTCACTTGTTTCTCCTTCATTTTTTTGATCCAGTTTGTGCAGTAGTCTATTGGGGTTATCAGGCGCAATGAGACAAGTAAAAGCTTAATAGTTCACTTATGTGTGAACTAATTATTATATGTTCATCATGGACTTATTCAGTGTTGTTCTCAAATGGTCCATATTTTGGATTACCTCAGTGAATGCAAAATTTTCCACTAAGATTTGAATGCAAATATGATTGCGAAATAAGATTCTCTATTCTGCTAATGAAATTTGAATGCAAATTCTACCACTGAGATTTGAATGAAAATATGAATGCCAAACAAGAGTCTTTTTTCAGCCAATGAGACTAATGACTGTCAAGGTGTTATGGCTTCTCGAGACTAATGACTATCAAGGTGCTTTGGCTAAGGCAATTGTTGCACAACCATCTCCACATCTTCAAGGTCATTATTTGTCTCTGCTAACCACATCTCCACATCTTTAAGATCATTGCATCTCCTCCTTTTGAGGACTTGACATGATGGTTTACTACTTCACATCCATTGTCAAATGTGCTTGACTCTGGAATCACTTGAGAATCATCCTCATGACTTGAAAATAATGATTTTATGTCGTTCAGTAACTCATTTACTAGACCAGTAGACATGGCAACTCTTACCTGCTCAACAAAGAGTTACAAACAAACAATTATATCCAATGTTAAGCTAAACTCTTGTAAAAACAGTTTGAGTAGCTTAACCCTTTAACAAGGGCAACCATTCAACTATGTGCCTACTCAAGAAGACTTATTGCAAGGCAACCCTCCTTATTTTTATATATGTGTGGGGATAGTAATTTAAAATATATTCAAATAAACTAATGATTATTAAATGTAATGGAATAAAATAGAATGTTATTATTAATGTAAATTAATATATAGAATGTTATAATTAAGAGTAAGTTTAAAAGTTTAAATTTATAGTAAAATGATAGAAATCACCCATTTATAAGTTATAGTTTTTATATAGAAGAATTTACAAAAGTATAAAATTTCATTAAAATTAAAAATTTACCATTGTCTTTTTTTCCCTTTTAGTGTCTCTATTTTGCTTCACTCCCTCCAGATGGATTGTCCCTTTCTTTAACCTTATTGTATGAACCGATGAATTATAAACTTTCCTTATATTCCTAATCATTGATTTTAACCGTTAAATTCCCTTACCCCCTCCCCTTTTTTTTAGAATTAACCATCGTTATTCTCCTTTAAGCTTTTTAAGGTTTTTTATTTGCATCTTCTCAATTCTTTTAGATTCTTTAATCTTGATTATTGGACCTATTTTTATCTTATTAGGTTTGATAAGCCTCTAGGATATATATAAGGTTTTTAATGATTTAAGGTTTTTGATATATAGCTATTTCATAATATACATATATATTTATTTAGTACTTCAAATTAGTATATATATTAATCCTTATTATATTATTGATTTTTGTTTTTATTTTAGATATGTCTATTAATAAGTTAGGGTCTTGTGAGTTAATTTTTACAATTTCTGTCTATGATATTAATATAAAAAGAAACTATCTTGCATAATAACTAATTAACTATTTATTTAATATTTATATTAAATTCCGAAGGTATAAAAAAAAACTAACTTTCATAATAATTTACTAACCATTTATTTATTTGATTATAGGTGGACAACTAATTTATTAATTCTTAAGAAAAAAAATTGAATGTAAAGTTTACTTTTATTCAAATGTTGGTAATAAATATAACAATAATTTTGGTAATTATCATAACATAAATCACTTTTCCTCTCCCTTGGTCCAGTCGAGTTGATCAGTCAAATTGAGCCTTTTCTTAGTCAAATTTCCTAGTCCAATATAGTTGTTTCCTAGTCAAATATAGCCGTTGGAAGATCTGCTCTCCCTATTTACCCTGTAGCCATGGTCTCATTCTTCAACTTGTCCTGACGATGAACCACACTCGTTGGTTCTAAACACGTTGACAAAAATATTATAATGTGATTTCCGCCAAAAAAATCTTCTTATTGAACTTGATATGGATCACAAAAACTTAAATTCAACCAAAAAAAACTTATACATTTAAAAAATTCACCAACAAACAAGAGCACTGTATACATTACTTTATTACGTCAATGTTCTTCCCCGTAAACACTAATTTCACTCTATACATTATTTTATTACATCAATGTTCTTCCATGTAAACACTAATTTTCATGACACAATGAACGAGGCTTCCAAAAAAGAGAATGTGTACCCTAATAAAGCAAATATATGCGGTTTTCATATGTTCCACCGGGGGACTATAATATATGCGTAAAAGTTTCACCCGAAAATTGTTGACAAGATCTCTAACGTGGACTTCTTATTGCATTAAGAATAACATAATTTATATTTCCAAAAATAAAAGGAATCTGATAAACTTTTCAATGAATTTTTAGTTTTTTTTTTTTCTTTCTTTTTTTCGAAGGTGGCAAAATCTATCAAACTCAGCTGTCAAATTAAACAGTGAGGATAGCCATCTCTGGCTGCTATCAGCGAATATCGGTGTGACTCATCACTGTTATCAAGGAAAACCACGCCACTTGTAATAACCAGCTGGTGGTCAGTAAGGGAGCAGGCTTTCACTCCTGCCAGATGCCTCTGGGTCTTGGGCCGTTAATGTTTCCTTACCTCCGAGGAAGACGAGCTCCAAGCAAAAGCAGTTTTCAATGAATTTTTAGTTGTGTATATAAAGGCGGTAGTTTATATATCTTTTATATTTTGGAAGGATTTTTTTATTTATTTTCGAGTTTTATTCATTTAAAATTTGGAAAGGATTTTTTAAAATTATAAGTTTGAGCTATAAACTTTTCACAATTTAAGTGTCACAAAGTTTTTTTAGAGTGTTGAATTTATGACCAGGGATTTTCCAGGGTGCTGAATCGATATATGTAGTGAAAAATCCATTTTAAATAACAGAAATTAAGATTTGACCAAATAAAGTATAGCAGGATTCCAACCAAAAACTCCAAAAAGTAGCATGTTTAGACAATAACCTCACTTATAAGCTTAAATAAATTGTATTTCCAATAATAATGACCATTAATAATGAGTAAAATGTTCATTTTGAAAAAAATACTTTTATCGAGTTTAACCAAAAATATTATTAAAAATATATATTTTCTGCTAAATCATTTACTTAACTTATCTAAATTGCAAATTCCGAAAATATTTCAAAATCAAAAGTTATAAAAAAAAATCACGCCTCTCTCTTATCTTCTAAAATATTCCTAAATCTCTAATAAGAATGCCCTTCAAACATAAAGAATAACAAAAACCACTCTTCACAAAACTTGTGCAAACACACACCACTCTTGTAGTTTATATAGAAATCTAGAAGCACGATGCTTCATACAATCTAATAACTTCTACTCCTATTTTATTGTTGAGATCTGTCACCATCCACCAGATCCCCACTTTCTCAAGTTTCAACACAGACGGTTCATGTCCCACGGGATTTTCTTGATGAATGGAGTGGGAATTTTGATGAATGGCTGAAATTGTTTTGCGATGACGAGGCCAAAATTTTGGAATAACATTTTTTTTCAAAATTATTATTTTCATGATAATGTTCTGCTAAATTATTTACCTGCCCAAAGTACATGGAATTTACTCACACATAGATATCATAGTATGCAGGTTTAAAAATAAATAAGATGTGGTTTACTATAGTTGATGGTCCGTAGATGGAAGGGAGTTTTAATAAATTTATTTTAAATTTATGAATCAAATTTATTAAGATATAAATTTAGTATTTTTTTATTTTGATAGAGGAATTGACAATTTGGAAAGCATTAATTTTGTCATCATTATAATTGGGTTGTGCTATTTTTTTATAGAGCACAAGTAATTTAGATTTGAACATGTGATTTTTGTACTCGTATTTATTTTACATTTTCATAATTTTATTTTTGCTTGCCAAATAATTTTTATGGCCATTAATTTTTTTTATATTTAATTCCATGTTATATGTTATTTTTTTATATATTAAATGATTAGAAACTTGAATTTTAATAAATTTGGCACCTCTCAATACTTAATATATATGTGTTTAAAATGAATTTATGTTGGTTTTTTATTCTTAAATGCTAGTTTATTTTTTCAAATATTGTTAAATATACATGTACATATTTAGTTATCTATTTACATGTATAGATTTAGTTATCTATTTTTTGTTATGCTATATGTACATAAATTTTCTTATTTTTTATTTTTTTGTTGTGCACGGACTCTACTCATCCATTTTCTTTTAGTTTCTCATTAGTTGAGGTTTCACTAATATATATATATATATATATATATATTGAAAAAATGAATTTGTAATGATTTGGTTGGTTCATATTTTGAAAGTTCTATGCTACCATCGATGGTTTGTGCAACTTTCATCACTATCATTACTCAATTCATCCTTTATTTTCTTTCTTGCTAGTTGTATGCAAGTAGTTGAAAGTTATTCTGGAGGGATGGAATATGCTATTGTCAATTCCCTCTTGAGCTCTTATCTCTGTAATAATAAATTTGGGTTTCTTGTTCCTTTCCTTCGTAGTTTTGCACCAACCTGCAAACTGATCTTAACTACTTTCATTAAGTTTTACTTTTTTGGTCGCTCTCTGTTCAATATCTATTTTGGGATTGGAGTAAGCTACATGTGTGAAGGAATGGGTGATGTGACACCTATTCCGACCCTTTTCTCTGGCTCCCGACTATTTTGCTTCGGCCCTCCCGTCAAGCCGCACCGTGGATCTGTGACTAACCTTCCTCCTCCTCCTATGCCATCATCCCCTTCTCCCCTGCCCACACCCTCTACCACCCTGCATTAATTATGGGAGATTGAACTTCAAAATTCAAATGGAGCACACCTTCCTTTGATAAAATGCTCCCTTGCGACCCGATTCCAATTCAAACTTCTCCCCTATGACCCAAATTCAAACTGGTGCCTTCCGACTCAACCCGACGCAACATTATAGAATCAAGCTCGCTCCCCTGCACCATCAACCTACAAACCACATCAACCTACAACGGGTTTAGGTATGGTTACATATGCAATGAAACTCGAAAATCATTCACAAATCCATCTTAAATCCTTCATTGTAACTTGTAAAACCTTCATGGGCAAAATTCAATAATGGTGCAGTGAACGAACATAGTGAATGAATACATGTGTCTTCATAGAGGGTGGCACTACAAACCATATGTATGGTTTTCATTCCATCTTTAAGACTAGGTGCTCCCTAATTATTGAAGAATACTCTTTCTAATCCAATTGCTAAACAAGCAATGGAATCTCCAAGGAAAAAGATCAACAAACCCATGATGAAAGTATCATTTTTTAACAAATCTCTTTGGCCTTGCCTCGTCCTTCCCTTGTCTTTCAATCCTCCAATAATTGTCCATAAAAGTCTTCATGCTTACACTAGTTGTTGGAGCTGATTATCCCTTTCATACTTTCATTCTAAGCCTTCAAGGTCTACCCTCTAAACCACATTGTCTTATAGTGTCTTTGTTGCAAAGGAAGCTTCTGTTTAGAAATCTGCAATCCAACAACAAGATTTTCTTTCAAAACATAAGATACTCTACAAATTGACCTAAAAGAAAAACCCACTTATCATCAATCATTTTTCTAACAATGGACTACTCTACAACTAGCCTAGATACTAAAATATACATACCATAAATCATTTTCTTTTAATTAAAGGGTACTCTAGAGCTGAACTAAAAGCATTAACCAACCTACCATTCATCAATTTCAGTGTCTAGGATCTAGATGAAACTCCATAGAGGATTTCTCTACCAAGTTGTAGTTCAAGTAATGAGAAATCCCACTCTCACTAAATTGCAGATGGCTCAAACCTTATATGGGCCAGTTCTATTATTGTGTATAAAGAAGCCACAAGAAAATAATATTTGCTTAAGAAAAAACTTTTGACTCTTAGTTCACACAGTTAAATAATAAAGCAAAGCCAATCAGTACCCTATTTCACATTCATTAGTGTAAAATCTTTGTTCTAAAACTTTGTCCCACACCCTATTCTCTATTGTATAGGAAGCAAGAAAAGGTTGATTCGATAAATACAATGTTGATTCAAAATTAAGGTTACCTATTTTGGTTTCAAATATGAGGTTACAAGTCTCAAACCCTAGGGTGATTTTTGTAACATTTAGATGGAAAAACGCTTAGAGTATTTGAATATTATGAGGGTGAGAAATCAAACATGAATTCTAGGTCATTACAACTATATTCTAATACTGAATATATGAAAATATGAGCAGCAAAAAGGAGAACAAGCATGTACAAGGAGGACAAACAAAAAACCATTAACACATGAATCATTGAAACCTTTCAAACTTTTGCAAAGAGAAAACTATATTGTTCTTGAAAAGACTAAAATACACACAAGGTTTTTCCCAAATATTTTTGAAGCCTTTGTCTTTCCTTTTCATACATTATATATCAAAATGTACAAAACTTTAAGATCCATATAAATATCCGGGAAAGAAACCATAACATATTACAATATTTTTATGATAAAATTTGCTAAACAAAGTCTATTCCTATTGACAAAAACCCTTAGAAAAAACCCTAGGGTTTGAGACTCCGAGTTCCCCTATTCATTTTCCAATGACCTATGTTGCCTCTGCAAGGATTGTTAACTTGTCCTGTTTTGTGATCTCCCTCGTGACTCTTTTGCTTTTCTTCCACAGGGTCTTCTCAACTTCTGAAGCTTGTGGCTCCGATTCTGCTAACAACCCCTCCTTATCTCTTGAAGACCCATCTTCCTTTTCATGTTCAATGACAATAGGCTCCTTAAGCTTGGGATTCAGTTTATATTTGAACCCCAACCTTAGTTTATTCGTGGGTATGGTTCTTGGCCTACTTACACAATCTATTCTAGGGTCATGTTCTATAGGATCTTCACCCTTCTTTCGACCTTCCTCCACGGTATCATCTTCCTTAGTCTCCTGGACTTCTAACTGGTGTCCTCTAGTCCATCTTTTAGAAACCCTTTGGATTTTTCTCCTATTAGGGTTTTCTGTTGTTTTTCTAGCAGCTTGTTGACTTCTCTCGACATGTATAGCAATAATTTTCTTCTTCTTATGCTTTTTGGAAAAGGGGTGTCCCAATGTCCTCCTCCTCGGCTGTTGTGCTTTCTTATTCATTTCATGGGTGTGTAACATCTTGATAAAGCTATGGTATACATCATGCGAGTACCAAACCCTCCTTTTCCTTAGAGAGGCCACCATCTTAATCAAACTTTGATGAAGGTAAAATGGCAGGTTCATCCTTTTAAAACTAGCCAAATGTACAATCAATCACATATGGTATAAGAAAACTTTGGAGAAACAAATTTTCATGATTAGATTAACTCCTTTACGCAAAGGTAGCCCCTTGAAACCACCATAACATGCTTAAACACATTGTGCGACGACTAACATGTGAAAAGACGACATTTTTCCTATCTTGCAAAAGGGACCAAAAATCCTCAAGAAAACACATGAAATGAGTTTCAATGTTTGCGACGACAATGTACAAGACCAATGAAGTCTTTCAAATTGAGCATAGGCCAAAATTTTGGAGGGTGTTATAACAACGACAAAAATTCGATATGCACAATGTGAAACATGTTAATGTTCTATTAGCTTCCCATTTTAAACTTTCTTCTAGTTTGATTCCTAGAATTGATGAAGAAAAGAAGTATATGTCTCGTGTACCATATTCAAATGTAGTAAGCAACTTAATGTACGTGATGGTGTTTACAAGACCTTACATTTCACATGCAATTTGAGTTATCAGTAGGTTCATGGAAAACCAAGGAGAAGAACATTGGTGAGTAATGAAATGGGTGCTTCGATATTTGAGAGGCACAAGTGACCATTGTATCATCTTTAATGGTTGTGGAGATTGAGTTTGTGGAGATGTTGATGCTGATTATGCTAGTGACTTGGACAAGAGGAGATCTACTACATGATATGTCTTTAATCTTGTAGGTGGAGACATTAGTTGGATGTCAAAGCTTCAATAAACAGTTGCTTTGTCAACTATTGAAGAAGAGTATATAGCTACTTCATATTCATGTAAAGAGGCAATGCAGGAGAAAGTGAATGTATTTTGTGATAGTCAGAGTGTTATTCATTTGACTACTAATCCATATTATCACAATAAGACTAAACATATTGATGTAAGATACCATTTTATAAGACATGTAGTCGATAGCGAGAAATTAGCTCTTAAGAAGGTCCACACAAAGGGGAATTGTGCAGACATGTTCACAAAACCAGTTTTGGTAGAGAAGTTGTAGTGTTGTTTGACTTCTCTTGGCTTGTAGAAAATATGATGAATGGGGATGGGAAAGGGATTAGTAATTTTTTAGTCAAGGTGGATATTCTTAAAAATGAAAACAATAAAAACATTATTACAAAATTAATTACCTTAGTAAATCTATCTTTACCATTCAGACAATTTCATAATGATAGGAAGTTACGTAATTATGTATTCCTATTAAAATGATGTTGCCTAAGATGCTTGATGTATTGTTGGAGTCATTGTTGACCTTGAATAATAAGAATTCCAATCCTTTTCCCCATGGATATTTCTTTGACATATTTTGAGGGTTTTAACACATAAAATTTCCATGTCTATTTGCGTGATTTAGTTTCTTATTTATTGTGCAATTTTCTTTTCTAATTGATTGAATTTACGGGATCAAAATACCAACATCTACATGAGCTTTACAATATTCACGGAAGCATTGATTTTCACCTAGTTGATGCTCAATACTCAGATAGTCATCCAAACTCTCTTGTAGATTACTTAAACCTTTAACATTGAGTTCCAGTTCATGGAATCTTCAACTTTACCAAAGCCTCAGATTCTTTCCCATACGTTGAGCACTTTCATCACAACAATATTTGAAATATGGAAGGAAATGCATCTAGTTAGACCAACCTAAAAATCGGCAATAGTTAAAGGAAATGCACATATAACACTTTTTAAAACTAAAGAGACACTTTACAAGCCTTCCTCCATGATTCCACTTAGTGTGATGATGATTAAACCAGGGCTCTTCTCTCCAAATAAGGTGAGTCTTCTGATGAAATCATTTGAAAATGAATGAATATTTGTATTAATGTTTTACATTACTTATGGTTTAGCAAGAGGGAATAAAAATCCCTACTGAAGCTCCTCCATTGTTTCATTCAAATTCTCTTGGGAGCATGCAACTGTGTCCCCACTATGTCCCCACTAAGACTGGAGGCTAGATACAATTTTTGTTTCAAAGAACTTTGGCATCAACGACAACTCTACTAACACAATTAGACAACTCTACAAACACTATTAAGAAACTAGAGGGATTGAATTCCTAACATGTAAATTTTTTTATCATTTAATTCCATGTTATGTATTAATCTCTTCATATTAAATAATTAAAAACATTACACAATAAAAAAAATGATCCATGTTAATGTTTTATAGATACATGTTTAAGATAGATCTAAGCTACTTTTTTTTTTAAACATTAAGTATTGGGGGTTTTAGCAATGCATTATATAAGATATCATTTTTTCGGATTCAACTACGTTAAGTAAGTCATCCATCTATGACCATTTCCATGAGAGATAGTCATATTTGACTAGTTTCTCATGATTTTGGAATAGTCCACTTAGCACTCATTGCATCGGGTGATGCTCACAAGGAACTCTACTTGAATGGTTCATGAGCCACAATACTTGCTAAGGTTTTCAAATGGGGTAGCAAGATAAGAGGGCTTGATTGTGGGGAAAAATCCATAGTTAAGCAAGCTTAAGCCAGAGATGATCTGGGGTAGGTGACCTTCCAGGAAGTCCTGGTTATCGGGTGCAAGCCCCAGAACTGATGATTAATGCTATGTGATTCATTTCACTAGTTTCAATCCCACTTCCTCACCCCTATGAGTATCACCTGATTCAATGCAATGAGTGCTAAGTGGACTATTCAAAAATCATGAGAAATTAGCCAGTTACGACTACCTCTCATGAAAATGGTCAATCCCAAAAAATGATATCTGTAATTTAACATATTTTTGCAATAATTCATTTTTATTTTAATATTTTAATGTAATATTAGGTCAATTAATGCCAACATCTCCTCCATACTAAACTAGTTTAGTATATTTATTTTTATTTTATTTATTTAATACCTTGAACACAAGAACATGAATATTTGTGAATGTACCTTTCAAAGAAGAAATTTGATACTCCTATCATTATCTTTTTCTACAATATATTCTCTCTCATTCTATAGGTAAGAACACTTATTTTATTCTTGGCAATAAGATATTTGAATTTAAAAAGAGAAAGAGATATGTTATGTACACTTTTATAAACTAAATATTGAATTATTGCATAAAGAGGGTTCTTACTTCATCATATATCGTTTTTTTTTTGTCCAATTACATTTTATATTATATTATTAGATTATCATTTTCCGAAATGAAAATTGTCAAATTCAATTAAAAAAATATATTAAATTATTATAATAATAAAATAAAGAAACATAAATTTATTTTAATCATTATATATATATGGAAGATGGTAATTTAAAATAAGAGTGCGATATCTTTTATATATATTCACAATTTTAATAATCTAATTATTATTGGATGTAAATTAATGGTAGAGAATTTTATCATTAGGAGTCACTTTAGGAGTTTAAATTGATAGTAAATTGGAGAAATCATACATTTATTGGTTATAGGTTTTATGTCGAAAACTTACAGAAGTACAAAGTTTCATTGAACAAAAACAGAATTAACTAGCATTTGCACCGAGTGGTGCATACAAACGCCGATAGGAGGAATGGGAGAATGTGGAAGACAATAGTTCATACATTATTTTGTGTAATATTTTATGTATATATTTGAACACATTCGAACTTAATTGAGAAGGGACCTAATTTGAGAAATGGAACTTGATGTTGATCCTTGAAATCAGACCAAGGCAACAAGTCAAACAAGTGAAGAATGCCCTGATTTAAGAATCGAGTCAAGAGAACATTTTGAACAGGTGAAGGAAAACCTGATTTAGGAATAAAGTTGAATGGAGATAAGGGATCGATTGAGGAATCATGTCCAATCTTTGAATTGGGGAAAGGAAGCACTATGAATATGTTAAGGAGGACCCGATTTGTTCCTCAAGGTGAAAGCATAAGCATTTGCGAAAATTTCCAAAGGATAAAATGTTAAGGGAATTTTGGCTAAATGTGATGGAACCAACCCTTTGAAGTATGTGAAAACTAAGAAAGCAAGACTTGGTTAGCCTTGGTTTCAAATGTAACTAGAAATGTAAGTCCTTTGGGCTCAACAAAATTGTAACGTAATGTATGTGTTGGTCAATTTTGATGGCTCCCCGCATTGAAGTGGGAACACTAATGCAAGAATTGAGTTCATAGCTCCCAAACACATTTTCAAAAATATGCTTATGATTTACCTAGATAAGGGAAGATCTAGATAAGGGATTTCCTGTCTATTTTTCCCGCGACTTTAACCTTTTTCGTACAATACAAACTTCTCATAAGAAACTAGAAGGTATTTCAACTAAGAAATAATATTTTTGATTTATTTGCCTTTGAAGTTGTTTGAGATCTACTTCATCTATCACACCTATCGACTTGGAATCCAAATCCAAAATCGAATTTAAATATAACCATAGATTTTAGTTTCGACAAAAAGTTAAACAAAAGATGAACCAATCACATTTTATACAGTGATTCAAGTTTCAAAGAGAAGACCTCCTTACTTAAAATTAAAATCAATAGTCGAATTTAATTTAAACATAATTTAATCAATCCAAACCAATAATACACATGGATTCAAAATTTAGATAAAACTAGACAAGAGCACAACCAATCCTTTGTAATCCTCTGATATTTTCATTTTATTTATACAGTTACTCTATGGCAGAGGATATGCCACAATGGTCAGTGTGATATGCTAAACAATTTATTTGTATGGTTACCCTGCAGAAAAACCACAATGATCTGTTGACCATTTCCTTGTAGAAAATACATTGTCAAACTAGAAAACATTGTATGTTTAAGAGGATCTAGTTAGTTCCTTGTAACAAGAAGAGAAGAGAGGAGAATGATAGATTGAGGGCACACAAACATAATAAATACAAATCAAAGGGCCTGGAAAGTGTGGATACTTCTTACAGGATGTCACATTCAAATTAGTGGTCAATCCATCACCAAGTAGCCCCACTCCATTTACCACCAACACACCAAAAGTTAATTATGCAGTGGTAGATAAATCTGATGCAAGTTGAGGACAATGCACATAACTCTGATTGTTCAAAGGCTGAAGCAAGCTGAATTCATCATAGGGAATAGTTTCCAAACACTGGTCATCCCATCATCATGGAGTTCCATCAATTGTACACCAAAGTTTTGCAAGTTGATACAGACCAAATGTTTCCAAGAATGAAGTGAGCATGCTTGATTTGGAAAAAATTAATAAAGAAAAACAAAAAAAATACATAGGTAACCACTACAAACAACAATGATCAGATCAAAGAAATGATCCAATTATATGCTCTTGGCCCAAAATTAGAATGCATGATGATTAGAAAATAAAATTAATGAACAAAACAACATTACGATAAAAAACTCAAACTCTAACAAGTTTATCAAGTTGAACATTCCTCAAGATATGTACAAAAGAAATCAACTCCAAGGAGGGTACAAGACCAATCCATGTAGGGTACAAGACCAATCCATGCAGTAACTCTGGAATATCATCTCAATGACTACTCAAGCTTTCTTTTCAAAACAAACTCTTCATGAAACCTCTAACCATGATACATAAATTAGCTAGATGACGGGCATCCAAAACAGTTTGCAACATGATTACTTGTGTAATTCACATCCATAACTACTTGGTTATCTGCAGGCTGCAGTTAGTCCGCATCCAGATTATCAATGGGCAATGTCAAATCCAACAGGTACATAATGGATTTTAAAACATTAGGCATATTTGAGATCTTAGGCAAAGGAAACCCACCAACAGGGAGCTAGTGTTTCTATCATCTCAGAATTTCATCTTCCCACGGTTTCAAATTTTCTTTTTTTATAGATGCTCATAGATGCCTTTGAAGGGTAAGAATTAGAACACATATGCACATCTAATGAATATCAAGGTTTTTTTTTCTCCCCAAATAGAATTTTGGATTACATTATCATTTGTGGTGCTAGTATTGCATTTTAACAAGCTAACATCATGGATTTATAATCATGTATGAAATTCTAATGAATTTCGTTTCACAAAAAAGAAAAAATGAAGAATTCATTGTGCCTGCCTACTTCACACCTGCAAAATATGGAAGAAGCAAATAGTGACAATGTCCATTTTCCCAATCAGAGAAAGGGAGAATCACATAAAATGGGGAGAATCATTGGTCCCTCCTCTAGCCGCTGAGAACCAGGAATGGGGAGAATCACATATAGAAATAAATTATAGAAAAATAAAAAATAAAATAATTATTATAAAATGGGGAGAATTGCATATAGAAATACGTCATAGAAAAACTGAAGTAAACAGGTAACTATTATGGCAAGTGAAAAAAGGCATGATGAGACCAAATTCTTCACTTGTGAACATCTTAGTTTGCAAGTGGATATTATTCCAGTTTATTTCCAACCATGTTTTCCATTAAACAAAGGTTCGTAGAATGATGGGAGTGCACAACTGGGGTGTGGAAGAAGGATCCAACTCATCCACTTCTTTTGATTCTTCATCAAAGTAAGGAAGTTTGGTCTCTTTCTTGTCAGCATTGCTTGGGTGAGCAAGATATCTACATCATCATCTTTGATAATTATCAAAGCAACCTCTAGGCCAAGCATGATCTTTTTGATATTTTTCCCATAGAAGTAATTAGTTAAATCCTTCAAGGTCAAAGATATGAGGCATTCATCACCACATATATAAGCCAATAACAATTTGGAATCCATCCTAGCACACAACCAAATAGTAAACACTGCACCGAATTATAGAAGAAGTGCTTGAATTCCACCAATGAGAAATTCAAATCTTATTTTAATGAAGTTCATAAAAATGCAAATCTAGCCCACCACACATACAAGGGAGGAATAAATAAGACAAACACAAAATAAAATATGTTGTGGATGTCGACGAAGAAGTAAAAACATATTCCGAGTTATCATCATCTTGATCATTTGCAAATTGTGTCGAGTGCTGATGAAACTTGGGAATTTTATTAAGAGAAGTTCGACAATCTTCAGCATAATGTCCAACTTTGTTACATCTTCGACACACAATTTGACTTAAGTCTCTTCCTCTTCCTGGAGACTGTCCTTTGCCTCTGCTTTGACTTCTGTTTTGAGGTTGTCCTCTACCTTGATTATTATTTCCTCTGCCTTGAAAATATCCTCTTCCTTGATTGTTTCCTCAGCTTTGAAAATTACTCCTGCCTAAACTGTTGCCACTGTTAAAGTTGTTTCCTCTGCTTTGGCTTCGTCTTCGACTTTGTACATTATGTGTTGCTTGATTTTGATTGAAATTCCCTCTACCTATGCTTATAGAACTGTCAGTTGATGATTTACTAGTGCTGGCCTCTGTAAAAAAACATCTTCACCAACTTTCTTTTTCTTCCCAAAGGTTTTATCATGTTGGGTCAACATTTCGCAAAGTTCATCAAACTTTAGTTTCTCTAACTTTCCAGTTAACTGTAGAGTTTCCAAAAAATGTGTGTAGGAAGAAGGAAGTCCAACAATTAAAATTGTGACCATAAAACTATCATCGACTGCTTGAAAACCGGCATTAACGATTTCCTACTTAATATTCTTAGGTCTGGAGATGTATTCAAGAACATCACCTCCTTCAATCAATTTTTGTTGCAATAGTTTTAATTGTAGATCAACTCTTTTTGATTCAAGCTGAGTATCAAATAAGTCTTTAAAAATTCGCAAAGAAGACCATGCATCTATAGCAGTTTCTATATGGACATACATTTCATCATTTATAGAAGATTTAATGAGAGCTAATGCTTTGGCATTCTTAACTTCCCATTTTGCTAGTGCAGCTGCATTTGTGGGTTTATTTGGCTTAAGATCACCATCACATATATCATGCCACAGTTCATTATAAATACGAGTGCTTTCGATGAGGCATTGCCATGTTTTGTAAGATTTTGTGCCTTCAAGTTTGTCGGAAGCAGAAAACAAATTAATCAACTTTGACATTGTAATGTTGAAACTTCATACCATGAATCAAGCTCAAAAAAAAATATCAAGATGGGCAACACAACATGCAACACACTACGCAAAAACGATCTATCGGGGCTTGGCCTTGACCCTCGTATAGTCGTTGAAATAGCAGGAAAATGACTGAGCTTTGCACTTAGCTCTAGTCAATTTCTCAAAAAATTACAAGGTAAGTTTCGAAATTTGACTTTTACAATGCTCTTGCAAATCCTGGTAAAAAAAAAATGTTACACCCCCCCCCACCAAAGTAAAAATACTTTGAGTTACAATGCCACACTTATCTCTAAAAAAAAAAAAAAAAATTACAAATAAGATCTCTTTATTACTCCAAAATTTAAAAAATTTACTATGCCTAACATTTACAAATAACCCTTACACCTTATTTCTCCAAAAATATTAAAAATAATAGTAAATTCGTTATTTCTTCGAGTTACAAAAAAAATTCCTTATCTCTCCAAATTACAAAATCCACAACTTCTCTCTCTAGATGCTGCAAACAAAGTAGTGATCAACAAACCCCGTCTTCCTTGAAACGTGGTGGCCTTGCTTTCTTTGTGACTGTTGGACTGATGGAAATGTCCCCAATGCATCAAGAGTACATGTGATATTTTCCGTACTCTTCAATGGTGGTCAGCATTTGTTTTTTCTCAATGTTGCCTCCCATTCCGGAGGCCAGATGCAACGCACCTCCTCCTGTTGCCATTCCCAATTAATGGAGTTTTCCATGTGCCTGTAGAGGTGGAATCTCCTCCTCACATCAGTTGCAACATTACTGGAGTTTCGATACCACAATAATGACAGAAGTGTCCTTAAACACGTAATTTTATTAATAAGAAAAGCAATTACATCTGGAATTTTGCAAGAGTTTACACCCGAACAAAAAAACACTCTTGCAATGAGCTATTTATAAGCTCAAATGCCCTGACTACCTCTAATTATGGATCACTTATTAAATAACAAGTGTCCACTTACAATAAATGCTATTCAAACAACTTGCTAACAAATCTCCTAAATTAGAGCCTAAGATACGACACATTTGTAGAGTCATATCTTGTTACAACAATATACTAATTCTAAATGTCTCCATTAAATAATTAAATATTCTAGATTAATAATTAATAATTTAATATCTTGAATTAATAATTAATTTATTCCAACTTTCTAACCTATAATAATATTTTATTTTTGGATCATCTAACACAAGTTTGCAACCAATATATGAAGTTTCCAACTTTCCAACATGTGCCACAAAGCAAGCCACAAATGGATTTCACTATGACCTAGAAAAAGTACACCATAGCAGAAAATATAATTAAATCAGATTATAATGGTATTTCGCATTGTAGAAATCCGTAATAGTATAGGTATATCTAAATACATAATTGGGTATTTCACATTTCAGAAATCAACAACAATTTTTATTTTTATTTTTTTTCGGAGCAAGTAATAAAAATTATTTTCACTCATCACAAGAACCTACAAAATTTTGCAGTACCAATAGCTAAATATTCATATATAATGAAGATAGCCGAAACTCTTCCAACCTTAAATGAAAATGCAAAAATGCATGATGATAATATGAACATACTATTATTATTTGCAACCCAAGTATAGAGAGAAACTTGCAAATCTGAAAAGAAACTCTAAGGTTCATTCCTTTCTTTGTGTAACCTCTACAGCCTATGATTTCCCGTCTCCATGTCCACCGCAACATCCCCCGGAATGATGATGCTTAATTTCTAACTTGACTTTCAACTATTTGCACATGTCAAATGGATCCTCACCATTGGCATCATACTTAGCCTCATTATCATTAATTTTAGATTCCAGTGTATGGCTATACAAATGGAATGTTACTCGGTTTCTCTTGCAGACATGGAGAGAAACATACTCAGCCCAAGAAACTCATGCACAACCTTCTGGGCCGTCGTCATGAGCTTCGTTACGAGGCCCAGTTTCCTATGCATGCGCAACAAGACCAAATAAGTTATATGGCCATGGAATTCTGTGGACTCCTCATCCATTTTCGCGAGAACATAACCCATAATCTTCTTATTGTAATCCTCGGCCACATAGAGAAGTTGTGGCCATGAGAGGATATGGTAGAAATAATACTTCATTTGGTAATTCTCTGGCAGACACATCAGATTACATGTCTGCATGGAAAGCAAGTCTTCCATAGTAGCTTGGTGAATGCAAACCATGGCTGCAACTGAGAGTGTTTAAACCGTAGAATATAACACACTACTTAAACCCTCCCTGTTACTTGCTCTTTATTGGAAAGTCTTTGAATTTTGCGGGTTTTATTCTGAATATTTGAATGAGAGGAAACCTTATCAAAATTCTCTAAGACACACGAGATTGGAAATCAAATAAAATGTATATTAATCAATATTAAATAATTATGTACATGTTTTACATATAAATACATATAGGAAATAGTTGAACTAGTTCCCGGGAGTTCTTGGACTCCAATAACTACCCAAACTGACCCAATATTAATCCCGAGCATTATCTATCTAACAGTCCCCCCTTAATTTGAAGGGATATACCAAATTCCAAGAACTAAATGTCTCTCAAGAAATGGTTTTTAATGATAACCACAAACCAAGATGGGAAAACTTAAAGTCTCAACCAACACCAAATCTGGAACCTTCATAGTGGTTCTCAGAACAACAAAAAATATGGTTTTAAGGTGACCACAAACTATGGAACGATCACAACATTTCCTTGAACAATTCCAAACATAGAAGTGCTAAATCAACTCAATCAACTCAAATAGGACTCAGACTCGCTTGACATCTCGAACTCGAACCTATAGCAGACCATCAACAATTCCCCCCTTGTTGGATAGAGGGTGAGAAGTACTCTTCATCACTGCAGGACTGTTCATCACTTTGGAACATATTCTTCGATATGACCTGTAAATATTCTTAGTTATTTTTGTCCAATCCCAAAAAGAAATCCATCCGAAATTTACCTTCTCTTGTAGTAGACTTCTTTCTAGAACATTTATTTGTATGATGATTTTGCTTTCCACAATGCTCACACGGGTGAAGATCAAAACACCGATATTTCACATGTCCAGCTTTGTTACACTGTTGGCATCTATCAACTTGTTCTGGAACAACACCGTTTAAAAGTCCAACACTTCGAAATTCTATTGGTTTAGTGAAATCTGGAATGTGAAAAGATACATCCAAAATATCCTCGTTGTAACCCAAACTCATTCTGTGTTTATTGTTTCTAATATCTTCCCATGGTCTTATGAAAGTTTTGGGAATAATAGGCTTCTCATATGAAATTTCAGTTGCATCCAAATTTTCTTTTGAAACCACTGCATTAGTCTGATCGTTTTCTAACTGATGATCAAACTCAAACAAACTGTTATTCTGAACAAGAATAGGTTCAAACTTCTTCTTTTGCAGTTCTTCTCACTAACTGGGACTCTAGTTCCAAGAATTCAATTTTTGCTTTTCACATTTTACAAATATATTTGGATTTCAAAGAGCGTGTCCTTGCTGACTTAAACACTGTTATGAACACTGGATGATATTAAACTGCGTAATAACTGCAACAAATCATCGAATTTGGCCATTTTCTCAAGCAGTCAACTTTGAAAAAGGGGTGTCGGCTACCATCGAAAATGCACCTAATATAAACAAATTTACTATGAATTAACTGAGTGTCGGGTTCAACTGAAAATGCACCCATTTACAAATAAAATTCAAGAATAAAGAGATGAATAATGCTATATAGCTGCAACTACACAATTATGAACTTTTATCTTTACTCCATGCAATGAACACCATGAAAACTCAAGTTTTTTGTGAGTTATATCCAATATGCATGTCAGGTTTCAAATTTATCAAATAGTGACTTGCTCAGGGTCGCCAACCCATGGAAACCGAAATCATGTTCACAACCTCCAAAATACTGAAATCATGTTCACAACCTCCAGAAATGTCTCCTAAAATTAGCTTTAAAAAAAAAACATATCTTTCAAAATTGTCTCTATAAAGATTTGAACTTAAGACCTTCAACAAAGCAAATAACTATATAAACTTCACCAACCACATTGTCATTTTCCATTCTTGATTTTATATCCATAAACTCTACCTCCAAAAATATCTCCCAAAATTAGCTTTAAAAAAAAACCTTTCAAAATTGTCTCTATAAAGCTTTGAACTTGAGACCTTCAATAGACCAAATAACTATATAAAATTCACTAACCACAATGCCATTTTCCCTTCTTGACTTTATATATATCCATAAACTCTGTTATTTAAACTTCAACAAAAACAAAATCAAAACTTGATGTCATTCCCCAGAATCTCCTTTCCTCCACTTTCCACCCATCAAAATTACTCCATTTAATGAAAATAAGAGAAGAAGGGCAAGCCTTACCACTTCTTTTATCTTGGCTCCTTTTACCTAAAGTTGTTTTTTTCCTTTTACGTAAAGTTTGTTGGTTGATTTTAATGTTTTTAATAGTGAAGTTTACATGTGAACATTATGGCAACATACTGAGAGTTACTCCTTACTCCTCGGTATTTTTATTCATTTCTCAATTTAAAGAGAAATTTAATAGCTTTTTCAAAAATTAGCGTTCACATTAGAAATTATTATTTAAATAATTTTCAAATTTCACCACAATTTAATGTGAATGTCATTTCTTCCATGCTTACTGACTTCTTCGCATAGTCAGTTACTCACTGGTATGATATTTCGTTGCAAAATTCTCACAATCACCTTCACACTCATTGCAATCTACATCCAATCAATATATAAAGTGAAAAAATCTATTTTTTTTTTTTTTATCTAATCATTAACTGAACGATGAAATGAAATTCGAAATTCGAAACAACAATTATACATATGTCATTGGCACATGATCAGAAAATAAGAATGGTGTCTTATGCCGCAACTGCAACTTAACCGACTCTTAAATCCAGGACAACCAAAAAATTAACCACTCTTCAATTAAAAATTTAATTCAAACCACCAAAAAATATATATCTTTCATTTTAAGTATCCTTTGGTAAAAACTTTGTATCCTTCAAAAACCTTTTAGTAAAAACTTCGGTTTGCAGTAAATGTAAATATTATCCTTCAGAAAATTTACTTACTCTGATTAAACTCGTATCATTCAAAAATATTTCAGTAAAAACTCCAATTTGTAGTAAAAGTAAATATTATCCTTCAAAAACTTTACTTATTGTGATTAAACTCTTGTTTACTGTCATAAATGTAAATACTATCCTTCAGACATTTTACTATGATTAAACTCTTGTTTACTGTAGTAAATGCAAACACTATCCTTCAAAAATTTTACTGTGAATGAAAATACTATCTTTCAGAAACTTCATTGTAAGTAAACTCCAGTTTGATGCAGTAAATGCGAATAAAACCTCCCAAAATTAAAATAACAAGCAACCCTTGGGTGCATGGAACTTAGAATTTTAGCAAACAATCCAACAATTACTTAGTATTGGAAATTTTTATTGAGAACAACAAGAACTCAAAACTCCAACATGTATTCTAACTTTCAAGGATATGTTAAAAAAAACTTTATAACAATGAATTTCTCCAATCTTCTTTCATTATGACGGAAAGTTATAAAAAACTTACAAAGTGTCAATAGTTTGGGTGTCCCACTCGGCTAACCTTTTGTTGCATTCAACTATCCTCACAGCCTTCATGCTCTATGTTTCCTTTATGCCATAGAATTCAAATACATGGAGTTTAGAAACAACTCAACCAAGGCTCTTCTTTACGCTATAGACTTCAAATACATGGAGTTTAGAAACAACTCAACTAGGGATCTGATACCACTATAAGGCACACGAGATTGGAAACCAAATCAAATGTATATTAATCAATCTCAAAGAATTATGTACATGTTGTACATATAAATACATATAGGAAACAGTTGAATTAGTTCCTGGGAGTTCTTGGACTCCAATACCTACCCAAATTGACCCAATATTAATCCCGAGGATTAGCTATATAACAAATTCTTCTCCTGGAAGTTTTTTTCCCTCCGCCCTATGAGGCTCTTGAGGCCCACCTTGTGTCTCGAGATGAGGAATCATGGAATATTCATCAATGTGAGGTAGAAACAACATCCAAAGTAAGCACTTTCTTTGATAAATGGCAAGTTCAGTATGTGGAAGGTGAGATCTCAAAGCCAAATCTTGATCTTGCAGATAACAAACAGGGTTTGAGTGAAAGTTTCAGAATGTGCCTTTCGTACAAGTAAATATTCTTTCTCCTCTCCGCTTAGTTTTTCCTTGGATATTTTTGACAGAGATGTTTTCAATCACAAGACATTCAAACTCTGAAATACAGGGTTAACCTCTCATTTGAATTTATATTTGTGTCAGGAGATGGGATAAAAGGTATCCATCTTCAATGGTAACTGTTGCGAGGGTAATTTCCCCCGACAATGAGAAATTTCCATCCATTTCCCTACAATGTCTTTGATACATCATGTACATCCTTTGTTTCTGTGGAAGGAAACCCTAATGATCTGGAGAAATCTGTAGGCACCTTTGTGTTAATTCTTGCCATTAAAGCACTTCTTGACAGTGGAGGACTTGATTTCCATTCCTTAATATAGGCAATCACCCCACATTCTATATTCTTGACATCTCCCCACATTCCTTGGCGGACTCCAATCTTTGCAATCTCCCATGGGATTCCCATGTCTTCGTGATGAAATAGGATCACCTCACAGGCAGACAATTGTCCATCTCCTTTCCTTGCTTCCACTATCAAAATATAAAGGAAAATTTAAACAACAAAATATGTAAGTACAGGGATCTGACAATTAAAGACTATAAACAAAATTTGTTGCAGAAAAATCACCAAAGAATGCAATAGAAAATACCTGCTCGAATGCACCAGCTGGAATAGTATAGGTCAACACGTTTTGGTTTGTTGTGTCTTGGGAGTGAAGGATACGGTACACCCTGGCAGCATTAACCCCAAAATATAAACCAAACTTTAAAAATCTATTAAATAAAACAAAATGTTTAGAAAATAAGAGATCGATTTTGTTAGGATATTCCGACACATAGGATATAGTTAAGTTCAACTTGGTCTAGTGTAGAGTTAGGTAAAGTGTGTTTCTTTACCGTTGTACATTTTGTAACTTACAATCCGACGGTCACGATATGTAGTGATCCGACAGTTCATTCTCTCCTCGGTATTACCGACACTTGATCTGTGGCTTGACACCCGATTGGTCCATGAATTCTATTTAAAGCACATGGAGGGTCATTGTTCGAGTAATCCGTGCATGAGAGAAGCTTATGTAAATTTTCATTCTTTGATTAATAAATTGCCTGTAGTAGCCACGTTGGCGCAGGCCGTGGACTGTTTCCCTCTTTGAGGGTTTTAACCACGTCAAAAATACTAGTGTATTGATCTGTGATCTGGTTGTGAGCGGTGTCCTTTTGGTGTTCTTTCTGAGGAACTTACCCTGTAAATTCCTATATGGTATCAGAGCTATTTGAGGGCCGCGTCCGTTGGTGATCCAAATCTGAAGCCGGTAGAACTGCATGTGGCTGTCGTTTCCTAGATCTGCTGTTTCTGACTGCTTTCGGGCCGAGAGGACTGCTCTGTTGCGTTCGGAGCATCTGTTCCAGTGAGGAATCCCTTTCGTTTCACGCGAAAAGGTTTCCGGTAGCCCTAGCTGCGTCATTTTTCAGATCGGGAGGTATACAGTGTTTTTGCAGTTTACTGTTATTTTCTCTCTGCTTATTTCGGTTTCGGTTTATTTACCCTTTTTTTAACTGGGTCTATACCTTTCATTTCTGTGTATGCTCTTTGCCCTGCGACTCTGTGCGATCTGGGCAAATCAGAAACAGAAAGGAAGAATTTTTCTCATGCGTATGCTCTTTTCCCTGCACCTTAGTGTGATCTCGGAAAATCAGAAACATTGAGAAAAATATTTAGTTTTTCGGCTAAAGCTATCTTTGAGATTTTTTTTAAAAATATCTAGTTTTTTTGGCTAAAGCTAACTTCGAGCCGCAAGGTTCGTTTTTCTTTGCATATTCGTGTTGGGTTTTGTGTTTTGTGTTTTGTAGGGAAAAAGAGCTTTCTCAAGGCAAGCACGCAAACCAAGGCCCCCCCCCTTCTCTCTCTCTCTCTCTCAAATTTTTTGTATAGATCAATTGGTTCAAAGCTATTTTAAGAGAGTAGAGGTCTTGGGTTCAAGTCTCCATTTTGTGGGGGCAGATTTTTTTTCATTCCCGCACATTCGTGCACTTTGCCGGCAACTTCAACAATTTTTTTTTTCAAAAGCCATAACTTCTTCATCCGGAAGCCTTTTTCAGAGCCGTTTTTTTTAAAATAGCCTAATTTTTCGAGATCTATCCATTGGAACACTTACTTTCAGCATCTTCAGCTTCAGTTTTTAAAAAAAAATGGAAAGTCCATGCCAAGTCATTCTTGACAGCACTAACTACTTCCAATGGATAGCCTACATGGAAGATTTACTTAGAAGTAAAGGTATCTACAGAATAGCCACAGACCAAGAGAAGAAACCAAAAGATGAAGACAAGGCTGCAAAATGGGAAAATAGACAAGATCAAGCACGTGGTTTGATAGGGATGTCTATTTCTCCTGATCTTAGATTCCATATTGCAGAACTTGAGACCCCTCATGAAGCATTGGAAAAAATCGCTAAAGTTTTTGGGATTAAAAATGAAATTAGAGCCCATCAACTTGAAAATGAGTTGCTTACTTTGGATCCTAATAATTTTTCTTGCATTGAAGATTTCTTGTCCAAATTCAAGACCCTTAGATATCTCTTGGAAGGTGTTAAGGTTAAGAAAGAAGATGGTAACCTTATTTATTCCATCCTTACTAAGTTGGGACCAGCCTACTCTGTATTTGTTTCCACTTTCCATTCTACAAGGGAAGCTTTCATTTGTCAAGGAAAAGACTACAAGGCCCCTTCCTTTGACTCCTTTTGTGATTCCTTAATAAGAGAACAAGAAAAACTCTTACACCTTGGTCTTCTTAATCTTGGAAACTCTTCCACGAAAGCGTTAGCCGCCCAACAGCAACCAAATTCAAAGAATCCTAAGAAGTCATATCCTCAAAAGAATGGTCCTAAACCAACTCAGCCTCAAAATGAAAGATCATTTCAGCAAAATGATAAGACCAATAAAAACAAATGGAAGAAGACTGATCGACATTGTAACTTTTGTAATCGAGATGGCCACTTAGAATCTAAATGCTTTAAGAAGATGGAAGCCTTGGAAGCCGCAATGAAGAAACATAACATCCATGTGGAGCCTACTTCAACTTCAACTTCCGGAATGGCACTTTCTGCATGTCGTTGTCAATCATCTCAGTCTGGTTATGCATTAAATGTATCTTCTTCCTCTCATTCTCATGAGTGGCTCATTGATTCTGGAGCCTCTTATCACATGGCCAAAAACCAAGCCATGTTTTCTTCTTTAAATGATTGTAACACCAAAAATATATATGTTGGTGATGATAGATCTCTTAATGTTGTAGGGACTGGAACTGTTCATCTAGACAATGGTCAGTTTAATGATGTACTATGTGTTCCAACCTTATCCTGCAACCTTCTATCTGTATATCAGATAACTCATTCAGGTGAAGGTAAAATTGTTGAATTTTCACCTCATGATGTTGTAATCAAGGATCTAAAAGATCCTAAACAGATTCTAGCTACTGGTCTTGCTGATGATTCCACAAGGTTGTATAAGTTTCACAACTTTGGGTCATCAAATCTTCCCTCAGTATTTGTTGCTCATAATGATGAAGTGAGCAAACTTTGGCATGAGCGATTTGGTCACTTAAACTATCGCTCCCTTCAGCATCTATGTAAAGAAAATATGGTGACAGGTCTTCCTATGGTATCTTGCAGAGATGGTGTTTGTTCCGGATGTGTACTCGGAAAACATCATCGGGACAGTTTTGACAAACGTGCCTCTTGGCACGCCTCAGCCCCTTTACAACTTGTGCACAGTGATTTATGTGGTCCACTTCCCGTTGCTTCATTCTCTGGCTGCAAGTATTTCTTAACTTTCATTGATGATTTCTCCAGACGCACTTGGGTATACTTCTTAAAACTCAAGAGCGAAGTATTTAACACTTTTTTGGCCTTCAAAGCCTTTGTTGAAAAACAATCTGGACATCAAATTCTTAAGCTAAGAACTAATAATGGTGGAGAATATGTTAAAAACACATTCATCAAATTTTGCACCGAAAATGGAATTCAAATGCAACATACTGTTCCATACACTCCACAACAAAATGGTGTAGCTGAAAGGAAAAATCGCACCTTAAAGGAAATGGCTAATTGTATGCTGCAATCTAAAGGACTCAGTCTTAGTTTTTGGGCCGAAGCAATTAATTGTGCAAATTATATAATCAATCGCACTCCTACTAAGGTTCTAGAGAATATCACTCTAGAAGAAGCTTGGAGTTCCATTAAACCAGATGTAAGTCACTTTCGTGTTTTTGGAAGTGAAGCATGGGCCCATATTCCAGATGAAAAGCATAAAGCTTTAGAACCTAAGAGTGAGAAATGTACTTTTGTTGGATATTCTGAAGATGTAAAAGGTTATAGACTTATTACATTTAAGTCCAAAAATGTTATCATTAGAAGAGATGTAAAATTTGATGAAAATAAATCGGCCTGCGAGCCTAGTCCGGCGGATGTGCCACCTCTTCCTATCTCTTCTACTTTTGAAAACATTTCTTCTTCAGATGATGAAAGTGAGGATGATAATCCTCCCCCACCTTCTCAGGATCCTCAACTTCCAAGATGGGTCCGTGCTACTCGGGATGCAGCAGGTGATCTTGCCGGTGATCCTACAGATCAGCGACGTACACGTTCTCAGTTTGAAAGAGCCTCTTCTTTACTGGCTCAAGCTCCAGTAAATCATGATCCTGACACTTTTGCAGAAGCTTCAGGCCATCCACATTAGGAAGCAGCTATGAATGAAGAATATCATTCATTGTTGGCAAATGATACATGGGATCTTGTTCCTCTACCAAAGGGACGCAAACTTGTTAGATGTAAATGGGTTTACAGAACCAAGTATGGACCAGATGGGAAAGTTGATAAACATAAAGCTCGTCTTGTTGCTAAGGGATTTTCACAGGTTGAAGGCATTGACTACACTGAAACCTTCTCCCCTGTTGCCAAAATGAACTCTATCCGCCTTGTTCTTTCCCTTGCTGCCTCTTTAAAATGGGAAGTCCATCAGATGGATGTTAAATCTGCCTTCTTGCATGGGGACTTGCAGGAAGAAATCTATATGGAACAACCCATTGGCTTCATACAAACAGACTCCAGCCTTGTTTGTCGACTTAAGAAATCCCTTTATGGCCTCAAGCAAGCTCCTCGGGCTTGGTATGCCAAAATGGATAGCTTTCTTTTAGAATCTGGCTTTTCTAGGTGTTATTCTGACAATACTGTCTACACCAAGAAAGTGGGCAACTCTCTTATCATCCTTGTTCTTTATGTTGATGATCTTATTCTTACTGGTAGTGATCCCAACCTTATAAACCATGTGAAGTCCAACCTTAAAAAGAAATTTGAAATGACAGACTTAGGACACTTACACTATTTTCTCGGTCTTCAAGTCTTGCAATCCAAGGACGGTATTTTCCTTTCCCAGTCCAAGTATGCTTGTGATATTCTTCGTCATTTTCACATGGAAGACTGTAAGCCAGCCCCTTCTCCCTTTCAGTCTGGAGTCAAACTTTCAGTCTCTTGTACTTCTCCTGAAGTTGATGCTACCTTATACCGTCAACTTGTAGGAAAACTCTTGTATTTAACCCATACTCATCCTGACCTTTCCTTTGTTGTTGGCCTTGTTGCTCGTTTTATGAAAAACCCTCGTGAAAGTCATTGGAAAGCAGCTAAAAGAATACTTCGTTATGTTCGAGGTACAGTACAGTTTGGGATTCATTACAGTGCCAAAGCAGCTCCTCTATTAGTTGGTTCCACTGATTCTGATTGGGCTGGTGACCCTGATGATCGGAAGTCTACTGGCGGTTATGTCTTCACTCTTGGTTCAGGACCTATTACATGGGCTTGTAAGAAACAGGCTGTCATTTCTCTTTCGTCAGCAGAAGCAGAGTATCGTGGTGCCGTGGAAGCTAGTAAGGAAGCCTTGTGGCTTCGTCAGATCCTATCAGAGTTTGGCTTTGAGCAGCAGCATCCAACCACACTTTGGTGTGATAATCAAAGTGCCATTCAGCTATGCAAAGATCCAGTCCAGAATCAGCGCAACAAACACATTGAACTACACGTGCACTTCATCAGAAAGCTCATTCATGACCATGTTCTTGAAGTGCAATATTGTCCAACAGATGATCAGGTTGCAGACATCTTCACAAAGGCTCTCACAGAGGCGAAGTTCACTAAACTTCAATATATGCTTGGAGTTCAGGAAGTTGTCACTAAGGGGGGATAGGCTCTAGTGCCTCCTTCCTTCTCCTATTGTGTCATATTTGTAAATCCTTCAATCCTATCCCAAGTTGTTCTTAAGGGGGGATGTTAGGATATTCCGACACATAGGATATAGTTAAGTT
The DNA here is from genome assembly GCA_031772625.1 of Pinus tabuliformis. Taxonomy (NCBI): domain Eukaryota; kingdom Viridiplantae; phylum Streptophyta; class Pinopsida; order Pinales; family Pinaceae; genus Pinus; species Pinus tabuliformis. The sequence goes on from CM062810.1 coordinate 137,738,042, forward strand.
CAACTTGGTCTAGTGTAGAGTTAGGTATAGAGTTAGGTAAAGTGTGTTTCTTTACCGTTGTACATTTTGTAACTTACAATCCGACGGTCACGATATGTAGTGATCCGACGGTTCATTCTCTCCTCGGTATTACCGACACTTGATCCGTGGCTTGACACCCGATTGGTCCATGAATTCTATTTAAAGCGCATGGAGGGTCATTGTTCGAGTAATCCGTGCATGAGAGAAGCTTATGTAAATTTTCATTCTTTGATTAATAAATTGCCTGTAGTAGCCACGTTGGCGCAAGCCATGGACTGTTTCCCTCTTTGAGGGTTTTAACCACATCAAAAATACTGGTGTATTGATCTGTGATCTAGTTGTGAGCGGTGTCCTTTTGGTGTTCTTTCTGAGGAACTTACCCTGTAAATTCCTACAAATTTCATTTCACTAATGTTAATAGAGAGTTAGCCAGATAAAAACACCTTGAAACCACTCTAATATCATTCTCCTCTCTGCTTAGTTTTTCCTTGGTTATTTTTGAGAGAGATGTTTTTGATCACAAGACATTCAAACTCTGAAATACAAGGTTAACCTCTTCATTTGAATTTATATTTGTGTCAGGAGCTGGGATAACACGTATTCATGTTCAACAGTAATTGTTGCGAGGGTATTTCCCCATCAATGAACAATTTCCATCCATTTCCTGCAATGTCTTTGATACATCATGTACATCCTATGTTTCCGTGGGAGGCAACCCTAATGATCTTGAGAAATCCGCAGGAACGTTTTTGTTAATTCTTGCCATTAATGCACTTCTTGACAATGGAGGAGTTGATTTCCATTCCTTAATATAGGCATTCACCCCACGTTCTATATTTTTGACAGCTCCCCACATTCCTTGGCAGACTCCAATCTTTGCAATCTCCCATGGGATTCCCATGTCTTTGTGATGAAATAGGATCACCTCCCACGCAGACAGTTGTCCATCTCCTTTCCTTGATTACACTATCAAAATATAAAGGAAAATTAAAAAACAAAATATGGAAGTACATGGATCTAACAATCAAAGACTATAAACAAAATTTGTTGAAGAAAAATCACCAAATAATGCAATAGAAAATACCTGCTCGAATGCACCAGCTGGAATAGTATAGTTCAACACGTCTTGGTTTGTTGTAGCCTGTGTCTTGGGAGTCACTAATGTTAATAGAGAATTAGTCAGATAAAAACACCTTGAAATCACTCTAATATCATTCTGTTCTCACACAGATGCTTCCTTTATGAAGAAGCACATTGGCCAAATTGTTCATGAATAGTATTAATCACAAGTTCAATCCTGAAATAATCACTCTCACAATCAACTTTCTATAGATGTGAATGCATCTAGCGAGATATAACACATTGACCAAATTGTTCATGAATAGTATTAATCACAAGTTCAATCCTGAAATAATCACTCTCACAATCAACTTTCTATATATGTGAATGCATCTAGTGAGATATACACACAAAGCTTGATGCAGGAGCATCCGAACACCTTAGTGGAAAAAATTTAGAGAAAGAAGACACGTGGACAATCACATGGACAACGAGGCCAATCTTGAACAGAATTCGGTTAATGAACTAATTTCAGTTGAAAATTCAATTAAAATTGAATGTATGTATAACAAGTTATTAAGAATTCATTAGTGAATCAAGAAGACGAAGAGAAAAACCTGTGCGTGTGAGAGAGGGTAAAATGTAGTTGCTGGAGAATTCTTGATTAAGGCTGAGATGCCTTAAATTGTAATATGAGTTTGTAAATAATGAAAAATGCGTTTTTGTGAATTTATGTTTGTGTATCTTTTATTTGAATTGTTTTCCAACATTTTGTTTTATTTTCTGGAGCCATGGGTTCGTGGCATTGCTGATGTTGAGCCTAGGAGGATGGGAGTGTGTGACAGTCGATTTGGGGTTTATGAAGGAAGGCGCTTTCTAGACGAAAGACGTCAACCTTTTTGAAGGTCATATGATAGGAGAACATCTGGTTCTGCTTATGTACGATGTGATTCTAAGAGGAATTATAGCGAAGATGATGCTTATTTTGATAGGCGAGCTCGACCTTTAGGCAGATCTGTTGGAACTATTACAAGACGATCCTCATATCGGGATGATTATGCATATCAAGGGGCTGGATATGCTGAGAGCATGCCTCCACGCAGGCCTCCATACCCTGAGGATAGCTACAGTCGTCGCATCAAATGGAATGTCAACCTATAGTGATGGACATATCCGTGATTATGCAGGAGTATCTGGGCCCAAGCGTCCATACTCAAATGTGGATGATGATCTTTTCTGGGTCTGCAGGAGCACGGCAATTGCGGCTAAAAAACAACCGGCAATTTTCCAAGAAGAAGGTAAAGGCGAAGTCAATGAAAAAAAGATTCAGGTGTACTGGCCCCTGGATAAAGAATGGTACTCTGGGAAGGTAAGGTTGTTTGATGTGCAAACAAATCGGCACCTCATTGTCTATTATGATTGACAACAGCAGCAGCTTGATCTTAAGGAGGAGATGATTAAGATTCCAAATGAAGTCGACAACGTGTTTGGGGAAAGTTAAGAGGTTAGAGCTGCCCTGCTTGAAAGTGGTAAAGATATCGACACAAAGGAAAGCAAGAATCCGGGGAAGCAACAGCAGCAAAGAACCTTGAAAAGAAAGTTCGTGTGGATGAAGAACGATGAGAAGTTTCTGATAGGCTTCGTGGGCCCATAACCCACAGGCCTCAAGAGCAATTTTATTGGGGAATTGGGATTTTGGTTCACCCAAGAATCTCATCCCCATCAAAGCTCAGTATTATGTTCCTTATATCTCATTAAAATCAAAATGCATGAAAACAGATAATTTGCAACAAGCGGCAAGCAGTTTCACAAGATGCCATGTGGTTGTAAAGCCCACACTTCTATTTCAATTGAAGACCAAGTCATTCAAAATGTACAATAGTTTTGATCTCAGCATGCTTAGCAAGAATATTTGTAGTTTCTCAGAATTGTTATCTTTAACATATTCCAGATGCAAAAATGAAAACATTTCCAACTAAATAAAGAAGGTGTTATTCATTAATAAAAAAAGAAAAAGCAAGCATGCAGCCTGGAGGATATAAATAATGATGAACATGATTTGGTTCAGAATCTCAGATTGCAACTGCAATAGAGACCAAATAGAAATATTTTCCCTAATGTTTCTTGTATTTGTTTAGGAACCAAGGAATGTGGGGAGTTGTCAAGAATATAGAACGTGGGGTGAATGCCTATATTAAGGAATGGAAATCAAGTCAAGTGCATTAATGGCAAGAATTAACACAAAGGTGCCTGCATATATCTCCAAATCACTAGGGTTGCCTTCTATGGAAACAGAGGATGTACATGATGTATCAAAGACATTGCAGGGAAATGGATGAAAATTGCTCATTGTCGGGGAATTACCCTCACAATAGTTACCATTGAAAATGGATACCTGTTATCCCAACTCCAGACACAAATATAAATTCAAATGAAGAGGTTAACTTTGTATTTCAGAGTTTGAATGTCTTGTGGGTCATTGCCCACAATTTCCACTCTACTGCACCGTTGCCAAAACCAGACTTCTGGTCCCTCCTCTAGCTGCTGAAAAGTCTGCCATGGCTACAAAACTGAAGTTGTGGGTGCACGTTCATGTGAATGAGGAAATTAAGAGAATGACGAAAACCACAACCTCAGAAACCCTACCTCCATAAAATAAAATCAACAACCAAAGAATGGCATTAAAAAAAACATGGAATGCAGAGAGAAAATGGTAAGGAGGAAAGATAATGCAATTTCAATCGAAGATTACCTCCCAGTCTGCTCGAACAGGCCTGAAATCATACATGGTAGGAATGGCGAGCTCCTCAATCGTTTGAGGAAGTGATAAACCAAGCAGGGTAGGGAGATCCCTGGCCTAAGGCCAAAACCTTGATGTTGCAGAGTAGAGCCCTGACATACAACCAGCTAAATGTGAAATTGTCCAGAGAACCCTGCAGGACATTGAATTTTTTATCATAAAATCGATCATCAAAATAAATGTATGGTGATTATAACAAGATTCATTATAGTATAACAGTGGATTTGAAAAGGGTAACAATCTAGACATCCATTCCACCATGAAAACTGTGTGGAAACGCTGCATGAAAAACAGAACAACAATCTCTTCAAACCACCCACCCTCAAAACCCTAAATCAGACCTAATTCCACTCACTTTCTGCTAATGGAACCAATTTCATCCCAAATCCTCCAAATTCAAGAACAGTTTGAAACCCCTTGGCGATTTCAATGCCGAGAAAATGAACTTAACCTGCTGAAAGTTCTAGGAGAATATTCAAACCCGTTAGAAAGTGTTTGGTGCATGAACATGTTTTGCATGCATAATTGGAAAAAGGGTGATATGTAAAGTCATTGTCAGATAATGAAACTTTTGGCACATTTCTCACTTTCAATACTGCAGTGTATTTATCTGCCAGTAATGTTTTGTTACCCAAAATGTTGATGTGCATTTCTGTCTTTGAAATTTTTACACCTTGAACATTTTTGTGCTCTTCATGACACCATTAACAAGACGTCCCAACAAAATAGGTATCTGTGTACCGTATTAAAGCAAAGATGGGTGGTTTTTGTTGGAGCAGGTGTTAGTAAACAGAAACATTGCTAGATTTAACGGATTTAAGAAATATATGGGGAGCCTTGGATTAACATGGTCATTAATAGGAGTGCAACAATCTCCCCCCTCAACGCGAGCCAAGTGTGTTTCCAATTCGAGATCTTTGGCTCTGATACGGAGTCACGATTGCCATTACACCAAAACCCTCAAGTATTAGGTGTTAGTAAACAAACACATTGCTAGATTTAACAGATCCACTAGACACATCAGTAGATTTAACCGATCCACAAAACACATAAGAAGCTTTAGATTAACACCGCGGGGATCACAACAGTTTTAATATGTCCCAGCGAGAGACTATAATATAGCGTAAAACTTGCACTCGATTTTTTTTTCACAGGAATTAACGTGGACTTCTTGCTTGCAATATGAATAACAAATTTTATATTTTCCAATTTCTAAAAATAAACGAATTTTATATTTTCTAAAAATAAAAGGAGTTTGACAAAATAAATTCAATGAATTTCTAGTTGTTCTCGATTGCATTATGAATAACTGATTTTATATTTCCAATTAATAGAAAAAAATGGAGCTTGAAAAACATTTTCAATGAATTTCTAGTTGTATATGCAAAGTTTTGCAGTAACCTTTCACTCATGCGTTGTAATAAATTGTATTTCCAATAATAATGGCCATGAATGGTGATTAGAATATTCATTTTGAAAAAGGACCCTTTACTGAGTTTAACCAAAAAAGGTATTGAGAACATGTAGTCACTGCTAAAGCCTTCAAAAATAATGGATGGTTTAAATTTAGATTCAAAAGGTTATTAATAATATGTAGAATAAATGTTTCTTTGTCCATACTACTCCATCTTATTACTCATTTACCATAATTAAAAAAATAAATTAAATTAACCCCTCATAACCAATGATCCAGCAAGATCTAACAAGCGTTCTTTCAGATACAAAGAGCTGCAAAGTGGAACAAAATTTACTTAAACAGAGAAAAACACAGTACAAACAAACTCCTTTTTGCAGAGTGTTCATATAAGCAGACATTCATATCTTATCGCTCTTCATTTATTTTGTGGAGATCCCTGAAGGAGGTTACACGCACATACATTTGCCATGCAGGTTGCAGAAACCCGAGGAGAAATTAATGAGTTCACAATGGTGAGTACAAGCATATAGGTTCGGACACCCATATGCCATGTGTTTCGTCTCCACCATACTCATATTCATGTTTTCAATCTGGAAGCTCGGATTTACTACAGTCATTTTGTAAAAATATTTATCTTTCTGTTTCATATTTATGTGGTTGAACTCTTGCACCAGAGAAGCTGGCTGCCACCTCGCGGCCTCAGCTGCTAAATTCACTACAAACACAGTCACAGTCAATCAGCAATGGATCAAAATTCACTATACGCACAGTCACAGTCAGTCAGCAATGCATCATATTGATTAATATTTATGTTTATGTTTATAGAAAAGTGGTTTTCATAAATTAACTATATTGGTTGGTTCGAAACGCCAGATCAGAATTTTCAATATGATTTTTTCAGAAATTTTTTTTTATACATTAAATTATATCTAATCTTTGTGAAAAAAACCAATAAATTTATCTATCCTTATCATTTCATTTTAATTTGAAAAACTTAAACATTGATAAATATAAATAGATACATACATGAAGACGAAAACATGAGCAACATTAAGACGGCAAGAGCAGCCTGCTTCATTTTTTTTCTCTTCCTCCTCCTCACTCTCAGAAAAAAAGAATCCAACTAAGCAAAGAATAACAAAAACCACTCTTCACAAATCAGTACTCTTCCCAAATCTTGTGCAGACACACAGTAGCACTCTTGTAGTTTAGAAAGAAATCTACAAGCACCATACTTTATATATAATCTACTAATTTCTTCTCCTGTTTTCTTGGTGAGATATGTCACCGTCCACCAGATCTCCAGTTTCAAAGCAGGAGGTTGTTGTCCCACTGGATTTTCTTGATGAATGGAGCAGGAATTTTGATGAATGGCTGAAATTGTTTTGCCATGAATTTATACTTTAAAAATCTATTTACGAGGCCAAAACTTTGGAAATAACAATTTTTTTTATCAAAATTATCATTTTCACGACAATGTCTGCATGATATATTCGTCGGTTTTTAGATGGTGGGGAATTTTCCTATAAATTTATTTTGAAAATCTATTTACGGGGCCAAAATTTTGGAAATAACAATCTTTTTTTTTATCAAAATTATCATTTTCACGACAATGTTTGCATTATACATTCCATGGTTTTTAGATGGTGGTGAGTTTTTCAATAAATTTATTTTAAAATTAAATTTATTAAACATAATTTCTTTATAAAAATATATATTTATTGATGATAATGATAATGGTAATGGTTAACTAGACCAAACTTTGGTTTATTAGAAAAATCTGCAACAACTACGGGTTTGGTGTCATTATACTTCTATGTGAATGGCGTCGTGTCCCAACATATGGCCACATCGAAGCAACCCACAACTAGGGATTTGAACATGTCATTTTTTACTTACATTTATTTTATATTTTCAAGGGTTTGTAAGGTAGGTTGGGTGGAATAAAATGGTTTATGATTTAATTTCAAGTTATATAATTTTTTTAATATTAAATGATAAAAAATTATAAATTAATAATATGAGTTTAAAATGGATTTATGTTGGTTTTTTAAAGTAAATTTGTTTTTTTAAATATTGTTAAATATATTTGTAATTTTTGTTGTCTTATATGTACATATAATTTTTTTTTGTTGTCACTTATTATTATGCTTAAGTGACAACATCTACCTAGTTGTGGGATGTAGAGTGTAGAGCACCATGTTACTTTGGGTGTAATAAAAGCAATAATTGTTCTAGTTTCATTCATAAATAACAAACACACACACACACACACACACACACATATATATATATATATCTTCATTATTTTCTACTTTATTTGTGAGAGAAAAATTGAACTTTTTAGTAAACCAATAAAAATTTATAGTTGTAGATGTATTAAGCATTAAGCATTCCTGAAAACTATGAGCCCACACTGAAGCAGAAAAATGCAGGGATATTGAGTAGAAGCAAAAAAAACATAAGTGCTACTCAAAATGCACAAGCAAAAAGTCTCCTCATTACATAAAAACTATTTTTCTAATATAAATAAAAGTATCACTAGTGTCAAAATATCAAAAACCAGTGGAGCTGATATGAAGCATCTAAACAAATAAAGTAAAATGTAACTCTCAGAACTCAATGGAAATATGATCCTCCCCTCCTCCAATTCTATTATGGGCCAATGGCCCACACTATTTTCTAGTTACAAAATAACTAAATAGATATTTTTTCCATGACTAACTCATATTTAAAGTAAATTATTATTATTATTGCTATCATGTAATAAAATTAACATCCTTTTATTTGATCCAAGTGGATGTTGGTGGCCACCCACCTATCCCACTTGGACCCCCACAACTGTCTCTTTCAGTTTTTCAGTTTCCTTAATTGTAGCACAATTTACTATTTTTAGCAATTTTTCGGGGCGTGAACTTCTGTAGCCATTTTGAGGCCCTAAACGACGTTTTTTGGGAAATTTAGGAGCAAAATGTGTCTCTTCCCAAAGTGGTAGTCCTCGGATAGATCTTTCTAACGAGCTATTGTGCGCGTCAAACGAAGATCGTATGCCAAAGTTATGACCTTGGGAAGTTGATGTACCAATTTACCCGAAACGGGGCCCATAGTTTGGCGTTTCATCTCCTAGGATTATGTTTTTGGATGTTTAAGGTTTTCCATTGTTTTCAACAATAAATAGGCTCTCAAGCCTCATTATAACATAGTTCAGAGGCACGTAGCCGCCACAACTCTTCTTAGAGATAAGCTACCATCGCCCTAGCTGGTTGATTTCCGTTTCTATTTGTAAGCATATTTCAGTACTTTACATTAATGAAATGAAGTATGATTTCTGCTGCATCTCTGTGTATATGGGTATTTTTGTATTTTGTTGCGTTCTTGTTTAAATCTGGATCAGTGGTATCAGAGCGGTCTGCTTTTTTTTTTTTCTGTTTTTCTTTGCATGTCCCGAATGAGGTCGGGATATAAGGAGTTAGGGCTTGAACTGGTCGAACCTTTGCAAGACCAACCTTGCAAATCTCGACGATCTCTCATGGTGGATGAAAAGAAAGACAAGGGGCAGTAGATCCTATCAAAATCTTGTTCGAAGAAGCCCTCGAGTGATAAAGGAATGCAATGATGGAAAACTTCACCAAGATCCTTCAGCGGCTACCTAGAGGCGACGCATCGGCTTCCAACAGTTACTTTGGAAATGCCACACCCTTTAAGGTACAAGTTAATTTTGAAATCCCCATATTTGAGGGTCAGATAGACGTAGATGCCGTAGATAAATGGTTAAATCTGCTAGATGGGTATTTTTTTGTTCATGATTTTTCCAGTCGGAAAAAGATTATTTTCTCTCTTCTCAAAGCAGCCCCCCACATCAAGGACTAGTGGGAAACCTATTGCGAGAAGAAGGATGAAAGTACGGGCTCACTATTTTCAGCTGCACCAACTTGGAATTCATTCCTGGATGCCATCAAGGAGTAGTACTACCTTGTAAAAGCTATGAGGACAAATACATAAAGTGTACCATGCTGCGGTAGGGAAGGGACCAAGATGTGCCAGAGTTCACAAACATTTTTCATACCCTTCGCACACAGTTGGGTATCAAGAACTCTGAGTTGTATTTGGTACTCAAGTACCACGATTGTCGACACAAGTACATCCAGGACGAGATGGAGTTACTAAACATCTTTTCTCTCAACACGGTGTACCGATATGCTGTCAAAATCGAGAATAAGTTTAAACAAAAGAAGCGAGATTTTGGATTTGTGAATCCGAAGAACAAAGGACAAAGCCAAGGCGGGGTGACCCAAGACAACCCGTCAAAGCCGCAAGAAAAGAAAAACACCCCGAAGTCAAAGAAGGACACAGGAAAGTGGTGTGAGTTCCATAAGAGCCCCACTCACAACACAATTGAGTGTCTGACCAAGCAGTCACTGGTGGCTGAGTTGAAGGCTTCCGAATCAGATGCATGTTTCGACCCTGAGTCAAAACCAAAAAAGGGGAATGACAAAGGGAAGCAAATCATTGATGCGGAGCCCAATGCCACTGGTTCCACCGCCAAGGTCCAGAAGAATGAGCCTGAAGATCGAGAGGAGGGGGAACGTCTTTTCCACTCACAGATGTGGGTGAAGGGTTCACCGCTGCAATTCATTGTTGACATTGGGAGCCAAAAGAACCTCATTTCAACAGAGGTAGTGAAGCGGTTGGGCCTACCGACTACACCACACCTACAACCATACAGTATTGGGTGGCTTCACCAAGGATGAGATCTTCGAGTCTGCCAGCAGTGTCGCCTTCCCTACAACATCAAGTGATGAGGTATTGTGTGATGTTGCACCTCTTGATGTTTGTGATGTAATATTAGGCCAACCATACTTATGGAGGCGACATGCTTTGTATGAGTCAAGGCCTCGCACTATTATTCTTACTTTGGGTAATTCATTATATACCGAAGGTAGCCCCATCTACTGCCACCTCTTTGATCTCTGCTAAGAAGGGCAATAAGATCATCTCCCAAACTAGGAAATTTATTTTCTGTCTGGTTTGCTCTCAACATAAGGGGAAGATCGTAGCCACATCCATGACCCTTGCGAAGGGTTCCTCCACACAACAACAGTAGTAGCAGGTGGATACAGTCATGAAAGAACACAAGAACATCTTCTCCCCACCCACAGGGGTACCATTGCACTGTCAAGTCAAGCATTCATTCGATCTGACTCCCAGAGCACCTCTACCCAACGAGCCGATATATCACCGCTCCATTCTGAAAAATGACAAGTACAAGAAGCGACATGGTCCTTACACTAGTACCAAGGTTGTGGGGAACAATGCTTTGGAGCACAACATTCCCCCATTCCTTTGCTTGCACCGAGTGTTCAATGTGGACCACCCTCTACCATGCTTCCCACCATTACTGGACACATCAGAGATTGCAGAATAGCTCACCAGGGACCAAGTTCAGCAGATGGAAGAACTCAACGCAATGGGGACCATTGCTTCCTAAGGGGGGAGGAATGACCGAGGTAGATGTTGGTGGCCACCCACCTATCCCACTTGGACCTCCACTACTATCTCTTTCAGTTTTTTAGTTTCCTTAATTGTAGCACAATTTACTACTTTTAGCTGTTTTTCAGGTCCTGAACTTCTAGAGCTGTTTTGAGGCCCTAAACAACGTTTTTTTGGGAAATTTGTGAGCAACATGGATCCATGGACTGATCTTTCTCTTTCCAAAGTGGTAGTCCTCAGATATATCTTTCTAACGAGCTATTTTGCACATCAAACGGGGATCGTATGCCAAAGTTACGACCCTAGGAAGTTGATGTACCAATTTACCCAAAACGAGGCCCATAGTTTAACGTTTCATCTCTTAGGGTTAGGTTTTTGGATGTTTAGGGTTTTCCATTATTTCTCAACAATAAATAGGCCTTCGAGCCTCATTGTAACACAGTTAAGAGATATGTATCCACCACATCTCTTCTCAGAGATAAGTTACCATCGCCCTAGCTGGTTGATTTCCATTTTTGTTTGTAAGCATATTTCAGTACTTTACATTAATGAAATTAAGTATTATTTCCGCTGCATCTCTGTGTATATGGGTATTTTTGTATTTTTTTGCGTTCCTGTTCAAATTCGGATCATTATTTCTAGTTCTATTTCATCAAAAATCTAAATTTAGTTTTATTTCAACAACAAAAATCTAAATTTACTCTGGACTTAAAGTTTGGAAATTTATGTGGTAAGTTTGGAAAATTGAGTGGTTAAATGATGAATATGACCATCCATATTTTTTATATTGATGAGAAAGGGACCAAAAAGAAATAAAAATGTGTAGAATAAAGAAATTTATTTTTGAAAGAATTTGCACTTCATTGCTAGGAAAAGATCAAAGTAGAGGAGGATTGAATTGGCATCAGTTGAAATTAGATTGTCATCATGGGACCCTGTAACTTAAATTAAAATCCACAAATTCATGTTCTAATATACATATGATATAATCAATTATAAGAAATACATAATAGATAACAAATTATACTTGGCTTGAATATGATGGACATCCATAGACTTGAGAGTATTGGAAAGCATTGGAGTATGAAAGAATTAATAATAATTCTCCTCTAATCATAAGAAATATGAAGACTAATATTCCTTAAAGGTTTGAGTGGTTTAATCCACTTTCCATTATTTTGGAACATGTGGGTGAGGTGGTTGGGCACAATTAAAGGGTGGAAGAATGTGACATCTACTCTTTCCCATGCCTTCACGCAATGATGCAATAGGTGTTCAAATGCACCCACCAATTCCTCTACTACAAAAGAACACATAGAAAGATGTAATTATGAATATGTGGGAAACATAAAAAACACTCGTGATATAGAAGGAATTGCAACTAGTCTCTAGATCCATCTTAATCTTGGATCTATTTGTTAGAATATTTAATATATTGAGATGTGGGGGGGGATGGCGAATCAATTTAGTGCATTCATTCTTTCCAATAGTTATTTGAACTATTAGAAAAGGAACAATACATCATATGAATAGAAAAACTAACATATAAACAACATTAAACCACAAAATAAGAATAAACATATAAGAGAAACACATATAGACACCAGATATAAGTGGAAACCCATAAAGGAAGAAAACCACAAATATTTGTTGTGATGTAAAGGCAAGCACCCACTTACTCTTTTACATCAATTTTTTTTTTGTAGGATTCTACCTACAAGAGGCTTCAACATTTCTTTTCTTTGGCACGTTACAACTTGTTGGAAGCACCCACTCCCATTTCATACATGCTCCAACTTGTTCTTCTTTAGGATACTATTTGAAAGGAGGCACCAATCCCTTGATACATGAAAGTTTTATTTTGTTGGCTTACTTGGTCTTTAAGTTCTGAAACTTCCTTCTCTTTGACTATGTTTTGTACTTTGTCTCTGCACATTTGCAACTATTTTTCTTATCTTCTCCTCTATCTTAATTTTTCTTATCACTTCAACTACACTTTCTTTTTGTATCTCTCTCTTCTATTGGGTAAATATCGTACTAGGTCTCTCAAAAATTCACTCAACTCTTAATTTTGTATTCCAAAAATCCCTCTTATAAATCTTACAATCTCTTTGTATTCCAACAAAGGGATTTGAAATTGAAAATTTATCTCTTTTTATTCTAACGTTGTCTCTTTGTGGTTTACCTATTAGTTTCTCATTCTTCCAAATGTTAGGGATCAAAATAAAATAATGAATCTCTAAATATTCAAAAAGAATAACATAAGAAAACTCCAATGACTGCATAAACCATGCAATGTGATTATTTCTCAAACAAATCATTTCTCCTATCTTCACTATTGTTTTTGTAAATTCATATTCTAGGAAGCGAGGAACATTACCATCAAAACCATAATCAACTTCAATATTATCTTCTAAAGCTTTGCTCATTAGATAGTTACCAAAACCCATGCTCAACATTTTGTTACTATACTCAAAGCTCCTAAACAAGGATGGTTTCATTTCATGAGGTTGATAATATTTCATAATGACTAACTAGTTCTACTCATTTTATTATTCCTTGACCAATATGTGGCTAGAAGCATCAACAGGTCGATCATATATCATCAAGTTTGTGCTAACATCATAATTTGTGACTAGAAGTTGATTTGTTTCCAACCCTAGGAAGCCTGAGAAGTGTTGTTTCTCAGCATCATCAATAGTGTGAATATCCAAAGCGATATAATCCTTTCCATTAGGCTTAGAGCATGATTTATGGCCCTTACGAATATTTTGTATCTCCACTTCATTGTCAAAAATTGGTTTTGTTTTAGCGACTACAACCACCCTCCAAAATCTGCCTTAACTTTGTTTTGGAGCCTCCCTTCCAACCTTCACAGCAACATGTCTTGCTTCGTCGAGTACACAAGCTTCATTGTTTTTCTTGCACAAAGGCAGCCTGTCGGTCATAGCTCGATGCATTCCCTTCACAAGATGATCACCCGGACTTGGTCCAGCTGGAGGCTAAGCAGTTCCCCCAAGAAATTGCGCAATTCTGGAAGGAAACCAGCCTTCCCTCCAGAAATTGCACAATCCTGACTAGCCTCCAGAATTGTGCAATTTTGGCAGTCAACACTCACAGTGAAAATTGCGTAATTCTCCCCAGCAAGGTTGCTCAGCCCAGAATTTGTGCAAATCTGGGCAGAACTCAACTACTCTGCCCAAAAATTTCACAAATCCCCTGGGCAACCAACCCAACTCCAAGCCAGAAATGCGCATTTTCTCCCAGCAGTTGAGCAGTCCCTTGCATGTGTAGCTGGGTTGACTGGTTCCCTCCAGGACCGAGAAAAACTGACTTGCATGCATGGGTTGCTTCTCCCAAGGTAGCATGCAAAGGAATACCTTGTTTTAGGGATCCATTTTTAGTTTTTGGAGGTTACATCCAAGGATCATTTCAAAAACCTCCCACCAAGTGTCGCTTTGCCTAGATTTGTGGCATGCACACCACAACCTCGATGTTATCAAAACTCATCAATTGCACATCGTAGAGCTCATTCCTCACATCAATCTTGTAGCTCTGACATCCTAGATCACATCTAGGAGTTGTCGGTACACTCAGCTTAGATGTTTTGGGGTAATCCCACTTTCCATGACTTGTGTTTTATTTATAGCGCTTTTTGTGTTTCGCTTCGTATGAACACACTCTGCTTGATTTCAGTGAGCACTTGTTGTTGCTTTGATACATTTTAGAATGTACTAGCATCGTTTCAGTTTTGGTCAACATCTCACTGTTGTCGCATGCATGAAACTCTTTTTCACGAACAGTCTTTGATTCGGCAACTCGCCTCACCCACATGCATGTTGTTATGTTTTCTAAATCTGTCATTCACCATTTGCATGCATGATAATTCACTTCTGTGTACATTCAGTATCACCGTGCATTCACACTCACATTCGCGTTTAGTTGCCCATCGACGAGTTTGGGAAACCTTGGCCCAGACTCTACCTTCACTGAGACAACATTGCGGAATCTGGGGAAGGAAGGCTCTGTCTTCCTCTCTAGAAACGCACATTTCTACCCAAACACTATTCTTCAGGACTGTTTTGCACATTTCTGAGGGATAGTGACGGCTGGCCGAGAAAATTGTGCAATGCGGTCACTGAGCTTGAAACCATTGCCAGCTGGGATTGCGCATTACGCAATTCCAGTAATCATTAGCCAGACTGGACTCTGCATTGCACAATTCTAGTAGTCAATCAGCCTCCCAGTGGCCCAAACTGTGCCTTGTGCAATCTTTGCACTCAATCTCCTGACCTCCCAACCGAAATTGCGCGACCTTCATGATCAGTCACACAAGTATGTTGTAATTCAATTCTCAAGTTCATTTTGGTTTTCGACTGACAAATTGCTTACCATGAATGTTTCCATGTCTCCGAGTATCACAAGTGTTCATTTGGCTCTTAGTAACACAAGTACAATGGTTTCCAGGAGAGCAAAGTCAAAGACACCGTTCATACCACACTTGGGGATGCAGTCGATCAAGTGTCCATGAGCTTGCCTACTCACAAAGACATCAAATTGTTCATAGGCAAGGACATCAAGATATGAAAACAGAAGCATCACAACAAGTAGCATCATGAATGGAAGCATACCAGATGCAACAAACACGAGAGGAAGGTTGTTGACAGCACAGAGGCGGAACAAAGTTGCAAGCTCAAGCAGAGCCATTGGGGATGAAAGCAACTTTGGAGACTTAGGCTACGAGGTGATGACACGACATGAAGATCACACAAAGACAGAGAATGGAATAAAGAAGGAGTTGCATGTGCTGAAGCAGCAACTCAAGAGAGAACATGGAGCTCCAAAGACAAGCAAATGAGTGCAGCAGGAATAGGAACAACAAGGGGCGCAACATACATTCATGGATGAAAATGCGTCTGTACAAGTTAAAGGTCCATCACAACAAGTGGCACGGAGTAGACATGGTGAGCAGTGTTGTTGGTTGCATGCAATGGATTTAACAGCATGCATGTCATTGTGCGCACACGTGCGATCCAACCCATTCATCACACCAAGGCGAAGATAATAAGGAAGTCCAAATGGAGTTGAACATGTAATTCAACAAGTTGATGCACATGAACTCCAACACACACTTGAAAATTAGCACGAACGCTATGCATCAGTGTGTTTCCGGTTCAACCACACCCAAGAAGACCGTGCACATGTTAGCAGATGAGTTGGATGAAGGAGCCATACCAATGACCCGAATGCAACAGAGGCAAGAGTTCGCTTCAACAAGATGTCACCATCGAGTGCATGCACACCATCACAAGCATGTCAAAGAGTTTGTCTCACCTCAAAGGACCAAGTTTCAATGATGTCTTGCATGGCTTGCTCAATTTGTTTTGTCTCACATGAGCACATGTGCATTGTAATGTAACGTCATGTTAAGTGGAAGCTCAAGTGTCAATAGCTGGATGTAACATTCATAGAGTAGATGAAGAGTCATGAGGGTAGATGAAATGCCACAAAGGGGAATGGCAACGGTCACCCCAACCTTTGCTATAAATAGAACCTCATAACTCATTGTAAAGGATTTTGGTCGGCCAAGCTTGCGATAAGACTATCTTGGAAAGAGCTTGGATAGTATTGTAATGAGCCTTGGCTTCTCCACTGCGCAAAGCTAGTACATCTCTTTGGAGGAGCAGACATATGTGGCTATAACATTCCACTATTGGGACTAGTAGTTGGACATGGATGTATTGTATGACCAGAACTTACACTTCTTTATATAATAAAAGCCAACACTTTTCATGCATATGTTGTATTGTATTCTAGCTATCTTGTTTACTCTAAATGGCATATGTATGTTTTTTCTTATGCATGCATGTATGGACTATTTTGTATGAGTATGTATGAATCTTTCTTAAATGTGTTGTTGGTTTAACCATCACTTTGGATTGCTTGCTAAATCTCTTTCCAGCTGGTGATGCATCTTTGCTTGTGTGTTCCCTTCCAAGCCAAGTACTATTACAGGTTTCCAAGGGGTGCCCTCATCTCAACCCCATGTGTTAGAACCTCTCATGCACCTTCCTTGACTCACTACAGTTATCACACCCTTGCTACCAACATAGTCATATTACTTGCCTCTGTACGAAATCGCGATCAAGACATTATCATACGACCCACTATTGGGACTCCTACACCAAATGGTCTGAGGTCTAATTGGGACTTCTTACTGGGGAGATCCCCTTACATGTTGGCGGGTCCAACACTGTTAACATTTTGGCACTAGAAGGAGGGCCAGATGACAAGTTGAGTCCTCACTCTTTTTTGGATCTCTCCATCTCTATCATGACTAACTACCGAGTTTTGTTTCTGGAGTGTATTTTTAGAAATTATATATTACGGAGCAATGGAACACAAAATATTGCAGAAATATAAACACAGAAAACACACAAAACAAGAGAGACACAAATATACGTGGTTCACCCAGTTTGGGCTACATCCACCCTGAACAGCCAGTCCTTCCTTTCTATTATCCAGCAAAATGAAGAGACACAACTACAGCAAATTTGCTATAATATCCTCTATTTTCTCTCACAGTCTCACCTCTCTATTTCTCGCTCACAGAATACACCTCTATATCTCAGCCTCCAATACAAATACCCTCATGCAAAGAGAGGGGTTGCCTTCTAGGGCAAAAAACCCTAAAGTAAACATAAGTTCTACCGTCAGATCATCTGCCTAATGAACGGCCCAGATTGACTAGAAATTACTATACTTTTACAAGGCAATTTTACATTTGTTTTTAGCTTCGGGGGTGCTGCCCCCGAGACCCTGCCGGGGGACCGCTGGCCCCCGGACCCCCCAGCCGGGGGGGATGGTGTTGGGGGGAAAAGTATCTAATGCAGAATGCCTCTATCCCTACTCTGAAGGTGATAGTACTCCAGCAACAACTGAATTCAAAGCTATTCAAAGTTTCTTCTTTATGAGATGAGAGAGGGAAGAAAAGGATGATCTACTAACCGTTATCTTGCGCTTAATAGTCGATCCAGTCTTCACTCCTTACCGCTTGCTCCTAGCTCCTTGCCCTTTCACCGACCCAGCTACACACAGATCCTGTAAAAGCACAAGAAAAGGAAACTACAAGAAGCATACATCCATAATCGATTATAGGATTAGCATAAATCAAATGTACAAACATCTATTCATCATAAAGACACATGCACATAGAAGAATCTCGAATACTTTATTGATAATAGAAGTAAAGTTCTGAGAGAGTTACAACCACAATGGGCCCAATCCAGCAACACCTCCCAGCTGAAAGAAATCTCCTCTTCACCTCCTTCAAGCAAACACCCAATAGCTCTAATCACAAACCAACAACACTTCCTTACTTGCACAAAATTCCAGCCTCCCTAGACCTCATGAGAGAGCTCTATATATAGGGTTTTGGAGAAAGGATGAGTCATCTTGAGACTGGCCTGAAGCTGACTTGTGTCCTCTCCCACTTTAGTTAATCTTCAGTTCTTGAGTCCACTTGGAGAATCTTGCTTCCACTTGGAGATCAAGACCCTCTTACTCATCACTAGGAGAATTCCTTGACCCAAGTGTCAGTTTGGAAGCTTCCTGGGCAGTTGACACCTTGCAGAATGACTGTGCCACTTGGCCAATCTCGCCCAGCGCAGGTAGCCTTCATTGATTTTGACCTTCAGCGCAGGTACAAGGAGGAGCAGTTGACATTCAGCGCAGATGCTCAGTGGAGCAGCTGACATGATCCAGAAATAGCCTGTTTTTGAGTGTTTTTGAGCGGAGAACTGATTTTCAGTGCTGTGGTTTGCAGACCTTGTTCCTCTAAGGGTGAGAACAACATGTTTAGGGACTTTGGATCCCTCAGATTATCGACATTTCATGCTCCATGCTGTTAGGCACAAAAATGTCTATAACAGTTGCCCCCTAAAGTATGAGGTCGTTTATCGGGTGAAATGCTTTATTAGGAGGATCCGAAGTTCATTCAATCGGCTGAGAGGTGCCCTGTAATAAAAATACAATACAATACATTATTTTTCATTCTGCTTTCATGATCTAGCTGAGGCGGGAATTCCCATGCTCAGCTTTATAAATTCATTTTGGTACATATAACAGATGACCGTCTGATGATAGACTGATAATTCTCTGCTGAAATTATCATCCTTTGAGGAGGATGATCATCTGCTGTAATGATGTACATATCAAATGTCTTTATATTTCCTGAATATATATCGCAGCCCGGATGGATGAAACTAGATCCGGGGTCTTCAATATCGTTCGATCTTCACTCTAAGTACAAGTCGATCCATGTGAGAATTACGCTGAAGTCGAACATGGAAAGACATCGCTTGATTACCGGTCAATGATGTAAACCGTTAACAAGCGCGAGAGGAATCACCAATAATGACAATGACCCTCAAGGTACTACAGTACAATTCACGTGGTGTGAATAAAGGACTTGGCGTCGAACACCACGCAAAATCTTCTGGTCGAAGGTCATTGATGTATACCTGTCGCCGGAAGTGAGAAACTTGCCATTGAGGCATGCAAGCTTCAAAGTACTGGGGGGGTGTTCCTAGATCAACTTCTTGGATAATGAGCTGAAGTCGACAAGAAGCGATCCGTCAAAAGAGGGCCTTAATGAATCCCACATCAGTGACACGGAACGGAGCTAATGATTTTAGTGGAGGTGAAAACAAACTGTGAGATATGATTCAGGGTGGCGATCATGGGTGGATGAACATATAACGACACTAATGTGATGGATCGGTAGCATTACCCCAAATATGGATGGTTTGGCGAGGACCATGGTGATGAGACCGGTGAATGAAACAACCCAACCCGATGTGGTACGAAGGACAAAGTGTCATGTTCAAGAGCGACTTGCTACCATCAAAGCTTCGAGGTTCTCCCAATTTTTCCCCAGTCATTTCTGACCAGTACCTCTTTATTTTTGTCAAGCTTGAGGAGGATAACATATGCTTGTTCTATAACCTGCCCTTCGGGCAAGCCCATCGCTATGTTTTAACGAGTCTAGCGATAGGGAAACTCGTTCTCGTCTAAAGACAAGTTTGTCGCTATTTAATCATTTTAACGAGTCTAGCGACAAAGACAACTCGGTCCTTTTCATTTTTAGAGAGTCTGAAAAGGTACAGAAAGTTAACTCCAAAATTCCTTTTTTGTCATCTAATCCCTTAAGTCCGAAAAAGTATAAAACAATACAAAAGGGATGAATTTTCGATAACTTTAACGAGCCGAATAAAACAAGCGCTCGACCTTTTTGTGCAATAATCCCTCAGGTCCAAAAAGATTAAAATCTAGAGGAGGGATAGCTCTTCCGGTCCTTTTAACGAGCTGGAAGGCCAAAACTCGGCAAACTTTTCATATTTTACGAGTCAGATGAAAAGCGCTCGAAGAAGACTCGTCTTTTGAGGAACGAGTGATAAACAGGGATAGCAGCAGATTCCAGGTACAAGTTGGAATTTTCCAATCACGGCAGTGTCACAAGGATGGCTAAGTGGAATCACTCTTCGCAGCTGTTCCTCAAAATGGGTAAACAATCATATGGAGGTGAACGATAGGCCAAATGGAATGGAGGTGGTGGGTGCAAACACGACCAAGGCTTTTATGGCTAATAAATTTACGATCACAATGGTTATTTACCGGAATAGGTTCTTTTTTTAGATAAAAATGAGCTTAAACTCTGGAGGAAACATTGCTCACTGCTTATATTTATTTTTTAACGAGCATGAAGACCGCGTTAAAACTGCTCGGATCTTGCGTTTATTTTTTAACGAGCATGAACTTTATGCTAAAACTGCTCGATATACCAGTCATAATATGAGAATGTCTCCTGAAAGATCCCATTTTTTATAGAGCTTGCACCTTACCAAAGCTATGCTCTAAATTTGGCAATTTTTTGACCTTTGCCCCACATCCTTTCTTTATGCAAGTTTGGAAACGGCTAATCCTACGAGTTTAAAGGGTTAGACCTACAGGTTTAAAGGGAGGACCTAAAAATTTAAAAAATAAATAGTCGTCCCTTGCTTGCACTCCAAAAGGTTTGCATGCCCTCAGGTATAAGGTAAAATTTCAAGGCTGCTCCTACTTATCCTTCAAAACATTTGTCTTGATGGGTGAGGCTTGCCTCTTTCTGGTTACCCAAAGAATGGTTTTATTCGCTGCCGCAAATGAAACTCTTTCTTCGGCGATGTCTATCATTAGGTTACTCAAAGATGGTTACTACTTGTTGCAGCAAAGGGATCCCCTTCTTTGGAGGCTGCCCCTACTTATCCTCTAAAACATCAGTTTTAATGGGTGAGGCTTGCCTTTTACCCAAAGATGGCTACCATTTGCTGCCGCAATAGAATCTCTTTCCTTGGCAGCCTACCTATTTAGACAAAGGTGAATGACTAAAAATCATCAAACACATAACTTTGACAAAAGAGTGTTGTTCTAGAACAACCCCTCTTCCATCCACGGACGGGGTACGGACTAGTCATACTTTTTCGCGGAAATTCTACTTTATACCCAAGGTTTCCTCTGCCCGAAGCAGACCAGGGTGCATGCCCCCTGGGTTCCAGTTCTATCTTTCCGAATCACTCGCATTCATCGGGAAGGAGGACTGGGGGTTGAGACCTTTCTTGGGTGAATAGACCATTGAGGGTTGGTATTTGACTATTTGCGATGCGTGATCCCGGAAATGAAAGTTGGTCTACGAGCTTGACCATCTTTCCTTCGTGTGGAAAACACATTACTCTAAAGTGTGAGGAGACTATAGCTCCCATGCAATATATATAGTCTCGTCCAAGGAGTAGGTTATAATCCAAGGGTCCTTGAACGACCATCACGTTCAAATTAACGGTCTTCCCTTTCAATGTAACAGGCAAATTGGGGAGGATCCCTAATGGTCGACTGGTTCCTTTACCGAAGCCCGAGAGATTTCTCATCTCAGGCAAAAGCGCCGGGGAACCCAGTGCTTTCCAAGCAACAGAGGAAAGGATACTCACAGATGCCCCTTCATCAATGATAGTTCCAGCCATCACCATTCTATAAATTTGGACTATGATTCTGAATGGTATACTGGCTGGTAACCGGGGTCTGCCCAGTTGGTTCCAATCAAAGGACACAACCAGGTTGCTTGGTGGTGGGACCGAATACACGGCCGGATACGATCCTGACGATGTTCCTTCCTGCGATAAAGGAATGGGCGCATTGCCCTGATGCTCATCAGAATCTGTGTTGACGAAAAGAATCTGGATGGTGTCATCCTTATTCTCTTCCGTGAGGGTGTCATTTGAAGATGAGTCTTCAATGACGGTGTCATTTGAGGATGAAACCTCTGAATGAAGAACCGGGTCAACTGCCGTATCGACCTTTAGACTTTCGTCTGGTCTGGATTCAGTAGGTTCATTTTCAATGACTAACGCTTCAGCTGACCACTTGAGTGGGCCAGCTGTATTTTCGACCAACGAAGGACTTGGCACGAGTTTTTTGTATCCAGGAGGAAGTATTACCGGAGAAACCAGACGATCTTCCAAAACTCTCTTCGCTTCGTCTAAGAAGGGACAACGGTGGATGGCATGACCGCCTTCACACAGTCTGCAGGGGGATCTTGCTCCCCCTCTTTGTCTTGCACCTTCACTTTCGCTGGTTGACGGTAAGCAATCAACATGGCTCTCAGAGGTTGATGCTCCCGAATTGTGCAAACGAGGTGACCAGTCCCTTAGTATCCGGGGAATACAGGGACAATCTCTATGGAAGTGGTCTCCTCTACATATGACACATGGCGATTTAGGCCCGGTCTGTTCCGTGTGTGGGTTTTTGTTAGATGTCTTTTGCTTGCCCCCAGTCGCTTTAGGCTCCTTCTTCTTCTTCTCTTTCTTCTTCTTTTCCTTCTTCTCCGTGGGAGCTTGGCTTTTGCCAGCCCTACCTTTTGAAGATGAAGGATTGGAGGAAGGGTTAGAGGAAGTAGAAGGATGGTGGGATGCTCTAGACTCATCTAACTGTTGACTCGACTGCTAAGGAACCATGGTGTTCTGAACTACACTAGTTGAGAATAGCCAAACAGGCAGGCCAATTGTCAGTCCTGGAAGCGACAATGTGGCCATGTGGGGCGCATCGACTTATCCCCAAGAGGAGAATGGACTAGGACTTCCATCATGTGGAGTTCCTTGGTTGGGGCGTTCCATGTTCTCAACTTAAGATCAACGCGGGAATAGGAGGTGATTATGTTCCGTTTAAAATAAATTTTATAACGACGCTTAGACACAACTTGCTTTTTCACTTTTTAAGAGTCGAGAAAAAGCTAAAGATGACTGTAGTCTCCTTCGATGTTTTAACGAGCCCGAAGTGACAAATGCTCAGATGGACTTTTTCAGTTATAGAGTTTGAAAAAGGCCAAAAGAAACTGCTCTGGAGTTCTAGGCAGAGGGTGTGCCAAACTTTTCGCAAAACCACAGAATACGTTTTACGGTACGAGTGGTCGATCTTCGTGAATGCTGTGTTCATTGCATTGCGATCAGTAGGGCGGCCGACACGGTTTCCTATGGATAAAGGCTTTGATCCTATAGGGGTCTCCCAATATATACGCGACGGTACGTGGGAGCACAAGTCCATATTGATACTTATCGCTTCACCGTGGAGGAATCACCCAACCACTCAACGCTAAGATATCACGTTTAACGACGCCAGAACACGTCTCTAGCTTAGACCTCTAGATGTTTGTGTTATGTTTCAATGCGTTGTTATGTAAATTCAATTTATTTTAAGGTTGATCTTGTTTAGCAGTTTGCCTTTATGGATCACCACGAGATGTATAGAAACACTCCTGAATGCAATCTAAGATGATAAGCAAGCTTTTCAATCTTTCAACTTTGAAAACCTTAACTACTGAGGGAGAAGGAAGGTAACACCTTTTCACACAGATCATAGAGCACACACTAATGCACTTTCCTAAATCAACATGCAAACTGTCATAATGTACATGCACAATGCAAGTATTTCTTTTCTCTTTCTTAATGTTGATGAAATACAAAAAAGAAAGCTGTTGTATAACTTCGAATTCAATTTCAAGCGAAAGCAAACAAGTTTGTCCAAAAAAATCGAAAGACACCTTACGATTCACTTGTTTCGACACTTAGAAATATATAAATTCAAACCATATAACGAAAGCGACAAACTCAATCAGCTATGAACAACAAATAAGCTAAATCTTAAGATCAGAACGACACTCAATCACAGGTCTAGATCTAAGAGGTCAATGCAAGACTGGTTCACTTTCGTTATGGGAAACTATAAATGACACAAGAAATACAAAAGAACAAATATAGTTTCTTTATACAACTGAGGCAGAATAATGACAAAGGAAGATGGTTTCAGATAGGCCTACTAATTGGCAGCAAACAACAAAAACAACAGTGAAAACAAATCAAGACACAGCAGGAAACCCCAGGAACTCAAGCCAAGACTGGTCCAGCACAGGTGTAACAATGCCTGTTTGACCTTCAGCGCAGGTAGCCCCTTCGGGAACTGCGCTGAAATGCAGACTGCTAGTGTACAGCATGCAATGAAGAACGAGACTTTCGTCCGTCTTGGTTTCCAGGTCACAGATTGCTCAAAAATTCACAGTTTTTGCTCAAATCAGAAGCTATCAGTCAAGGACACACTAAGGGATGTAAAGGAGGATGAAAAGCTATCACTAAGAGCTTATTAGAGTCCTTGTGGATCAGCTCTTCAAATCATAAACTTGCTCAGAAACTGAGCCAGAGTAGCTGCCCTCTACTTTGTGTTTGATAGATTCAAACACAGTTCGATTCGGTACTCTCCTTGTTTATGAAATGAATAGCAAGAAACACAACAAACTACCAAGATACGATCCCCAGCGGAGTCGCCATTTTGTTGGGGGGAAAAGTATCTAATGCAGAATGCCTCTATCCCTACTCTGAAGGTGATAGTACTCCAGCAACAACTGAATTCAAAGCTATTCAAAGTTTCTTCTTTATGAGATGAGAGAGGGAAGAAAAGGATGATCTACTAACCGTTATCTTGCGCTTAATAGTCGATCCAGTCTTCACTCCTTACCGCTTGCTCCTAGCTCCTTGCCCTTTCACCGGCCCAACTACACACAGATCCTGTAAAAGCACAAGAAAAGGAAACTACAAGAAGCATACATCCATAATCGATTATAGGATTAGCATAAATCAAATGTACAAACATCTATTCATCATAAAGACACATGCACATAGAAGAATCTCGAATACTTTATTGATAATAGAAGTAAAGTTCTGAGAGAGTTACAACCACAATGGGCCCAATCCAGCAACACCTCCCAGCTGAAAGAAATCTCCTCTTCACCTCCTTCAAGCAAACACCCAATAGCTCTAATCACAAACCAACAGCACTTCCTTACTTGCACAAAATTCCAGCCTCCCTAGACCTCATGAGAGAGCTCTATATATAGGGTTTTGGAGAAAGGATGAGTCATCTTGAGACTGGCCTGAAGCTGACTTGTGTCCTCTCCCACTTTAGTTAATCTTCAGTTCTTGAGTCCACTTGGAGAATCTTGCTTCCACTTGGAGATCAAGACCCTCTTACTCATCACTAGGCGAATTCCTTGACCCAAGTGTCAGTTTGGAAGCTTCCTGGGCAGTTGACACCTTGCAGAATGACTGTGCCACTTGGCCAATCTCGCCCAGCGCAGGTAGCCTTCATTGATTTTGACCTTCAGCGCAAGTACAAGGAGGAGCAGTTGACATTCAGCGCAGATGCTCAGTGGAGCAGCTGACATGATCCAGAAATAGCCTGTTTTTGAGTGTTTTTGAGCGGAGAACTGATTTTCAGTGCTGTGGTTTGCAGACCTTGTTCCTCTAAGGGTGAGAACAACATGTTTAGGGACTTTGGATCCCTCAGATTATCGACATTTCATGCTCCATGCTGTTAGGCACAAAAATGTCTATAACAGATGGGCCCCCCCAGACCCCGCGGGGGGGACAAGTCCCCCCCTCACCCCCCCGCATGGAGGGGTGTACAAACTTCCTGGGGTATACATCCGGCTGAAACAAAGACCTCTGAACAATCATGCTCCACACACAACATGCATGTCTTATGAAAATGATTTCATCATCTCGGAAAAGCTCTTGGATAACTTGTCTCATAAAAAATTTGATGGTGGAGGCTACGTAGCCTTGGTTAGGCATGCGGTTGGTGTTGTAGGCTCATGCGAAAGACATGGATTCTTTGAAGAATACATCAGTTGCGTGCTATTTGTCTACACGCTTCGAGGGCACCCCATGCACTGATGTGCCACACTGCCCGAAAAATATATTCATTCTCTTGCTCATCTTGTCGTAGAGATAGACTGTGGTTTCAATCACTTTAACTATAAAGCACTCAACAAAGAAATTATGGAATTACGAAAAGCACCCAATAAATCCGTTGAATAGTTTTACACACGCTTTTGTAATCTTGCATACCGATTCCCCGAAGATGGTATTGATTGGGAATTTATTGATGGAAGATTTCAGTATTTTCTTCACATATCTGAACCCTTCTCAGTACACTTCGGTGATGGAGCTGCACAATCACAGGCAGGCACAATTTTTGTCACAAGTGACTGTCTTCCTTCACCTCTGTTGATGCAGCGAATTTTCGCTATGCCAACAAGGGGAACTAACCCAATCACAGGCCCCGATTAGATCTGCTTTCATTTGGAATGGCTAGTTCCAACGGGTTTTAAAGGATCCTGTAAACTGTTATAGGTGTTGAAAGATTTCTCCCTGTAGGAAGACTTTAGTTAAATCAACAAAAGAAACAGCTAACCAATATGTATTAAGTCCTATCTATACTAATTCTACCTACTTATACTAATCTTAACTATTTTAATCTATCCTGTAGGAGCATAATAAAAGAGATTAAACATCATATATAGATTCCAAGTCCAAATGAATCAATTACTGAGTTCACAGATGCATAAGATTGTATTAAAGCTTAATTGCAATCTAATTATTAATACAAGAATGCACATTCATGTTCATACAAATAAACTTGCAACTGATGTTTAATATAGTTTTGAATTGGGGACCACTCATGAGTTAACCATGATAAAGAATTACATTCAAATAACCAAGACTAGTCATAAGTTGTATCGTTATCAATCTGCACAAAGCAAAACACATTTATATTTATGCCAACAACAACACCCTGATTCTAAACACATGAAAGAAGAGGAAAATAAATATGAAAAAGGCTCCTTATTGACCCAAACAGTGTTCATTATTAGCACAATAAATCAAAAGTTGTTCTACCCAAAAAAAAAAGTCCCCTACCCATCTCCAGAGGTAATAATTATGCAGAAAAGACTGACCCTCTGTCTCCCCCCCCCTCAACTTTCCACCTTCTTGCTCTTTTCCATATACACATTAAAATATACAGACGTAGAATCGATCGGTGAAACGACTGACACGTAGAGGGCATATCTGCTGGAGCACTTCATTTCTTGGGGAAATGAATAGATGTTGATTAAAATAGAATGACTATGTGTTATCTCTTCGCACCTGTATTGAGCGGACGTTATTCCTTATTATTTTCCGAAGGAAACTGAAGACAATGCGCTCGTCATCCCACATCTGGCACGATTGAAGGTGTGTTTGGAGGCAATAACATCTTGATGGATCAGCGTTGTCATGAGTGCTTCCTCTTGACATAGAGCGTGCCTCCATTATGCACTATGGTGGTTCGTATCCCTTTCTTGCAGAGTATGTCTTTGCAATATCGACATCGGTGGTGTAGAGGTGTTGTCTTGATATAAATTGCATTTATCCATTATTGGGTCCACTCGAACTTTCCTTTCTTCTCTTGATCCTCGCCTGCAAAAATAGTTCATATTAGCTATGATTATGAGAAATATGACAAACATACCCACAAACAAACCTTGCATTCAGTCACAATATCTATTTAATCTCACAAAGCAGAGCAACTATAATTATTAAACCACTGAACCTGTTGTAACATGTATTATTGTTGCCCATAATATTCATTTTTATTTAAGAATCACTTGACAATGCTTCAAAAGTGGAACATTCACTCTATCGGATTTTCTTTTAAAAACTTGGACCATAACACTTTATCGGAGCACATGGGAATACACGGGAAAACCTGCAGCCGAACCATAAGGCTAGACTTCAAATACTATACACCTAGATCTATAATTATCGTCGGTTTCGCTCATCGCCCCTTCACATATCGCATGTCGCTTCACTTTCTCCGATTGTCGATTGCGATTTGTGATTGGCTAGACCCGAAAATATATAATTTGTGTTTAATAGTCCCGACGGGTCCGCCATATCGCATCGCGCCTTATGTATAAGCCTTGGGCTCTGCCGATTGCAATTTGCGATAGGTCGGACTTGAAAAATATATGCGTTGTGGTTAATAATTCCAGCGGGTCCACCATATCACATCGCACTTTATGTATAAACAATGAACTTTGCAGATTGTGATTTGCGATTAGGGAAGAGGACCCGAAAAATATATGTGTTATGTTTAATAATCCTGGCGGGTCCGATGTATCACGGTGCGCCTTATGTATTAGCATTGAAAGTGCCGATTGCGATATCCGATGTGATCGGAGACTTGATAACATCGCAGTAACTCATGGGAGGTAGACCTTAGCCCTTTACCAATGCAAAAAGCGATATGCGATGGAGGAGTGGTCAAGCAATTGCGATAAGTGACGAAGGTATGCATCAAGAGACATGTAAAGACCGAGGAAGTGCAAAAAGGGTAAGTTATACATATTTGTATAGTATTTCTATTATCAAAGCATTGATATAGAAATAAGGATGCGATAGAAGGTTTTGAGGGTTGAGTCCATATACACCCATAGTAAAGAGTGGGGGTTGGTTATATGTGTGGGCATAGAGCACCATGAAGGTTTATGAGAATTGAAAAAGTCCTGATGAAGGATATGAAAGAAGGGCTAGACTGAGTTATAAATGAATCATGCCGTAGAGATTTATTCAGGGGGGTCTTAACCATTAGGAATTGAAGATTTGACTCAGCAGAGAGTTAAAATCCCTGGGATAAAAATAGATTATTCGGAGAGTTATCATTCGGAGAAATGAAAGATCAAACTTCTAGGGGACCCATTCAAATTTTCTACCAGAGCAGGTTTTAATAGGGTGGTGGTTGTGGCCACAACGAATGGCGAACCGCTGGGCGAACCAGGTATCTCTGTTACCAAATAAACTTCAGATTAGTAGAACATCAGGGTGTTAAGATAAACTTGAAATGCAAACTGTATAGACAAATAGGCATGGGTTCCACTTCAGCATTAATAGCTTTAGGCGGGATAAAGACAAATAGCTTCTACTTACTCATAGGGTTTTGACAGGCATTCTCCAATGGTCGTATTATGGGATTGATTGACCTTCCTTTACCTGTTTTCTACTTTCAAAATCCTTTCGAAGCCATCACCGGTCTGTCAATACCTGTTTAGGTGTGTAACTCATCTCTTTATCGCTCATCAAACTTGATGTGGATATGTTTATCTGCACTTTATGTAAGAATTTTAGTGCTATACTTTCATATGATTGAATGGGGTACAGTCATGGATCATGCCATATTTTTAAACTGCTTAAGCAAGTTTGGGCTTGCTGTGTCAACCGGTACTCTGAGTCCAGCAATAGTCCCTACTCCAACCGGCTTCCTAAACAACCTGTCCTTCCAGATTGGCACAAGGACTCAACATTTCAATTTTCTTTTACATAAGTCCTTCTAGTTTCAGGCACAAGGACTAGAGCACAATTAAATTTGCCACAGGATATATGACAACAAGCTTAGCCCATGAGAGGAGGTTTACTTGTAGATGACAGATATTGGAAATTTTAGTGTGGTGGACGGAACTAATGGAGAATGACTATAAACCTCATAGACAAGTATAGGCTAGGTCTGGATGGGATTTTAAAAATGCAGTGTTCCGCCAAGCCAGTCCAGCTGTGGTTACACATTTTTTGTTTTATAAAGATGTCCATACATGCTCTGGGTATCCAGGTTATCAACAGATCCTACCTAGTTCCCAATAGATGCCAATGAGTGGCTTTGATTTGAATTTCACCACTGATTTTCCAATTCTCATAGGCTCATTGAAAGTTTTCTTGATTTGCAAGGTAACAATGAATTTAGGATTGGCAGAATCATCAGCAGGTTAATGAGGGAGGAAAAAAGCTGAAGGTGGGGAATGAGGGCAATCTGAAGAGAGTTATAAAGGTGAAAACGAGACTGAAGGACCGAAATCAATTGGCTGAAAAGGACTGAAATTCAAAACAGAAGGAAAATAAACTTTGTGAAAAAATAAGAACGGATAGGATGAAAATATAACTTAAGTTAAGAGCAAAAATAAAATGAATCCTAACCTACTCAGGAGGTAACCACCATGTGGTGGCTACTAGAAGTATCTCTTAAGATGTTGGCCATTAATAGGGGATTTTTCAATTTCTCCTCGTAATTTTTTCAATTTGTAAGTTCCCTGACCAATTTTTTCCTCAACTTGGAATGGGCCCATACATAAGTGTTGGAATTTGATGTGGTTACCTTTTGGCTCACTCAACTTGTCCCATTTCAAGACTAGCTCTCCTACTTGGTAATCTTTATCTCCAGCCAGATGGTGATTAAACCATCTCTTCAAAATCATTTAGTGATTTCTAAATTTATTTATGGCTTTATCTCTCAATTCCTCCAACCTCACCAGTTGGTTGATCCTTTTCTGAAGTAAGGCTGAAGAGGTCCCTCTCGAAGCTTGGGAGAGCTGTAAAGAGGGAAGGTTAACATTAGGAGGCAAGATGGCTTTCTATCCATAGACGAGGAAGTATGGGGAGTTTCCTAATGCTAATTTTGGGGTGACCCTATCAGCCCAAAGGGCGTTTGTTAGAGCATTGTGCCAATTCCTCTGATTGTTAAAGACAGATTTACAGATTATGCAGATGAGGTTTTTATTTGAGGACTCTGCAACTCCATTTACCTGGGGGTAATAGTTTGATGCATGCCTTATGCGAATTGATTTATCGATATCAAATTCAATCAATTTTAGTGATGAAAAGTAAGAAGCATTATCAAACATGAGAGCGTTAGGGATGCAAAACCTGTTGATAATAAATTTCTCAATAAAATATATTACCTCGTCTTCATTAACCTTCCGAAGCGGGATGGCTTCATCCATCTGGTGAAGTAGTCGGTTGCCATGAGTATATAATTATGCTGATGTGAAGAGTTCGAAGTGATTTCACCTATGACATCTAGGCCCCATTGCTAGAACAGACGATAAATCATAACGGGACTGAGGGGAACGGCTCGCTTTCTTTCTCGTCCTGCGGCAGTTTGACATACCTTGCATTTCCGAGCATAGGCTTGCAAGTCTCTGAACACTATGGGCCAACAATATCCAGCTCTTAATATTTTGTGAGCAGTGGTCTCTCCTCCATTGTGACCACCTGTTAGGTCGTCGTGCATTTATTTCAAGACATGATTGGCATCATCCTTTTCCAAACACCTCAACCACACTCCATCATAATTTTTTCTGTATAATGTGTCATTGGCCAAGTGATTCTAATTAGATTTCAATCTGAGTGCTCTCCTTCGTGATGCATCCATGTGCTCAAGACATGATCCCCGTGTTAAATAAAATCATATGTCATAATACAATGACTCAGGGTCCAAAGGGACTTCCGATGTTTCGTGCTCACACATCAGTGTCTCATTAATCCAAAGGGGTTCCTCCCTGATTACTTGTGCATTCTGTATGCTCTGCGCTTCTGGTTCTTCGAATGCCCCTTCTTTATTCACCAAGGCTTCTGTCGCGAGCTCACACAATCCTTGCCCTCGAACTATCTTCGCTAGCTTAATCTCGAGGTCGTATTCTTGAAGGGTGGTTATCCAATTCCCTCTTTGTTCACCCATTTCCATCTGCACGAAGAGGGCTCTTACAGCAGGGTGGGGAATGATTACTTTAGTCCTGGGCTTTAATAAATAAGGGCATAAATGTTTTACGACTTTAAAAACGCAAAACCTTGTTTGTCCATTTCTGGGTAGTTCAGTTCTGCTCCTTGAAGATTAGAGATCATATAAGAAATAGGGACTTCGTTGCCATCATCATTTTTTTGGGTGAGGATTGCGGCATATGAAACACTAGAAGAGAAAGCGTACAAGAAGAATTCCTTGTCGAAATTGGGGCTAACCAATGCAAGAGCTTCTGTGATGGCCTCCTTAATTCGCTAAAATGATTTCTTAGCTTCATCGCTCCACCTATACACAACGTCTTTCTTCATCATTAGCTGCATGGGATGCACTATTTCTACAAAACCTGAAACGAATTTCCTAACGAAATTAATTTTCCCGAAGAAAGATTGCATTGCCCTTTTATTTGCAGGGGGTTGTATTCTCATGATGGTCTCTATTCTTTTAGGATCAATAACAATCCCTTCTTTAGAGAGGATATGACCTAGTAGTTTCCTTTTTGTAACTGTGAAGACACTCTTCTTGGGATTCAACGATATTCTATATCTTCGACATCTTTTGAAAATTTGTTTCAAGTGATAAATATGATCCCTTTTGTGATACGAATACACTGTTGTTGGGAAAAGTATCCAATACGGAATGACCCTATCCCACTCTAAGGGTGATAGTACCTCAACAACAATCAAAGCAAAGCTATTCGAGATTACTTCTTTATGAGATGTAAGAGAGGGGAGAAAGGGATCCACTAACCGTTGTCTTCCGCTAATGATTGATCCAATCTTCTCTCTTTGCTACTTGCTCCCAACTCCTTGCTCTTTCACTGACCCAGCTACACCAAGATCCTGCAAAATGGCAAGAGAAGGAAACTACAAGAAGCATACATTCATAACTGATTCAAGGATTAGAATAAATCAAATACACAAGTATAACAATACACCATTGAGACACATGCATATAGAAGAATCTCAAATGCTTTATTAATGGAAGAAGTAAAGTTCAGAAAGTGATACAACCATCAAAGGCCCAATCCAGCATCACCTCCCAACAGAAAGAAATCTCCTCTTCACCTCCTTCAAGCAAATCACCCAATAGTTCTATACTCAAACCAACAACACTTCCTTACATTCACAAGATTCCCGCCTCCCTAGACCTCATGAGAGAGCTCTATATATAGGAGTTTTGGAGAAAGGATGAGTCAGCTTGAGGCTGGCATGAAGCTGACTAGTGTCCTCTCCCACTTCAGTTATTCTTCAGTTCTTGAGTCCACTTGGAGGTTCTTGCTTCCACTTGGAGATCTAGACACTCTTACTCATCACTAGGCGAATTCCCTGATCCAAGTGTCATTTTGGAAGCTTCCTGGGCATTGACACCTTGAGGAATGGCTGTGCCACTTGGCCAATCTCGCCCAGCGCAGGTAGCCTTCATTAAAGTTGAAATTCAGCGCAGGTACAGAGTGGAGCAGTTGACATTCAGCGCAGATGCTCAGTGGAGCAGTTGACATGATCCAGAATTAGCTTGTTTTTGAGTGTTTTCAGGTGGAGAACTGATATTTAGTGCTGTGGTTTGCTGACCTTGTTCCTCTAGGGGTAGGAACAACATGCTTAGGGACTTTGGATCCCTTAGATTATTGACATTTCATGCTTCATGCTGTAAGGCACAAAAATGTCTATAACAGTTGCCCCCTAAAGTATGAGGTCGTTTATCGGGTGAAATGCTTTATCAGGAGGATCCGAAGTTCATTCAATCGCTGAGAGGTGACCTGTAATAAAATACAATACAATGCATTATTTTTCATTCTGCTTTCATGATCTAGCTGAGGCGGGCATTCCCATGCTCAGCTTTATAAATTCATTTTAGTACATAGAACAGACGATCGTCTGATGATAGACTGATAATTCTCTGCTGAAATTATCATCCTTTGAGTAGGATGATCATCTGCTGTAATAATGTACATATCAAATGTCTTTATATTTCCTGAATATATATCGTAGCCCAGATGGATGAAACTAGATCCGGGGTCTTCAAACTCGTTCGATCTTCACTCTAAGTACAAGTCGATCCATGTGAGAATTGCGCTGAAGTCGAACATGGAAAGACATCGCTTGATTACCGGTCAATAATGTAAACCATTAACAAGCGCGAGAGGAATCACCGATAATGATAATGACCCTCAAGGTACTGCAGTACAATTCACGTGGTGTGAATAAAGGACTTGGCGTCAAACACCACGCAAAATCTTTTGGTCGAAGGTCATTGATGTATACCTGTCGCCGGAAATGAGAAACTTGCCATTGAGGCATGCAAGCTTCAAAGTACTGAAGGGGTTGTTCCTAGATCAACTTCTTGGATAATGAGCTGAAGTCGACAAGAAGCGATCCGTCAAAGGAGGGCCTTAATGAATCCCACATCAGTGACACGGAATGGAGCTAATAATTTTAGTGGAGGTGAAAACAATCTGTGAAATATGATTCAGGGTGGCGATCATGGGTGGATGAAGGATAATGTATGGTAGTGGATGGGACATGGTTGACTCTTTCTGAACAACATCTCTTGAACATATAACGACACTGATGCGATGGATCGGTAGCATTACCCCAAATTTGGATGGTTTGGCGAAGACCATGGTGATGAGACCGGTGAATGAAACAACCCAACCCGATGTGATACGGAGGACAAAGTGTCATGTTCAAGAGCGACTTGCTACCATTAAAGCTTTGAGGTTCTCCCAATTTTTCCCCAGTCATTTCTGACCAGTACCTCTTTATTTTTGTCAAGCTTGAGGAGGATAACATATGCTTGTTCTATAACCTGCCCTTCGGGCAAGCCCATCGCTATGTTTTAACGAGCCTAGCGATAGGGAAACTCGTTCTCGTCTAAAGACAAGTTTGTCGCTATTTAATCATTTTAACGAGTCTAACGACAAGGAAAACTCGGTCCTTTTCATTTTTAGAGAGTCTGAAAAGGTACAGAAAGTTAACTCCAAAATTCCTTTTTCGTCATCTAATCCCTTAAGTCCGAAAAAGTATAAAACAATACAAAAGGGATGAGTTTTCGATAACTTTAACGAGCAGAATAAAACAAGCGCTCGACCTTTTTGTGCAATAATCCCTCAGGTCCAAAAAGATTAAAATCTAGAAGAGGGATAGCTCTTCCGGTCACTTTAACGAGCTGGAAGGCCAAAACTCGACAAACTTTTCATATTTTACGAGTCAGGAGAAAAGATCTCAAAGAAGACTCGTCTTTTGAGGAACGAGTGATAAACAGGGATAGCAGCAGATTCCAGGTACAGGTTGGAATTTTCCAATCACGGCAGTGTCACAAGGATGGCTAGGTGAAATCACTCTTCGCAGCTGTTCCTCAAAATGGGTAAACAATCATATGGAGGTGAACGATTGGCCAAATGAAATGGAGGTGGCAGGTGCAAACACGACCAAGGCTTTTTATGGCTAATAAATTTATGATCACAATGGTTATTTACCGGAATATGTTCATTTTTTAATGAGCTTAAACTCTGGAGGAAACTCTTGCTCACGCTTTCTATTTTTTAACGAGCATAAATTCCACGGTAAAACTGCTCGATCTTATGTTTATTTTTTAACGAGCATGAACTATGTGCTAAAACTGCTCGGATCTCGCTTTTCTATTTTTTAACGAGCATAAATTCCGCGGTAAAACTACTCGATATACCAGTCATAAGATAAGAATGTCTCCTGTGAGATCTCTATTTTTTATAGAGCTTCATCTTCACTAAGCTTTGCTCCCTCTCATCCTTTCTTTATGCAAGTTTGGAAATGGCTAATCCTACGAGTTTAAAGGGTTAGACCTACAGGTTTAAAGGGAGGACCTAAAAATTTAAAAATAATAAATAGTCGTCCCTTGCTTGCACTCCAAAAGGTTGCATGCCCCCAGGTGTAAGGTATAATTTCAAGGCTGCCCCTACTTATCCGATAAAACATTTGTTTTAAAGGGTGAGGCTTGCCTCTTTCTGGTTACCCAAAGATTGTTTTGTTAACACCATCAAACGAAAACATTTCCTCGGCACTGTCTACCGAAGTAGACAATGGTGAATGACCTTTGTCAGACAAGTAACCTTGACAAAAGAATCCTGTTCCAGAACAACCCCTCTTCCTTCCATGGACGGGGTACGGACTAGTCATATTCTTTCGCGGAAATTCTACCTTATACCCAAGGTTTCCTCTGCCCAAAGCAGACCAGGATGCATGCCCCCTAGGTTCCAGTCCCATCTTTCTGAATCACTCACACTCATCGGGAAGGAGGGCTGGGGGTGGAGACATTTCTTGAGTGAATAGACCATTGAGGGTTGGTATGTGACTATTTGTGATGCGTGATCCCGGAAATGAAACTTGGTCTACGAGTTTGACCATTCTTCCTTCGTGTGGAAAACACATTACTCTAAAGAGTGAGGAGACTATAGCTCCCATGCAATATATATAGTCTCGTCCAAGGAGTAGGTTATAATCCAAGGGTCCTTGAACGACCATCACATTCATTTGAACGGTCTTCCCTTTCAATGTAACAGGCACATTGGGGAGGATCCCTAATGGTCGACTGGTTCCTTTATCAAAACCCGAGAGATTTCTTATCTCAGGCAAAAGCTCCGGGGAACCCAATGCTTTCCAAGCAATAGAGGAAAGGATACTCACAGATGCCCCTTCATCAATGATAGTTCCAGCCATTACCATTCTGTAAATTTGGACTATGATTCTGAATGGTATACTGGCCGGCAACCGGGGTCTGCCTAGTTGGTTCCAATCAAAGGACACAACCAGGTTGCTTGGTGGTGGGACCGAATACACGGCCGGATATGATCCTGACGATGTTCCTTCCTGCGATAAAGGAATGGGTGCATTGCCCTGATGCTCATCAGAGTCGGTGTTGATGAAAAGAATTTGGATGGTGTCATCCTTATTCTCTTCAGTGAGGGTGTCATTTGAAGATGAACCTTCAGTGACGGTGTCATTTGAAGATGAAACCTCTGAAGGCGGAACCGGGTCAACTGCCGTTTCAACCTTTAGACTTTCGTCTGGTCTGGATTCAGTAGGTTCATTTTCAATGACTGACGCTTCAGCTGACCACTTGAGTGGGCCAGCTGTATTTTCAACCAACGAGGGACTTGGCACGAGTTTTTTGTATCCAGGAGGAAGTCTCAGCGGTGAAACCGGGCGATCTTCCAAAACTCTCTTCGCTTCGTCTAAGAAGGGACAACGGTGGATGGCGTGATCGCCTTCACACAGTTTGCAGGGGGATCTTGCTCCCCCTCTTTGTCTTGAACCTTCACTTTCGCTGGTTGACGGTAAGCATTCAACATGGCTATTAGAGGTTGATGCTCCCGAATTGTTCAAACGAGGGGACCAGTCCCTTAGTATCCGGGGAATACAGGGACAATCTCTATGGAAGTGGTCTCCTCTACATATGACACATGGCGATTTAGGCCCGGTCTGTGCTGTGTGTGGATTTTTGTCAGATGTCTTTTGCTTGCCCCCAGTCGCCTTAGGCTCCTTCTTCTTCTTCTCTCTCTTCTTCTTCTCCTTCTTCTCCATGGGAGCTTGGCTTTTTCCGGCTCTACCTTGCGAAGATGAGGGATTGGAGGAAGAGTTATAGGAAGTTGAAGGCTGGTGGGCAGCTCTAGACTAATCTAACTGTTGACTCGACTGTTCAGGAACCATGGTGCTCTGAACTACATTGGTTGAGAATAGCCAAATTGGCAGGCCAATTGTCAGTCTTGGAAGTGACAATGTGGCCATGTGGGGAGCACCAACTTCTCCCCAAGAGGAGAAAGGACTAGGATTTCCATCATGTGGAATTCCTTGGTTGGGGCGTTCCATGTTCTCAACCTAAAGATCAACGCGGGAATAGGAGGTGATTATGTTCCGTTTAAAATAAATTTTATAACGACGCTTTAGACAAAACTTGCTTTTTCACTTTTTAAGAGTCGAGAAAAAGCTAAAGATGACTCTAGTCTCCTTCGATGTTTTAACGAGCCCGAAGTGACAAATGCTCGGATGGACTTTTTCAGTTATAGAGTTTGAAAAAGGCCAAAAGAAACTGCTCTGGAGTTCTAGGCAGAGGGTGTGCCAAACTTTTCGCAAAACCACAGAATACATTTTACGGTATGAGTGGTCGATCTCCGTGAATGCTGTGTTCACTGCATTTCGATCAGTAGGGCGGACGACACGGTTTCCTATGGATAAAGGCTTTGTTCCTATAGGGGTCTCCCAATATATACGCGACGGTACGTGGGAGCACAAGTCCGTATTTATACTTATCACTTCACCGTGGAGGAATCACCCAACCACTCAACGCTAAGATATCACGTTTAACGACGCCGGAACACGTCTCTAGCTTAGACCTCTATGTGTTTGCGTTATGTTTCAATGTGTTGTTATGTAAATTCAATTTATTTTAAGGTTGATCTTGTTTAGCAGTTTGCCTTTATGGATCACCACGAGATGTATGATAACACTCCTAAATGCAGTCTAAGATGATAAGCAAGCTTTTCAATCTTTCAACTTTGAAAATCTTAACTACTGAGGGAAAAGAAAGACAACATCTTTTCACACAGATCATAGAGCACACACTAATGCACTTTTTCCTAAATCAACATGCAAACTGTCATAATGCACATGCACAATGCAGGTATTTCTTTTCTCTTTCTTAATGTTTGTGCGATACAAAAAGAAAGCTGTTGTATAACTTTGAATTCAATTTCAAGTGAAAGCAAACAAGTTTGTCCAAAATCAAAAGACACCTTAAGATTTACTTGTTTCGACACTAGAAATATATAAACTCAAACCATATGACGAAAGCAAAAGCTCAATCAGCTATGAACAACAAACAAACTAACTCTTAAGATCAAAACGACACTTTATCACAGGTCTAGATCTAAGAGGCCACAACAAGACTAGTTCACTTTCGTTATGGGAAACTGTAAATGATATAAGAAATACACAAAGAACAAATACAGTTTCTTTATACAACCGAGGCGGAATAGTGGCAAGGAAAGTTGGTTTCAGATAGGTACATTGACTGGTAACAGGCTGCAAAAACAAGGGTGAAAACAGGGCAAGAAACAGCAGGAAACCCCAGTAGCACAAGGCAAGACTGGTTCAGCGCAGGTAGTACACTGTCAGTTTGACATTCAGCGCAGGTAGCCTTTTCGGGAACTGCGCTGAAATGCAGACAACCTTCACACAGCCTGCACTGAAGAACGAAACTTTCGTTTCTCTTGGTTTCCGGGTCACAGATTTCTCAAAAATTCACAGTTTTTGGCCAAATCAGAAGCTATCAGTCAAGTACACACTAAGGGATGAAAAGGAGGATGAAAAGCTATCACTAAGAGCTATTCAGAGTCCTTGTGGATCAGCTCTTCAAATCATAAACTTGCCCAGAAACTGAGCTAGAATAGCTGCCCTCTACTTTGCATTTGAAAGATCCAAATGCAGTTCGATTCGGTACTCCCTGTGTTTATGAAATGAATAGCAAAAACACAAACAACCAACAAGATACGATCCCCAGCGGAGTCGCCAATTTGTTGTTGGGAAAAGTATCCAATACAGAATGACCCTATCCCACTCTAAGGGTGATAGTACCTCAGCAACAATCAAAGCAAAGCTATTCGAGATTACTTCTTTATGAGATGTAAGAGAGGGGAGAAAGGGATCCACTAACCGTTGTCTTCCGCTAATGATTGATCCAATCTTCTCTCGTTGCTGCTTGCTCCCAGCTCCTTGCTCTTTCACTGACCCAGCTACACCAAGATCCTGCAAAATGGCAAGAGAAGGAAACTACAAGAAGCATACATTCATAACTGATTCAAGGATTAGAATAAATCAAATACACAAGTATAACAATACACCATTGAGACACATGCATATAGAAGAACCTCAAATACTTTATTAATGGAAGAAGTAAAGTTTAGGAAGTGACACAACCATCAAAGGCCCAATCCAGCATCACCTCCCAGCAGAAAGAAATCTCCTCTTCACCTCCTTCAAGCAAATCACCCAATAGTTCTATACTCAAACCAACAGCACTTCCTTACATTCACAAGATTCCCGCCTCCCTAGACCTCATGAGAGAGCTCTATATATAGGAGTTTTGGAGAAAGGATGAGTCAGCTTGAGGCTGGCATGAAGCTGACTCGTGTCCTCTCCCACTTCAGTTATTCTTCAGTTCTTGAGTCCACTTGGAGGTTCTTGCTTCCACTTGGAGATCTAGACCCTCTTACTCATCACTAGGCGAATTCCTTGATCCAAGTGTCATTTTGGAAGCTTCCTGGGCATTGACACCTTGAGGAATGACTGTGCCACTTGGCCAATCTCGCCCAGCGTAGGTAGCCTTCATTAAAGTTGACATTCAGCGCAGGTACAAAGTGGAGCAGTTGACATTCAGCGCAGATGCTCAGTGGAGCAGTTGACATGATCCAAAATTAGCTTGTTTTTGAGTGTTTTCAGGTGGAGAACTGATATTTAGTGTTGTGGTTTGCTGACCTTGTTCCTCTAGGGGTAGGAACAACATGTTTAGGGACTTTGGAT
Organism: Pinus tabuliformis; assembly: GCA_031772625.1. Lineage (NCBI taxonomy): Eukaryota > Viridiplantae > Streptophyta > Pinopsida > Pinales > Pinaceae > Pinus > Pinus tabuliformis. The sequence continues at coordinate 137,778,405 of CM062810.1, forward strand.
CCCTTAGATTATTGACATTTCATGCTTCATGCTGTAAGGCACAAAAATGTCTATAACATACACATTTATGTCATCCATGTACACTACTACTGATCTATTAATCAATCCTCAGAAAGCTATGTCCATAGCTCTCTGAAATGTGGTGCTTGCATTAATAAGTCCAAACGGCATTTTATAGTATGCGTAAGTGCCCCATTTAGTGTTGAAGGTTGTCTTAAGCTGATCTCCATTCGACACCAACACTTGACTATATCCCGAAAAACCATCCAATAGGGACAACATTTCAGACCCAGAAACGCACTAAAGAATGTGTTCCATAGAAGGGACAGGATAGTTATCTTTCTTCGATGCTTTGTTCAGGTTTCTGAAATCGATACATAACCTAATGTCTCCATTTTTCTTTCTTACTGGAACGAGATTGGCTACCCAGCGGGTGTGCCTGACAGGAAAAATTATTTTGGTGTCCAACATTTTGTTTAATTCTTTCTTCACCAATGGTTCCAGGCTTGGATGCATCTTGCGAAGCTTTTGTTGGTATGGCCTAACATCCTTCTCCAACGGAATCAAATGTTGTATAACGTTGGTACCGAAGGTTTTCAAGTCACCATATGTCCATGCAAATATGTCCTTGTACTCTTTAAACAGCTTAACAAATGCAGTGTTTTATCATGGAGAGTATCCCAAGCCCAAACTAACAATTTTTGGGTCTTCTTTGGTTCCAAGGTTGAACGATTCAGACTTCATGGATGAGCTATGCATTTTGCAGTTAGTCAAATTATTAAATTTATCATGCAGGTCATATAAGTGCTCCATCTTGACAATTGACTTTGGAATTATATTGAGATGCTCTTTTTCCTCATCTTCACTCCCATTCATAAGCTTGTCATGCTCTTTTTCATCAATGACTTTGTTTTTGAATGTTTTTTTGCCATGCAGGAACTCAAGGATTTTCTCATCACCTTTGAACACCTGCCAATTCGAGATGTTATCAGGCATGGATGGTCTAAAAATCTATTCAACATAAAATTTATTCTTGTTTAGTCTAAGATCAGGAAGAAGTTTCGTAGCCATACCAGCCATCAGATCGACATGTTGGTTTTGCCCTCGAGGTATGTATGTGATATTAAAATAATCAAAATTATCAATTAAGCTCCATACCTCATGTTGGTATCTTACCAGGTGTGGCGAATTGTAGTGTAGCCTTTTCCTTACCTGGTCCACAATTATTTGTGAGTCACCAAAAATTTTAAGATTTTTTACCTTCCTATCAATGGCTTTTTCCAGGCACTGCAGCAAGCCTTCGTATTCTGTCGTGTTGTTGGTGCACGCGAACTCCAACTGGCTGGCCATCAGATGTTGGTTCCCTTGTGGGTCAATGAGAATGCTCCCAGCACTTGCTCCTTCAAGGCAGTTAGAGCCATCAAAGTAGAGTGTCCAGAAAATAGAATCTAATGTTACATTAAATGAACTGCTTCCTACGAAATTGGTTCTATCATATACTATATTACAGGGTGGCTCATCAGTTGGACTATGGGGGAGAGCTTACAACTGTGTTTTTGTCACAGTTTCTTCAACTGTCTCTACATGGAATTCTCCAAAACAGGTTTTGATGGCACAAACGTTGAAACTATAATTCCAAAGGATAGAGTTAGTAAACATTACAAGTTCATTGGGGCCGTTTAGTTCCGTCACCACATACTTCATGTATCTTTCTCGATCAACTCTCAGCATATCACCTTTTCCCTTCTGAGGCAGTAAGAGATGGGACCAATTAGTTGAGAAATATCCATTCAGTTTTGTTGACCAGTCCCTACTAAGCAGCATTCCATAAGCCTCGGGTATGTCGACTACCACTATGTCAATGACTTGTGTGTACTGTGGTTTGGTAGCCATCCAAATCAACACATATTTCAATTCCCTAATTAATTTCACATTCATTCTGTCCAATTGCATAATTCGAGTTCCAGTTTTCTCAGGTATCGCATGAAGTCTTTAGAAATAGCGTAAGGCATAACAATGGAAAAGGCACTGGAATCTACCAAGCAATTGTGTACGTTCATGTTCAAGATTTCAAATGTGATAAGGAAAGGTGGAGTCATGGATTTTGATTTCCTTCCTATCATGGCTGCACTAACATCTTGGGGGGTTCAATTTAGTTTTGACAGAGTGGCTTCCATAGCTGATGGTGTTTGGGCTGTACTGGGGGTACTAACAGGTATGGACACCGACTTCTTGGTTTGGCTGCTCGGAATAATGGGAGATTTGCAATTTCTTTCATTCATAGCTTTCAAGAGCAGATCTCTTTGTTGCATTAATTTTAGGAAATCGAAGTATGTGATATTAGCTCGACATTTCTTAAGATCATCCACAATGTTGTAATCAATGTTATAAACAGGGTAGGGCAGAGTAAACATACTGGTTTTGCTATTCTTAGGTGGGAGTTTACCATTTTGAGTCGCCTTCGTTGCAGTCGAAGATGTATTATCTTTCTCTGGATATTTTGCAACTGGAGTACTCTTGGAATATACCACTAGGTCTACCCTTCTCAACAGGAACTTTGGGAGTGGATGCCTTCAAAGGGCGAGCATCTTTATTTGTTTGGTCTATAGCCTTCATCACACCCACAAGTGGCCCTTTACTTCATGTGTGGATTTCATTAGTGTGGATTTCTGCCATACTATCTCCTTTGTCGTCATTGTTCTCATTTGTATATAAATCCCACAGTACATTGATTTGAGATTCCTCGTCCAAGGGATATTCTACTTGGTATTCTTCCTCATTTTCTTGTTTTGGCCCTAGCTCCACTATAGGTTCTTCTTTGGTAAGGAGTGATCCGATAAGAGCCAGCTCTTCCGTATTTAAAATCCCTTCATTGGGTGGAGCAGGCAGCGCAAGTTGGCCATGACCACCTTCTATCTTCTTACAATAGAAAGGTTTGAAGGATTTTCTGTTGTTATAATCTCCTCCATTCCCATTTGTACTTTCTCCAAAGTTCCTTTTCATATCGATGACTGTGTTCGTCAATTTCTTAATGATCCGATGCAAACCTTCCACATCTGTGGTATCCTTTTCTTTGATCTCAGCCACTTTGTTATCACTCCCATTATTCTTCTTGGATGATTGAGAGGCTTTCTTTTCTTCGGTTGTATGATGACATGCTGTGAGACTGATCATTTCATTCTCGACTTTTACTGCTTCATCGATAGCACCCTGTAAGGTTTGTGCATTACTCCTTTTGACCCACATCGCAATAGGGATAGGGAGAGCAGTGATGTAGAATTCCATGAGCACCTCATCAGTAGGTCTAGCGTTAGGCGGGATTTTGTTGAACAAATTGTTGAACTGGATGTTAAAATCCTTAACCTTCTCTTTGGTTTCCATTTTCAAATAGGATAGTTCTAAAACTAAGGCCGCAGGTGTTTTGTCATCGCCAAACTTGTCTAAAAAGGCCTGTTGAAAGGCACCCCATGAGGTGATCGATCCTATTCCCAAGCTAAAGGACCATGTGGAGGCCGCACCAATCAGAGTAAAAGGGAATAAGTGACATACTACATCTTCATCGGCTACCCCCAACATGTGCACTCTAGGAAGAAAGAGTGAATATGGTTATCAACAGTGTCTCCCTACTTGGGGTCAAATTTAGGCAATACTCTTTCTGCATTCTTGGGTAAGGCATGCTGCTTCCCAAGTACCGCTACGGCATCCAGAGTGAGCTAGGGAGGGAGTGCTCCTGGAGGAGGTGGGAGTTGATTCCCACCCGGAGGAGGTGGTAGAGGCGGATTCCCACCTGGAGGGGGAACATTAACCATATTATGGATAGGGAGGTTCTGGTTGAAGGTTTCTTCGAGGCGTTGTTTGTTAGGATTTCCAAATCAAGCCAGGGATTACCTTTAGAGGGGGAATCCTCAGGAATTTATTCCCAAGGAGTGTCGATACTTTGCAAGGACTCTAGCACAATATCTTCAAGAGAATGGGCTGCAAATGTCTCTTCACTTATGGTAAAGATCCTTGGCCTTCTTTTAGTTGTAAGAGGTAAAGAGTGAAATATGGGGAGTTGAGAGAGGATATGAGCGTAAGCCCAAGTAAGTACTCTGACTGGTTGTTACTGAGTGAAAAGATACTCCTACTGTCTCTCTTCTTTGGGTGACCCAAACATGGGACTTAAAGGGATCTCTGCTTCTTCGAAATGAGGCTCTTTCAAATGTGCAGAAGGATCTTTTCGACCTTTACAAACCATACATTAATCTTTTAAAATCCATGTGTGACATTTATAGATGAAATCCTGAAAAGTTGTGGACGGTGGTTTAGGCCCTACTTCTAGCACCACTTTGTTGACACGGTGAATTTTCACTATGCTAACAAGGGGAACTAACCCGATTGTAGGCCCCGATTAGATCTGCTTTCATTTGGAGTGGTTAGTTCCAACGGGTTTTAAAGGATCCCGTAAACTGTTATAGGTGTTGAAACATTGCTCTCCGGAGGAAGACTTCAGTTAAATCAACAAAATAAATAGCTAACCTATATGTATTAAGTACTATCTATACTAATTCTACCTACTTATACTAATCTTAACTATTCTAATCTCTCCTGTAGGAGCATAATAAAAGAGATTAAACATCATATAGATTCCAAGTCCAAATGAATCAATTACTAAGTTCGCAGATGAACAAGGCTGTATTAAAGCTTAATTACAATCTAATTATTCATACAAGAATGCACATTCCTGTTCCTACAAATAAACTTGTGACTGATGTTTAATATAGTTTCAAATTGGGGACCGCTCATGAGTTAACCATGATAAAGAATTACATTCAAATAACCAAGACTAGTCATAAGTTGTATCGTTATTAATCTGCACAAAACAAGACACATTTATATTTATGTCAGCCACAACACCCTGATTCTAACACATGAAAGAAGAGGAAAATAAATCTGAAAAAGGCTCCTTCTTGACCCAAATAGTCTTCTTTATTAGCACAATAAATCAAAAGCTGTTTTGCCCAAAAAAAGTGCCCTACCCATCTCTGGAGGTAATACTTATGTAGAAAAGACTGACCCTCCGTCTCCCCCCCGACTTTCCACCTTCTTGCTCTTTTCCATATACACATTAAAATATACAAATGTAGAATCGATTGGTGAAATGGCTGACACGTAAAGGGAATATCTGCTGGAGTGCTTCATTTCCTGGGGAAATGAATAGATGTCAACTAAAAGAGAATGACTGCGTGTAATCTCTTCACACCTATATTGAGCGGACGTTATTCCATATTATTTCCTGAAGGAAACTAAAGACACTGCACTCATCATCTCACATCTGGCATGATTTAAGGTGTGTTTGGGGGTAATAACATCTTGATGGATCAACACTGTCATGAGTGCTTCCTCTTGACATAGGGTGTGCCTCCATTATGCACTATGGCGGTTCATATCCCTTTCTTGTAGAGTATGTCTTTGGAATATCGACACCGGTGGTGGAGAGGTGTCGTGTTGATATAAATCACATTTATCCGTTACCAAGTCCACTCGAACTCGCTTTTCTTCTCTTGGTCCTCGCCTGCAGAAATAGTTCATATTAGCTACGATTACGAGAAATATGACAAACATACCACAGACAAACCTTGCATTCAGTCATAGTTTATATTTAATCTTGGAATGCAGAGCAACTATAATTATTAAACCACTGAACCTGTTGTAACATGTATTCTCGTTGCCCATAATATTCATTTTTATTCAAGAATCGCTTGATAATGCTTCAAAAGCGGACCATTCACTCTATCAGATTTTCTTTTAGAAACCCGAACCATAACACTTTATTGGAGCACATGGGAATACACAGGAAAAACCACAGCCGAACCATAAGGCTGGACTTCAAATACTATACATCCGGATATATAATTATCGTCGGGTCCGTTCATCGCCCCTTCGCATATCGCATGTCATTTCACTTTCTCCGACTGTCGATTGCAATTTGCGATTGGCCGGACCCGAAAATATATAAGTTGCAGTAAATAGTCCTGGCAGGTCCGCCATATCACATCGTGCCTTATGTATAAGCCTTGGGTTTCAACGATTGCGATTTGCGATAGGCCGAACCCAAAAAATATATGCGCTGCGGTTAATAATTCCGACGGGTCCTCCATATCGCATCATGCTTTATGTATAAACACTAAAATCTGTTGATTTCTATTTGTGATTATGAAAGCAGACCCGAAAAATATATGTGTTATGTTTAATAATCCCGATGGGTTCGGTGTATCATAGTGCGCCTTATGTATCAGCGCTGAAAGTGTCGATTTCAATATCCGATGCGATTAGAGACTTGATAGCATCGCAGTAACTCATGGGAGATAGACCTTAGCCTTTACCAATGCGAAAAGTGATATGCGATGGAGGAGTGGTCAAGTGATTGCGATAAGCGATGAAGGCATGCATCAAGAGATGTATAAAGACTGAGGAAGTGTGAAAAGGGTAAGTTATTCATATTTGTATAGTATTTCTATTATCAAAGCATTGATATAGAAATAAGGATGCGATAGAAGGTTTTGAGGGTTGAGTCCATATACACCCATAGTAAAGAGTGGGGGTTGGTTATATGTGTGGGCATAGAGCACCATGAAGGTTTATGAGGATTGAAAAAGTCGCGATGAAGGACATGAATGAAGGGCTAGATTGAGTTATAAATGAATCATGCTGCAAAGATTTATTTAGGGGGGCCTTAACCATTAATAATTGAATATTTGACTCAGCAGAGAGTTAAAATCCCTGGGATAAAAACAGATCATTTGGAGAGTTATCATTCAGAGAAATGAAAGATCAAACTTCTAGGGGACCCATTCAAATTTGCTACCAGAGCAGGTTTTAATAGGGTGGTGGTTGTGGCCACAACAACCTCATAAAACATCTCCACCACCGCGGAGTGATGTGGGAGATCATGCACACACACTTGTTGAACTCCCTCATCCTCCCACCCCACTTTCTCTTGATATCTGCACAAATTTGGCTTGCAATCTTGTTGGTTGTCACTTGGATTCATTCCCTTGACCTCCGTCCTCACGTTCTGTTGATCCTCCAGATTGTACTATCTTGTGTTCTTCCATTTCGGACTCCTCACCTGTTGTGAACAAGGATCAAGTTGTTGATAGAGTTAGTGTTATGCAGCCAACCTGCGCCATCATTCATGATGAGTGTGTGTGGGAATCTAAAGAAGAACTCATAGTGAAGGATGACTCCCTTCTAGCCATGCCTCATCTACTTCATCCTGACATCCCTTGTGATTCTGCCACTGCTGATTTCCCTTGTGAAAACCCATTTCCGAAAGTTTTACTTCTGATCATTCACAATGTTGTGGGTGAGAACACCCTAGGGTCTTTGGTTGAAAACCCCAACAGAGTGGAGGGAAAAAAATAGAAAGAAATGCCTAGACAAACAATCTAAATGCTTATTCTACTGAACTTGAAAGAAGGGTCCTTACCCAAAGGTCCTATGTTTGGTTAGATCCCGCAGGATGTAAACCCTATACTTCTCCTTATGCCTTTGAAACCTATAAATTATTAAATACAAGCATATACAACAGTATAAACATAAAGCATATTCATGATATATACGTTAGATCATATAAATGAATGAACAATTACGCATTAATACAAGATTTATAAACAAATCACAATATAGGTCAATGCATAAACACGATTAATATCAGGAACATAACAACATTTATTTATTGATGTAAGCTACAAGAAAGGTTGAAAACTACAACCTGAGTCATCCTCCAGCTCCAAGCAGAACTGTCCTCTAGATCTGTCCTTTTCCGGCCTCAGCAATATTCCTCCATCATCATACACAAGGATATCTCAAAAGAGGAAACAATGGTTTCCTAAAGCTTTGGGTAGTGCAGGAGGCACACGGATTTCGTCGGACTCGATCAGGGATCAATCAACTATACTATCAATATCTCATTTCTTCTCCCTCAAGGCCTTCCCATGGAGGTTTATTTATATTTCTCCAAATTAGTTTTTTTAGTTGGGAAACAGGTGGGCCACAAGCTATAGGAGGTGAGCAACAGGTAAAACTCGTGAACTCCACCCAAAATTAAGGAAATTTATTATTTTTAGGTGTTTTAACACATGTACATGGGTTGGGTATATGTTGACCCACGTGTACATGCTTTTATCACAAGGAAAATTAGCGTATAGGAAATAAAACACTATTTTTTTATATTTTGGACCAAGTCTGGAAGGAAGGGTTTCCCTGGGCCATAACTAGAGCATCAAATCTACCAAGAGTGGTAAATGGTGCTATAATAGATGCCCCCTGATATATGAGGTCATAAGGGGTACATGATGGCCGAAATATATTAAGTGTATAGAAGGAATCATGTCAAGACCGCGGAGGAGTTCATCAGAATTCAGCCCGCCAAGCCAGTGAAAGAGGTTAGAAAGAAATTATTGTTTGAGGTGGGCATACCCATGCTTAGAGATAGTAAGGCATGTCTGCATGACAAGTACAAAAGCGGATCCAATATGCATAAAAGTATAAAGGAACTTAAAATACATAATGGATCATTCGATCATATCCAAATAAGTACATGTCTGAATATCACATATAAAGAATTGATCAATGATGCTAAACTATGAAGCTAATCACTAAAGTCATAAAGTTGATCCAAAAAGTACAAAGTCAAATGGTGGAATAAATGGTACTACACTGCAACTCAGGTGCCAACATATAGGATTTCGTTGTAAGGAACTGCAACATATAAGGTAGATGGTGTAAATTAGTAGGAATAGGAGCAATTGACAAGTGAACCAAGAAATGTTGATGCAAACCCGAGGTCTTCACCAACTTCCATGGTACATTTCTACACAATGGGAATAAATAATCTGAAGTCGACCATGTGAGAAATCGTTTGATTACCTGTCATTGATGTATACCATTAACAAATGCGAGACTACTCACCGATAATGATGATGAGAGCCAAGGTACCCATTACAATCTAACAAGTGCGAATAAATGAGCTGTAGTCGAACGCTTGGAAGAATCTATCAATTAGGAGACAATGATGTTTTCCCACTATTGATAGCAAAGGAATCTGCCGTTGATAACTGAAAACCCTAAGGTACTTCCAAATGGAATCTAGAACTATTTCTGAGAGAAATGAGATGAAGTCGATGGGAAAAGATATGCTAGAAGGAAGGAATTAAGGCATCCTTCATCAATCTAGCATGAGTGTAACCCATAGGCCAATAATGTAGAAGGAATAAGACAAATAAAGATGTAGTAACCCAACCGAAGCACATTTCATGCGTACACAAGATGTAGCTAGCGCACGATAGAAACCCTCTGAACCAACCAATAATGAAAGCTGTCACAGAGGCGAAGAATCCACCATAGTGTCAAATGGAAACCAAGGCACTACACGAATACCAATGTGTGATAATGAATTTTGATGTTGAACACAAGTGAAACCACTCAGTCAAAGACCCATGATACTGATCGATGTCGAGCACAAGGTGACCTATCAATAATGAAAATAGGGTCAGGGTGCGGCTCTAGATCTGCTCTTAGAGCAATTTGTCGTAGTTGATAAGAGCAAGTCCCACCAGTAAGAATTCAGTGGAGACCTTCTCAAACTAGCACGAGCAAAGGACCAAATAGGTGATGCCATAACGAACATCACTTTGACAACTAGGGATGGCCGACTAAAAAATAGGTCAAGAGACACCGCAAAGAGGCCGATTCAGGTTTACTTCCCTTGAACAAAAGCACGACTCAACTGTGACTACATGGCAGCATATGATAACTTTGTATAAGTTTGTCATGCAATAGGCATAAGCAAACTCTCCATATGATTGGAAGAGATAACCAATCATAGGAGTACTAACTCAATAACAAGTTTAAGGCTCTCCTAAGTCAAACTAAAGCCCATCCCAATGGAGGAAAGACTTATTTTTTGAGTGCTTTGTTCAAGGGCAACACAACTGACTCTCGCTGCCATCACATATGGAAATAATGTCCCGTTCCTACTCCTTTTTGGGATATATAATTTTTTTGTCTTTTTCATTTTTATGAAGCCTAAAAAGGAATAAAATAATTTTATAGTACATTGGAAATAACGAGTGTCAAAAAAGCAGATGCTCTAGTTCCTGGGAGGGGAAATTTCCTATGCTCAATGCAAGGTGGTGAAATTGGTCAATGACACTCAAAGGAATGTTCTTTCCACAGGTAAAAGGGTGTGTCAACTTGCAGAGGATAAGTGATTGCAAGGTTGATTTCGTAGAAGACATGGTCAAAAGGTGGCTTAAACACAATTCCAAGTGAAGTTGGCTCAAGGCCAAAAGGTACAAATGGTCAACATGCAATGTAGAAGTATAACTGAACACAAAGGAGCCTCTAGGGTATAAAACTAGAAAAATAGTGAAGAAGTAAGAGAATGAAGCTTCAACACATAAGTCATGGTGGGACTAAAGAGGACTCCCGAGCCTAAGAACAAAATTTCAGCGTGGGTTCCAAGTGACAACAAGGTACTATCTAGGGCGCCCATGATAAGGTAGGCTCTACCACACAAGTCATGACACTTCTAAGCAATGAGAAGGTTCCACATCATAACTTGGTGGGTTCGATCCTAAGGCCAAAATGGAAAAGGAAACTGGTAAATGCACAATGTAGGTGAAAAACCTAACCTATATGCTAGTTTCGAGAACCAATACCTATCAGAATTGATCAACCATAAAAATGTCTAAAGGAGCAATATTCCAAGTTCTGTAGACATAAGTAGGAACACTAGACAAGAAGTTAATACATCCCATATATAAACTTCAGATAAAAGCTTTTGTTATAGAATAAAAAACTTTAAAATGCATACTTTATAAGTACAAAATGGTTCAGGGAACCACGTAGCCTTGCGGCTTGTGCATAACAATTCATCTAGACAAACCCCTTGCAGGGCTCAAGACAAGGACTCCTTTGGTAGTTAAAACTCATGGCTTCAAAAATTTCCTCCTGTGAAGGCAAATCAAACTCCAAGAAATCATGAGAACTACAAGGATCAAAAGAGGGAATTAAGGGGCCTCATGTCCCCATAGGAGGAATCACTAAGTCAACTATCAAGTGCAAGTCCCAAGAAGGAAAATAATAGCTCAAAGGATCCTTCTCAGAAGCAATAGAACATTGAGGATTCAATGCCACATAATTCACCCGTGGCGGGGTAGAGTCTACTTGAACACGTGGAACAAACCAAGAGGTATTCCGTAGTAAATTTGAATTAGGGTGGTGATTATTAGATGCAAGCTAATCAATAGTGGCAATATTCCCATTATGAGGAAAACACCAGTCGAAAGAGTGAAGACACCACAACATTCATAGCATAGACATAATCACACCAAAGTAGCATATTAAAGTGTAAAGGGCGATCAACCACCATCATATTGATAAAAATATTCTTCCCACCTAAAGTAATAGGCAATTGAGGAAGAACACCCATAGATTCACCAGGTCTTCTATCATAGGCTAAGAACTGACTATCAGCTGTCAACAAATTTGGAGAACCTAAATATTTCCAAGTCAAAGAGGATATAATACTTGCAAAGGATCCTTCATCCACCATACATCGATAGAAATTTGTGGAATTAACTCTAACCTTTATTTGTAAAGGTGCAACAGAAAGAAGAAGAAACTCAAAAAGACTATCCCAATCAAAGGAGACACTCCTATAACTTGGAGGGGGAATATTCGAAGAAACCGGAATTCCCCCTATACCAAAAGACTCTATGCTAGAAATCAAATAGACTCTATTTTTAGGCACTTCACCCCGCAAAAGAGGAGTGTAATTAGCCAAATATTAAACTGGCTCAACCACATTATCAACCAATGTTTGATGAGACTGTTGAGAAACCATATCAAATTCAGGAGTAGATGAAATTTCATACTCGAACCATATCCTTTGTACCTCTCGAATACCAGGGAACAAATGAGTAAGATGGTATCCCTTGCATATATTACAAGGGAACTTAGGTTTAAAACTTCTACGCTTAGGTTTCTGATCAACATCCATCTTACCAAAATGACTAGTAGTGGTTGGTGGAAAGTCCATAACTTGACTTGCTGAGGTCAGTGACTTTCCCAAAAGAGATAGGACTTGTGTCTGATGAGCCCTAATTTTTGGTACAATTTGGGCTCATATTGGCCTATTTACTTTGTTCAACCATTCATCTTTTACCACTTATGCATTCATTTCTTAGTATATTCATGTTGTTTGTAGGAAGAAGGGCAGGCATTATATCTATGTGACTAATACATGATGATTTCAGGTTCTTGGAATTAAAGAGAGAAAAAGACCACGCAAAAGGAAACAAGGAGACAGCAAGGGTGACATTGCGGGTTCATAGGGAGGTTTTCCACAGTCTTGATGACCCTCCTCGTGATTTCCACCTTAACTCCGAGCTCTAACAGCTCTCCCCACCGAGCTTAAAGGCAGCCAACACGTTCTACAGGATCAGCAGTTTGACTTTCAGTTGGACAGCCAAGCTCCACGAATGGAGGAAGCCAGCTTGATCTTCATTTTGTATAAATATGAAGGTCGTAGCCTTTGTTAGGAGCTTTTTGAACTTTTGGACTGATATTGTAATTCTTCAGCATAGCTCGGTGTTTGTTTTTGTAAGCCAGTTTTGGGCATGACATTAGACTTTTGATTATGAATAAAGGCAAGCAGATTTGGATCTAATTCTGAGCTTTTAAGGTTGCTATAGCTCTCAGGTTAGGGCCCAACCTGAGAGTAATAGATCTCCTCTTCTTGTAGTGTTATTTACCTTTCTTTCCAGCATTTTGATTCCTTGTTTTGATATGCATTTCAAAGAACACAGTTTGCTGATTTGATTTCTTTAATAAGATTGAGTAGGATTAGCTTATGGTTAAATTACTTTCAGCTGCTTAGATCAGAATAGGAGGTTTGTAATTCACAGGAGCTCCAAGAAAAGGTTGTTAGTGCCTCCACTGCCATCTCTGTTTAGGGATTGGGGTGCAGTCTATACCAACCACCAAAAAAAAAACGCAGTCTTTTCTACTTTCATGCAAGCTGCAACACAGTCGTTCTAATCATGGATCCTTCCATGCATTTTGCTCTTGAGCCATACTTCGTCATTACAATTCCATGCACGGCTTTTCTTCATGATTTACATCGTTTTTCATTGGTTTAATAGCACAGGTAGCATTGGTTAATGAATTCTCGTTTTTTGGTGCAAGACATAAGTCATTTGTTTTATTTACACTGCTCCATATCATTCTACTTCCTTCTTCTTCTTCTTAACCTCTCCTCAAGCCACCTACTCGACCTCTGTTCAGCTCGTTTACCTCCCAACTCATCCATTGCCACGTAGCTTCATCTTTTTGACCTTTCGTTGCTGCCATCCTTCTATCCACCAACCAACTCCGTGCACTCTTTCTCCATCCTGTTTCTCTGCCCCTGAGTCATCACAAGCTCCATCTCCACCTTACCTATCCACCCATACCGTTCCATCACTTCACCATCACCCAAAACTTCCACTTACAGCACATCCTATAGAAGTTAGCATACTTCCTGTAGAATTTCTTAGTTTCCTGTAGGATCCCCTGCAGACATCCTGTAGAAGCCTGCAAACTTGGTTGCCGAGCATCTGAACATTGTAGACCTCTGTGGACTAATGCTAGGGACCCCCTAGGACCTCTCCTAGCCCTCCTGACCTTTCCCAAGCTTTCTCTCCCTTCGCACCACCTCTGCACAACCAAACCCTAATAAGAAACAAATTCATAATCACTCCCTCCACTTAAGCAAAAATACAAAAACAATGTTCTTTTCCATAGAAGTAGTTTGAGTTCATGCATTTCACATCATTAGAAGTAATGGAATCATTTTTAGACATTTGCACTTTCACTATTGCATCATAGAGGTCAAACTAGTCAGATTAGGGTTTACTAGGGTTTCATGTTTTGGTTGGCTTTCAGTTCATTTTTGCAAACTAGATTGATTTCCTCTGAGATAGCCTTCGTCCATCATTTAGAAAGCTTCTTCTGAGAGCATATAGAAGTTGGCTTGAGCCCTAGCGGACTTGTGCCAGCTGACCAAGTGACAGCTGCGACAAGAGCTAGTACTTGTGCATACAACACCGTCGCTTCCAAGTTTGTACGAACTACCGGGTTGATAAAATTAGAGATAGGAAGCCCCAAGAGTTGTAGCATTATTGCTACAATACTGGAACCCACCATCTTTTTGGCGCCGTTGCCTGGGAAGCGTCAGAGTATTAGCAATTGTTGCTTTTCTTCTATTTTCTTACTCTTGCCTTCTGCTAAGTAGTTTATTTCATTTCCATTCTGCAAAAGTAGCATAGACATTTCCTGCTTTCATAGATTAACATTTCCTACTTTCATAGATTAGCCTTTCATTTCTGCAAGCGTAGACTAGCATTTCCATTCCTGCAATTTCATTTGAGCAAAGTAGATTAGTTCTTTCCTGCTTTCGGTTTAATTCTGCATCTTTATAGTTAGTTGTAGATCAATCTGTTTCAGTTTTGCAGGTACAAAAGAAAAAAAAAGCAAAGACAATAAAAAAAGAAAGTCTTTTCCATTTCATGCCTCGTAGGAACTGAGATAAATCAGGCAAATTCCTACCCAACACCCCCACCACATCACTGAGTCACCCTTCTCTCTTCTTTGGTGACAGTGATCCAGAAGAACCTATAGGTGAACATCCCGAGATATACAAAGATCCTATAGTAGAAGAAGAGTTAGAGACCACTCCATCTGAACCTATCGCTGACAATAGAAGAGAAGATCAGAGAATAGAAGGTGCCTTCCCCATCCGAGAGACCAATGGAGAGATGAAAATGAAGAACATTAGCCCCTCCGCCTTACCTCACTTCCATGGACTGACTACTGAAGATCCTGATACCTTCCTGTTTGAGTTTGCTGTCCTTTGTAGAACCTATGACTATACTGAAGATGAGCAAAAGCTGAAACTTTTCCCTTCAACTCTTAAGGATGCAACATTACGCTGGTTCGTGGGCTTACCTGGGAATAGTATCACCACTTGGGCTCAGATGCAGCAAGCTTTCAATACCAAGTACAAGGATTATTGTAGGTCTAAGGAAACTGTTAGGCCCCTATACTACTAGTGTAACCCCTTGTTGTTATTAGTATAACCCACTTATTATATTGATGTGCCCATGTAGTGCCCATATTGTTACTATTATGCCACATAAAAGCCCACCATTGTTACTGTTGTGCCCTACAATATTATTGTTATGTAGGCTTTGATTGTATTGGGACCACTTAGACTCCTATATATAGAAAGGAGGTATTTTCATTTGTATCATCCAAGAATTGTTCATTTATGTAATGTAAAGGAGGTTGCCCCCTCGAAGAGGCTGAATTCTAAGGTGTGGATCTCTCTTTTCTATCTTTTTCTGAGCTGGTTTCATAACATTTGGTATCAGAGCTTTGGATTCTAGGGTTTCGCTGCTCCAAACAGGTCATCGTGGAATTTTCGCTATAACTTTTTTTCTGTGACGTTTCAGAAGTCACAAAAAAAAACCCATTCGAGAAGAATTGGCGTTGAACCGTGGGTCCAAATTTCAGATCTTTTCGCACGATATTTTCGGAGATATGATCTGCGGAAGTTGGTCTTTTTGCAGACTCCTGAATTACACTCAAAACAGGTGACCTTGGGAAAATCGTCATAACGTTCTTTATGAGCATCGGATTGAAATTTCGTAAGAAGGTACAGAAAGAGGACGGACTTTAGTTTCGGTTTATATATTTTTCAGAGTCAAAGGTTGAAACGGTGACACGTGGCACTTCATACAAGTTCGCTCTACTGAACTAGTCTATAATCATGTCACTGCGGGAGATTGTGCATAACTTTTACTTGGAGAATCGAATTTGGATCAGACTTGTGGCATTGGAAAGAGGACATAGAGGGCTACTACAGGTCACAAGTTCAGAACTTAAAGATCCAAAAGTACAGAGTTACAGTCGTTTCAAGGTAGAGCTCCTAAAATCAAGAAAAAGCAAGATGAGGAAGTTTGATGGCAAGGATCCGGTAAATTGGATACTTCAGATGGAGCAATATTTTGATATACATGGTGTACAACTGTTACAAAAGGTATGTATTGCATCTTCATATTTAGAACCAGATCAATTTTTATGGTACAAAGGGCTTTGTTCTCGTAAAAAACTTGTTACGTGGTCAATTTTCATGGAGGAAATGATAGCACATTATGAGGATATAAAGAGCAACACCTTCTTTAGAGCAACACCACAACAATTGGAAAGAGTAAAAAGGATTTGTGACATAATGGAAAGAAAAATTATGGAAACCAGGAAGCATACCCCTCACAACTATAAATATGGAAGTGTTGTTTCTCCCAGCCTTCCACAACCTACAAGGGTTACACCACAACAATTGGAAGAAAAAAGAGAAAAAGGGCTTTGTTACAATTGTGATAGAAAATGCACTAAAAGTCATAGGTGTGCTGAGAAGAAATTATTTTACATAGAATATGAAGAGGAGGAAGAAAAGGATCAAGAAACATCAAAAGAAGAGGATATACGTCAGGACACCACCCCAGAGAAAGAAGAAATGAATCAGACCATATCTTGTAAAGCATTGGCAAGAATTACCACTCCTCAAACTCTCAAGATAGAAGGACATATCAAGAAGAAAAAGGTGAAAGAAGTGAAAGATCACATCGAGAAAGAAGAAATGAATCCAACCATATCTTGTAATTCAATGGATGAAATTACCACTCCTCAAACTATCAAGATAGAAGGACACATCAAGAAGAAAAATGTTCAAGAAGTGAAAGATCACATCGAGCATCAAGAAATGAATCCGACCATATCTTGTAAAGGACTGGAAGAAATTACCACTCCTCAAAAGATAGAAGGACATATCAAGAAGAAAAAGGTTCAAGTAGAGAAAGATCATATCGAGCATCAACAACAAGTTCTCCAACTTTTAAAGGATAACGCCACTTCAGTGCAAAATCAAATGAAACAACAGGTAGATCAACATCGTAGTGAAAAATGTTTTGATGTGAGTGATTGGGTATTTTTACTGCTACATCTCAAGAAAGCTATTTATGAGAAGGAAATGTTGGCAATACTACATGCACTTAAAAAATGGCGACCTTACCGAATGGGAAGACGCTTCAAGGATGAGGATGTGGAAGCATTATTTTGTGCTATTTATATCATCCAACCAAATTGGATAAACGAAGCAACGGATGAATGGAAGAAGAACGAAGAAGTATGGCCACTTATTCAAAAGTTGCAAAAGATCCCAATTCAAGCAATATTGCCAGAAATTGAAGAGGAAGGAAAAATCATATTGGAACCTGGAGCAGTCACAGAAACAAGAACCCGACAGCTACGAAATCGATCAATTTTAGAGTATCTCATCAAGTGGAAGAACTTACCCGCTGAATATTCCACATGGGAGGACAAGAATTTTATATAGAAGCATCAAGAACTACTCAAGCGTTGAGGACAACGCTTTTTGAAGGAGAGGGGCATGTTAGGCCCCTATACGACTAGTGTAACCCCTTGTTGTTATTAGTATAACCCACTTATTATATTGATGTACCCATGTAGTGCCCATATTGTTACTATTATGCCACATAGAATCCCGCCATTGTTACTGTTGTGCCATACAATATTATTGTTATGTAGGCTTTGATTGTATTGGGACCACTTAGACTCCTATATATAGAAAGGAGGTATTCTTTTTGGAGCCCACTAGTGTAGGGGCCTAACAGAAACCAAAAAGAATTCCTAATGACTGAAGGGACCGTACTAGGCCATACCATTTCTTGCCAAGGGTTGCAGGTGGATCCGAACAAAATTGCTCTCATCAAGAAGGTTCCACATCCTCAAAAGGTAAGGGATGTTCGGAGTTTCTTGGGATTAGCAGGATACTATCGGATATTCATTAAAGATTTCAGCAAGCTAGCCTCGCCATTGTTTGGCCTGTTGGCAAAAGATGTGGAGTTTAAATGGACTACCGATTGTCAGAGGGCTTTAAATGAATTGAAGGACAAGTTGGTGTCAGCCCCAATCCTGAGAGGTCCAAACTGGGCCCTACCTTTCCACATCCGCACTGATGCCTCGAATAAAGCCATAGGTGCAGCTTTAGGACAAGTTGAGCAAAAACTTCCATATGCCATTTACTTTGTTAGCAAAAACTTGTCCAAAGCTGAGCTGAATTACACTGTAACCGAGAAAGAATTCTTGGCTGTGGTCCATGCACTGAACAAGTTCCGACATTATATTACTGGCTATCAAACCTTTGTACATACAGACCATGCTGCAATCAGATATTTAATGAATAAACCAGATGTGAATGCTCGTATTATTAGATGGTTACTTTTATTGCAGCAGTTTGATTTGACCATTGTTGACAAACCAGGTAGAGAAAATGTTGTTGCTGACTTTTTATCTAGATTGGATTTGTCTGCAGATGAGGATGGAACGGTGGATGACCAGATGCCCGATGAACATCTGTTTGCTATTTTAGTACTCTCTCCATGGTTTGCTGATATAGCAAACTACCTTGTTTCAGCACAGTTTCCTCTGCACCTATCTTCCATAGAGAAGAGCAGAATCATCAGAAAAAGTGCCTCATTTACTTGGATCGGGGGCAATCTGTTCAAGCTTGGCCCTGATCAGATCTTAAGGCGTTGTGTAAGGGAGGAGGAAGTCTTTGATATCCTCCTCACTTGTCATGATGGGCCTTGTGGAGGACATTTTGCAGCAAAGAGAACTGCCTTCAAGATCCTGCAGGCAGGCTACTATTGGCCCACACTTCATCAAGATGTCAGAAGATATGTCAGCCAGTGTGACCAATGCCAAAGAATGGGGAAACCGACCCAAAGGGATGAGATGCCTCTCCAACCTCAGGTGACTCTTGAGCCATTTGAGAAGTGGGGTATGGACTTTGTGGGCCCAATCAACCCTCCTTCGAGACAAAGGTCTTACATCATTGTGTGCACTGACTACCTGACAAAGTGGGCAGAGACCAAAGCAATCAAAGTAGCAACAGAAGAAAAGGTGGCCGAGTTCCTAAGAGAAAACATCTTCTATAAGTTTGGCTATCCAAGAGAGCTGGTCACCGATCAAGGGAGCCAGTTCACCTCCAACCTGGTCGAAGATCTACTAGCTCATCACAAGATCAAGCATAGGACTTCCACCCCCTATCACCCTCAAGCAAATGGGCAGGTGGAAGTCACCAATAGAGCATTAGAAGGGATCTTGACTAAGGTGGTGAGCAGAAGCAGAAAGGACTGGACAGATCGCCTGGTTGAAGCCACATGGGCTTACAACACCACTTGGAAGACCACCACTGGCTTCACACCTTATGAGCTGGTCTATGGGAAGAAAGCTTTGCTGTCCATTGAGTTTGAGTACAACACTTTGAGGATGGCAGCTCAGCTGGACCTAGATCTCAGCCATGCACAACAAGAAAGGCTATTGCAGCTGAATGGCCTGGATGAGCACCGAATGCAGGCCCTCCTTCACTCAGAAGTGGTTCAACTTCAGAGAAAGGTGTGGCATGACCAACATCTCCATGACAAGCAATTTCAGCCGGGAGATTGGGCTTTGTTGTATGACTCCAGATACAAAGATTTCAAGGGGAAGATGAGAACCAGATGGCTAGGGCCATATTCAGTGGAAAAATGTCATGACAATGGATCTGTGCTTATTCGGACCATTGATGAGGAAGCCATCCCCATGCTTGTCAATGGGCATCGATTGAAGATCTACAGGAAGCCTCCCTCAAGACAAGAGTTCATCAAAACTATGGAGAAGGCAGTGTTGGTCATAGAGAAGGGTTCTACCTCTGCTTTGGGCATACCCTGAAGAATCTAAAAAAAAAAAATAATAATAAAGATCCTTGGGTGAAAACCTTTCTAAGGCGCCCAAGGCAGGTAGTAGGGGTGAAAACCTCATTGAGGCGCCCCTATTGTCTTTTCAAAAAAAGAAAAAAAAGAGATTGGAAAAAGATCCTTGAGTGAAAACCTCTTTGAGGCGCTTAAGGCAGATGGAAAGGGTGAAAACCTCAATGAGGCGCCCCTGTTATCTTTCAAAAAAAAAGAGAAAAAAAAAGAAAAAAAAAAAAAAGAAAAAACAAAAGAAAAAAACAAGGTCAGCAGATTCATTATGTAAAATTGCATGCAGGTGTTCTGTGGAGGAGAGGAAGCCTCTCAACTCAAAGCCAAGGGTCCTCATCATGCAGTCAGGACACCTCACCATCACCTCCTCCAAGAATACTCATTTTCTCCAAGGTATGTGCAATTTTATTACAGCTTGAGTCTTCTACAGGAAGACGCAGATTTTCTACAGGAAAATGCAGAGTTTCTACAGGAAGATGCAGATCTTCTACAGGAAGGTGCAGACTCTCTAAAGGAACGCATCCTTTCTACAGGAAGCGCTGTATTTCTACAGGAAGCTTCCTGTAGAAGCTTAGAACGTGCCAGAATTCATTTCATGAGGAGATCTAATGGCTAAGGATCGGTTTGGACGCATGCACACCACTGTTGTCAACCATGCACATTGCTGTTATCTTGTTCCACCATCCTTGTCGACATGCAACAAAGTACCTGCACCAACAAAGCAGATCGATGAGTCTCGAGAAAAAGCAAATTGTAAATGGAAAAAGCGCTAGAGATCTCACACCATATTCATCACAGTCAGCCAGAAGCTCCGAGAGCATGATCGTGAGGCCATCCATCGTCGTGCAGCATGCACCCAAGGAGGAAGAACTGTTCCAAGACATCCCGCGGGAGTCCTGTAACAGTTAAGCCTGCTAGAGTGGATACCATTCACCGCGCAGGCCATATGAAGTGAAACGTGGGCGCATGCAACCAAAGCATTCCATCCATCGTCGGCAGCTCGTGAACATGGACCTCCGGGCCTGTGTAAGTTCGCCAGCAGCAGGTAAATCGACTCATCAGCGTCCAAAGAGCCGAAACATCGTGTGCAGCCACGCAGGTAAGTGTCTCGACCCTTCCTTCCATCAGATTGCATGAATGTTACTTTGATTGATTGCTTAAGTGTAAAGGTGAATGGGTTGAGCGGGCGTATGGCCATTTGTCCGGCCACGTCGGCCAGTTAATGGTCTAGTTGGATGAGAGGGTGGCAGCCATGACAAAAAGAATAGCAGCACGGACGTGAGAGCAATCCCGTCGAAAAAACCGAGTTTAACCGAAGAGGCGGCGGCAGATCTGCGGGAATTGATGCGGCAGCAAGTGAACGCACAGTTGAATGATGGGGTGACATCACCCAACGGTTCAGCGGGGATAGCTCACCCCCGCGCCACGAATTCCGCCGAATTCAAAATCTAATCGGCTAGATTGCATTCATGCATGTATCAATCACCGGTTTGAACTCGAGCGGCTATCCTGATCCTTCTGCAGTGTGATACGCCGAGCCTTTGGCTATCAGAGCGATTGAGAAGCACACCCAAGGCGCAGACCGACTTCAGTCTCTCCCAAAAATCGCGCGCTGCATTCTACAGGAACGTTGTCATTATACAGGAACGCTGCATTCTACAGGAACGCTGTCATCCTACAGGAACGCAATTTTCTACAGGAAAGCGGGTGCCTCACGTAAAAAGGTGGCCAATTAAAGAGGTAACCCTGAACTCTTCATGCAACTGGTTATTAAAGGTGGCAGAATTGTCGTCCACAGTCTGGACATAGAAAAAAGGTGAAATTGTTGTCTGTTGTGCCTACACTGTCATTCTACAGGATGTCGAGTAATTAAACTGTGTTAAGTTCCTCAGGGATAAGTTTGTGGGTTATGTGCATGACATTCTACGCTCTGTCTCAGTAAACTAAAATCTCTTCCACATTCACCACCTCCAGTTAAGAAAACTGTTTTATCATGCCGGGTGGGTTTATAAGACGAGAACCCACTGATTCAACCAAATTAAGGGAAAACCAGGAAGTGGTAGAGCTCTTCACACGGGTTCAATGGATATCTTTTTGTGACAAGTTGCAGGGTTACGATGATGAAGTGGCAGAAGAATTTTTGCAGGCTCTGAAGCCGAAATCCAAGACACTGGCCACAGTGAACTTCAGAGGTCTAAGCCTCAAGCTCACCCCGCAATATATCAGTCGGATTACTGAACTTCCGATGGGTTTACCATGGGATAAGGAAGAAAGGAAGTTGAGCTAGCAAGCCAAGAAAGAATTCTTTCCACCTGAGGAGGAATTCTCGGAGGACAAAAATGGGGTGCGAAGAACTAGCTTGCTGCCACCATGGAATGAAGTTAGCTTGCAAATCATGAAATATATAACCTGTGAAGGCCGTTTTAGCATCGTGTACGCATATCACTTTCGGTTGCTCACTGAATTGAGGCACCGGGTTGATCTTCCTATAGAACAAAAACTGAGCATTCCTTATTTCCTGTTGCAGTCTCTAATTGAGTGTGCCACAAAGATAAAAGAGGGCATACCAGATCAGATAGCCCACCATGGGTTGATCAAACTTCTTGTGGAGGATGCGCTTCATTCATATAAGGTTCCCCTCTCATGGGAATCATTCCGGAATTTGACTAGAGATGGAGACATAAGAATGTTGATTGAAGAAACGGGTTCCTCCAGTAGTGAGGAACAAGAAGCAGTGGCCGAGGGAAAGAGAGAAAAAGGCCAGAAGACCCCGACCACAGTGCAGAAGAAAGAACAAAAGAAGAAGCATGAGGAGAAGGATGACAAAGAAAAAGGTGGCACACCCATCTTGTCAGCAAGAGAAAAGAGGTTGAAGAGCAGAACGGACAAAGCTGAGGTGGTCCACATCAGCCCAAGTACCTCATCAGCACCTGCAACCAAAGCAAAAAGCAAAACCCATGCAGCAAAGCAAGAAAAGGTGGTGACACCAGTGTCTACAGGAAAGCAGAAACAGGCTTCTACAGGAAGCCCGAAAACAGAGAGAGGGTCTTCTACAGGAAGCCCGAAATTGGCAAAAGGGTCTTCTACAGGAAGCCCGAAAACAGAGAAAGGGTCTTCTACAGGAAGCCCGAAATTGAAAAAAGGGTCTTCTACAGGAAGCCCAAAAATTACCAAAACAGGGGCTTCTACAGGAAGCCCCGAAAAGGTGAAACCCAAAGAGAAGAAGGTGGATATTCTGGCACGGGAGGCAGCAGCTATATTAGCTGGCCTCAGCACACCACCTAAGCCAAAAGAAAAGAGGAAGAGGGAGACCCCTCTATACTTTAAAGCTCGAAGAAGTGTTAGGATAAAGACGGGCAAGCCACAGCCTCCGTCCAGCAGCCCGATTGTCATCGAAGATACCCCTGCTTCTCCCAAAGAAAAGTCACCCTCAAGGATAACAGTCACCTACGAGAAAGGGAGTCCAAAGAAAAATACGTGGCAAGAAAGGTTAGACCTGTTGACTGAAAAAACTCGGCTACAGGAAGCTGAAAATGTTCTACAGGATACTCTGGCCCGGCTATAGGAAACGGAGAAGAGGGAAGGAGAAGGACCTTCATCACCACCAAAGGAAGGTGAAGTAGAGCCACCTAAAGAGGCAAAAGAATTACATATACCAGAGCCCAGCCCTCAGCCTAGTCTGAGCTCATACTACACCTTTTTAGAGGCGGGCAAAATCATACCGCAGAAATTTACTGTACCCCTATTTTTTGCATTAGAGGAAGAAAGAGTCCGTTCCCACACATGGATGCAGATCGCCAAGTCAAAGGGTGTGGCGGACATAGGCCCTTTACAAGAGCAACTCAAGGAGGTCAGGAGTGAATTCACCATGGCTAAACATGTGGCTAATTGCCAACGTGTGCTTCTACAGGAAGAAAACCAGAAGCTGAGATTGCAGCTACAGGAACTAAGGGCAGGGGCAGGAACATCCTCCAAAGACATCACAAAAGAACAACAAGGCAAAAAGGAGCTGACCACCGGTCTTGAAGAGCCAATGATACTTCTACAGGAAGCAGAACAACAAACAAAAATTGAAGTGCAAGCTCTAAAAGAACAGCTGCAGCAAAAGGAAGCACAATTGGCCTGCATGGCCAGTTGGGCCATAGAGGCAATACAGTGCAGACCACCTACAAAATCCTATGGTTTGTACTTGAAAGATCAATGGCCGCAGTTCCAAATAAATACCTTGGCACAAAGAGGTATTTCACATATCCAAAACCCACAACAATTTTCGGAATTATGCAGTACTAGTTCGTCAGAAGACAAAGCCAAATTAGCAGAATTCTACCTCCACAATTTGGCTTTACCTAATGAAGTCTCCTGGGATCCCAATATTGCCTTGGGTGATATGCAATTGATGGCGTTCACTTTGTGGTTGAACCATGAGGATCAAAGAGCAGCTTAAGCAAAATCGGTCATGAACCGAGAAGTGAGCGAGCCATTGTTCATTCGAGCAGAACCAGAGGATCCGATGGCACTCATCTCAGCCCACCAACAGTTTTCTATTGATCCCACAGCTTCTTTGAGATTTATGGACAAACAAGCCCAAGCCATAGCCCATTTTGAGGATATGGAAAGATTGTTGGGAGAAAGTGCTGCCCAAGCATGTGCACGCAGATGGAATACCTTGGCACACAGTTTGAAAATCCGAGAGTACCACACCCCAATTTGGATGAGAGAAGCTTTGGCAATGATAGACCTTTACAATAAATCCATGCAAAGCCTCCAGGCCAACTGTATTGGCCTTAAACTCAGCCCACCACTACTGCTAGGGTTGACTGAAGGCAATACAGAGGAGGATGACAGTGAACAATGGGAAGAGGTGAACAGGAAAGCAGGGTTTCATATCAGCAAAGAGGACACTACCACAAAGCCTTGGGATGTGAGGGAAGCAGTGAAAGCAATGAAGGATGAAGATTTGGACTAAGTTGCTCAAGGATGAGCAAATAGTTTAGCTGGGGGGTGATGATGAGCCCCAATTTTTGGTACAATTTGGGCTCATATTGGCCTATTTAATTTGTTCAACCATTCATCTTTTACCACTTATGCATTCATTTCTTAGTATATTCGTGTTGTTTGTAGGAAGAAGGGCAGGCATTATATCTATGTGACTAATACATGATGATTTCAGGTTCTTGGCATTAAAGAGAGCAAAAGACCACGCAAAAGGAGACAAGGAGACAACAAGGGTGACATTGCGGGTTCATAGGGAGGTTGTCCACAGTCTTGATGACCCTCCTCGTGATTTTCACCTTAACTCCGAGCTCTAACAGCTCTCCCCACCGAGCTTAAAGGCAGCCAACACATTCTACAGGATCAGCAGTTTTACAGCAGTTTGACTTTCAGTTGGACAGCCAAGCTCCACGAATGGAGGAAGCCAGCTTGATCTTCATTTTGTATAAATATGAAGGCCGTAGCCTTTGTTAGGAGCTTTTTGAACTTTTGGACTGATATTGTAATTCTTCATCCTAGCTCGGTGTTTGTTTTTGTAAGCCAGTTTTGGGCATGACATTAGACTTTTGATTATGAATAAAGGCAAGTAGATTTGGATCTAATTCTGAGCTTTTAAGGGAGCTATAGCTCTCAGGTTAGGGCCCAACCTAAGAGCAATAGATCTCCTCTTCTTGTAGTGTTATTTACCTTTCTTTCCAGCATTTTGATTCCTTGTTTTGATATGCATTTCAAAGAACACAGTTTGCTGATTTGATTTCTTTAATAAGATTGAGTAGGATTAGCTTATGGTTAAATTACTTTCAGCTGCTTAGATCAGAATAGGAGGTTTGTAATTCACAGGAGCTCCAAGAAAAGGTTGTTAGTGCCTCCACTGCCATCTCTGTTTAGGGATTGGGGTGCAGTCTATACCAACCACCAAAAAAAAAACGCAGTCTTTTCTACTTTCATGCAAGCTGCAACACAGTCGTTCTAATCGTGGATCCTTCCATGCATTTTTCTCTTGAGCCATACTTCGTCATTACAATTCCATGCACGACTTTTCTTCATGATTTACATCGTTGTTCATTGGTTTAATAGCACAGGTAGCATTGGTTAATGAATTCTCGTTTTTTGGTGCAAGACATAAGTCATTTGTTTTATTTACACTGCTCCATATCATTCTACTTCCTTCTTCTTCTTCTTAACCTCTCCTCAAGCCACCTACTCGACCTCTGTTCAGCTCGTTTACCTCCCAACTCATCCATTGCCACGTAGCTTCATCTTTTTGACCTTTCGTTGCTGCCATCCTTCTATCCACCAACCAACTCCGTGCACTCTTTCTCCATCCTATTTCTCTGCCCCTGAGTCATCACAAGCTCCATCTCCACCTTACCTATCCACCCATACCATTCCATCACTTCACCATCACCCAAAACTTCCACTTACAGCACATCCTGTAGAAGTTAGTAGACTTCCTGTAGAATTTCTTAGTTTCCTGTAGGATCCCCTGCAGACATCCTGTAGAAGCCTGCAAACTTGGTTGCTGAGCATCCGAACGTTGTAGACCTATGTGGACTAATGCTAGGGACCCCCTGGGACCTCTCCTAGCCCTCCTGACCTTTCCCAAGCTTTCTCTCCCTTCGCACCACCTCTGCACATCCAAACCCTAATAAGAAACAAATTCATAATCACTCCCTCCACTTAAGCAAAAATACAAAAACAATGTTCTTTTCCATAGAAGTAGTTTGAGTTCATGCATTTCACATCATTAGAAGTAATGGCATCATTTTTAGACATTTTCACTTTCACTATTGCATCATAGAGGTCAAACTAGTCAGATTAGGGTTTACTAGGGTTTCATGTTTTGGTTGGCTTTCAGTTCATTTTTGCAAAGTAGATTGATTTCCTCTGAGATAGCCTTCGTCCATCATTTAGAAAGCTTCTTCTGAGAGCATATAGAAGTTGGCTTGAGCCCTAGCGGACTTGTGCCAACTGACCAAGTGACAGCTGCGACAAGAGCTAGTACTTGTGCATACAACACCGTCACTTCCAAGTTTGTACGAACTACTGGGTTGATAAAATTAGAGATAGGAAGCCCCAGGAGTTGTAGCATTATTGCTACAATACTGGAGCCCACCAGTGTCCCCAGCCCTACTCATAGAAGCAGGTGAGTCAACATAAATATGACTCATAGAGGTAGGTGACCCATTGCTAGTATGACTTGAAGTGACTAGACTTATGCCCTCAACGTGACTTGCACTAGCTGAAAGGTCATCTCCAACATGACTAGCAGATGTTGATGATGATTCTTTTCTAGTATGACTTGTAGTGACTAGACTTATGCCCCCTGCGTGACTTACAGCGGCTGAAATCTCATATCCAACATGACTAGCAGAGGTTGGTGATGCATTGCTAGTATGACTTGTAATGACTTGAATTATGCCCCCTGTGTGACCTGCAGTGGTTGAAAGCTCATCTACAACATGACTAGCAGAGCTAGGTGATGCATTTCTAGTATGACTTGCGGTGACTAGACTAATGCCCCCAGCATGACTTGTAGCGGCTGAAGGCTCATCTCCAACATGACTAGCAGAGGTTGGTGATGAATTACTAGTATGACTTGTAGTGACTAGAAATATGCCCCCAACATGACTTGCAGTGGTTGAAGGCTCATATCCAACATGACTAGCAGAGGTTGGTGATGAATGGATAGAATTATTCTTCTTCTTTGTTTTCCTCTTTCTCTTCTTTTTAGATCTTTTATTACAAGAGGGAGGAGAGAAAGGAATCCCAAATTTCTCTTTTAAAGAAGACGAACAATTAAAACCCACTTGATGCCCTTGAAATAAAGCATTCATCTGAGAAGCTTCAATAACATCAGGAATATTTGAAGTGGACCACAGGCAAACTGGTATTCCAACATTTAATCTAGGAATATTCAAAGTGGCCACCAAGGGGGTACCAACATTTCCAAAGAGAGGAAAAGCACACGGATCCCCTTTTGGAAGGGTACCTTGGTTGGTCTCCAAAGCAATAGTGGCCATACCAAACTTATTCGCAGATCCTTCCCTTACGGGAACATACAAATGACTTTCCAAGGAAGAGAGATTCACAGTCAAAACCTTTTCCATTAAGGAGGAAACTCCACAGCTTTCAAAAATAAATATCAACAACCTTTCAAGATCGATGGAGTGGCAGGTCAGTCACTCAGAATATAAGATCAAAAAGTGATAAGACAAAAACACTTGAAGCCAACTAAATCCAAAGAGAAAAGATCACTCGACTATAAAGTCCCTAAAGATGCAACCAATCAAGCAACTTCCAAGTATTTCTGCCCTGGGTGATGAGGACCAGACACCAAAATATAAGAAAGCGAAGTAAGGGACATTCCAAAGACAGTTTGGGATAATGATGGCCCAAACCTACCAGTGAAGGTAATAGAAATAGTTACGCTGACCTATAGACAAAATCATTTTCTGGTGCAAGCACCCAAGCTTCACAAGGGTAACCTCCAGAAGTACTAATGAATGTGATGCAATGTCTGCCTTAGGTGCCATGGGATTCCCCTTCTCATCTACCTAAGTGATCCCTAGGAAAGGCAACTATGGGCACTAGTTTGTATCAAAAGCCAGGCGGAACAGTCATGAGGTGGGATCCAACAAGTAGGAGAGGGGGTATCTCTCTTCCTTGTCTTCACTCTCCCTCATGCTTGACTCCCAGTGACAGAGCTTTCCTGGTCTTTCTAACGACACTGGATTTTACTCGTTATTCAACTTCTATGTTTGATAATTTGAGTGGCCTTGGAGAGTTAACTCTCCACTCACCTATTCCAAGGCCCTAAAGAACCTAAACTTGTTGGTTTTATTAATCACAGAATTAAAAAGTTCTAGTGCTTTTTATTAAATCGCTTGATTTTAAAGAGGTTGTTCTTTAAGTTGTGGGTAAAACGAGAGTGAAACTTATGATGTGTTTACACACAAGAAACCAATAGAAACTTAACTATATGCATGCAGTTATTTTCTTCAATGAAAATGGATTTCTATAGAGTTATATGAATAAACTTGTACAAGAAAATTTTTCTTTTTCCAAAAAACACACTCCACACTCAAAAGCTAGCAAAAAGACTAAAATGCCTGCAATGAAAACTATTTTAATGCAAACTATAATGATGGTGCATGGATTCTCATACAAGAAGAAAATGTGTTTCTTTATAATATCAATAAGCCAGCTTGACAATAAAGAGGGAAAAAAACCCAAAAGCAAATTTCCCTCAAAACCAAGCAAAACAAATTGACAAAAAGATCACAATTGCTCAAAAACAAAACCAAAAGAAACTAAAGAACCAAAAGCTTGGAAAGAAAAAGAAATGCAAAAGCTATGTTTTTGTATTTTTTTTTTCTTTTAAAGAAACTAAAGAAACTTTTGAGGTCACAAAAAGAACTACTAAATTCCAAATATCAAGAAACAAGCACAAGGAGCCCTTATACCTTGCAAGTTATAAAACTCATTAATAAATGAAACTTGAAAGAAGAAGGACTAAAAACTCGTACAAATTGATCTGAACAGTAGCATATACTTCAACAAACCGACAAAATGTCAAGAAATAAAAACTCTCAAGATTGCCAAAGAGACACTCAAAAAACACGAAAATCAGCAAGGCCAAACAAAAAGGAAAGGAAAGAAACACAATTTGAAATCTAGGTTATAAACGAAATCAAAACCAATTTCTTGTTCTGGAAAACTAGAATATCCAAGAACTTCAAACAGAATCCTTGAACCCAAGACACAAACCAAAAACTTGCTCAAAAATCAATCCTAGGCCAACTAGACTTTTCACTAAGAAGGAGATTTGAAAAAGAAAGCTTGCAATAGAACATATTTCTTTGGACAGTGGATGACTAGAAAACAGTAGAATTCATGATCTGAATTAACTCAACTCCCCGATTTAACCAAGATATTTTACTTTCATGATGAGATTAGAATTGCATTTAAAAGAGCATAAAGGGACATAAATGCATGTTGTAAAGAAGAAGGAACATGACAAGAATCAACAACATATAACACAAGACGTTGATAACAGAGTTTGTCAAGGAGGGACTACGTCTCCAGGCCCTGGTGTCAAGATGGTGTAGGTTGCTACATTAAGTGTTGGAGAGGGTGATGATGTACACACATGTGTTTTCTCTATCATAGATGGAATATGCCCTCATGCAAGGGTGGCTCCAAGAGATGTTTTGCTGCAGGAACTCTCATTCAAAAAGGACTCTTATCAGCATGACATAATTTCACGTATGTTAATAATGAGCATCTCGCCAACATGGCATAAAAGGGATCTCAACTCAAACATACATGGCGACAACATGAGTATCCCATCAACATGACGACAAAGGGATCTCAATCAAAACATGACAATAAGTACATCTCACATCAAGAACAAAACAAGATCCCACATCAAACATCAAACATGGATCTATACAGCAGAATGCATCTCAAGCAAAGAGACAAAGAAATACATGATCACACTACATATACCTCACATCAAGGAGTTATCTAAAGAAGATGATGATAAACTACTGAATCTGGCTGCACCATCAATCTCGTGGCTCAAATCTCATGGAAATGATTGCTCACACATGAATGCTGACACCTACACTCCACTTTGAAAAGTGGCTGAAAAATAGAATGATCAAATGGAAAATCTGAATGCACCATCAGATTTTTGGCATTGAATAGTGTAAAATTGACTGTCAAATTTCTGAATTCTGAAAAAGTGAAAATCTGGGCCTATATGAAGCTTTTAGATTCCCCCTATATTCCTTAAAGATTCCCTCCTCCGGGTCATCTAATGATCTATTGCTTAGATCGAAATTCTATCTTTGTCATTAGGTTCGTGTCGCTGAGTGGCGTAGGATTGACATAAAGTTTGTCCAATTTGGACACTGGAAAAATTTCACCCTCCTAAAAATTGGGTTCAATCATGGTTCCACCTGCCTCTTTTCCACGATCGTGGTTCCATCTGAAAAATTAATTTTAAAAAAATATGCGTCTCGAAAAACACACCATCACTCTGCCTCTTGGAACTGCGTTTGCTCGCGGTTCCACCATTGGTCCACTCATGTTCATCTCTGTTTCGTCCTCTCCACCTTTGTGCCAAATGAAAACATAAGGTTTTAATATGTTTTGTGTGCGGAGCTACCCAAGAGGTCGTTGTGGTTTAATGGTTAAGGTGAAGAACCAAAGGCAGGAGATCAAGGGATCAAATCCTGACCCATCCAAAAATACACAACAGTTATATTTTTTTATTAAAAATGGTGCAATTTGTTTTAATACGGAACCATTTTGGTAACCTTGTTGTGAGGGTGGTTACGTATGGGCGCATTTAACTTCATTGGAACCGTCGCATGTTTTAAGTTTGGGTTGGTGTCCATTGAATGCGGTGGAGTGTTTTGGTGTGACTGTTGTATGGAATGGGGCCGCCGCATGGTGGTGGGATGGCCCACATCACTGGCATGGGTTTGATACCCGCTAACTCCGTATGTTATAACACGGCCAAGAGGGTGGGGGCATGGGCCGGGTCCACCAGAGGTGGCCCACCCACAACCCAACTATATGTTTTATATTAAGTTGTTGGTTGGGGGCTGATGGAGGTCATGGCCCATCAACCATATTCAATTTTAAAAATTCGATTTACAATATATATTTAAATAGATCGGTGGGTGGCGGGGGTGGTGGCCTGCCACCCATACTTTATAATTTTTATTTTTTTATTTTTTTTGTTTAATAATAGATTTTTTTTATTCTGTCTAATATAGGGGATATTAGACAAATTAAATACCCAACAAATTTTCCCACTTTCGAGAGCTAGGTTTTATGCCCCGGGGTTGGTCAAATTGTAGGACACTTAAACCTGACCCATAGCCCAACTTTGACCAAAACTTTGACTGGCTCTTTCTCCCTCATATGAGCTCAGATTTGAGTGTCATTCACACCATTGGAATCAAGGTGATGAGCACTTCGATCTGGTGCTAGTTTTGGAGCAATATTACCACTTTGAATTTTGACGCTTTTTGAGTCCTCTTGGACTTTTGCTTGTGTCCGGAGCCACCTACATCAATTCACCAAGCAACAGACCTAACTGGGCAAAAAGATTTGAAAAAACAATTCAAAAATTTGTATACGCGACTGTGTAAAGACACAGAGATGTGCACACATGTTTCTAACACAACAAACTCGCATATACGTGAGTCTGTTTGAGGAAACTAGTGTGTATATGTGACTGTACTCTAGGAAAAAAGTGTATAAAAGACTCAATAAAGAAAAACAAAAATCAAGGCCTGATCCAGAAGATCAAACTTGATGCTTGTGAAGCTAATAAGTCAAATAACACTGTAAAGCAAGCAATCAAGAAAACAAACCCTGATCGAGAACAAACAACCCAAACTAGGAATAACAAGAATGTTATGCCTAGTGGAGTCACCAATTCAGTTGCAGGTGAGAACACCCTAGGGTCTTGGGTTGAAAACACCGACAAAGTAGAGGGCAAATAGCAGCAAGAAATTCTTAGGCAAAAAATCTAAATGCTTATTCTACTAAGTTGGGAAGGAGTGTCCTTACCCAGAGGTCCTATGTTTGGGTAGATCCCGCAAGGTGCAAACCCTCTGCTTCTCCTGATGCCTTTAAAACCTGTAAATTATTCAAGCAAAGCATATACAACAGTAGAAATGTAAAGCATATTCATGATATATACATTAGATCATATAAATGAATGAACAATTACGCATTAATACAAGATTTATAAACAAATCCCAATATAGATCAATGCATAAACACGATTAATATTAGGAACAGAACAACATTTCTTTATCGATGTAAGCTACCAAAAAGGTGGAAAAATACAACCTGAGTCTTCCTCTAGCTCCAAGTAGAACCATCCTCCGGATCTGTCTTGTCCCTACCTCAACAATCTTCCTCCATCATCATACACAAGGATATCACAAGAGAGATGAAGGTATCTCAAAAGAGGAAACAATGGTTTCCTAAAGCTTTGGGAGTGTAGGAGGCACAAGGATTTCATCAGACTCGATCAGGGATCAATCAACTATAATATCAATATCTCATTTCTTCTCCCTCAAGGCCTTCCCATGGAGGTTTATTTATACTTCTCCAAATTAGTTTTTTTAGTTGTGAAATAGTTGGGCCACGAGCTATAGGAGGTGAGTAAAAGGTAAAACCCATGAACTCCACCCAAAATTAAGGAAATTAATTATTTTGAAGTGTTTTAACACATGTACGCTGGTTGGGTATATGCTGGCCCGCATGTACATGCTTTTATCACAAGGAAAAATAGCATATAGGAAATAAAACACTATTTTTTTAGATTTTGGACCAAGTCTGGAAGGAAGGGTTGCCCTAGGCCATAACCAGAGCATCAGATCTACCAAGAGTGGTAATTGGTTCTATAACACACAGGACACATCTTACTCTGAAAATACGTCCAATCTGTCATCTATCTTTCCTGAAAACACAGAAGGTGAACATCTTTGCTTCTCATCTACCCCTCTGCATGATTCATCAAATCATG
This sequence comes from Pinus tabuliformis, assembly GCA_031772625.1. Taxonomy (NCBI): domain Eukaryota; kingdom Viridiplantae; phylum Streptophyta; class Pinopsida; order Pinales; family Pinaceae; genus Pinus; species Pinus tabuliformis. The sequence goes on from CM062810.1 coordinate 137,811,873, forward strand.
AGGATGCCGATAAACACCTTGAATTTTCTGATCTTGGTTGTCGTGATATATTCACTTCCTCATTTGATCACGATGTTGATTCAATCATTGTTAATCTGTCTAAGGAATTGGTCTATGATGATTTATCTATCAATGAAGTCGCAACACCCCAAACTGTCGAGGCACTTTAGCCCGAGCTGATGGTTATGTCAAACCCTCGTTGCCCTGATGTTGGTTTCAATTCCATTTAGGAAATTTTTGGAACACTCAAGGCTCCCCATCACTCTCTACTTTTCATAGAATATCAACCCAACATCCATATTTCGCTTCCTCCACTTGAACTTCATGATCCCATCGCTCATGCATTGGAGGAATCTTACACAGCAAGCATACATGCACAACATAAGTGGTCTACCTTTCTCATGTTTGCTTGCATGTCACAGTCAAGAGAATGCATACACTCAACATCTGCACACATTATAGCACAGTACCATGGTAGCTCCACATAATGCATGTCATGCGCTTTCACTCATCTTTGTTCTGTGGTTGCTTATAAGCTCGGAGTGTGTTTGTCTTCACTATTACATCTTTCTTGTTTGCTAGTTCGCACAACTGTCTTGTTCTCGAACCATGCCTTCATCAACATGGGTCAACCAATGCACCAGTGGCTGCATTGGAAGTATCACTTCACATGAGATGACCCATGCATCATTAGCTTAGGATTAGGATTAGTGTTTGCTTTTAGTTGTTTGCATGCATGCATGTTTCCTTACTTGCTTTGTTGTCTTGTTTGTTTGCTTGCTTCTTTGCTTACTTTCTTTGCTTTCCCTTTTGCTTCTGCTCTTGCTTTGCTTTGTTGTTTATTAGTTCACTTGTTTCGTTTGTAGGTTGGTTTGGCATGAAACCATGTATGACTCTTGAAAAAAGTTGGGTAAAGTAAAATAGGCTTTGTGTTGCTATCACTACTTGGTTATATGTCATCCCGCCTCTGTATGAAGAACTTGTTACTTTTAGTCCATGATACATCGAAGGAAAATACATACTGTTCGAAGTGAACCTTAGTGAAAACACAATGCTTGCACGCTAACTAGTATCACCTACACTAGTTGGTTGTTTTTGGGTTAACCCTTGTCAGCTCAATCAAGTAGAGTAAGCTAAAGGGGAAAACATTAACAGGCACGTCAGAGGTATAATAAACTACTTCTCTACTGCAACAACCTCTTCTGCTCTCAATAAGTTAGGATCCATCTTCTGCCTCTGAAATGAATAAGTTCTATGCACAGTTACAAAGATGAAAAATGAAAAAAATGAAAAGTGAAAAAAGTTTGAAAAAAATGAAAATGAATAAGGCGAAAGAAGAGAAAGGCTTCCTGTGCAGAGAGGTGATGCAAGTAACTCCGCCAAGGTATTGACCAGGCTCGCTAGTAGCGGACCCATACTTGTGTTCCTATGTGACTCTGTTGGGGTACTGTCCAGGCCTGCTGGCAGCGAAGCAACACCAGAGATGAAACTAAGACTCTGATGACTATATTGCTTGTGCACCATATACCCCTCAACCCCAATCGAAAAAAATATGTTACCTTGGCTTGGAATGTGTGTAAATCGATCAAGAGCTTGGCAAATGCTACATCTTACAATCAAGCTAGTGTGGAAACCAAGAGGAGCTGAGAACTGAACAATACTTCTGGAGGTGTTAGACTTGCTTTTCATGAACAAGGTCCATTCAAAGCGCTGGAGTTCTATGAGTGTGTCACCAAGTGTTGTAGCGGCTACAACCACCCTCCAAAATTTTGCCTTATCTTCATTTTGGAGCCTCCCATCCAACCTTCACAGCAGCATGTCTTGCTTCATCGAGTACACAAACTTCAGTGTTTTTCTTGCACAAAATCAGCCTATCAATCACAGCTCAATGCATTCCCCTCACAGGTTGATAACCTGGACTTGGTCCAGTTGCAGGCTGGGCAGTTCCCCTAAGAAATTGCGCAATTCTGGAGGGCAACCAGTCTTCCATCTAGAAACTATGCAATCCTGACTGGCAGCTTGTTGGACTCTAGAATTGCGTAATTCTGGTAGTCAACGCTCACAATGAAAATTGCACAATTTTCCCCAGCAGGGCTGCTCAGCCCATAATTTACGCAAATCTAGGTAGTAGTCAGTTTCTCTACCCAGAAATTGCATAAATATCTTGGGTAATCAGCCCAACTCCCAGCCAGAAATGCGTATTTTCTCCCAACAGTTGAGCAGTATTTTGTATGTGCAACTGGGTTGACCGGTTCCCTTCGGGACCAAGCAAAACTGACTTGCGTGCATGGGCTACTTCTCCCAAGGCAACATGCAAAGTAATCCCTTGTTTTAGGGATCTATTTTTAGCAGTTGGAGGTTAGATGCAAGGATCATTTCAAAAACATCCCACAAAGTGTTGATTTCCCTAGATTTGTGGCATGCACGTCACAGCCTCGATGTTATCAAAACACATCAACCAAATTCCATAGATCTCATTCCTCACATTAACCTTGCAGCTCTAACATCCCACATCACATCTAGAAGTTATCGGCACACTCAGCTCAGTTGTTTTGGGGTAAGCCCGCTTTCCATGACTTGTGTTGCATTTCTGGCACTTTTTGTGTTTCGCTTCGTATGAATGCCATCTGCTTGATTTTAGTGAGTGCTTGCTATCATTTTGATACATTTTAGCTTGTACTAGAACTATTTTAGTTTTCGCCAACATCTCACTACTGTCACACGCATGAAACTGTTTTTCACGAACGGTCGCCGATTCGGTGACTTGCCTCACCCACATGCATTTTGTTCCGTTTTCTGAATCTGTCATTCACCATTTGCAAGCATGATCATTCACTTATGCTTACACTCAGTATCACCGTGCATTCACACTCACATTTGCGTTCAATTGCCCATCGACAAGTCTAGGCAACCTCGGCCCGGACTCTGTCTTCACTAAGACAACATTGCGCAATTTTGGGAAGGAAGGCTCTACCTTCCTCTCTAGAAATGCATATTTCTTCCCAGCCACTGTCCTCCATGAGACTTTTGTGCATTTCTGAGGGACAGTGACTGCCGGCCTAGAAAATTTCACAATGCAGTCACTCAGCCTGCAGCCATTGCCAGCTGAGATTGCGCATTACTCAATTCCTGCAATTCACAGCCAGACTGGACTGTGCATTGCGCAGTTCCAGTAGTCAATCAGCCTCCCAGTGGCCCAGAGTGTGCCTTGCACAGTCTTGGCACTTAGTCTCCCGACCTCCGAGCTGAAATTGCACGACCTTCATGATCAGTCACACAGGTATGTTGTAAGTCAGTTCTCAAGTTCATTTTGGTTTTCGACTAACAGATTGCTTACCATGAATGTTTCCATGTCTCTGGGTATCACAGGTGTCCATCTGGCTCTCAGCAACACAAGTACAATGGTTTCCAGGAGAGAAAAGTTGAAGACATCGTTCAGACGACACTTTTGGATGTAGTCGATCAAGTGTGTATGAGGCTTCCTACTCACAAAGACATCAAGTTGTTCATTGATCTGATAATCACCCTATGAGTGACCTCAGTTTGAAAATTTATTAAACAAAAGGTATTACAGACTCATGTGTTGGTATGTGTGTTCTGTGTTATTGAAACAATGGATCGATCAGATTGCCAATACACAGAAAATAAGTGGAAAGATAGCAGAGAAACACAGTACGCAACACAAAGACACAAGAATTTTTAATAAGGAGTTCACCCTATTCTCAAGGGCTACATTTCTGGTCCAGATCTCAGTGGTGGCATTGTTTTATTGTGTCTTTAAGCAAAGAATTACAAATACAGGGACTCAATGCGAGTTCTCCTGAAGCAGGTTTGCTTGGCAGGGTGGTTCTTGGATTCCCCAAGCCACTCGGAGTACACAGACTCTTGTTCTTCCTACCAGCTCTGTGACCCTTGGTCTACAGTGGAAAGAGCCAACTGTGATGCTTGATCTGGATAGATTCCGCTATGGGATGGCTTGAATCTTTAGGCTCTTTGGTGCTCGAAGCTACCTGTGGTCAACTCGGCCCTCTGTCTCCTCCGCTTGGGTTTAATGCTCTCTGTGTTCACTATCTCCCTTAGTTGCTTGGACTCCTCTCAATTCCGGTTTCCAATTAACTCTTCTCTTCTCTCTGTCTCTCTCTCTCTGTCTCTTTTTCCGACTGTCTCTGTTCATGGCTTTAGTCATTCGATCCCTATGCCTGTTCGGTTCCTCTCCCGCTTGTGGCGATTCACCTTCTGCAACTGCGCTTGGAATTCCTTGTTCGGCGTCAACACGAATGCTAAGGCAGTGGCCACGTGTCTCCATCTAACTGGTGCCAGCACCTTCGTCGGTTCATTTCTTCCGTTACATCGTGTATGCGTTCTTTCTCCACCGTGGCGGTCAAACGGACTCCAAATCTCAACTTGACTTAATCCCCTGTCGATTTCGCTTCCTCCATCAGGCGCAATCTCAGCCGTCTGATCTAGGCTCCTCCAGATCCAACATCATACGCACGTCAAGCACGGTTGACTTGCTCGACCGATAACGTGCGATCAATGGCAGTTTTTCTCTCACCTTCGCTGCCATGCGTCGATCGCTGAGTGGGATCACTCCGCTCTCCTCCAAAACCTCTTACCGTTCAAGGGCGCCCCGATCAATATCTCCGATTTTCTAGAGCGCGGGTCCCGCCTTTGTCCTTTAGCACTTTTTTATTTCTCCACCCACGGTTCTCTGGCTCCCAACATGACCGAGTGCTTAAGGCTCTTCCACTTTGACCCTGTTTGCCCAACGATGCGCAATTAGCACTAAGCATCAAAATCGCCTCCTTTTCCTGATCTGGACCTCCCAGGGGCTGCTTTGACCTCCTGTGCAATATCCATGGGCCTCGGTCAACGCACTTTGACCGAGGTCCTCGTCGTTCTATGTTGGCGGCCATTGCCACTAGTTCAAGGCGTCTTTGATCGTTGTTTTGGAATTTTCAAGGATTTGTTCAACGCGATAGAGTCGAGGTTCTCAACAGTCTTTTGTGGATCCAATTCGGATAACGGCCTTCTCACTGAAAAAGCTTTTGGACCACCAAAAGTTGGTTTTCTTCAAGAATCGACTAAGTGAGGAAACTACTGTCTCACTTGTCCAATCTCAATCCACTTCGCACTGCTCGGCTTCGAACCTTTAAGCCCAATCTTGAGGTATTCCACTTGTCCGCTATGCATCATCCTTACCTTCCTGTCCAGCACTGTATCTTCCTACAACTCATTAAGATATTCAGGTAGCAGGTGGTCAACAAAAGGTAATTGACTCTGCTCTTCAGGGTCCTCAATCATTGAAGGTTCAAACAACCTCAAACAGTCTACATTTACGACTGAGTAGATGTGCATGTAAGCTGGCAGCTCAAGGCGGAAGGCATTTTCACCAACCTTCTCAAGTATCCTGAAGGGTCCATACCTGATAGGTTTTAGCTTTTTACCTTCACCTTGCCATGTCCTTACTAATATACAGCTAGATTTGGTCTCCAACTTGAAAACTATGCTCCATCCGATGCTTATTGTTAGCTACCTATACCAATAGGTTTCATATTTCATGATTGGCTATGAAAGGTCCAAATATGCTCTGCTTTGATGATTCAAAGATCACATACTTCCAAGAGAATCCAATCTGTGCTTATAGCTTGGTATGGACTTAAATTTTGATTGATGGTCCAACAGTCTAATATGGATCATGTCATGTTTTAAATTTTCAGTTGTAGAATAGAGAAAGGAGTCTGTCCAAACTGTTTAATCTTGGCAGACAAGTAGTTTAGGTAGAGAAAAAAGGCACCCAACAGCTTAATCTGGGGCCTTGGAAGAAATAAGGGTAGAAGTAGATAGAAAAAAAAAAAGAAAAAGCCAAATAAAAGAAAAGGCAAGTAAGGGTCTGCAAGTCCAAGTGCACCCTCCAAGAAGAAATAAAAAATGTTAGGCAAAGTAGCTGGGTAAGTAGATGGGGTTGCAGAAGTGGTATTCATTCCAGATTGAATCTTGCTGGTTTAAATAAGAAAAGCAAGGCAAAGGAGCATCTCTAATTCCCCAAATTCCCCTTCCACTCTTATTACTAACATCCCTTCATCCATGGAGATTGATGAGAAATTTCTAAGGTTTTATGATGGTTCTTGTTCATTTAAAAGCCACATTTCCTGTGTAAAATTCTTTTCATTTTGATCTACTCCCTAAACTAAGTAAGTTTCAAATAAACTTAGTGATTTTCCCCTTCATTCTCATTTTCCCCCATACTAACTCTAACTCTACTATGTAAATCCCCTATGTTACCTTTCCCCTACTAGTATTAACACCATGGTGTATAAACCCCAAATTTGGTATAAATATCCCTCCCCTTGGCATTATAGCCAATAAGTTCTCTATCAGGGATCAAATGGCATCTGGTCACTTTGATGAACCTAAATTTAACCCCCTCCCCTCTTCTGAGTTCATTTGGCCCCTACAAAGCTTCATTTGCCTAAGAAAATCTCATAAATGACCTTGTTTTACCTATAACCACTTCATTTGCAAAATAACCCAAACACCCACTTTATTCGCTTATCCTAAGTATCAGGGCCGCATTATTGTGCATTGAAAAACCTTATAAAACCCCCCTCCTACCCATAAACCCTTTCGAAATGGTGAAATAACCCAAAAACCCACCTTTTGCCGCTTAAACCAAAGTTCCGCCCGTGTTGTACATTTCCGAAATACATTGAAAAAACATTTGGAAATACCCTATCCTAATGTTTTCCGCCTAGCGCTGATCCCGAAAATAATTATTAAATAATACTGCCCCCTTGTCATATCCGCCGATCATCTCATTAACCCGATAGCCGTCCGATCAAGCGCTCCAAATCCAACGGTCCTTATCCATATCGGACGGGCCCCGACGTCCGACAGATACCTTCCGATATCTGTCAGAAGGTGACGTCAGGCGCCCGCCACGCGCCTCCCCCACAATGCATCGGAGGTACGCCTGACACATTCCGCCTCCGTACCTATAGCGGTGCGATATGAAACCGCTAACCGCGTATGGTTTTGGACAATCCGCCCGACAAACGTCAGACCCACGTCATTGCCACCCTGCCGTCGCGTCAGCATCTTTGTCCGCCATTGCGCCAACGTGTCTGCCACTGCATCATCCCTGTGGACCAATCCTAGCTCGCCACGTCACCTGATGACGTCATGCTGATGTCATCCGACCCTGACCCCACCTATGACGTCATGCTGACGTCATCATAAAAACGCGCCAAATTTCCAAAAATCAATATTATAGCCAAAATTTCGCGTTTTTTGCACTTTTCTACAAAAAACGACTGTTGCTCCTGCATGCAATTTCCACGTCCAACCGCGCACCTTTGCTGAAACCAACTCGGAGACGTCCAGCGCGCCATTTCCACAGTCATCCGTGACCATTGCTCGCTCTTTACCAGGTATTCTCCATTAAAATCCTTCATGTGCGTACTCTGCCTGTGAATTCCATCGAAAGAGCTTAAGCGACATAAAACTCTCAAAATTCACCGGTGAAATTTTGGTGCCTAGCCCCCATTTACCACTGTGAGCTCCAAAAACAATAGCCGAGCCTTGTTTACCCGTATTTTCACTGAAAACGGTACTCTGTTCACGCAAACGTGAAAGTACTCACTCAAACTGTATTCACCTGCTGAAAAAGACAGATTTAGACCTCTCATTGGTCTAATTTACACTTCAAGCAATATTTCAATTGCTGCAACTCTCTCACTCTGTGCCATACAATTCACATTCCTTCCTCAAAGAAAACTTTTTGGGTTGCTCTGCATAGCAACTCCATCCATAAATCCTACAAGATCTCATGGACCCGCCAGTGGCTCCCATAGCCCTTAATGTTGCACCTTTGAATGCTCCCCACAGACAATTAGAGTGGCAGGCATTAGCAGACTTAGATTATAAAATCTCAGAAGAAATGCTAAACCAGAGCAAGTTCCATATTCATCTGTTAAATGAATTAAAAATCAAACATGAGACTGGAACAGACATCTTGGGCATTTGGGATTCCTTCCTCCCAATTTTCAAGCTCCCTCAGGTGAATCAATTTCCTGACCTGATTCACTTATGTGCTGATAAGTATGATGCCACCCAGAGGGTTGTGCTTGACCCTTCAGGCACAGTTCTGTTCTACATTACCCCTGAGGCCATCAAAGAGATGTTGCAATTCAAAAAAAACAAGAAATTGGTTCCTCTATCCCTGGTTGATTTGATAAGGCAGGGAGCCAAAATGACAGATGCCCAAATTACCAAACTCAACCAGCTGTTTGTTAATTCTGATACTGTGATATACCCTCCCATTAGTCATGTCTATCTCAACCAATTGGGCAGGGACCTTGTAGATATGATCAGTCCCATTCTGGGGTATGGCTCAATTGAGTATATAGATGAAACTGTGCTGCTGTTGATGCTCATGTTCTCTCCTGGCAAAAATCCAGTCTGCTATGACTATGCCACTTACATTTCAGAGAAAATGCATGAGCAGTTGATGAACCTGTCAAGGGAAAGGGTGTTCAAATACAGCTCCTAAATTTACCACTTAATCTTATACTATCAACATGAGAAATTCTCTTTTCCCATGAAAAGAGAGGATGCACAAGGCAACCTCAGATCAATAGTGTATTGGACCTGTGCTTTCCACTGCAGCTTCTATTCTCCATACACCTACTGTGAGTTCATAGATCTCTTCATCCATCCAGCCATGACCCTGCTGCTGGGCTCACCTCCTCCAAGATTGACCGATGAGATGCAAAGACTCCTTCACTTGTCAAAAGCATACAGCATCGGGGATTGGTATTTTTACCAACATCACACAGTCATTAGAATTTATGGCTGTGAGTTACCCCCATTCAGACTGCCCAGATATGTGCCCATGAGGCTCTTTGCCCTAGAATACTTCAGGCAGTTTGGAAATGTTGATGTGCTTCACTTTTCAGGAAAGGGCAAAAAGGCACAGTTGAAAGTCAGGAACCAACTTGGCCACCTGGTCTATAATATAAGGGAGGAAGGCTGGATAGAGGTAGATAGAATGTTACAAGACCTTGGTTTGAAGACCAGTTTCCTCTAGAACCCTTATGACCCCAACCACTTCATCTCTTTGAGGAGGCTTAAATATAAGCTATCTCGCTATGATCATCTCAAGATTCCTCACATTGAACAACATGCAAACCAAATTAAATGGAGGAGAGGAACCCTAGAAGAAGCTATTACACAAGAAGAGCTGAATGAAAGAGCACGTAGAAATCTTCTAAAGATGGTTGACTTGGAGCTTTCTGCACAGGTGTTCACTCTTTCAAACATCCAAGGGGGAACAACTGCATCTTCCTCCACAGCAAATCAGCAAGTGGCCAGAGCTACTGAGCAAGCCTCTGCTAAAGGAAAGGAGAAAGAAATGCAATCAGAGCAGCCACATCAGGAGGAGGTACAGCAACAGCAGCAGGCAGAACAACAACAACAATAGGGTACACAACAAAGAGAAGGGCAGCAGGAAAAGGAGCAGCCCACACAGCAAGAAGGGGCAGTTGAAGCCCAAAATCTCAGTGACCAGCAGGCTCAAAGCAGAGTGCCTCCTAGGCAAGAAGCTGCCAATGAAACCTCAGTCCTCCAAACTCCACAAAGGGAGGATGTGAGTAGAAAAAGGGATAGAGAGACTCCCTTGACCACATCAGCAAGCCATGGGGAGAAGAGACAGAGAATAAATCCATTCTCTGAGGAAGAGATGCCTATAGGGCAATCTTTGGGTATGGGCATGCCCAGTATGGAGGCATCTGCAAGTTCCTTCTAGCAAGAACAAGAGAGAACAATGGGAGGGGAAGTCAGCTCCTCCGGCCAGCAGAGAGAGGGTGAACTGAGCATTAAGCAGCAGTTCATAGATATAAAGAGGAGAAGTGACCCCATTAAGATACAACTGTACAACCATTTATTGAAAATGGCTCCCTCCAACCAGCAGCGTCTAATGTATGCCTTTGATGTAAGTGAAGGCAAGATGATCATGAGCCATTTCACGCCAACCACTCTGCAGCCACAGTCCTCTTCAGATTACTTGAGGACTAATCTTGAAATCATGGCCAAGGACATCCACCCAATGGATAAGATTGAACTACACAAACAAACAGGTGAGATGGTCTATGCTTCATTGGCAGACAAGACCTTGGACAACTACAGGCTAGAGAATAGCCTAAATAATACAGCTTCTCAGCTTGAGTTGGAGAGGGCCTCCTCTCAAGCAAAGGACAACAGGATCAGGGCCCTAGAAGATATCATCATAGAGATTGGGCATGATCCCAAAGATATCAAGGGCATACAAGAGATATTGAAGCTGAGGGATGCAGATATGGCAGCTCTAAGGAGAAAAATCAAGCTCCCAGCCACAATTCACCCTCAGACAGATGAAGTGGCCCAATAAAGGCATGATAAAGATGCCACAGATCTGCTCATATCTCTCTACAAGCAGCTCATCCAAACACAAGAACAGCTGGGAAAATCAGAGGCTGCACAGGCAGCATTACAAGCATCTCTGAAACAGAGAGAAGAAGGGCAGACCTCTCAGCCTCCTCCTCAAATCATAAACCTTGATGAAGCTGCCCCAACTACTGTTCCTCCCCCTCAACAGACTGATCAAGCTGCACCATCTACTTCAGCACCTCCACCAACAGAGCAGGTCCCTAGCTTGGACATGCAAAAGCTAAAAAATGATATTCAAGCCCTGGAAGCTCAAATGGCAGAGCTGAATGAGACCAGGGATAAATTGGCCAAGGTGAATGACAGATATGATAAATCGAAACAAGCTGTGGCAGAGAAGGGCAGGGAGGTGAAAGCCCTCAAAGACAGGATAAAAGAGCTAGAAAATGAGCTCAAATTAGATAAAGTTATAGCTGGGCTTAAGGCAATGCTATGGGCCAACATTGGCCAGTCTATTACTGACCAATGGCAGTATATAGAGACAATCCATGTGCAGCTAGAGCTCATCCCAAAAGCACAAGCTGAAATTCACAAGTCAAGGGCTGCTCTAGGCAACATGCCTAAAGTTGCCACCAGGATGATCAATGTGCTGAATAATAGAACAAGTACTCAGCTGGCAAACATGGGAATTTCCAATAGAACTGAGACCATTCAGTTGATCAAAAGGGTTCTCACATTGAGAGATTTGGTGCAGACATTGGAGAGAAGAACCCAAGACATGCAGACCGAGGTAAAAAGATTTATGGATAAATTCCTGGTGCTGCAAAACAGAGGACTCCCTAGCTTACTGAACAGCGCAGGGAGACTGCTCATTCATGAGCAGTATGCCAAAAGAGTGAATGCATTTGCTACAAGCGAAATCAATGCGAAGCCCAACAGCTCAGAAGAAACAGGGCCAGCTACAGGACAGACTATCTACAACAAGGTAGAAAGTCTATTTTTTATAATGAATGAGATCAATCACCTGTTTGATGTGGCTCCCAATTTTACAAGTATACAGAGGCAGAGGAGACTATGGATGCAATTCTCAGGCATCAACTCCCTACACAAGACTGGTGGACAGATGCAATACAGAAAATTTTATAGACAGTGAGCCATTCACCAAATTTTGTTTTTGAAAATATGAATTGTTATGCAAAGCACAGTTTAACAAAATCAGCATGCATTAAAGATTAAAGCTGAGCCAACTCAGCAAAAATTTCGGCCAACGAAGCAAGAGTAGGAAACCACAGCTGGCAGAGCCGAGAAGATACAACGCAACAAACTTAAAGGCACATTTTCCAGCATTAAAGCAAAGCGGTTCAACCGACTCACTGACCTCCAAGGGTCAAAATATCCTCTGACAGACTTAAAGAGCAGTTATGCTGCATTCAAAGCTGTAATAACTTCTTTTCTACTTTCTGTACGAAGTAATGAAGATATTTCTCTCTCAGATGACTCAATGCCTGGGATATTTTGTATAAGCATTCCTATAAAGTCCCCTTCGCATGAGTTTGCAAGGGTTGTTGTTGATTTCTCCTGAAGAAGTTCTTATGCTGTAATCCTTTCAGAAGTTTAATAAAGAAAGTGATGGAATTTCTCGGATTTCTGAAGTGTTGAATGCGTTCTGGTGTCTGTTGAAAACTGCTGGATTCCTGTGTATTACACAAATACAATAAGTTTCTGTAACTCTCTCTGTTATGTATTTTTGATTTGTTAAAATCCATATATGTTTCCAATTTCTGAATATTTAGCAACAAGGAAAAAGAATAACTTTCAGGATTTATTCAAGAAATACCCTGAGTTCAATCTGTGTTGTTAATGAATGTTTTCTTCAGCTGTAATCTTGATAAGTGTAATTCTTAATTGCTGCACTTTCAGAATACATCTTTCACAGTGACCTTTGTCTCAGGAATTCAATTTTGCTCCTGTGCAACGTGTTTCACTTTCACATCACCAGCTTAATAGAGAATTCTTAATTGCTTTCTGTTGGCTGACATGCCTCACCATTCAAGTTAAATTTGTTTGTCTGAGATACACAATCGGCCCTGCAGTTTGAACACCACCAATCTTGCATTTCAAATCATTTCACAACTCCAGACTCCATTGCCCAATGATATATTACTCTCTAAACACTACATCTTAAGCCCTGAAAGAAATCCTTCAACCAAAACATAAACCAAAACCTGAGCATAATACCTAGCCTAAAACACCATCATAACAGAGACAAATCATAAAGAGAGAGCCCTCTCTGATTACAGTTTGGCTAGAAACTGTGATCCAAAGATTGGTTAGTGGTTACCCCTGCCGTATTCCCTGGGAGTCATAGGGAACAACCTGGGTGTTAACATAATTGGCGACTCCACTGGGGAGTGCTTGAGATTTTTCAATTACTATATATCTTCCATAGCTACTATCAAGCCTGAAATCAGTCAAGAGGCCTTTAATCTGTTTCTGTGTCACATTAACAGCTTTAGGGAGGAGCTTTTTAGGGAATCTTCATCTTAGTTTTGAAATATATATAGCCATTCCAAAATATTCATCCAGTCCTTGCAGATATAAAAACTTCCTGTAAAATTCTGAAAAACAGTAGAAACTGGCTCCTAAGAAAAATCCACGGCACACTAGGGCAAATCCTGACCCTAATCCACCCATCATTGTTGATAATCCAAATACCATCCCAAGAAACATTAGGAGGCAGCAAAGGCAGGAGCAACCTGCTGATCTAACTTCAGAGTCAGATCATCCCAGCCTCATCTCTACCCCATGCAAGGTCCTTTTCCGGTCTACCCCTAATTCCCCTAGTTCACCATCCACATCTCAAAGTCCTCCTCTCACATCTTCATCCACAACACATATCCCCTTGACCAACAATCTAGGTTCACCCCTACTTTTCACCCCTGTGGTACCCACTGTTCCTATTATCCCAGCTGCCCCTGTTAATCCTCTAAACCCTATAAATATGGCTAACAGATATGCACCTTTGCAGATACCATCTAATGCTGCAGCTTTACCCCAAGATTACCAAACCAAAATCTCATATTTTGACTCCAATGGTCCTCTGATAGCTGTCCAGCATGCTAAGAGGATGCAAGACCATTTTGAGACCTATGAAATAGATGATGACAGTGTCAGAATGAGGATGTTCGTTCAAAGCCTAACTGGGGATGTAAGAACTTGGTTTAGATCCCTGAATGCAAACTCTATTACAACTCCTGATGAACTGTATCAAGCCTTTACTAGTAGATGGTAGAAGAAGAAAGATCCTCTGCACATACTTGGGGAATATGACACTATCAAAAGAGGTCCCCAAGAGACTGTTTTGGAGTATTGTGCGAGATTTAACAATGTATATAATGCGATTCCACAAAATTTAAGACCTCCTCCTGATTTAGCCTTGTACAAATTCCCTGATGGTTTTGACCCTGACATGGCCTATCAGTTGAAGGAAAGAGATCCTCAATCCCTTGCAGAGGCCCAGAGGGTTGCTGTTACAGTGGAAGCCAACCTAATTGCCAAAAGAAACAGGGCAAGGTTGGAAAAGAAGACTGCTTTCAAAGAAGAACCCTATGCCTTTGATCAAAAGCTAGATGCAATTCTCAGTGGAATGAAAAGATTGGGTGATAGAGTGGAATCGGTTGAAAGAAAGTCATCATGGGAAGCAACACAAAAAAACCCTCCTAGGAATCCAAATTTTAGGAGAAATCAAAACCCAGGTATTGGCAAGCCCAGTGCTGACCAAGACATAAGACCCCCTTTCCAAGAAAATTATGCAGAAACTTCCACATCAATAGAGCCCAATGAAGATCCTGAGATTAATTTAATGGGTCTAGATGGTGAAAGTCAAGTTTTCTTAACACAAGAAGATCATGAGGATGATGAAATCAAACTGTTCCAAACTAAATCAGGTGAATCCTTTGACTTTAAACAAGGATATGACACTGCTGTTTATGAAGTCCATAAACAATACAAGCTGAGGAGTAGAACTGTGAATGTAAACCAGCCTGAAAAGATAAAGGATAATCAGCAGCCTGAAAGAGTCATAGTCACAGAGCCTAATGATAAAGCAAATTCACCTGCAGAAGAAGTGATTATTGAAGAGGTCACTGAATCACTGTCCTCAAAACAACAACCTGTGGCCACTTCATCCTCTCACCCCAATTCAACTATTACTCCTCAAGAAATGAGTAAAAAGGATAAGTTCCAAAGTCAAGATAAAAGTCAAGAAATAGATTTAATGAACAAGGAAAGGGCTGTTATCCATAACCCCAAGACCCAATCTGAAAAACCTTTTGATCTAGAAACTGAAATTGGCAAACTAAAAGTAGCAATCCCGCTTTCAGAACTAGCCAAGCATGACATCTATAAACTACAGATCAAGAAGTCCCTTCAACTCACTAGCAACAAAGATGATGTCAATGTGCTGGATGACACCCCAGAACTCCTGTTTGGCCCAGAAGTGGATGGAAAAACGGTAGTAACAGGGGTATTACCTTTCTATGTCAGCTTACATATTCATGATAAAATATTACATAATGCAATGTTTGACTCAGGTGCCTCTCACAATCTCATGCCAAAAGCAGTCATGGAAAGATTGAATTTAGACATAACAAGACCATACAAGGACCTGTTTTCCTTTGACTCCAGCCAAGTCAAGTGTCTAGGTCTCATAAAAGACTTATGTGTGTCCCTGGTTCAATACCCAAACAAGACAATCCTAATGGATGTGGTAGTTGCTGATATCCCACCTAAGTATGGGATGCTGTTATCAAGATCTTGGGGAGCTAAAATCCAAGGTTCCCTGCAATTAGACATGTCATATGCCACCATCTCTGTTTTTGGGCAACCAAAAAGACTGTACAGAGAAACACTCATGAAGTACATGGTCAGCAGTGAAGAAAAGCCTCAAAACTTTCCCATATATGCTGTCCATTTAGACATAGACTCATACATCCTCTTCAATAACACCACAACTCCCTTAAAAGGTGAGGTTGACACCAAGATACGCATACAAGAGGAAGACTCAAATGAAAGAATTATCACCTATGAGACAACAGTAAATCAAACACTAGATACTGCTACTGTTCTAAATGTCAAGAACACCCAATCAAACGATGAGACTGTCCTAGAAGACGAGCTAAAGGAAAGACCACAACTTCTACTCAGATTGCCAGCCCATGAACAGATCATTAAATCTCCTTCCCAACAGGATATTCTATGGTTCCTTGAATTTGATGGCTCAGTCAACAAGTTAGGGGCAGGAGCTGGAGTTTGGGTACACAACAAAGAAAATAGTCATGCAGAAGGCAGAGCCTATAGATTAAACTTCAGATGTACTAATAACATGGCAGAATATGAAGCTCTTTTACTAGGCCTCAAGTTAGTAAAGTTCTTACAAGCTGCCAGGGTTTCAATCATGGGTGATTCAGATTTAGTTATTCAACAAGTGAAGGGAAATTTTGTCACCAATGACAAAAGACTAAGGACTTACAGGTCTGCTGTTGCTGAGGTACTAAACTTTTTCTCTGAATTCCAAATCACTAAAATTCCTAGAACCCACAATCTACATGCTCATAGTTTAGCCACCTTTGCAAGTACCTGCAAGCTGCCTTTTGAGCCCCATCACCGTTTTACAGCTAAAGTAAAACACAGACCCTCCATTCCAAAAAATGTTAATGATTGGCAAGTATTTGAGGATGACAAGCAAATAAATCATTTTCTAACTCTACAACAAGAATTTGCAGGATTAAATATTGACATTGATACAGCAAGTCAATCACAAATACTTGATACAACAAGTCAATCACAAATACTTGATACAGCAAGTCAATCACAAATACTTGATACAGCAAGTCAATCACAAATACTTGATACAGCAAGTCAATCACAAATACTTGATGGAGCAAGTCCATCACAAATACAGTTTCAACAGATTACTCACCCAATATCACCTAGAACAGCAAAACAAATGCTGAATCCAACTATTTTCAACAAGGAAAACATTCAGCAAATTCAATCAATCAATTGTGAGGAAGTGGCCAATGCTGAAACTGAAATCATAGAGCTGAAAGACAATTTTCTACCAACAGGCCTAACTCCACTAGAGGACATCTTTGATTCAAATGATATCCCCAGAAAACCAAAAATGCAGCCCTTAAATGCAGTCATTGAAGAATGCAACATAGGTACAATTGACAAACCCAAAATAATTAAATTGTCTGCTTCCTTACCTCCTGACCAAAAGCCTAAGTACATTGACCTCTTTAAAGAGTTCCAGGATGTCTTTGCATGGAGTTATGAGGACTTAAAGTCCTATGACACCTCTGTTATCCAGCATACAATCCCTCTCAAACCTGATCAAAAGCCCTTTAAACAAAAATTGAGGAGAATCAATCCTATGCTTCTCCCAGCAATGGAACAAGAGGTACAAAAAATGTTCAAGGCAGGCATCATAGCACCAATCAGATTCTCTGAATGGATCTCCAACTTTGTCCCTACAAGAAAGAAGACTGGTGAAATTAGGCTGTGTGTGGACTTAAGGAATCTGAACCAAGTATCCCTCAAAGACAACTATCCTTTACCCAAGATGGATCACATTCTCCAAAGGGTGGTAGGGGCCTCAAGGATCTCATTACTGGATGGATTTTCAGGCTTCAATCAAATCCTGGTGCACCCTGATGATCAAGATAAAACAACATTCACTACCCCATGGGGAACTTTTAAATATGTAAAGATGCCTTTTGGGTTAAAAAATGCAGGGGCAACTTTTCAAAGAGCCATGGATATTGCTTTTGCCCAGGAGATTCATGACTTTTTAGTCATTTACCTAGATGACCTTACACCTTTCTCAAAATCAGACCAAGAACATATAAAACATTTGAGACAGATTTTCCTAAAATGCAGAAAATATGGAATTTCCCTGAATCCCAAGAAATCCCTGTTTGGTTTAGAGGAAGGTAAGCTGTTGGGCCACATCATTTCTAAAGATGGCATTAGAATTGACCCAGATAGGATACAGGCTATCCTACAAATGCCCCACCCAAGAAATGTCAAAGAGTTGCAAGGATTTTTGGGAAAAATCAATTTCTTGAGAAGGTTTATCCCAAACTTAGCAGAGCTAATCAGATTACTAGATAACATGCTAAAGAAAGATTCAAAAGTCAAATGGACTGTTGAAGCCAATCAAGCCTTTGAAGGTATAAAACTAGCCCTTACCCAAACCCCGGTGTTGAACAATCCTCAGTTTGACAGGGACTTTATCATTTTCTCTTTTGCCTCCCAGCATACTATTGCTACTGTTTTATTGCAAAAAGATGACCAAGGAAATGAGAAGCCAATTGCTTTCTTTAGCAAAGCTCTTAGAGATGCACCTTTAAAGTATCAAATCATGGAAAAACAAGCTTATGCTTTGGTCAAAGCCATTAAAGACTTTAGGATTTACATCCTTTATTCCCATGTTATAGCATATGTGCCAAGTCCTATTGTCAAAGACATTCTCACCCAAGAAAATTTAGAGGGCAGAAGAGGAAAGTGGATTGCCAACATCTTGGAATTTGACATTGAGATAAAACCTACAAAACTAATAAAAGGGCAAGGCTTGGCCAAATTAATGACAGAAGCAAATTTCCAAGCCTTAGACATTAACCAGCTGGACAGTGAATCGGAGCTGGCGACTCCAAAGATCAATGTAGCCTTTGAACAATCCCCTTGGTACTCTGATATATGTTATGTATTGCAAAACCTGTGTGCTCCCCCAGGATTGTCCAGAACTAAATGTAGGTTTTTAAAAATGAAAGCTTCTAAATTTTGTATTATGGATGGAAATTTATTGTGGAAAAACCATGAAGGAATATTGCTAAACTGCCTAATTGAGAATGAAACTGACAATATCATAAAGGAATTTCATGCAGGTGACTGTGGTGGACACTTGTACTGGAAGTCCACTATGGATAAAATACTAAGGGCTGGGTACTACTGGCCCACCATGTTCTCTGATGTCAAGAAATTCACCACCTCATGTCATAAATGTCAAGTGTTTGAGGGAAAGAGACAGTTGCTGCCACTTCCCTTGAGGCCTATTGCAACAGAGAGACCTTTTCAACAATGGGGCTTGGACTTCATTGGGGAAATTCATCCCTCATCTTCAGGCCAACATAGATGGATCTTAACAGCCACAGACTACTTCACCAAGTGGATTGAAGCTGTTCCATGCAGACAAGCAAATGATTCCACTATCATTCAGTTCTTGGAGAACAACATATTGGCTAGATTTGGTTGTCCTGACAAAATAATAACAGACAATGCTGCTGCTTTCAGATCCAAGAAAATGGTGAACTTCTGCCATAAATTTCACATCACCTTGGGCCATTCCACTGCATACTATCCCCAAGGAAATGGCCTTGCTGAGTCATCAAATAAAAGTCTCGTAAATATCATAAAGAAAGTACTAGAAGAGAACAAAAAGAATTGGCATAAGAAGCTTGTGAATGCCCTGTGGGCAGATAGACTAACAACCAAAAGATCAATTGGGACCAGCCCATATGAGTTGGTTTATGGATTAGAAGCCAAGTTTCCTTCATCACTAGGGGTACTGTAATGAAACTTCTTCAAGAAAGCCAAGCAGAACCAAATGATATGCAAAGAAGGATCAATCAAATAATTTGTTTACAGCAAACCAGGGACCAAGTTTTCAGCAGAGTCCAAGTTTTACAAGAGAAATTAAAGAAGGAATTTGACAGAAGGACCAAGGCAGAAGACTTCAACATTGGTGACAAAGTCCTCAAGTGGGATTCAAGAAGAGAGGATAAGGGAAAACATGGAAAATTTGATTCCCTTTGGAGAGGACCATTTGCTGTCCAAGCAGTGCAAGGAAACAATACCTATTTCCTTAAAAGTCTAACTGAAACTGACTTGGATGAAGGTCCTGTGAATGGTAGGATGCTGAAGCACTATTTTGACTACCACCCATAAGTAGAGCATGAGCTCCCATTGTACATACCCAAATGTATATATTACTTTCTGGTAACATGTAAATATGAAATTTCTCAAAGTTTTCTTAAAACTGCCAGCAAAAGGTAAATAGAATCAGAGGTCTACCAAGAAGAGAAGCACACAATTTTGGCATTTCAAAGCAGCAAACTTCAAGATTGGCAAGAACAATCAAGGAGCAAGGCAATCTGACCTGCTGTTCTTGGTCTTTCAAATGAAACACCATCCCCATGTGGAGCCACTGTTAGCTACCTATACCAAGAGGTTTCATATTTCATGATTGGCTATGAAAGGTCCAAATATGCTCTGCTTTGATGATTCAAAGATCACATACTTCCAAGAGAATCCAATCTGTGCTTATAGCTTGGTATGGACTTAAATTTTGATGGATGGTCCAACAGTCTAATATGGATCATGTCATGTTTTAAATTTTCAGTTGTAGAATAGAGAAAGGAGTCTGTCCAAACTGTTTAATCTTGGCAGACAAGTAGTTTAGGTAGAGAAAAAAGGCTCCCAACAGCTTAATCTGGGGCCTTGGAAGAAATAAGGGTAGAAGTAGATAGAAAAAACAAAAGAAAAAGCCAAATAAAAGAAAAGGCAAGTAAGGGTCTGCAAGTCCAAGTGCACCCTCCAAGAAGAAATAAAAAATGCTAGGCAAAGTAGATGGGTAAGTAGATGGGGTTGCAGAAGTGGTATTCATTCCAGATTGAATCTTGCTGGTTTAAATAAGAAAAGCAAGGCAAAGGAGCATCTCTAATTCCCCAAATTCCCCTTCCACTCTTATTACTAACATCCCTTCATCCATGGAGATTGATGAGAAATTTCTAAGGTTTTATGATGGTTCTTGTTCATTTAAAAGCCACATTTCCTGTGTAAAATTCTTTTCATTTTGATCTACTCCCTAAACTAAGTAAGTTTCAAATAAACTTAGTGATTTTCCCCTTCATTCTCATTTTCCCCCATACTAACTCTAACTCTACTATGTAAATCCCCTATGTTACCTTTCCCCTACTAGTATTAACACCATGGTGTATAAACCCCAAATTTGGTATAAATATCCCTCCCCTTGGCATTATAGCCAATAAGTTCTCTATCAGGGATCAAATGGCATCTGGTCACTTTGATGAACCTAAATTTAACCCCCTCCCCTCTTCTGAGTTCATTTGGCCCCTACAAAGCTTCATTTGCCTAAGAAAATCTCATAAATGACCTTGTTTTACCTATACCCGCTTCATTTGCAAAATAACCCAAACACCCACTTTATTCGCTTATCCTAAGTATCGGGGCCGCATTATTGTGCATTGAAAAACCTTATAAAACCCCCCTCCTACCCATAAACCCTTTCGAAATGGTGAAATAACCCAAAAATCCACCTTTTGCCGCTTAAACCAAAGTTCCGCCCGTGTTGTACATTTCCGAAATACATTGAAAAAACATTTGGAAATACCCTATCCTAATGTTTTCCGCCTAGCGCTGATCCCGAAAATAATTATTAAATAATACTGCCCCCTTGTCATATCCGCCGATCATCTCATTAACCCGATAGCTGTCCGATCAAGCGCTCCAAATCCAACGGTCCTTATCCATATCGGATGGGCCCCGACGTCCGACAGATACCTTCCGATATCTGTCAGAAGGTGACGTTAGGCGCCCGCCACGCGCCTCCCCCACAATGCATCAGAGGTACGCCTGACACATTCCGCCTCCGTACCTATAGCGGTGCGATATGAAACCGCTAACCGCGTATGGTTTTGGACAATCCGCCTGACAAACGTCAGACCCACGTCATTGCCACCCTGCCGTCGCGTCAGCATCTTTGTCCGCCATTGCGCCAACGTGTCTGCCACCGCATCATCCCTGTGGACCAATCCTAGCTCGCCACGTCACCTGATGACGTCATGCTGACGTCATCCGGCCCTAACCCCACCTATGACGTCATGCTGACGTCATCATAAAAACGCGCCAAATTTCCAAAAATCAATATTATAGCCAAAATTTCGCTTTTTTTTTCACTTTTCTACAAAAAACGACTATTGCTCCTGCATGCAATTTCCACGTCCAACCGCGCACCTTTGCTGAAACCAACTCGGAGACGTCCAGCGCGCCATTTCCACAGTCATCCGTGACCATTGCTCGCTCTTTACCAGGTATTCTCCATTAAAATCCTTAATGTGCGTACTCTGCCTGTGAATTCCATCGAAAGAGCTTAAGCGACATAAAACTCTCAAAATTCACCGGTGAAATTTTGGTGCCTAGCCCCCATTTACCACTGTGAGCTCGAAAAACAATAGCCGAGCCTTGTTTACCCGTATTTTCACTGAAAACGGTACTCTGTTCACGCAAACGTGAAAGTACTCACTCAAACTGTATTCACCTGCTGAAAAAGACAGATTTAGACCTCTCTTTGGTCTCATTTACACTCTGTGCCATACAATTCACATTCCTTCCTCAAAGAAAACTTTTTGGGTTGCTCTGCATAGCAACTCCATCCATAAATCCTACAAGATCTCATGGACCCGCCAGTGGCTCCCATAGCCCTTAATGTTGCCCCTTTGAATGCTCCCCACAGACAATTAGAGTGGCAGGCATTAGCAGACTTAGATTATAAAATATCAGAAGAAATGCTAAGCCAGAGCAAGTTCCATATTCATCTGTTAAATGAATTAAAAATCAAACATGAGACTGGAACAGACATCTTGGGCATTTGGGATTCCTTCCTCCCAATTTTCAAGCTCCCTCAGGTGAATCAATTTCCTGACCTGATTCACTTATGTGCTGATAAGTATGATGCCACCTAGAGGGCTGTGCTTGACCCTTCAGGCATAGTTCTGTTCTACATTACCCCTGAGGCCATCAAAGAGATGTTGCAATTCAAAAAAAACAAGAAATTGGTTCCTCTATCCATGGTTGATTTGATAAGGCAGGGAGCCAAAATGACAGATGCCCAAATTACCAAACTCAACCAGCTGTTTGTTAATTCTGATACTGTGATATACCCTCCCATTAGTCATGTCTATCTCAACCAATTGGGCAGGGACCTTGTAGATATGATCAGTCCCATTCTGGGGTATGACTCAATTGAGTATATAGATGAAACTGTGCTGTTGTTGATGCTCATGTTCTCTCCTGGCAAAAATCTAGTCTGCTATGACTATGCCACTTACATTTCAGAGAAAATGCATGAGCAGTTGATGAACCTGTCAAGGGAAAGGGTGTTCAAATACAGCTCCTACATTTACCACTTAATCTTATACTATCAACATGAGAAATTCTCTTTTCCCATGAAAAGAGAGGATGCACAGGGCAACCTCAGATCAATAGTGTATTGGACCTCTGCTTTCCACTGCAGCTTCTATTCTCCATACAACTACTGTGAGTTCATAGATCTCTTCATCCATCCAGACATGACCCTGCTACTGGGCTCACCTCCTCCAAGATTGACCGATGAGATGCAAAGACTCCTTCACTTGTCAAAAGCATACAGCATCGGGGATTGGTATTTTTACCAACATCACACAATCATTAGAATTTATGGCTATGAGTTACCCCCATTCAGACTGCCCAGATATGCGCCCATGAGGCTCTTTGCCCTAGAATACTTCAGGCAGTTTGGCAATGTTGATGTGCTTCACTTTTCAGGAAAGGGCAAAAAGGCACAGTTGAAAGTCAGGAACCAACTTGGCCACCTGGTCTATAATATAAGGGAGGAAGGCTGGATAGAGGCAGATAGAATGTTACAAGACCTTGGTTTGAAGACCAATTTCCTCTGGAACCCTTATGATCCCAACCACTTCATCTCTTTGAGGAGGCTTAAATATAAGCTATCTCGCTATGATCATCTCAAGATTCCTCACATTGAACAACATGCAAACCAAATTAAATGGAGGAGAGGAACCCTAGAAGAAGCTATTACACAAGAAGAGCTGAATGAAAGAGCACGTAGAAATCTTCTAAAGATGGCTGACTTGGAGTTTTCTGCACAGGTGTTCACTCTTCCAAACATCCAAGGGGGGACAGCTGCATCTTCCTCCACAGCAAATCAGCAAGTGGCCAGAGCTACTGAGCAAGCCTCTGCCAAAGGAAAGGAGAAAGAAATGCAATCAGAACAGCCACATTAGGAGGAGGTACAGCAACAACAGCAGGCAGAACAACAACAACAACAGGGTACACAACAAAGAGAAGGGCAGCAGGAAAAGGAGCAGCCCACACAGCAAGAAGGGGCAGTTGAAGCCCAAAATCTCAGTGACCAGCAAGCTCAAAGCAGAGTGCCTCCTAGGCAAGAAGCTGCCAATGAAACCTCAGTCCTCCAAACTCCACAAAGGGAGGATGTGAGCAGAAAAAGGGATAGAGAGACTCCCTTGACCACATCAGCAAGCCATGGGGAGAAGAGACAGAGAATAAATCCATTCTCTAAGGAAGAGATGCCTATAGGGCAATCTTTGGGTTTGGGCATGCCCAGTATGGAGGCATCTGCAAGTTCCTTCCAGCAGGAACAAGAGAGAATAATGGGAGGGGAAGTCAGCTCCTCCGGCCAGCAGAGAGAGGGTGAACTGAGCATTAAGCAGCAGTTCATAGATATAAAGAGGAGAAGTGACCCCATTAAGATACAACTGTACAACCATTTATTGAAAATGGCTCCCTCCAACCAGCAGCGTCTAATGTCTGCCTTTGATGTAAGTGAAGGCAAGATGATCATGAGCCATTTCACGCCAACCACTCTCCAGCCACAGTCCTCTTCAGATTACTTGAGGACTAATCTTGAAATCATGGCCAAGGACATCCACCCAATGGATAAGATTGAACTACACAAACAAACAGGTGAGATGGTCTATGCTTCATTGGCAGACAAGACCTTGGACAACTACAGGCTAGAGAATAGCCTAAATAATACAGCTTCTCAGCTTGAGTTGGAGAGGGCCTCCTCTCAAGCAAAGGACAACAGGATCAGGGCCCTAGAAGATATCATCATAGAGATTGGGCATGATCCCAAAGATATCAAGGGCATACAGGAGATATTGAAGCTGAGGGATGCAGATATGGTAGCTCTAAGGAGAAAAATCAAGCTCCCAGCCACAATTCACCCTCAGACAGATGAAGTGGCCCAACAAAGGCATGATAAAGATGCCACAAATCTGCTCATATCTCTCTACAAGCAGCTCATCCAAACACAAGAACAGCTGGGAAAATCAGAGGTTGCACAAGCAGCATTACAAGCATCTCTGAAACAGAGAGAAGAAGGGCAGAGCTCTCAGCCTCCTCCTCAAATCATAAACCTTGATGAAGCTGCCCCAACTACTGTTCCTCCCCCTCAACAGACTGATCAAGCTGCACCATCTACTTCAGCACCTCCACCAATAGAGCAGGCCCCTAGCTTGGACATGCAAAAGCTAAAAAACGAGATTCAAGCCCTGGAAGCTCAAATGGCAGAGCTGAATGAGACCAGGGATAAATTGGCCAAGGTGAATGACAGATATGATAAATCCAAACAAGCTGTGGCATAGAAGGGCAGGGAGGTGAAAGCCCTCAAAGACAAGATAAAAGAGCTAGAAAATGAGCTCAAATTAGATAAAGTTATAGCTGGGCTTAAGGCAATGCTATGGGCCAACATTGGCCAGTCTATTACTGACCAATGGCAGTATATAGAGACAATCCATGAGCAACTAGAGCTCATCCCAAAAGCACAAGCTGAAATTCACAAGTCAAGGGCTGCTATAGGCAACATGCCTAAAGTTACCACCAGGATGATCAATGTGCTGAATAATAGAACAAGTACTCAGCTGGCAAACATGGGAATTGCCAATAGAACTGAGACCATTCAGTTGATCAAAAGGGTTCTCACATTGAGAGATTTGGTGCAGACATTGGAGAGAAGAACCCAAGACATGCAGACCGAGGTAAAAAGGTTTATGGATAAATTCCTGGTGCTGCAAAACAGAGGACTCCCTAGCTTACTGAACAGCGCAGGGAGACTGCTCATTCATGAGCAGTATGCCAAAAGAGTGAATGCATTTGCCACAAGCGAAATCAATGCGAAGCCCAGCAGCTCAGAATAAACAGGGCCAGCTACAGGACAGACTATCTACAACAAGGTAGAAAGTCTATTTTTTATAATGAATGAGATCAATCACCTGTTTGATGTGGCTCCCAATTTTTACAAGTATACAGAGGCAGAGGAGACTATGGATGCAATTCTCAGGCATCAACTCCCTACACAAGACTGGTGGACAAATGCAATACAAAAAATTTTATAGACAGTGAGCCATTCACCAAATTTTGTTTTTGAAAATATGAATTGTTATGCAAAGCACAGTTTAACAAAATCATCATGCATTAAAGATTAAAGCTGAGCCAACTCAGCAAAAATTTCGGCCAACGAAGCAAGAGTAGGAAACCACAGCTGGTAGAGCCAAGAAGATACAACGCAACAAACTTAAAGGCACATTTTCTAGCATTAAAGCAAAGCGGTTCAACCGACTCACTGACCTCCAAGGGTCAAAATATCCTCTGACAGACTTAAAGAGCAGTTATGCTGCATTCAAAGCTGTAATAACTTCTTTTCTACTTTCTGTACGAAGTAATGAAGATATTTCTCTCTCAGATGACTCAATGCCTGAGATATTTTGTATAAGCATTCCTATAAAGTCCCCTTCGCATGAGTTTGCAAGGGTTGTTGTTGATTTCTCCTGAAGAAGTTCTTATGCTGTAATCCTTTCAGAAGTTTAATAAAGAAAGTGATGGAATTTCTCGGATTTCTGAAGTGTTGAATGCGTTCTGGTGTCTGTTGAAAACTGCTGGATTCCTGTGTATTACACAAATACAATAAGTTTCTGTAACTCTCTCTGATATGTATTTTATATTTGTTAAAATCCATATATGTTTCCAATTTCTGAATATTTAGCAACAAGGAAAAAGAATAACTTTCAGGATTTATTCAAGAAATACCCTGAGTTCAATCTGTGTTGTTAATGAATGTTTTCTTCAGCTATAATCTTGATAAGTGTAATTCTTAATTGCTGCACTTTCAGAATACATCTTTCACAGTGACCTTTGTCTCAGGAATTCAATTTTGCTCCTGTGCAACGTGTTTCACTTTCACATCACCATCTTAATAGAGAATTCTTAATTGCTTTCTGTTGGCTGACATGCCTCACCATTCAAGTTAAATTTGTTTGTCTGAGATACACAATTGGCCCTGCAGTTTGAACACCACCAATCCTGCATTTCAAAGCATTTCACAACTCCAGACTCCATTGCCCAATGATATATTACTCTCTAAACACTACATCTTAAGCCCTGAAAGAAATCCTTCAACCAAAACATAAACCAAAACCTGAGCATAATACCTAGCCTAAAACACCATCATAACAGAGACAAATCATAAAGAGAGAGCCCTCTCTGATTACAGTTTGGCTAGAAACTGTGATCCAAAGATTGGTTAGTGGTTACCCCGGCCGTATTCCCTTGGGAGTCATAGGGAACAACCTGGGCGTTAAAACTTATCATGCTTAGCCTTGTACTTGGCCTGGCTCTTTTCCAGCTATTCCTGTACTGCCTGGTGGATCTCCTAGATTTGTTCAATGAACCTAGTTGCCTTGTCCACATCACTGTGTCTATCAACCATGGTATCTTTACCAAAGACAAAATCCAAAGGAGAACTTGGTACGAAACCAAAGTAGGTCTCAAAAGGAGATCTCTGTGTAGAAGAGTGTTTGGCTCTATTGTAAGCATGCTGCACATAACACACGTGTTCATCCCAAAGCTTAGGGTGTTTGCTGCAATATCCTCTTAGTAACTGGATCACCGTCTTGTTAACTACTTCTGTCTGGCCATCTGTTTGTGGATGAAAAGCTGTGATTTTCTTTAACTTGGTTTCCATTAGTTCCCACAGACTTGACCAAAACTTCCCCACAAATCGGGTGTCTCAATCAGATACAATAGAAGTGGGTAATCCGAAATGAACCCATACATGTTCAAAGAATCATTTTGCAGTTTGTTCAACTGTAATCTGTTTACTATAGGGTATCAAAATACACATTTTGCCGAATCTATCCACAACAACATATAGATAATCATGACCTTTCCTAGATTTGGGCAGTCCTCCAACAAAATCCGTGGAAATTCTTTCCCAAGGGTGAGAAGGAACTGGTAATGGAGTGTATAAGCCTAGTTTTCTATTGCTGGGCTTGCTTTTTGCACACATGGCACACCCCTTTACATATCTAGAAACTGTTTCATTCATTTTCAACCAATAGCAGAACCTTTGCAGCTGTGCAACTATTTTACTTACCCCAAAGTGACCTGATATCAGAGAAGTGTGGGCTTCCCTAATTATCTTTACTCTCTCATTTTGTGGAATGCAGAGTTTCCCACAATGATATAAGAGTCAATCCTTCACATGATAGTCCAATTCTTCTACTCTTTTGCCTTGACTCAAAGTTGCATATACATCTTGAAAGTCCATGTCCTGAGCATATTGTTCTATGTAGCTTTCATGCAGCACATAATTATGCTTAAGTATGGTAGATGCATTTATAATGGGTCTCGATAACATATCTGCAACCTTGTTACGTATGCCCTTTTTATATCTGATGACTAAATGAAACTGTTGTAGAAAACCCATCCATCTGTAATGTCTTGGTTGTTGCAACTTAGTTTGGGAGTGTAGGTATTGAAGTGGCTAATGATCAGTGCGTATTACTATTTCTTTGCCCATTAAGTAATGTTTCCACTTTTTCACACTCTGAACTAATGCATACAATTCTTTATCATAGGTAGGATAGTTAACTACTGCAGGATTAAAAGTCTCAGAATGATAACATATGGGTTTATCGTGCTGTGTCAACACTACTCCCATGGCATAGTCACTGGCATCAGTTTGGATCTCAAATGGTCTTTGTAGGTCTGGTAGTGCTAGTACCGGTGCTATACTAATCTTTTCTTTCAAGGTGTTGAAGGCTTTCTGCTATTTGCCTCCCCACTGGAACACCTTGTTCAATCCTGTCAAAGCATGTAAGGGAGCTACAATTGAGGAAAAATTTGAAATGAACTTCCTCCAATATTGTGCTTCTCTTAAGAAGCTTCTCACTTCTGTAGCAGACTGGGGTTTAGGCCAGTTTACAATGAATGCCACTTTAGAGGGATCTATTTTCAATTTACCTCCCCCTACTATGTGACCCAAATAATTTAGAGAGGTTTTGCCAAATTCACATTTGGAGAGTTTAACATAAAGTTTTTCTCTTCTCAAAACATCTAATGTCTGCTTAACATGCTTTAAATGTTCTTCCCACGTTTTACTAAAAATCAAAATGTCATCCAGATACACAATAACAAAATCATCAAGAAAAGGTCTGAGTACATCATTCATTAATCTCATGAAAGTAGCAGGAGCATTAGTTAGGCCAAAAGGCATAACTAGCCATTCATACAATCCCTGCTTTGTTTTGAAAGAAGTCTTCCATGCATCTTGCTCTGCAACTCTGACCTGATGGTATCCACTGTGCAAATCCAGCTTGGTGAAATAAACAACTTCCTTCAATTGATCTAAAAGATCATCTATGCGAGGAAGGGGATAACGATTTTTTATTGTTATCTTATTTAGAGCTCGGTAGTCAATGCACATTCTCCATGAGCCATCTTTCTTTCTCACCAAGACAATGGGTGATCTACATGGTGATGTGCTAGGCCTGATGAACCCTTTCTTGAGCAACTCCTGCACCTGCTTCTTGATTTCAGCATTCTCTAAAGAAGACAACCTATACATCCCAATGTTAGGCAAAGGAACATCTTGCTGCAAAATAATATCATGTACTATTCCCTTTTTGGGTGGTAGACCTTTAGGTTCTTGAAATAATACATCATACTCTGAAACAATCTTTTCTATATCAACTCATTGATCAGCATTACAGCCCCCAAATACATTGGTTTTCTCAAATTTATTTTCCTTTACAACCATTAGTAAGAACTATTTTCATGAATTTATCATTCTTTTCATCTGTCCTGAGTTGATGAGAGTATAGTTATTCTTGAGCTTGTGAGCCATTACAAAGTATTCGATTCCATCTTTAACAAGTAGATACTTGTTCTCAGCTCTATAGAAAATAGCTTTTCTATCATACAAGTAGGGACTTCCTAAAGTAATTCCACATATATCTAAAGGAATTACATCTAACTCAACCTCATCTACAAATGCTGACCCAAAAGAAAACTTGAGTTTGCACTGTCTAGTCACTTGTAGTTGCGCTTTATCATTCAACCATCCTAATGGGTATGGCTTCTTCTGAGGTTTAGTTGCTAATTCCAATTTCTTTACAATTTCTTCAGAAATCAGATTTACTTGTGAGCCACTATCAAACAAAGTATCAATCTTTTGATTTTTGAAAACAACTCGAATATGGAAAAGCTCATGTCTTTTTCTCTCATGTTCTTCATCAATAACAGATTGAGCAGAATTACTAGTAGATGCTTAAAAATTCTTACCTTTTATACCTATGGCTGCAATGATTGTTTCATCTCTCGAGTTTGACCCCAAATCTTTCTGAATAGTTGTAGCAGTCTTCTTCTTTTTTCCCTCAGACTTCTTAGGTCTCAGCTCTAGATGCAAAATCCAACAGTGCTCATCATCATGCCCCTCCCTTTTACAGTGGGTGCATGAAGCTTTCCCTTTTGTGCAGTGTTAGCCTTCCTTGCTTTCCACTTCTGCTTCCTTTTCTCCTTGCTCTTGCTTACAATGGGTTGGGATGGTCCCCCAACTTCTGGATTTCCATTCTTTCCTCTAGCTTCTAGATGAGTAGCTTGTACAGATACCTCATCTATACTAGTGGGATTAAAAATGAGGATAGTATGCCTCATGTAGCTGTGTAGACCACCAATGTACTTCAAAAGAGTCTCTGGTGAGTCTAATGAGATACCCAACATCAATGCTCTCTTTCTGAACTCTTGAGTATACCCTTGTACACTTTTCCCTTTCAACTGCCGAAGAGTTTGCCAACTCATCATGGCTTGTTGCATGTAGGCCAATGGATAGAACTACTTTTTGATTGCAACAACAAATTCACTCCAGACAGAGATGGTCTTACCATGTTTCTTCATATCAGCTTGGGTTCTGCCTTCCCACCAAACCAAGGCAGTGCCTCCTAGGCATAGGCTTGCCAGCTGAATCTTACTCTTGTCTAAATCTATGTTTTTCACCCTACAATACACATCAATTTGTCTTATCCAATTGTCCAACTTTTCAGCATTTAGCTCTCCATCATATATAGGAAAATCAAATTTAACATCTAACTTAATCAAAGATGCTTTCTTATTATGCACATGGCTATTAGGAGGTGTGAGAAAGCTTTCCTCTTCCCCTTTCCTTTGGAGTGATCATGGAAATGAGACTCATCTTTTTCTTTATCTTGTTTAGAGCCTGATGAATCTTCATCCCTATGCTTTCTAAAGTCCCTATACATTTCTTCTACCATAGACTTTATAGCTAGGAAACTTTCTATGAATTGAGGGCCTGGCCCTATAGAACCTTCCTCTGGCATTGTCTTCCGAGAATAGACTCTCTCAATTTCAGGATTAGTTAACACCAACTCTCCTTCTCCTAACTTGAGCTTTGATCTAGTGAGCATTCACAGCTAAACCAACACAATCTTGTCTAACCTTATAGCCTAGAGCTCTGATACCACTTGATCTGATAATCACCCTATGAGTGACCTCAGTTTGAAAATTTATTAAACAAAAGGTATTACAGACTCATGTGTTGGTGTGTGTGTTCTGTGTTATTGAAACAACGGATCGATCAGATTGCCAATACACAGAAAATAAGTGGAAAGACAGCAGAGAAACACAGTAAGCAACACAAAGACACAAGAATTTTTAATAAGGAGTTCACCCTATTCTCGAGGGCTACATCTCTGGTCCAGCTCTCAGTGGTGGCCTTGTTTTATTGTGTCTTTAAGCAGAGAATTAAAAATACAGGGACTCAATGCGAGTTCTCCTAAAGCAAGTTTGCTTGGCAGCGTGGTTCTTGAATTCCCCAAGCCACTCGGAGTACACAGACTCTTGTTCATCCTACCAGCTCTATGACCCTTGGTCTACAATGGAAAGAGACAACTGTGATGCTCGATCCTAACAAATTCCACTATGGGAAGGCTTGAATCTTCAAGCTCTCTAGTGCTCAATGCTGCTTGTGGTCAGCTCGGCCCTCTGTCTCCTCTACTTGGCTTTACTGCTCTCTGTGTTCACTATCTCCCTTAGTTGCTTGGACTCCTCTCAATTCGGGTTTCCAATTAACTCTTCTCTTCTCTCTGTCTCTCTCTCTATCTCTTTTTCCGACTGTCTCTGTTCATGGCTTTAGTCATTCGATCCCTATGCCTATTCGGTTCCTCTCCCACCTACGGCGATTCACCTTCTGCAGCTGCGCTTGGAATTCCTTGTTCGGCATCAACATGAACGCTCAGGCAGTGGCCATGTGTCTCCATCTAACTGGTGCCAGCACGCTCCATCGGTTCGTTTCTTCCATTACGTCGTGTATGTGTTCTTTCTCCACCGTGGCGGTCAAACGAACTCCAAATCTCTTTAGAATTCAGCTTAATCCCCTGTCGATTTCGCTTCCTCCATCAGGCACAATCTCAGCCATCCGATCTAGGCTCCTCTAGATCCAACGTCATACGCACGTCGAGCACGATTGAATTGCTCGACTGATAGCGTGCGATCAACAATGGTTTTTCTCTCACCTCCGCTGCCATGCCTCGATCGCTGAGTGGGATCGCTCCGCTCTCCTCCAAAACCTCTTACCATTCAAGGGAGCCCCAATCAATACCGCCAGTTTTCCAGAGCATGGGTCCCGCCTTTGTCCTTTTTCACTTTTTTGTTTCTCCACCCGCAGTTCTCCGACTCCCAACATGACTGAGTGCTTAAGGCTCTTCCACTTTGGCCCTATTTGCCCAGCGATGCGCGATTAGCGCTAAGCGCTAATCGCGCATCAAAATCGCCTCCTTTTCTTGATCCGAGGCTCCCAAGGGCTGCTTTGACATCCTGCGCAGTCTCCATGGGCCTTGGTTAGCGCTCTTTGACCGAGGTCCTCGTCGTTCTATGTTGGCAGCCATTGCCACTGGTTCAAGGCATCTTTGATAGCTGTTTTGGAATTTTCAAGGATTTGTTCAATGCGATACAGTCGAGGTTCTCGACAGTCTTTTGTGGATCCAATTTGTATCATTCATAGCCAAGGACATCAAGATATGACAGTTGCAGCATCACAACGAGCAGCGTCATGAATGACAACTGAAGGCAGCATACCAGATGTAGTGAACATGAGACAAAGGTTTTTGACAACACAGAGGCAGAACAAAGTTGTAAGCTCAAGCAAATCCATTAGTGATGAAAGAAACTTTGGAGACTCAAGCTATGAGGTGACGGATTGACATGAAGATCATGCGAAGATAGAGAATGGAACAAAGAAGGAGTTACATGTGTTGAAGTAGCAACTCAAGAGAGAACATGAAGTTGCAGAGACAAGCAAATGAGTGCAGCAGGAACAAGGATAGCATGGGGTGCAACATACATTCACAGATGAAATGTGCCCATACAAGTTAAAGATCCATCATAGCAGCTAGCATAGAGTAGACATAGTGAGCATTGTTGTTGGTTGCATGCAAGGGTTTCAACAGAATGCATGCCATTATGCGCACGCATGCGATCCAACCCATTTAGCACACTCACCAAGGCGAGGATGATAAGAAAGTCCAACTAGAGCTGAACATGTACTTTAGAAAGTTGATGTGCATGACCACCAACACACACTTGAAGATCAACACAGACACTATCCATCAGTGTGTTGCCAGTTTAGCCACACCCAAGAAGACCATGCACATGTTAGAATACGAGTTGGATGAAGGAGCCATACCAATGCACTGGATGCAACGGAGGCAATAGTTCACTTCAGTAAGATGTCACCATTGGGTGCATGCGCACCATCACGGACGACCGAGCTTGACATCAACTCACCATCTTCACCATCACAAGCATGTCAAAGAGTTGGTCTCACCTCAACGGACCGAGTATCAGTGATGTCTTGCATGGCTTGCTCAAGTTGTTTTGTCTCACATGAGCACATGTGCATTGTAATGTAACACCATATCAAATGGAATCTGAAGTGTCAATAGTTGGATGTAACAGTCATAGAGTAGATGAAGAGTCATGAGGGTAGATGAACTATCACGTAGATGAACTGTCACAAAGGGGAATATCAAGGGTCACCCCACCCTTTTCTATAAATAGAACCTCATAACTCATTGTAAATTATTTTGGTTAGACAAGCTTCCGATAAGACTATCTTGGGGAGAGCTTGGACAATATTATAACGAGCTTTGGCTTCTCCAATGCGTAGATCTAGTACATCTCTTTGGAGGAGTAGACAGATGTGGCTATAATGTTCCACTATTGGGACTAGTAGTTGGACATGGATGTATTGTATGACTAGAGCTTACACTTCTTTATATAATAAGATCCAACATGTTTCATGCATAGGTTGTATTGTATTTCAGCTATCTTGTTTACTCTAAATGGCATATGTATTTGTTTGCTTATGCATGCATGTATAGACTATTCTATCTGAGTATGTATGAATCTTGCTAAAATGTGTTGTTGGTTTAAACATCAATTTGGATTGCTTTCTAACTCGCTTTCCAGCTGGTGATGCATCTTTTCTCTTGTGTTCCCTTCCAAGCCAAGTACAATTACAGGTTTCCAAGGGGCACACTCATCTCAACCCCGCGTGTTAGAACCTCTCATGAACCTTCCTTGACTCACTGCAGCTGTCACACCCTTGCTACCAACATAGTCATATTACTTACCTCTGTGCGAAATTGTGGTCAGGGTCCTCCTGTAGCATTTCAACCTGCTCCTGTAGCATATCAAGACAGTCTCCTATAGCAAAATTATTTTATCCATATCTCTCAAACGATATATTGAATTGACCTTAAATGTTTTTAGCATGTTTCCATCATCCTTATGCACTTCTCCATAAAACATGTTGGAAAATGGATGAACGAATATCAAGAAAAATTAAAAATGGTTGTAGGTGATGGAGGTCGATGTCTTGAAAAGTGTGCACTGGAATTTGCTGAAATTGCTTAAGCACATTTCCATCATCCATATGTGTCTCCCCATGAAACAACACAGCCAATGGATGCCCAGTTTTAAAGATATGATAAAAACAAATTTTTTTCTTTGTGTATTCTAGCCTCCTGTAGCAAAACATATCCCTCTTGTATCATTCTAGGACAGTAAGGAAAATGCATGAGAAAGGCTTGAGAATGATGTGAAATGTCATGGAAATAGTTGAGGGTGATGGATTGACATGCCCTTGGTCCTTCTTGAGAAATTTTCACAGAAGGTAAGAAGCCCAAGGTTGATTTTTTTTACTTTTTGCTTGCCTCATTGCTCATTTCCTTCTTTTTCTCTTTTTGTGGCGTTGACCTATTTCTTTTCCTAATGAGGGTGGAGGAATACTTGCATGCAAGTACTTATATGTAGCTAGAAAACACACACACACACACATAGATCTATATATATATATATATAGATATATAGATAGATATCATCCTTTTTCCTTTTTTTTCTCTTTTTTATTTTATTTTTTCTTTAGGCCTACTAGTTGCATCAATGAGGTTTTCAACTAGTTTGTCTACCTAGGCACCTCAGAAGAGGTTTTCACCTAGGATCTTAACTCTTTTATATTTTTTTTCAAACCCATTGACCACTGATGGAGGTTTTCAATCAATGATCCAATCTCAAGAACCTCAAAGGAGGCTTTCACCTGATATTTTAGTTTTTCCTCTTATTTTTCATTTTTTATTTCTTTTTCTATCCTACTCTACTTGAAAAAACAAAATCTCTTTCAAGTATAGGAATAATTCGAATGGAGCCATGTGCACATCAAGATGATAGATAAACTCATGTGTAGGCTCTAAATGTATGCTTTGACATGTACTTGAATTTTAGAGACCAAATGCTTTGACTTTGATGATATCAAGTATTGTTGAAGAAGAGAGTGATGCTCCATCTTGTTGATTTTCTAGAACCAAACCTCAATATAAATTTGATTCCCTTGGTTTGCTTGCTTATTTGGATCATTCTTCATGTCTTCTTGTACCATGACAATCAAATATTCCTCCTTTTGTTGATTATTCTCTTGAACACATTGAGGATTTGATGGTAAAAATGGGGGAACTTTCTCAATATTTGATTTCAATGTCTTCTCTTCATTAGGTGCAACACATGATTCTTTTGTCTTCTCATTTTAATCTTCTTTTTCTAAATGGTTTCTTTCAATGACATCAATAGAATCTATTTTTTACAATACTATTCTTGAGCTAAGATGAATACCATTGAGATCAAGAGGCAATGTTAGGAAGTGTTGTACCTCAACATTGTAAGTGAGTTAAGCTACTTCCTTGTGTGGGTTTGGAAATGGTGGTACAGGTAGTTGAGTGGGAGTGGATCTTCGAGATGGATGTGGTTTGGGTTGTGGTTGTGGTGGAGGTGGATGGTAGGGATAACATGTAGTTAGGTATGGAGGATATTGATGCAAATATTGAGGATATTGTGTATTTATCCCATAAAGTCCTTGCCAAGATTGGTTTTGGGGTTGATATAGCCAAGGTTTCCAAGGAAAGGGTTTGTTCCAAATAATTTGAGATGGATGTGCATACCTTGAAATTATGAATTATGTTCTTGCATCAAACTAGGTTGACTAGGCTGCCATGGTATTCTTGGAGCTACATAACATAGCTTCTTTAGTGATTGACTTGCTCCATTTTCCTCTTGGTAAACTTCCTTCAACCTCAGTGATAATGGGAAATGTTTAATAGCATGTGATTCTACATGGAAAACACAAATATCAACATCTTTTTGTTCATTCATTCTTAGCATTTCTACATATTCACTTAGATTGCTAAGAATTTTTGTTTTAATGTCACCAAACAAATTTCCAAGTTCAACTTGACTTACCGATCTTGATGTTGATTTACTTACTCTTGCCCTTTCTCTTGATATGAGCTTGCATGTTCCAAAAATTTCTTCAAAATATAAGTGGTATACATCACCTCTACTCATGAGATCAAGTAGATAAATCCACTCATCCCTAATTATTCTAAGTAAGAGGTTTTTTAGTGTGTTAGATCCTAAATGATGTAATTTTTCACTCTTAACATTATACATGAACCTCTCTATTAGATCCTCAAGGATATCATCTTCATTTTGAGTCTTTCTAAAGACTTGTTTTTTTAGATCATGATCTTTATATTTTTCTAGAAAAAAAAAATCATATCAATCCATGATCTTATTTATTTAGACCCTAAACTCATGAACCATTTAAGAGCTCTATTCTTCAATGTTACCAGAAACAATTTCAAATTTTGAGTGTTTAGTAAGTAACCATAAGATCTACAAAGGTTTTAAAATTCAAAGATAAAGGTTTCCAGATCCTCTAACCTCATACCATGGAAGTTGTGAAGGAAATATGTAGGGATGTTCTTCATATGAACACTGACATTAGTATCTTGAAAGGTAAATCCAAGAGGATTTTATTCATTGTCATCATCTCCATCCATTTCTTCTACCTTCTCTACCACCTCTTCTTCTTCTACTTGCAAACGTGTATGTTTGTGTGGCTCTTACTGCACCCCATGATCAAATGGGGGTTGGTGTTGGAGAATTATTTTTTTGTTTTTATAAGAAAAAATGAATTATAATGCTAATGCAATGCAATTTTATATTCTTGAAATGAAAGATGCCTAATGAAATTTTTGTGTGGTTTTGCAGAAAGTAAAAGAAATGAATCAACCAAGGAAAAAAACAATGCATACTTTGACATCTCCCCAGCAACTGTGCCAAAAAGTGATGAGCCCTAGTATCACAACAAGAATCTGCAACTCCCAAGGCTACCAACTTAAATTATCAACCTGGGGTTTGTACAAACTTAAAAGGTGTCGATAATATATTTGCAACATACAATGTGTCCTTATTTCATTGATCTGATGTAATAGATTGAATTTCATGAAATCAAAGCCTAAACTAATTGCATAAATGGAAAGGTTACTTAGAAAACAAATTAATCATAGGCAACAACAACACTTTGTAATTGAAATCCTAAGAGCATGAATTCAAATAAATAGGCCTAATCTATTTTGTAAAAAGGAATGTCCTAATTTGTGTTTATTATTCCTCAATCATGGATTTAGATCCTAGGGGCCATGATTCAAACCTAAGAGACAAAAACCAAGCTTTTGGAGAAAATTTGGTCAAGTTTACACGTGCTACAGGAGGTTGCTACAAGCGAAACATAATTTCTATAGGAGGAGATAATTCAACGAATGACCAAGTAATTCAAATTCAAATGGGATAGGATAAATTTTTTTATTAATTAAGATGTATTAGGTCTCCATTCCAAAAGGAATCACTCAAAACTACCCTTGTTAACATGTGCAAAAAAATAGTAGAAAATTACTACTCTAAAAAATGGAAATTCACGAACTAATGAGTTAGTTAACATATAAAATTCTTAACCTAATCAAGTGAAAAATAAATGGGGTAAATTTTGTTATTAACTTGAATTATTTTATGACCTAATACAAGTGTAATAAACTCAAATTAATCTCATTAACACGTTCTAAAACATAACATAAAATCATTACTATTTTGCTACAAAAGACTTCCAAAAATTCTAATTTTGTGAACTAGTAAGCCAATACAAGTAGCTCAATAATGAAGATGACTTTTAAAGTTGTTATAAGGATGCATCATTCTTGTGACTCTATAAATAACCTGCAAAAAAACTCACTTCAATAATTTCAACCAATGCTACAACAAAAGAATCATCAACACTAAATGCAGAAATAAGAAAAACAAGAATAAGAGATGCATGTGAATAAGAAGTGAAAAGAAGAAAGGAGAATTATACAAAAGGGCTCTAAGGCCCATGGGATGGACAAGCTAAAGATACTCAGAGTCCTATAAAGGATACCAATATTTAGAAGCTAAAAATGGCAGTAAACTTCATTATTTGAATCAATCCAAGTACATCCCTGCTAGAAATGAAAGTGGAGCTGCAAAAATAGAAGTTTTCTCCACAAGAAGACTAAAAATACATGCCCCTAGAGGAAAATTTGATTTGGTACTTATGAAAAATTATTAGGAAGCATTGTCCTTGAAAGGAGGAAGCTTTCCCCTCCAAAATCCCTCAAATAGTGGATCTGGTTCCTAACACTAGGAATCTGCATTAAATGACAGGGAACACATTCCTAGATTTTCTCAATTACTGGAGTTCTAGGATTTATGCAATAATTTCATAATATCCTATTGATTCATTACCCAATATTGATCCTTCTATAGTAGGGAGCAAGTCCCTATATTATCTCCTTGTCCAAATCTTCAAAATCCGCCCAATATTCTCACACTATTTTACAAAAATAAATAATACTAGGCACAAATATGCAATTATCTCTAACCCTTCCTAATGAACATATTAAAGCTAAAAATATGTCATCAAATGAAAAAAATATAGGTTTAATGTGTTGAAGGATGGTCAAATGGGCCTTAATTTATGTCTAATTTGGAGGCCCATCACCCTGCGCCCAGAAATCCTCTCTCTCTTCCTTTGGCACATTGTTGAGCCATAAGAAATGTTCGGTGTGGAGCCTGATTATCTTCTGTATTCAAAGGTATCGCCACATTGGACCCTAGTTCAAAATGGGGCAGCAACGCCACCCGAAAAATATTCGCTACAGGGGGGGTCCAGAGGGGGGCAGCTACGACCTTTGGGGAGCCCCCCCCTGTATGGGGGTTTCGGGGGCAGTGCCCCTGAAGCTAAGAATAGATGTAAAATTGCCTTGTAAAAGTATAGTAATTTCTAGTCAACCTGGGCCGTTCATTAGGCAGATATCTGACGATAGAAGTTATGTTTAATTTAGGGTTTTTTGCCCTAGAAGGCAACCCCTCACTATATATGAGGGAATTGTATTGCGTCTATGTAGATTTGTATTCTGAGTGAGAAAGAGAGAGGAGATTGAGAGCGAAGAGGGTGTTACAGCGGATCTATTGTAAGTTGTATCTCTTTAGTTTGCTGGATAATATAAAAGGAAGTACTGGTTGTTTCTCCGTGGACATAGCCCAAACTGGGTGAACCACGTATATTTGTGTCTCTCTTGTTTTATGAGTTTTCTGTGCTTATATTTCTGCAATATTTTATGTGCTCCATTTCTCCGTAATATATAATTTACTAACAATTGGTATCAGTGCTGAAGGTCTATTTGGTTGAAAAACGCGCAGGAGAGAAGGGTTCCTGGTTCGAGTGGAAGCAATGGCAAAAGATGGTAAGTTTAGGGTCAATAAATTTAACGACCAAAACTTCTCGCTGTGGAAGATGTAGATGGAAGATTATCTGTATCAGAAAGATTTGTACCTACCATTGGGCGGAAAAACAAAGATGCCAATGGGTATGATAGATGAAGAATGTAACTTTCTCGATAGAAAGGCACTTGGAACAGTACGGTTGTGCCTCGCAGCATCGGTCGCCTTCAACATTTCGAAGGAAACACCGACAGAGGGTTTGATTAAGGCGTTTGTGAAACTATATGAAAAACCCTCAGCCTCAAACAAGGTATTTCTTATGAAACGATTATTCAATATGATGATGTTGGAAGGTGGATCTGTTGCAGACCATTTAAATGATTTTAATATTATTACAAGTCAGTTAAGTTCTGTAGGGGTAAACTTTGATGATGAAGTTAGAGCTCTGTTATTCTTGTGCTCATTGCCAGAAAGTTGGAATGGTTTACTAATGGCCATTAGTAACTCTGTTTCTGGACCTAGTACTTTAAAGTTTGATGTTGTTGATGCTATCCTTAGTGAGGAAATGCGACGAAAAAGCTCTTGTGAGACATCAAGTAATGCTTTGAGTGCAGAGTCTAGGGGAAGAAAAATGGAAAGAGGAAAGAGCTCAGGATATCGTAGTAAATCAAGGAAAGGCAGATCCAAGTCCAGATCGGGGATAGTCTGCTGGAAATGCAGAAAGAAAGGACACCTAACAAAAGACTATAGATCTCGGAAGGGAAAAGAAGGAGATGCACAACAAGAAAACAATCATGAAGCAAATGTGACAGGTGAGGTGTTACAAGATGATTTGATTCTTTCTTTCGAAAATATTACTGATTCCTGGGTGGTAGATTCAGGGGCCTCATTCCATGCCACACCTGATAAGAAATAATTTCATGACTATGTTCAAGGACATTTTGGACAAGTCCATTTGGGTGATGATAAACCCTGTAAAGTTGTTGGAATGGGTAAGGTTCTTGTAAAACAGCAGAATGGAAACCAATGGCTACTAAAGGAGGTAAGGCATGTTCCAGATCTGAAGAAAAATTTGCTTTCAACAGGGTAGTTAGGCAGTGGAGGTTATGTGACAACTTTCATAGATAAAGCTTGGAAGGTCACCAAAGGAGCCCTGATAATAGCAAAAGGCAAAAAGGTTGGTACATTGTATTTATGCAATGGTATTTATAACTCTGTTAATGCTTTAACTTCCAAAGGAGCAGATGCAACATTATGGCATCATAGGCTCAGACACATGAGTGAGAAGGGGATGAAGAACCTTCACTCAAGGAATTTGTTGCCGGGTTTGAAGAATGTTGATTTGGACTTCTATGAGAATTACATTTATGGAAAATAGAAGAGAGTCAGATTTCTCAGAGTTGGGAAAGAAAAGAAGAGCAAAAAATTAGAGCTTGTGCATACAGATGTATGGGGATCTACTCAGGTATCATCTCTTGGTGGCTCTCGTTATTATGTTACTTTTATTGATGATGCAACTAGAAAAACTTGAATTTATTGTATTAAGAATAAATCTGATGTATTTGATACTTTCAAGAAATGGAAATCTTTGGTTGAGATTGAGACAAGAAAGAAATTGAAGTGTCTCAGATCAGACAATGGAGGTGAATATTGCAGCAACAAGTTTGATAGGTACTGTTAAGAGCATGGAATTCACAGAGAGAAGACAGTTCCAAGAACACCACAAGAAAATGGTGTGTCAGAAAGGATGAACAGAACAATCATGGAGCGTGCAAGGTGCATGAGATTGCATGCATGATTTCCTTTACAATTTTGGGCAGATGTTGTAGATACTGCTGTTTATCTAATAAACAAAGGGCCTTCAAGTTCCTTGGATGGCGGTGTTCCAGAGGAAGCATGGACAGGTAAAAAGGTAAACTAATCCTTTTTAAAGCCTTTTGGTTGTGAGGCCTTTGTCCATATTAATAAATAAAATAGAACAAAGCTTGAGGCAAAATCAAACAAATGTACCTTTATTGGATATGGTGTTAATGATTTTGGTTATCGCTTATATGATTATGAAAATCACAGAATCATTAGGAGCAGAGATGTAATATTGAATGAAAAGGTCTTATATAAGAATCAGTTGCAGGAAAAGAAACAGGAAAAAGAAAACAAGGAATAAACAGTTCTTGATGAGATCACTAAAAAAGTAAAGGTGCCTAAAAATAATAATAATCAACAACCACAACAATAGCAACCACCACAACAGCAAC
Source organism: Pinus tabuliformis (assembly GCA_031772625.1). Classification (NCBI taxonomy): domain Eukaryota; kingdom Viridiplantae; phylum Streptophyta; class Pinopsida; order Pinales; family Pinaceae; genus Pinus; species Pinus tabuliformis. The sequence continues at coordinate 137,853,914 of CM062810.1, forward strand.
AGGCACCCCAAACACCTGAAAGTGGTGTTAGAAGATCTACCAGGATAAGTAGACCCCCTGAACGATACTCTCCTTCATTATATTATTTATTGTTGACTGATTCTGGTGAACCCGAATGTTATGAAGAAGAAATGCAGGTTGAAAGCAGGAAGAAGTGGGAGCTAGCCATGGAAGAAGAGATGGACTCCTTAATGCATATCCAGACTTGGGACTTAGTTAGGTTGCTTGCAGGTAAAACTACATTGCAGAATAAATGGGTTTACAGGCTGAAGGAAGAAGATGGAGGAAAACAGAGGTATAAAGCTAGACTTGTGGTGAAGGGGTTTGCACAAAAGAAAGGTATTGATTTTGATGAAATATTTTCTCATGTTGTTAAAATGACTTCAATTAGAACTATTCTAAGTCTAGTAGCAGCTGAAAATTTGCATCTTGAGCAGTTAGATGTAAAGACAGCCTTTCTCCATGGGGATTTGGAGGAAGAGATATATATGCAGCAGCCACAAGGATATGAGGTAAAAGGGAAGGAGAAACTAGTGTGCAGGTTGAAGAAGAGCTTGTATGGCTTAAAACAGGATCCAAGGCAGTGGTTTCTAAAATTTGACAAGTTTATGTCTGAACAAGGTTATACTAGATATCACTCTGATCATTGTGTCTATCTGAAAAAACAAAATGATGGCAGTGATATTATATTGTTATTGTATGTAGATGACAAGATTGTTGCAGGGTCTAACATGCAGGAAATAAATGTGCTTAAAAGAAAATTGGCAAATTCATTTTCAATGAAGGATTTGGGAGCTACAAAACAAATCCTTGGTATGAGAATAACTAGAGACAGGAAAAACCGTAAACTAACATTGTCTCAGAATGAGTATATACAAAAGGTGTTGAAAAGATTTAATATGCACAATGCAAAACCAGTTAGTACACCTTTTGCTACAGTAGTTGGAAGCTTAATGTATGCAATGGTGTGCACAAGGCCTGATATTGCACATGCAGTGGGAGTTGTAAGCAGGTACATGAACAATCTAGGAAAGGAACATTGGATGGCAGTGAAATGGATTCTCAGATATTTGAAAGGTACCACAAATCAAGCATTATGCTTTAGTGGTTCAAATATTTCTCTACAGGGATATGTTGATGCAGATATGGCAGGTGACAGAGATAACAGGAGGAGCACTATAGGATATGTATTTACTGTAGGTGGAACAACTGTCAATTGGGTTTCAAAAATCCAAAGTGTTGTTGTACTTTCAACAACAAAAGCAGAGTATGTCGCTGCTACAGAGGCTAGTAAAGAAATGATTTTGTTACAAAGGTTTATGGTTGAATTGGGTAAGGAGCATGATATGGGCACGTTATCCAGTGATAGCCAAAGTGCCATTCATCTTGCGAAGAACTCAACATTTCAATCTAGGACTAAACACATACATCTCAAGTACCATTTCATACTATCAGTGTTGGAAGATGGAGAGTTGAAGATGGAAAAGATACACACTAGCCAGAATCCTGCAGATATGCTAACAAAAGTTGTAACCAGGGAAAAACTGAGAATATGCTCAATTTCAATTGGTCTTCAAGTATGACGAGGAAGATGAGAAACAGCCAGGTCCAAAGAGGAGTCATTGTTCAGCAAATGAAGTAGTGGTGGAGTTGCTATAATCAGTCTCCAAGTTGGAGATTGTTGGGTGTGGAGCCTAATTATCTTTTGTATTCAAAGGTATCGCCACATTGGACCCCAGTTTGAAATGGGGTGGCAACGCCGCCCGAAAAATATTCACTGCAGGGGGGTTCCAAGGGGGGGCGACTGTGACCTTTGTGGAGCCCCCCCTGGCAAGGGGTTTTGAGGGCGGCGCCCCCGAAGCTAAGAATAGATGTAAAATTTCCTTGTAAAAGTATAGTAATTTCTAGTCAATCTGGGTCGTTCATTAGGCAGAGATCTGACTATAGAAGTTATGTTTAATTTAGGGCTTTTTTCCCTATAAGGCAACCCCTCACTATATATGAGGGAATTGTATTGCGTCTATGTAGATTTGTATTCTGAGTGAGAAAGAGAGAGGAGATTGAGAGCGAAGAGGGTGTTACAGCGGATCTGCTGAAGGTTGTATCTCTTCAGTTTGTTGGATAATATAAAAGGAAGGACTGGTTGTTTCTCCGTGGACGTAGCCCAAACTGGGTGAACCACGTATATCTGTGTCTCTCTTAATTTCTACGTTTTCTGTGTTTATATTTCTACAATATTTTATGTGTTCCATTGCTCCATAATATATAATTTTCTAACAAGAAATAAATTTGCATGAACCATGATAGAATAGGATATTTTTGGGCTAATGTTTGCTTGACATGAGTGATCTACATATGTAGTGTTCAATGAAGCATGGAAAATATCTGTGAGGAGTTCTGACAAGAATTGTTTCCCAAGGAAGCATCCTAAAGATGAAGGCACCATCTTGCAACAGTTTAAAGATCAATGGATTTCGATGATCAAAGTGACTCTTGAAGTATCTAATATATCTCAAGACCCTTTGGAGGGTAGATGGAAACATCAACAGCAAAGTTGTCACTTATCAAATAACTTTATCTACAAGTCACCGTGAGTCCAAGTCATCAATGTCGGTGACTTGTCATGTTGTCTTCACATGATCATGTGGAAATTATGATATAAATTTGGAAAATATTGTAAACGTAAATATGTGGAAGTCCAAGAGTCATATGAGAACAAAAGAGCCACATGGAGAAGTCCAAAATTCACATAGAAGTTCAAAATTCATATAGAGGTCCAAAGGTCACATTAAAATTCTAAGAGTCATTAGGAAGTTCAAAAGTCATGGGGATATGAAAGGTCATTCATTTTCCTATAAAAGAGGTTTCATTACTAAATGAGGAATTTTATCTTTGGCTTTTCAATCCAATTATTAGAGACGGAGATAGATCTTTTGGAGAGCGAGTAGTGGCTTAATGATCCACTATTGGAGCTAGTGGTGTTCATTGTATTAATGTATCTTGGAACTTTCGCCTAATACTTGAATCTCATTGAGCCAACACATTTTCATGCGTATATCATGAATTTTTTAGGACTATTCGTAGGACGTTTGCGGTATATGTTAGCATTCATATGTACTAAATAAATTGAACTATTTTGGTTTCTTTGGTGCTCATATCATTGAATATGTGTTGTATTTATTTTCATGAGTGTTACATCTATGTTAACCATTTTTATTGATGACTAACTATTATTTCATATATATTTGTGTGTATGTGTTTATTATATTAGAACTAATACTTCTTTTCTAAAGGGTCACTTTTATTCCCTTCCAGTGAAATAACCTTGATACATATTACAATTGAACATTTCACGAGGCATACTTACTTTCTCATTCAAAAGTACATGTGCATTTCTCACTTATGCTAACTATTACAACCAAGGAAAATATTTAAGTAAATGGGACTTACGCTACATTTCTGGATGAGGCTCCTACACCAAATAGTGTGATTTCTAATTGGGACTTCATATCGGGGAGAACCCCTATATGTTAGCAAGATCCAACACCATCAATAGAATGGAAAGCATCAATGAGCTCCAATGATGTAAAACAACTATCATCACATGAACTAGTGGGAAAATGATGAATTATTGACACTTGTGAAGGCCAATTTTACGATGCCTCAACAAAGAAACAATGAAGGATACATAGCCCACATATTATCAATCATCTCCCATGTAGCTTCTTCGGGCCCAAAGTGCTTCCATTACACTTTAACATGCTTGATTTCTATCTTCCGGAGCATGAGATATTTCTACTGCAATATACACTGAATTTTCGGCTGGAATTCTCCTTCTTGCTCCACTTACAATATAAGCCAATCAATAAAATGATCAACATCCTTTACATATTTTTTAAGCAATGAAACATGGAAAACATCATGTACTTTCATTTTCGAAGGTAGTGCAATTTTGTAAGCCACTGGTCTAATCCTCTCAAGGATCTCAAAAGGCCCACAATGCTGAGGTGCCAACTTGGCACATGACTCAATCCTCAAGGAGTTCTTCTTGGGCTTGATGCGCAAATACACATGCTCCCCAACCTAAAACTCCTTAAATGCCTTGTGTTGGTCTGCATAAACTTTCTGCCTATCTTGTTTTTCCTTAAATTATTCTTGATAACCTGTATTTCCTGTTCCATATATGCCAACATGTTTGGTTCCTATAAGTACCATGTTCACTGGATCACTCTAGCTAATGGGAGTATTACAACTCCACCCATAGAGTTCCTCAAACGGACTCATCCTCAGTGACTTTGAATAACCATAGTTGTAAGAAAACTCAACCACTGGAAGATACTCCTCCCACTTTTGTTGTTGATGCATGACATACATTCTCAACATATCCTCTAGTATCCTGTTGACCCTCTTTGTATACCCATCTATTTTTGGATGATAAGTTTTTTTTGAAGGCCAACTCTGTACCCAAACCTGCAAATAACTCCTTCCAAAACCTCGAAGTCAACTTGTCATATTTGTTTGAAACAATCTTCTTTAGAACACTATGCAACCTCACTATCTCCCTGATGAAGACCTTAGCTACCTCGCTAGCTAAATAAGTAGTCATCACTAGAATGAAGTGAGATACCTTTCTCAACTTGTCAACCACAACCATGATGGAATAATTTTGCTTCAATTTCCTCATAAAACTTGTAATATAACACTGGAAATGGCCTCCCATTTCCACTCTGGAATCAGAATTGGCTGTAGTAACCCACCTAGATGCTCACACTTTGCCTTTACCTGTTTATAATCCAAACATATAGCCACAAACTATGCCACCTCTTTCTTTAGATTCAGCCAATAGTAGAACTTCTTCACAATTATCAATGTCTTCTGATATCTTGGGTGACTCGAATATGACTTGACATGAAACTCCCTTAAGATAAGTTTCTTGAGCTCACTGTCATTTGGCACATAGATCTCGTCCCTAAATCTCACCAAGACATCTACTGTGAGACAATGATCCACATAATGTTCACTTGTATCCTATTGTAACCTATTCTTAAGTTGTTGATACCCATCATCATGTTTCCTTTCCTGTAAGATTTGATCCCGTAAATCTATCCCATATGAGCTCACAACTGATACATGGTTTAACTACACCCTTCTGCTGAGAGCGTCTGCAACTTTGTTCTCCTTTCCTTTAATGTATCTGATATCAAAGTCAAACTCACTGAGGGTAGCCAACTGTCTAGCTTGCCCAACATTCACATTTGGTTGGTCAAACAAGTACCTCAACACACTATGATCACTCATCAATACAAACCTCCTGCCAAGAAGATAGTGCCTCCACATCTTCAATGCACGAATGATCGATGCTAACTCTAGATCATGAGTCACATAGTTCATCTTGTGCTCATTCAGTTTCCTTGACTCATAGCACACCACATGTCCCTCCTGCATTGGGAATCCACCAAGTCCTCTCTTGCAAGCATTTTTGTACACCATAAACTCTTTATCTGGATCTGTAATCTTTAACACTGTATCATTTGTAAACAACTACTTCAACTACTCAAAACTTGTTTTGCATTCCTCTATCCATTTAAATTTATTTCCTTTTATTTGAATGATGTAATAGGATATGAAATCCATGAGAATTACTTGATGAACATCCTATAGTAACCTGCTATCCCCATGAATGATCCGACCTCATCCACATTCTTAGGAGTTTCCCACTCCATGATAATCCTTATCTTTGCTAACTCCACTACTATGCCTTCGTTGGAAACAATGTGTCCCAAGTAATGTACCTATGTCTAAAAGAAGTTACATTTACTAAGCTCGACATACAACTTATTCTCTCTTTGAAATCTCAATATTGTTGCTAAGTGTTCAACATGCTCTTCCTCATTCTTAGAATATATCAATATATCATCAATGAATACACTAACAAACTTGTCCAGGTAAGGATGCAACACACTTCCTCAAGCACATAAAAGTAGCTAGAGCATTATGCAAATCAAAAGGAGCTACAACAAACTCATAATTCCCATACTTGGTCTGGAAAGCAGCCTTGTAGATTTCCTCTTCTTTGATGCGTACCTGATGATATCCTGATCTCAGGTTAGTCTTTGAGAACACTGTTGCTCTCTTCAACTGGTCAAACAAGTCATCGATCCTTGGCAATGTATACCTTTTCTTGATCGTCAAATTGTTCATCTTCCTGTAGTCAATAAACAACCTGAGAGTACTATCCTTATTCTTCACAAACAACACTGGTGCATCCCAAGGTGATACACTTGGATGAATGTATCCCTTATCAATAATTTCCTTTAACTGCAACTTCAATTCCACTAATTTTGGAGTGCTAATCTTGTAAGGTGCGTTTGATGCTAGTGCCCCTCCTACTACCAACTTAATAGAAAATTCCACTTCCTTGTGGGGAGGCAACTCTGAAATATCTACTGGGAATAAATCCTGAAACTACTGCAAGACCGGATACCTCTTGAAGATTTCTTCATTCTCAACATCCTTACCCTTATCACTAGAAATATGCGCTACAAACAATAAACACACTTTCCTAGAACTTTTCTTTTCCTGCATAGTTGTGACCATCCTCACCGATGTAGGCTTCTCCTTTCCCTATAAGATCACATTTTCTCCATTATCATACAAGCATTCAATATCCTTTTCATAACAATCTACTTTGGTTATGTCGAGGTGCAACCATTCCATACCCAAAATTGTACTATATGATCCCAATGGAAGCACATTTAGATGCACTTACGTAGGCATACCATTCAGCTCAAATGCACAAGCTCTTACCCGATGATTGTTGGTAGGAAAAACCATTTTTACCCCCTTCCTATTACAAAACCACAATCATTAACCTTTGTTTATCTACATAAACCTCCTCATTCCTGCACTAGTCCAAGAATACTATCTATTCCTACATAAACTTCATATTTCATGTTTAAGGTTTATCAGGTGCTTAATTAATCATTTTAAATAGATTTCATGCCTTTAATATTTCTTGTAACTTATATTTACTTTCCTAAAGTATTTGATAAGCTAAATTATTAATCGTTATACTAGCTTGATCTAGTTCAGGTAGATTCCTGCACCACCAGCAACTATCCATTCCATGATCTCCATAACAGTTTGATCACTTCACGCGAGCATCTTGGTCCACGTCGTCTAATTCAGTTGAGGTCGTCTGGAGTTGAAATCAAAGTGGAGGATAGTCATGGATATGGCCGAGGATCAAATCTACGACCAATGAATAGTTCACACCTTATTATAGCCGCTGGCTTAATTTTGTAATTTTGTTTATTATTTTGTTTCAGCCGAAAGGCTTGATTTGGAATGACTATAATTTTTGGTTACAGCCACAGGCCGAAGGGTTGTATAAAATGTAGCTTTTGGATAGAACTAGGTTAGCAAGTAATAGCTATAGCGACATAGTTGTAATTTCTGGTTTATTTGTAATTTTGTTGTCACCCTCGTTTTGGGCTGCACTTGAATTCAAATGTATATTTTTGGATTGGAATTAATACAAGGAGTTGCGCCATGATTTTCTCATTATGCATTATAATTCTTCATTGATGTGTTAGTAACGTGTTGAAGGTTTTCTTTTCCTAAAACGGGAAATGAATTGGTTGGCTAGGGCCCAGCCAACCCATCTCATTTACCCTATTTCTTTTTTTATCTTAAAGGTGTGTTAACTCTATTTATTTACAGAAGCATGGTTTGAATCTTAATTTCATGCTTTCTTATGAATTCTGATTTATTTCATTAAAACAGTCAAGTGTGAATGGATATGTTGTGTGAAAGTCAAATTAAATTACTTTACTTCCTACAATTTCTTTTCTAGTTTTCTTTCACTTGGATCGTGCAGATAAGATCATTCTTGCACCAGTGCATGTAGGATCTTTCACTCTCGTTTGCTAGTTCATGTATAGCAAGTGTTTCATTATTTTTCCTTTATATGATTTAATCTATTTCTGCAAAGCAAGCCTTTATCATCCAAAGTAGGCATCTCTAATACTGAAAGTTAAATTCTTAAAGATTAAGAATAACTTCATGAAATAGAAAAGAACGTTGTTGCATATCTTAATTTGTATTTTCACTTCACGATTTAAGGCAAATGATTAAAAGTAATTTGGAATATTATAGTGAATCATTTCGAGTTAGATTTTATTGCATGCAAAACCCTTTGACTGAAGAAAGTTTTCTTTAACTTTTGAATATTGTTTTTATCTTAAAAGTTTATTTCTATTTGCGAGATTTAGTTGAATAAAGCATTCCTTTTCATTTGCAAGTTCTTTCAGATTTTGCTCACATTTGCAATTTGTTTTATAGTTAACATGCTCTTTTGTTTTTCCCAAAAGTAAATTGGAGTACTTGGTGTAGAACGCTATGTTTTGGTACAAGGGCCAGTGTCTTGTTACAAGAACAGAGTGCTCCAAGCCCTGAGGCTTAGAGTCCCTACATGAAGACATAAGTCTTCAGTATAAGTGTAAAATATACTTCTCACATAAGTTATGTACCTGCACTAGTGCAAGTAGATTGTAAGAGTATAGGAATGACTACTCAGTGTGAGAAGGAAAATCATTTAAAAGGCATATTTTTTCAAGGGCCCACTAGTTAAACTGCCACTACCTATACTGAGGATAAACATAGAGTTTTACTTCATCAATTAAGATTTTTTACAGCAGTGTGAAATTTCATTTATTTGATTTATTCTCAAATTCATTCTTTTACATTCAAGCACTAGAATTACTTTTCTGATTAGTTACCTTCGAGATTTTTCTGTTTGATTCTGCAAAATTTCAGTTGAGAAGTAGGAATAGAAATAGGAAAAGTTCATACCACTTCTGGCATTACCTGTGCTTCATCTCTAATTTTACGAAACCCCCGGGTTGAAAATTAAGTGTTGAAGGAGCTTGCTTAAGTGCAATTCCTGCACCCAACATTTTGGCGCCGTTGTCAGGGAGGCAATTTGAATTGGTAAAAATTTTCCATTTTTTTTGCGATAGGGGTAAGTCTGCTATTATTTTTTTCTACAATGTTCTTCTATTGCTTGAAGGAATTTATAGGTGTTTAGTTACATTTGAGTTGCAACATTTTATTGAAATTTTGTTTTGTCATTTTTTAAAAATGAATGCCTAAAAGAGGTAGGGGTCTGAAGCCCACTAGGGGCTGAGGAAATACTGATAAATATGAAATCAAATCTCATATTGGGCCTCATTTTGCAGGAAGAAAGTCCAAATAGACCCAGACTCATCAAGCAGGAACAGTCTACTTGAACTCTGGAAGCAGCGGTCCAAGTGTGACACAGCCCACAAAGTGGAAGAAGGAAACTATTAGAACCCATAGTCGGCCTTCTCAGCCTATTGAGAGTGGTTCACTTGGAGGAGCGACAATGGCAGATCATGAAGACCATGTAGAAGGAACTGGTGAAAACCAGGTAAATGAGGAACAATCCACTTTTGGATTTCTAATTGTGGATCCTGATACACAAGTACAAATGAAAAATATTTCACCATCAGCTCTTCCTCACTTCTATGGTAAGGTACATGAAGACCCAGACTCTTTCTTATTTGAGTTTGATATTTTGTGTAGAAGTTATGATTATTCATCTGATGCTCAGAAGTTAAAGTTATTTCCTGCAACTCTCAAGGACATAGCACTCTGCTGGTTCATGGGACTAGGAGGAAACATTATATCTTCTTGGGAACAGATGAAGAGAGTATTCTTGTCAAAATATCAAGAATATTGTAAAATAGAGATATTCAAGATAAAATATTTACTATTGTGCAAAATGATGATGAGACTCTAGAGGACTACTTACAGAGATTCATGTACATCCTCCAGAGGTCAAAGCACAAATTTGATCTAAGTACCATTAGAACCTTGTTCTTACGAGGGCTTGCTGATGATGCTAGGAATAATCTAAATCTGTTAGGAGAAGGGGATATTTCTTATAAACATTTTGATCAAATATGTGACTTGTGCAAGAAATTCTTGAGGAACCCATATAGATCCGGTAAAAGAATTTAGAATAGAAATAAGAAAACCGAATCTACTGATGCTATGATTATTGGATTAGAGAACAAAATGGACAATATGAAAATTGAAATAATGAATATTGTTAGTAAACAAATAGACTTTTTGAAATTTCAGCAAAAACCTGTAGAGGAACAAGAGTAATTGTCTATTTTTTGTCCAAAATGTAGAAAAAACATATTTTGAGAGAATATCCTCTTGATATTAAAGGAACTAATAAATGTGCAATTTGTATAGAGAACCACGCCATGGAAAAATTTCCCTCCATACCTAGGTTGAAAGTTGTATTTGAAGGAGGAAAACCTAAATCCGGATCATTGCATGCTATGGGAGCACAAAGAAACTGGCCTCAGGTAAGTGCAAGTATGGCTCTTGAACTTCCACCGTATACTTTGGTTATAATGCACATCCATATTCCTATCCTAACACTAGTCACTCTCAACATTAGCAGCATGGGAACCAATATCATTATGGACAACCCTCGCAAACTTGGCAATAAGGATGGAGAGGGCCAAACCATTCACACCATTCTTATCCTACACATATGCAGTCATAGCCACCTACATATGCACCTTACCCAATGCCACAACCATCATTACCTCAATTAAGTCAACCAATGCCACCATTTCCTTTACCTCCACTATTTTGACCTCCTCAACTGCCTACCCAACCTTTACCCAACCCCAATAACAAATCGGTACAAATGATCCACTTTATGAACGCACTTTCCTCATCCAGATATTAGTCCATGCCAGTTGGAGTCAATGATCTCCAATTGAGATTGAGGAAGATGGTAACCTCAGAAAATCAAAAGCAGCCCATGGTGATTACCGAAGAGAGAGGTGAGGAAGAAACTCATGACCATTCTGAAAAATATGTCACCATCCAGCCCATACCCGTACCCTCTGATCCTTTTCCATCTTGTTCCAACCGATCTCCTTATCCAGAGAGGTTAATTATGGAGAATAATGATCCCATTCCCGAGTCTAGCCTAGCCTCTAAGCATAAGAACCTTTTCATAAAGGTACCTTTTCTCCAAGCTATCAAATAGATCCCCATTTGCACAAAAATCATTAGGCAACTCTCTCTCAAGAAGCCAGGAAGGAGAAGATTAGAACCTCAAACTATTCAATTTGTTGGTAGAGCAGCAACATTAATGACAGGGTGTATGAACATGGAGAAATATACCAACCCTAGAAACCTTGTTGTCTTTATTTAGATAGGTGATGTCCTTATCTCTAATGTACTTATAGACCTGGGGGCGGCCATTAATGTTATTACCAAGTAGACCATGGATCAACTTGGATTGGTCCATATTCGTCCTACTCCCACTATGCTTGAACTGGCAGATAGATCTAAAATCAAGCCAAAAGGGGTGTTGGATGATGTTAAACTCATTGGAATACCCCACAAACTTCATTGTGCTTCATCCAAAGAATCCTATGGGAGAAAATCCCTTTATCTTGAGATGGCCATGGCTTACTTATATTGAATGTCATTCTAGTGACTTGTATATTTCCCATGGAGATTGTAGGAAGAATGTCACCTTGTATCCACCCTCTAGATCCATTCAGGTGCTCCAACACACTTTGTGGTTAGACTACATTAGTGATGAGGAGACTCAGTCTGTTTCCTTGATACATCAATATGTTGAGTCTTCATAGGAGGGTGACATTCAAGACTTCTTGAACAATCTAGACACCATGCTCAATTTTGAGTCATTGAGTTAGATTTTTAGTCTAGATTTTCAGTAATGTCATGACTCTCTACCTCCCTCACCACCATCTCTAGAAACACCTCTGTGTACTCTTGAGCCTGATACCACTCTTGTTGAGATTAGCCCAGGAAAATCATTGCATATCAATTCATACTTGGATTCATCCCAGCAAGAGAAGCTTGTGAATTTGTTGTGAAACCATCTTGATGCCTTTGCATGGGGCTATGAAGATATGAAAGGAATCCCTCCTGAAACTTGTACCCACCATATCTATATTTAGGATGGAGCCTGACTTGTCTGACAACCCCAAAGGCGTATGAACCCAGCTCTAAGAGATGTTGTAAAGGAAGAATTAAAAAAACTCTTGGATGTTGATTTTATCTATCCTATTTCTAACAACTAGTGGCTCTCTCCATTAGTATTATTCCCAAAAAAATATGGGAGATGGCGCATTTTCATTGACTACAGAGAATTGAACAAAGCCACTCTTAAGGATTACTTTCCCCTTCCTTTCATCGACCAGGTCCTCGATAACCTTGCTGGTAAGAAGTACTTTTCTTTTCTAGATGGCTTTAGTGGTTATAACTAGATACAGATTGCACCCCTGGATCAAGATAAAACCATTTTTACATGTCGATGCGGTACATTTTCTTCCCGAGTGCTTCCCTTTAAGCTATGTAATGCCCCGGATACCTTTCAAAGGGTAGTCTTGGCCATTTTTGTTGACCTTGAGTGTGTGGAAATCTATATGGATGACTTTTTTGTGTTTGGTGATTCATTTCAAGAAGCTCTCAAAAATCTAGAAAAAGTGCTACTTCGTTGCCAAGAAGCTCATCTTTCCTTGAGTGAAAAAAAATGCAGATTAATGTGCAAGGCAGGAGTGGTTCTTGGCCATCTTATTTCCAACAAAGGTATCTAGATTGACCCTACAAAAATAGAAATTATTTTGAGTCTTCCTGTACCCAAAACTCAAAGGGAAGTGAGAGGTTTTCTAGAACATGCGGGCTACTATAGGAGATTCATTGAGAATTTCTTAAGGATAACTACCCCCCTTTTCTGACGTTTGGCTAAGGATAGTGAGTTTTCTTGGTCCACAGCTTATCAACAGTCCTTTGAGACATTGAAGGAAAAACTAGTTCAGGCACCAGTTTTGAGAGGACCAGACTGGTCCCTGCCTTTTCATATTTCCTCTGATGCCTCAAATAATGCTATTGGCGCAACTTTAGGACAAGAAGAAGACAAACAATCCTATGCCATTTACTTCAGTAGTAAAAACTTGTCATCCACTGAACTAAATTATACGGTTACTGAGAAAGAGTTTTTAGCTGTAATTTTTTCCATTAATAAATTCAGACATTACATTACAAGATATGAAGTCTTTGTGTATACTGAACATTTCGCAATAAAATATTTAATGAATAAACCATTAACTAGTAGTAGAGTGACTAGGTGGTTATTATTGTTACGAGAATTTAACATTACTATTGTTGATAGACTAAGAAAGTCTATTGTAGTAGAAGATTATCTTTCAAGATTAAATAATCATGGTGAAGAAATTCATGTTGATGATGATTTTCCTGACGAACATCTTTTTTCTATGTCAATAGAATCCCCGTGGTTCGCTGACATAACTAACTATTTAGTCACTCGAAAAATACCACCTCACTTATCCGCTCGTGAAAAGCGGAGTATCATACAAAAAAGTGTTGCATATTCTTGGATTCAAGGAGACCTCTTTTACATTGGACCAGATCTTATTATCCATAGATGTGTAAGAGAGGAAGAAGTGTTTGATATCTTAAAATATTTCCATGATGAACCTTGCGGAGGTCACTTCGCTGATAAACGGACTACATACAAAGTGTTATGAGCTAGCTATTTTTGGTCGTCCTTGTTTAAGTATGCCAAACAGTATGTCAAGTGATGCGGAAACTATCAGCGAATTGGCCAACCTAATCAAACCAATGAAATGCCTTTATGTCCTCAGGTTATGATTAAGCCTTTTGAAAAATGGGTCATTGATTTTGTAGGACCAATAAATCCAACATCATTAAATAAAAAGCATATTTTGGTTTGTACATATTTCATTACAAAATGGGTAGACGCTAAAGCTGTTTCTTTTGCGACTGAAAAAGTTGTTGTTGATTTTATTTTTACTGAAATCTTTACTAGATTTGGTGTGCCTAGAGAAATTGTTTCTAACAATGGACTGCAGGTAAATTCTAATCTGGTACAGGGTGTGATGGAGCAGTACAAAGCCTGGCACGAGAAATCTACTCTATATCACCCACAAGCGAATGGTCAGGTGGAGTTCACAAACAAGTTGATTGAGTCCATCCTCACAAATACAGTAAATATCCATAGAAAGGATTGGGCTGACAAATTACTGAAAGCCTTGTGGGCATATCGAACCACTTAGAAGAACAACACAGGACACACACCATATGAACTGGTGTACGGGAAACAATTCCTCTTGCCGATAGAATTCTACATCAAGACTTTTAGGAATGCAGTCCAATTGGGGCTAGATATCTTTGAAGCACAACTGCAGCATCTTCTACTGTTGAATGAGTTAGATGAATTTCAAAGGGATGTTGTTCAGCAAAACATCTTGGTTCAACAATAGCACAAGAAGTGGCATGGCAAGTCTATCCAGAAGAAGAAGTTCCAACCAGGTGATTGGGTACTCCTTTACAATTCTAGACTTAAATATTTTAAAGGAAAATTCCATACATGCTAGATGGGACCTTATGAAGTGGTCGAAATGTTTGAGAATGGACCAACAGAAATTAAAACTATGAATGGACGGAATTCCGTGTTCCTAGTAAATGGGCATAGATTGAAGGTATATTTCCAGCCCCTTACTAAAGGAGATTTTATGCAGTAAGTCCAACATCTATCTGAAAAGGAGTTGGTAGGTGGCAACACCAACCTGTTGAAGATTTGATTCTTTCTTTTCCTTATACAATAAAATAAAAATGAAAAAAAAAATGACAAAAAAGAAGTATATTCTTTTTGTTCCTGCAATTATGAAAATCAGTTGACTAACATGATTGCAGAAGGATCAACCTGAAAACCAGCATTTTGGTAGGAAGATCGAAATTTCAATCAAAAGGGAATCTTACTTTATTTTTGGCTATCACCAAGAAGAAGCAGGTTCAAGGAACCCAACCCTTACCCAAGTTTGGGGTAACTAGCATGGAAATTTTTATCCAAGTAAATGCTTAATTCCCGCTGCATTTACTTTTTCTGGCACCAGTGCAAGTAGATCTTGAAGATAAAATTATGCCTTTCTTCTATTTTCCCATTTTGTAATTCCTACTATTTTTCTTTTCTTAATCCCATAATGAATCACCCTCCTTTTTCTTATAAAAAAAATTATCCTTATTCGATTTCGTAAAATCCCTCTTTTCCCCTTGAACTTTTTTTCCACATTCCATTTTCATTTATCCTCCTTGGTAGTATTATTCTTGGAATCCCTGTTATGATATTCCTTCCCATTCTAAAAATTACTCCTTCCCACTTCTTTGTTCCCTCATGGATCGATTGTAGGATATGATACAACCAGATCAGAAGGCATGCTCATGAAACACCAAAGAATGGTGAATAAAACATATCTTGTATATTCAGGCAAATTTTTTTAGTCTAGCCAAGGAACTAAGTTCTATCAGAATTTTTTATTCCCTCTTTTTTCGATTCTATTGAAATCCCTGGTGCAGGCAGGTTCAGTGAAAGAAGGCTCAGTGTAAGCACATTACAATGCAAGTAGGTTCAGTCCAAGCACGATTAATATAAGCAAGCGCCCGACTATGACAACATAGTGCAGAAATGGTTAACACAGTACAAAAGCACTTGGTGTAGAGAGCTTGATGAAATTTAATTTTTATTTTCTACAGATGAATGACTACCATAGTGATAGATCATAGCATTTTATTATTTAAATTATGGTTAGGAATTTGCTTTATGATTTAATAATTTAGGAGAAATCATATAAAGTGCAAGATATTTTAGGTTCTGAGGTCTAATCTTTTTAATGAGTACCGAAGTACATGTTATGTGAATTATGAGGCAAACGGGGATAGTACAGATCCACTTGAAATCCTACACATACCTCCGTTTGAAAAGATCCTCCACTTTTTCATGATAGCCTTACCTCATAATCTGATCCCCCATGACTGTTACACCATTGCCGTAAAAATTTCAGCCTCCTCCAATTATCATTACCTATCCATAGCAGATTGATATGTGTGTGCATCCATCCTAAAGGGTTGATTTTAATGATTGAACGTGATTGTATGGAAGCAATCAACAAGATGGTGGAACGACTGGATCTCTATCATAAAATTCTCGGCAGCTCCTTTGCACTCTGCAATGTGAAATCTATTGGCATTATGATACAGGTTTTGTGTTTTGATGGCAACATACTAAGATGACAGATGACAATTCAGGCTCACAGAATGAAGAAAAAGAGATATACGCAGGTTCCCCTTGATAAAGTCGCGTATACACGCGGGATAAATGACCAAAATGTGCATATACATATACACGCACTTTCATGCAAAGGAAGGTGCATACATTGGGTTTTGGTCCATGGTACTTAGTCCTTGGTATTTGGAACTATGGTTTTGGACCATGGTATCTCGTCCGATGTGTTGAACCTAGGTATTGGGTCCATGGTATTGATTCTCTATGGTTTTGGACCATTGTATTGAGTAAGGCGTAAGACTATAAAAGGAGGAGAATATCATTAGGCAAAGGCATTGAGAAAGTCTTGAATATCTGATGAAGTATGAGATCCAGTATGCAGGTTATGGGTTGATGATGCTTTGCTTGAACTAAGCTAAGGAGGAATCTCACTCGTTGATGGAGAACAAGATCTAAGGATAGATCAGGATAAAATGGTTTGGAATGAATCATCTCTATATGGCTTGATTACGCTTATTCTAGATCTGTATACTGACGCATGTAATGTTCTGATCTGGGTATAACTTATGTTTGAAATAGTTGCAACTCATGAATGAATATTTACAGATTTATACGCTGGTTGACTTTGATAAAAGCGCGTACATACGCAGGTTATATACATCTAAGTAGTGTATACCATATACACTATGATATTTGAAGTTACAGGTGGTTCTGGTAGTTGATGCAAAGTTTGAGTTCTGGTGACTGTTTACTAGTGTCAGTATTCTGCATATTCAGATTGGTTGATTATGTTTAGCTTCAGTGTTGATGGATGAGATCTATAATGGATCAGGATCATAATGACTTATCTTTATGTGATCTGATGGACTAGATCTGGTTGCTAACATGCATATTATCCTTGTATATGTAATGATCTGGTTATGTCTGAAGTTAGGAAGTGCAGCGAACACATAAGTAAGTAATTAATGACATATACGCTGGTTCGCTTTGGTGAAGCCGCATATACACGCTGGTTTAGCTCTTCCAAGTAGCATATGCACTTTGATGCATGATTTTTGATGATACAGTTAGATATGAACATTGTTGCAGAGTTCTGTGTTCTGCTCTGTGTTTTGGTGATTGCAGTTTGTTGACAAGGTTTCAATGATTCAGTATTGGGTGATTCATAGATTGATGATGCTAGTGTTGATTGATTGTGTGCTTCAATGATATTGATGGGTCCAGTATGAAAATTGGATGAAACGTGGCCTTCAAATTATGGTGTTGTACTTCAAGAGTATCCAGTCCAGAAATTTATGAAATGTGATACCTGGAGGAAGAAAGAGAATGTTGTAGCCTTCAGTAGGTCGACACCTACGTACTAGTACATCAGCTGGTACAAGAGCTAAGGGGGTGGTAACTCCCTTCCAGTAGCATTTGGAAAACGAGTGAAGGTTGGAGCATTTAGTAGGCCAGCACCTACGTACTAGTAAAAGGATCAGCTAGTACAAGAGCTAAGGGGGTTGCAGCTCCCTTCCAGGAGAAGCTGGAGAACGAGAGAAGGTTGTAGCCTTCTGCAGGTAGAAGCCTATGTACTGGTATAAGACTGCACCAATACAAAAATATTGTAAAAAGAAGTTTCTTGTTAAGAGAAGATAGAGACGACTTGCACCAGGTGGTTTTCACCCACATTGGGTTTCCACCTTACATCATGGTGTTCATGTGTGCTTCTTGTGTGTGATGATCTGTTCTGTTTTACTGCACCTGTTTACTATTCATATGGCTAATAAAAGTTATGATGCACTAACTAAAGATCAACATTTAATGGATTAACTGGATCATAAGTTTACTGGATATACGCTAGTTCCATTAGACACAGTTGCATGTACACGCAGGTTCCCTTAACTGAAGTAGCGTATATGAATCTGAGTATGGAAATGAAAAAGTGTTTGATTTGATAATATTGATTCACCTCCCCCCCCTCTCAGTATTATTTCCAACAATTGGTATCAGAGCAAGTCCTTTGGTAGAAGCTTGATCGCTTAAAGGAGATCCATAGAACAATGGGAAAGAAGCTTAAGAAGAAAGCGCTTAAGAAGAAGAAGACATCTCAAAAGAGCTATGACAGTGGGAGAATCGATTGGGGAATATGTGGAAGAAGCACTTAAGAATCAAAATCACTTCAGAATGAAGATGAACAAGCAAAAGAACTATCAGGTATGAATTTGTTATCCTCTGGTGATACATTTATCCATCCATTTGAAGATGATGAAAGTGATAGCGAAACAACTGAATTTGCTCTTATGGGTGAGCAAGAAAGCTATCAAATAGAGGTAGAATTTAAAAGGCTTACAGACAAAATTAGAGATCAACAAGATCTATTGAAAAAAATGGAATGTGCCTTCAAAGAAGAAGCTACCAAACTAAAAGCTCAACTAGAAGAAGGAAACAAGGTAAGGAAGTTATTCAAGGACAAGGAAGATCAATGTCAAAAGTTGCAGGATGAAGTGACATCATTAAGAAATGAAGTCAATGAAAGGAGCACAACAATCAAGAAACTCAAAGATAAATCCAGTTACTATGAAAGTCTTGAAGCTACGATCCTCTCGCTAAAAGAAGATCTTGAAGAATCAAATAAGCAGAATAAAGAATTACTCCAAGCTCTTGAAAAACAAGAAAACGAAGTTCTTGAACTAAGACATCAGTTAGAAGAAGGAAGAAAAGCTGAAGAAAACATGAAGAAGCAGTATCATGAAAAGGAGGAGAAACATCAAGTTGAGGTAAATATTCTAAAAGATAACTTAGAAGAAAAGGATAAGATCTTACGATATCAAGATAGTACTAATATCTTGGATGATATTCTTAGTAGTCAGAGGTCTCCTGGTATCAAAACTGGCCTTGGTTTTTATGAATTTGTTGAAGATGAATCTAGCTCACAAGGAGAGGCAAGGAACTCTAATGAGAAATCTAAAATAATAACAAGGAGATGAGAGGACAACCCCATCAACAGCCAAGGAAAGAAATTATTCAAAGAAAATCTTTTACTCCTCCGATGAATAATATTGAATTTTATGTATGTCATAATCTTGGACATGTTGCAGCCAGATGCAGAAGAAGAATGGTTCAAGACCATCACACAGAAAGATCATCACATTCCAGGTACTTTAAGGGATATTGTTTTTCTTGCAATATGTTTGGTCACAAAGCTGTTGATTACTACAGAAGAAATATGAAACATGTAAGATGTTATGCATGTAACAAGCTGGGACATATAGCAAAGGAATGCAGGAACAAAGTACGGGCACCATACCAAAAGGAGAAAACATCATCACACTTGAAGATATGGAAGAAGAAGGAAGTACAGTCAAAAAGATGTGGCACAACACGATGTACAGACATAACAGACTCAGAGGAAGCTGGAAGTGTAAAAATTCAGTGTTCTCAATCTCATACATAAGTTTCATAAAGATAAGTCACGTGTATACGCGAGTTAGTTACTGCACAGTTGTGTATATGCTAGTTTGAGGAAAAGCAGTAGGGACAAGCTTAGGAAAAAGGATCTGATATGATTCAGTCCATTATTTGCTCTATTTGATAATGGTTACAATCTGCTAATGATGTGTGGAAATGTCTTGACACTTGTAAGATGTTTAAAAGTGTTTTGATCCTAAATTAATGATGATGATGCCTTGATACTTTTCGCTGATATATAAATGATCAGATTTGACAGTAAGCAAGATGGCACAAGTTCAGGGGGAGCATATGCTTTTAATAATGCATTGTTGGAATTATGGTTAGTAGTCCTTGGTGATAATGCTTATATGGCTAAATGATATATCATTGTTGGCATTATGGTTAGTAGTCCTTGGTGATGATGCTTATATGGATAAATGATATATCTTACTATGATATGGTTATGAGTTGTCCATGACAAAATCTCATATGATTCTTGGGGTTACATAGTTGATGTTCAGATCAAATTTGTGGTTGATTATCTGATGATGCATATATGGTGCTTACATGGCGATCTTCAAAAGGATAAGGAGAAGTAAAAAGCTTGAATACACAACTTCATTACTTGATGATGAGTCACTCATATGCTGCTGTCGTCATATGCATAAAGATCGTATAATACAGTTATGATGCAGGACTCCTATAGTTCTTGGCGCTCATGTGGATGAGGATTGTTGCTATTGATGATATCAAGAAGTCTTGACAAATGATCTTGAGCTCAAGATACATAGTGCTGGATACATGGATGATTACTCAAAGTTGCATTGTTGATGATGAGTTCTTACCTATATGATGATAGGTTGATAGTTACATATGTTGATTGATGCAGATGTTCCCAAGTGATGATACTTAGATCTTGATGTTGATGAGATGGCTATGGTGTCTTTCACATATTATATAATGTGAATGATTCTGTATGTCATATGCAAAATTCTGTTCAAAAGGATGAGTTGATGCAGACATACCTTGTTATAGGTTGATGACTTATACACTAATGAACATATACAGGTCACTGGTCTAGATGTTGTTGATAGATGCTTATGGAGAAAATCATACATTGTGTATGATAGTCACTGATGACTATCATGATCTTATTCAAATGTTTGGTCTCTGTTATAAATGTCAGGTAAAGGTCATACCAAGACTCATGATGTAATAGTTTGTCTCTATCTATTGTAGTCATTTGGTGAATCCCTTTTTGTCATATGATGTAATTTGTACCCCCACTATGCATGGGAAGGACGATGTAATATTTCAGTCATGTATAAACAATTAGTATATGGTGTATCCCCACTTGGTTGGGAGATGGATGTATGTATGAGGCTTTGGTGATAGGAAGGTCATTTATGATAGAGTCATGTTCTTCTTGTAGAACATCCTTTTGTAGACCTTGCTTACAATCAGGGGGAGCATGAACAACACTCTTCAACAAAGCGGAGATTTCAGCATGTACTCAGAGGGAGCATGGATATATTGGTACACCTTGGCATATACAAAGGGGGAGTTCAATCAGAGATTTCAGCAGGTACTCAGGGGGAGTATGGACAACGGAATGTATATCAAGGAAGAGAATATCTTGGTCCACCCTTTGCCCTTGATGTCAAAGGTGGAGAGTGACTTGGTATGGTTGTTGCCATCAAGTCCAAAGGGGGCGATTGTTGGCATAATGATGCATGTGTTTTACTTGATGGCAACCCACTTGTAGCAGAACATCTCACTTATATATATAACTAGATAAATCTCAGAAGAAGTATCAAATGTGACAGAATACATGGGATGCAGGGCAGCTCAAAGGAATCAATTCATATGTAATGTACAATGACAACTCATTAGATGACAGTTCTCAATATGGCAAGCTAGCTTTGCCATCAAGTCTAAAGGGGGAGATTGTTGGCATTATGATATAGGTGTTGTCCTTGATGGCAACTTACTAAGATGACAGATGACAGTTCAGGCTCACAAAATGAAGAAAAAGAGATATACACAGGTTCCCCTTGATAAAGCCACGTATACACGCGGGATAAACGACCAAAAGGTGTGTATACGTATACACACACTTTCATGCAAGGGAAGGCACGTACATTGGGTTTTGGTCCATGGTACTTAGTCCTTGGTATTTGGACCTATGGTTTTGGACCATGGTATCTCGTCTGATGTGTTGAACCCGGGTATTGGGTCCATGGTATTGATTCTCTATGGTTTTGGACCATTGTATTGAGTAAGGCCTAAGACTATAGAAGGAGGAGAAGATCATTAGGCAAAGGCACTGAGAAAGTCTTGAATATCTAATGAAGTATGAGATCCAGTATGCAGGTTATGGGTTCATGATGCTTTGCTTGATCTGAGCTAAGGAGGAATCTCACAGGTTGATGGAGAACAAGATCTAAGGATAGATCAGGATCAAATGGTTTGGAATGAATCATCTCTATATGGCTTGATTATGCTTATTCTAGATTTGTATACCGACGCATGTAATGTTCTGATCTAGGTATAACTTACGTTTAAAATAGCTGCAACTCATGAATGAATATTTACAGATGTATACACTGGTTGACTTTGATAAAAGCACGTACATACGCAGTTTATATACATCTAAGTAGCGTATACCATATACACTATGATATTTGAAGTTACATGTGGTTCTGGTAGTTGATGCAAAGTCTGAGTTCTGGTGACCGTTTACTAGTGTCAGTATTCTGCATATTCAGATTGGTTGATTATGTTTAGTTTCAGTGTTGATGGATGAGATCTATAATGGATCAGGATCATAATGAATTATCTTTATGTGATCTGATGGACTAGATCTGGTTGCTAACATGCGTATTATCCTTGTATATGTAATGATCTGGTTATGTCTGAAGTTAGGAAGTGCAGCGAACACATAAGTAAGTAATTAATGACATATACGCTGGTTCGCTTTGGTGAAGCTGCGTATACACGCTGGTTCGGCTCTTCCAAGTAGCGTATGCACTTTGATGCATGTTTTTTGATGATACTGTTAGATCTGAACATTGTTGCAGAGTTCTATGTTCTTCTCTGTGTTTTGGTGATTGCAGTTTGTTGACAGGGTTTCAGTGATTCAGTATAGGGTGATTCAGAGATTGATGATGCTAGTGTTGATTGATTGTGTGCTTCAATGATATTGATGGGTCCAGTATGAAAATTGGATGAAACATGGCCTTCAGATTATGGTGTTGTGCTTTAGGAGTATCTAGTCTGAAAATTTATGAAACGTGATACCTGGAGGAAGAAAGAGAAGGTTGTAGCCTTCTGTAGGTCGACACCTACATACTAGTACATCAGCTAGTACAAGAGCTAAGGGGGTGGTAACTCCCTTCCAGTAGCAGCTGGAAAACAAGTGAAGGTTGGAGCATTTAGTAGGCCAGCACCTACGTACTAGTAAAAGGATCAACTAGTACAAGATCTAAGGGGGTTGCAACTCCCTTCCAGGAGAAGCTGGAGAACAAGAGAAGGTTGTGGCCTTCTGCAGGTAGAAGCCTGTGCACTGGTATAAGACTGCACCAGTATAGAAATATTGTAACAAGAAGTTTCTTGTTAAGAGAAGATAGAGACGACTTGCAGCAAGTGGTTTTCACCCACATTGGGTTTCCACCTTACATCATGGTGTTCATGTGTGCTTCTTGTGTGTGATGATCTGTTCTGTTTTACTGCACCTGTTTATTGTTCATATGGTTAATAAAAGTTCTGATGTACTAACTAACAATCAACATTTAATGGATTAACTGGATCATAAGTTTACTAGATATACGCTAGTTTCATTAGACACAGTTGCGTGTACACACAAGTTCCCTTAACTAAAGTAGCGTATATGATTCTGAGTATGGAAATGAAAAAGTGCTTAATTTGATAACACTGATTCAGGCCCCCCACCCCCATCTCTCAGTATTATTTCCAACAAAATCTTCCTAAGGCAGTGATAGAAAATTGAGGTGGATTCAAACACAGATGGCGCCCGTGAGACATGAACCATCATCTGTGAAAGAGATAGAACAAACGGCCAAGTATTGAAGTAGTCTTGCACTATTGCAAGAATCGGGATTTCTCCAATTTTTTCAGAAATTCGACGGGTTCAATATGGCTATGGCTCTGGAATTTGCAAGGAAATTCGAGGAACGCCGAGCTAAGGTAGGCTCACTAGAATTTGAGGTCACAGAAGAATCTATAGCACAAGATACAGGCTTGTAAATCGGGGGTGGGAAATGGTTCAAAAAGGAGAGGATTGAGAGGAAAAGATGGCGTTGATTTGTGGTCGATCAAAAGCTCAAAATCGATTGGAAGAAAGGGCTTCTGCAGAGCGCCATGCTTGGAAAATGGCAAGACCTCCAAGATATATTATGTAAGTTTCTAACCTATGAGAGACATTACACATTAACGTCCGTGTACCATATCCGGTTGTTGTTGCATTTTGAATTAGGGAAACACATCAATTTCCCTTATTATCTGCTCCGGAGTTTAGAGAAAATGGTGAAAGGAGTACAGAACGGGAGTGCGAGCCGAGTTGCAGATAAACTGTACCATCATGGGCTCATTATAATCCTGGTCAAGAAAGAGCTAGAGGTTAAGGAAATAAGCTGGGAGGCGTTCTTGAAAGGATTTCGGGAAAGAAGTGCAGGGGAGTCAGCTGGAAAATGTGCAAGCAAGAAGAGAAAAGCCAAGAATCTGTGCCCTGCCAAGACAAAAAGCAAGGAAAAACAGGTGCAAGCAGGGGAGAAATCTATTGAAGAAGTCCCATCCTTAGTAAAATGAAGAATGACCAGGACCTCGACGAAGAGAAGGACTGTCTCTTCGGGGACAATTCATGCTCAGTCGAGCTCCCTGATTTTGATTGACGAGACACCCTAGGCTTCACCTAGAGATCACAGCTTCCTGGTTCTTGTAGATGTAGTAGCTCACACTGTGGTGAATGAAGAAAATGTAGAGAAGGAGGATGACATACTCTTGTCAGCCTTCCTTCATAAATTGAAGAAGAAAAGAATGAAACCAAGTGCAAGTAAAGACCCGACAGAGGGTTAGGTAGATGACAAGGTGCAACACATAGAAACCCTCGACAATTTTGATAAACAGGGTATTGAAGCCCCTGATGAGGTGAATGAATAGGGTACTGAAATCCCTGATGAATTGAATCAGGGTACTGAAGCCCCTGCCGAGTTGGATGTACAGGGTAATGAAACCCCTGATGAGTTAGATGCACAGCGGGTTGAAAACCTCAGTGACATGGAAGCCCCTGGCACTGAAACCCTTGGTGATTTTATAATGCAGATGCTAGATGGCCAAGATGACTTTGATGTTGGCAACGACGGTACATGTTTTGAATCATTTGCAAAGAAATTACTCGCACCAGATGAGCTAGAAATAGAAACCTCTACCCTCTATCTGAATAACCAAATAGTAGAGCTTGAATAGAAAATTCATGACTTGGAGGCATTAAACCAGGTCATGAAGGAGTAGACTTGGCAGAAGCAAGGCAAGATAGTGTTGGCAGAAGAGGTCAAAGAACAGAAACATCAAGTGAAGATATAGAAGTTTCAGGCTTCCAAATGCTACAAGCACCTCAAGAAGGTGACCAAACAACTTAAGAAAGATCGAGGTAAGAAGACGAAGGTAGTGAAGGTAGGGATTGATATCCAAGTGCAGGATTGAAAGATGGCTCTCTTTGTTGAATATTTTTGCAGCAGGTAAACGTTGTGTGAGGACACACAACAAGTTAGGGATGGGAGGATGTTGGTAGACCGAAATTCTCTATTTTTATGCCCTTGCAATTACAAAACACTACAAGAAAAAATAACATTGGTGAGGGGCGAAAAATGTCACCATAAGCTCATTGGTGACGGTCAAAAGAGCCTTCGTCACCAAAAACTGAACATCACCAAAAGTGGCATCGCTAAAAGTATAGGTGTTGTAGTGACATTCAAAGTCCATCACCAATAATGATTTATAATGATGGATAGTGACCGTCACCATTTCATATGAGCAATGGTGACGGACCATAGCCTCCATCACCAAAAACTGAACATCACCAAAGGTGGTGTCGCCAAAAGTATAGGTGTTGTAGTGACATTCAAAGTCCGTCACCAATAATGATTTATAATGATAGATAGCAACCGTCACCATTTCATATGAGCGATGGTGACAGACCATGGCCTCCGTCACAAAAAAATGAACGTCATCAAAAGTATAAGTGTTATGGTGACATTAAAGGTCTGTCACGAATATTGATTATAATGACGAATAGTGACCGTCACCATTTCATATGAACAACAATGATTTATTGTGATGGATATTTCATGGCCGTCACTATTGGTGCATATATATGGTGACGTTCGTTGACCCTCACCAAAAGTTGCATTGCCATAAGTATAAGTGTTGTGGTGACATTCAAGGTCCGTCACGAATAATGACTATAATGATGGACATTGACCATCACCATTTCATATCAAAAACAACGATTTATGGTTATAGACCTTTGAGGTTCGTCACTATTGATGCATATATATGGTGGTGTTCGTTGACCATCACCATTTCATATTTTGGTGATGGTTGAAAATGTCACCAAAGCTCATTGGTGATTGTCAAAAGCTCATTCCATATGAATCATGTCAGGGCACGATGGAATCGAACCACCAACATCTTGCTTGTAAAGCAGGTGCTCTTCCATTGAGCTAGCACCCTTTAAAGAATTAGACTTTTAAAATTAGACCTTAAAACTTCATAAATTGTAAATTCTACAACTTTCAATAAATTAAAGTCTCGATAATATTTTACTAAACAAGCAAAGCAACATCGAAGCTGCAGGTACCTACCTAATGGTTATGGAAGTTATGAAAAGTGGGTGGAGGGAAAAATAATTATGTATAAGTGAATCAATATGTTCAGCTAAGTACTCAATTAGAAGTGAAAGTCTGAAGACATTTATAATCTATAAATGACCTATAACTAGAAAATGCACCAAATATTGCAAAGGAAATGTCATAAGTTGATAACATATGGAAGAAGAACATTGATGAAGACAGATGAAATATGTTATAGGTTGAGTGAAAGAAAAATCTCAATGTTGTTGTTGTTTAGTGTTTAGATATCTGAATAAATGTAACACAGATCTCCTGAAACCATGAATGACATATGATAAAAATTATATATATATATATATATATAGATATATATATATATATATATATCCCCTTTATATAAACCAACATGCAATTTGGAATTTCACAAGTCCACACTCAAAACATCAACAACCAACAAATAAAAGCGATTGACTTGGACAGAAAGTAATATCTTCACCTTCATTCTTGAGCTGCTTCTATTTATTTGAATTTGACTCATGACATTCTTTATTTGACAAGGAATCAAAATCATCACTAGTATTAAATTCATCCAACATGGACTTTGGATATCCCACTAACATCTGCGTTTTTGTTGCCATGCCTGAAAACCATGGAGTTTCTTGTTGATAGTAGAATAATATGTGTGCCTGCTTCTCAAGAACACTTTCCTTATTAACCATTGTTAGCTAACAAAAACTAAAGAGACAACAAAATATCAGCGTACACAAAATCCCCTACCGAAATATAATCATAACTTAGCAAAGGAGTCTAAAAGATGTTCTTAATTAATAAACTTTGTATTTGGAAATATTGTTTCTTTAGATTTAAAAAATACTATGTTGTACAACACTTCTGTCTATTTATCCAGGCAATTATATCATAGCATATGTCACGCAGTAGCAATCTATAGTACCTAAAGTAAAAAGACAATTTTTCTCTAGAAAATAGATTTAAAAAAGAGATTTGAAAACTATAAGTTTGTCATCAAAGCTTTACTTAATTTAACAACAAACTAGTTGGAGTTTGAAAATCAAAATCATTCATAGGAAACGAATAAGACAATGGCCAAAGTCATTAATCGTACAAATAAAGCTAGAGTCACTATTTCCATTGCAGATAACTGAAATTTGGGCAATGGTCTAACAATTAGAGCTTATTTTCTGGGAGGACTCATCATTACCATAATTTTTTTTCCATGGTCTATTGTGTCTCTAGATCTAGATCAGATATCTTTCCATTCTCAAGTTCTACCTTTCAAGTATTGATTTCTGGCTCACCCTTTAAAACAAAATTCTACGACTCCATTTTATTTTGTTTTGTCAAGAGAATTGGCAGGACCTTCCCATCCTCTGTTTTACATAATCAATAACCATCCATCAATGATATAAAGAATAACAGATATGCAAAAAAGGCCAAATATGTTCTTGCTGTATACCTATGTTCTAGGATTCATCTGACCTTACTAGTGCAAAGAGATCACCCTGAAAAAATAACATCCACGTGGAATTTAGAATTTTTTTAAAAATCAAGCTCCAAGTAAACTAATCAAAATTTGAACATCCTTTTAATCAATAAAATCTCTGACTTAAAATAAAAGTGGCTTAGAATTGAATGTTATATCAACCATGTGAAGTAACTAACATCGGGTGAGAAATACAATCCATGCATATTGGATTAGTGAAATAATTGATCTGGTAAAGCTCAAAAACAGATGACTTAGAGCTAATAAATGCAAATAAATGACTTAGAACTAAGACATGAGGTTGCCCTTTCAATCCTGTCGTTAAATAACTCTTCTTTATGTCACTTACCATTAAACGTTTTTTGATACTAGGTGGAAGTGGTATTGTAACATTAACCTCTGATAGTCTGTTTCCACGACTACTTCTCAAGATCCACTCCATTACCAGCATTTGGGGCTAGATAAGATACATGCAAAAACCATCAACATGAAAATCAAATCTACATCCTTGTAAAAAAACAGGAGGAAAAAAATATCCACAAATTGAAACAGACTGTAGGATACCTCATTCCTACAACATGATTATCTTGTCATGAACAATAAAAAAATAAATCAGGAAAAATGTAATTTTTGCCACATTTTGACAATGAAATCTTTTGCATATTCTATGAACAATTGATGAAAAAATTCAGCTAAAGCTTGTCAGCTTCAAGATTATAGTAAAACATAAAGGAACCGCTCCAACACATATATAATCCTAAACATAAGTATCTATACATATAAGTATTTATTGAGGACATTGTATTTTGTGAAAATATGGAAGTCAAATCTTTTAAATAACACAAGTTATGGTACCACTGCCTTATGAAGTCCATTCATTCGAGTATTTACGAAGTCCATTCAGGAATTTATTCAAAGTTCAAAGTTCAAACAATTAACATGTAGCCTAAAAAACTCAGATTTGAAAAGGAGATAACCCAAAGATGTAGGGATGATAAATCTCCACGTTAGTTGTAACCTTTTTATTTACATCTATTTTCGCCTGGCCTTACCCTACTCTCATCTCTATGTATTCTCAAATTAAACCAACTACATAATCGGAAACTTTGTTCTTGTGTGGTATCTCAAAATACTTTTCAAACATAAAATTACAACATACTGTCACAAGGAGACTAATCATGGTTTAACAGATCAAACTTGACATCTTACATTAACAATTTCCTTTTATGTGATGCCAGTCTTCTGCCTAGGCCTTGGAACCATGCCTAAAGGGGTGTACTACATGACCGAGGGTTTGCACTACCAATAAACTTAATTATAACTAATTATGAGAACAAGATAGCATTGTTTATATACCATATTGCTTAAATTAAAGATTAGCTTCCTGTATGAATTACAGTGCACTGATAGAAACAGAGATAGTTTCCAACAAAAAGCACCCAAAAAAGCAGCAAAAGTCATAGGAGACACTTATTTCACTTCTTTGGTGCTGGTCTTTGAAGACCTCCACCACCATCATCACTTCCACATTCATCCTCCTGCACCTCAAGAGTTGCAAGTACCACTCTGCCCCTGTTTCTTGAAATCTCTCTGATAGGAGTCTTTGCAGCCTTCTTAGAACAAGGAATCATAAGTGGATTGGTTCTGTGAGGCATCAACTCCTCACCACTTTCAACAGCTTCCATCATCAACTTCCAGTCTTTAAAATCAAACCGAAAAACAAATTGGCTATAAGAAGCTTCTCCATATGCCATTTCTGTAGCTCTGGGAGCATTTTTGGGGACAACAAAATGTTTTCCATTTTCATCAACATTTATCTCTACCATCCTTTACTAGAAATGATAATGCAAAGATCTTTTCCACTGTCTAGGAAAATGATATTCTATTTAGAACCAAATTCTCTAATCTAGCTTGCTTCTGTTTTCGCAAAATGTTAAATATGCTTGCCATATTCTTGTCTGTTTCTGATTTTTCATCTTCCAGGGACTCTTTCACTGCTTCAGGTCGAGTGCTTTCTGTCGGCTTAGTCTATTTTCTCTATACTATAGCTTTCCTTTGCTTGAGTTCATTATCCATTGGTCCAAGCATAGTGAAAATTCCTACCACATGCTGGAAAACAGAAGCAGCTAAAAGCCCAATATTTCTCCATGATATTTGGGTTTGATCGTCATTTCCTTCCAAAGACCTGCTTCCATATGCCTGGTCACTATAGTTTCTTAGAATATCACTACTAATAAAATCAACTGGAGTATCACCATCATTGTTTTGTGATCTGTTACTAGTAGTGAGGAGTGTGGATGTGAGATAAAAGAGTGCATCAACATGTGTAACTTTCTCACGAGGTCTCTAAACAAAATTTGTGCAAGCTTTCCACTTTGCTAATTATAGTCTGAAATTTTCCAGATTCTACATTTAAAGTATTTTCTCTCTCCTCAGCAATTGAAGTCTTGAGGGGATGATAATGGTACCTTAATATATAGTGTTGCACCATACTCTGATTGTTACCACTGCATGCAGTAGCATCTTCTTTCTCTCTCAGGGACGTACTATGGCCTTGTTGTGATCCTTTTACCCCACGAGAGGAATCCTTTAGACTCAATGTTTCTTCCTCTTTAACTCTAGCTTGGGTACCAAGCCTTCTACCCATCCTTTCTATCACTTGCTTTTGGAGTTGATAGAAATGAAAATATTCAACCAAAGCTGGAAGGAAGGGCTTGAAATTGAGATTTCTGATTGAAGAACTGCTGTGAAATAGAAAGAGAGCAAGAAAAGATTTTTGTGTTGCACTGAAATGAGGGAGGGCAGGGAGTTATGATTTCCCCTACCCTGAGAAGTCTGCTTTGTAATAGAAGAGAGATGAAGGCCCACTACAATGGATCTAAAGTCCCAAGACATACGCATTGTCAAATGAAATGCGTTGGTGGAGTGTGCCAATTAAGCGTGAGGATTGGGAGAAGTGACACGTGTGGGAGAGTGGCCATATTATTGAAGAATTGTTTACATTGAGGAAGGACACCATTTGAATATGGAATGTCAATTCTAATGTGGAGAGTTTCCAACACCACTTTCTCATCTACATGAGGGATTTTATAGTTTGTATATATTTGTCTCATTCCCATGGTGAAACTATTAGTGTGAGGATCCATTTTTTCATGATCCATATGTTGGATTCTTTGCTAAACTTGAGCTTTATAAGGAAATCTCTTTAGATATCTAAAACGTCTTAGAAATTTATTTGAACAATTATTGTCTAGCAACAATGTCTATTGATGATAAATTGCTTGGTAATGTACACATGCATAGAAGAGTGCGACCGATGGCATGGATACTCGGCCTTTCGGGTCAAAATTTCCACCTCTAAAGATAATATTTGGAATATCCTTTGAGCCTTTCTTTGAGATGGCATCCAAGAAGTTGGAGTGAAGACATGCATCAAGGAACTCTATATTTTGATATATTCCAGCTGAATCACCAAACATGCAAGAGAAACTAAAACCAGGGGTTATATAATTAATAGCCCCAGTGTATGGGAAATCCAGGCTTTTAGAGGAATATTTCCGCACTTAATAATTGGTTGAGGATGAATATTTCTATTACACTATGTGCTGTTATTGATATGTTTGGATGCTTTGGGTGAACACTTGGCCCATCTTCAAGAAAATCCAATAACGTTCGAGTCCAAGATAGATTTAAAGAGATCATTTATCAAATTAGTTGTCCAGCTATGAAAGACAATCAAGTTTTGGAAGAGATACATTGTAGTACTATCAAAGCAGATTGTGGACCATGTTAGAAAATGGATCAAAAAGGTTTTCAAAATGTTTCTAAAATTTGACATTTAGCATTGTCTTAGCATTTTCTTATCAACTTTCATGGAGGCAAAAAGTGACAGGAGAAACTTGCACAATAATGGCAGCCACTAGAATGAGAAACACAATGAATTAGCAAAATGGAATCTATTGCTGTGATGACACATGGGAAGTTACTTATTACTCTCAACGTGGTTTTACAGGAAAAATAGTTTTCGCCTTTGAGTATAGTTGATGTATCGTAATGTAGCGGTTGTTTCCTTACTGCAATAAAACAAATATATATCCATATCAAGGTGAAAGAATAACACCAGTATATCTTCGAATGATATCGGCTATGTGTTGTGCTCAACAGCTAGGAAAGTCTCTATTGGTCATAGTGCGATGAAGCGATGGGTTCGGGTTTCCTTGCCAGTGTTGTCAAAGTATATCGATACAAGTGATGAAAAAACATGTGTTAAATTCCCTGGAACATATCTTATTTTCGTTACTTGTCCGGGATAAATCCATGATGATAGTTGAGAAACGTAATCAAAATAAAATAAATATGTAGTTTATTTAAACAATTGTGGCATGAGCGGAAAACATATTCACCAAATTACAAAATGCGAAAGTCAAAGTTCTGTATAAAAGTTTTAAATTAAAAAAAAATTCAAACAGTTTCCAGGAAGTTTAATGAATGCAACTGCCCATCACTCATCCAATGGACATTCGAGGAGGGTTGAAGCCATCCATCAATATGAAGAGATATATAAAAGCAAACAGGAACTTTGAAGAAGGGATCCCTCATTTTTCGTACCCAATTGTTGCCCGATTATTGAGCAAGGGCCTGACGAGTTAGTGAAGGTTTCCCTTTTGTTTTTGTTTCAATCTATTTTCATGCTTAGATTTTTTCTAATATGATGTCATTGGTGGACCTTAATATAGGGCGCTGCACCATACTCTGATTGTTACCACTACATGCGATAGCATCTTCGTTCTCTCTGTGGCCTTGTTGTGATCCTTTTACCCCACGAGAGGAATCTTACAGTGTCTAACTCAATGTTTCTTCCTCTTTAACTTTATCTCAGGTACCAAGCTTTCTACCCATCCCTTCTATCACCTGCTTTTGGAGTTGAGAGCAATGTAGAAATTCAACCAAAGCTAGAAGGAAGGGCTTGAAATCTATGTTACTAGAAACCAAAAAGGGGAAACGAAACGAGAAACGACAATGAGATGAGAAACAGAGTTTGGAGATTTCACATTCAAGAAACGAGGAGAGAGAAAAACAAGACAAATATGAAACATACAACCAAGAATTTGTTTCACATTCAAGAAATGAGGAGAGAGAAAAAACAAGAAAAATATGAAACATAAAACCAAGCATTCATCATTAACATTCTCAAATATTATGGTTCATAGGTAGTTGCTCATAGGCTTTAGCTGCTCACATTGGCCATTCCTTAATACTTATAGTGATCAACAAAGCTTCCATTTCTCACATAAGCCATTCTTGAATACCCATGTTTGATCCTCTAGGCTGGAAAATACAATAGTGTAGAAACACTTGGCGTTGAATTCAAGTTTGATTTAGCCTTTGCATTTTCCTGAAGAGTACATGATCCCACATACATTGTATATATTCTTGGATGTGACATGAGTGGACCTAAAATTTGGGATCTATTGTATCATTTTCTACATATTTATTGGCTTATTGTTTTCATGGTTGGGTAACAAGATGGTGGAAATTGAGTTGATCTCCATTGGATATAGAGCCAAAAATAGAGGGTTGTCTCGAATTATTGCCATTTGCAGAACCATAAATACTACAACATGTGTTTGAAGACAAAATCTAAAGAGAAAACTTTCAAAATTTATCTTTAATCCATTATAATAGAAAACTAATCTTTATAATAATAAAAATAATATATTTTAAAAGTAGAGTTGAACTAGATATTAAATTTCTAGTTTGTGAGAAAAAAAAAAAATTAAATTATTTAACTACTAATTTATATATATATATATATATATGTATAATATATATATATATGCATATATATATATATATATATATATATATATATATATATATATATGTATAATATATATATATATGTATATATATATATGTATATATATATATATATATATATATATATATATATATATATATATATATCTATATATATATATAGATATATATATGTATATATATATCTATATATATATATATATATATATATATATATACATGTATATACATACATATATATATATATATATATATATATATATATATATATATATATATATATATATATATATATATTACTAATTTATAAAAGAGATTTGATCCCTTTAGGGTGTCGATATATCCGAAATTAAGATGGATCTAGGCTAGTATTGTATTATTTACCATAATTATTGTTAAAGTGTATAATGGCTATCTCATATTTGTATTTGCATTGATTAAATGATTATTACATGTAGTCATGTTTTATATTAATTATTTTGATGCATCATATATATGGTTTTGTATAGTAAATTTATTTTTATGTTAAATTTTAATAGTTAAATTTAGATATTCTTTCTTGATATTAGATATTTTTTTATTAATTTTCATTTTATAAAATTTGTTATCTGAGTCAATGTTTCCAATTAACAAGTGTGGTTGATCAATATAAATAAGTGAAATAAATTATTAAATTGTGATTTTTTTTTTAATTTCTACTTAGTTAAATATTATATATAAATATCACTTGTGGTTATAACTTACCAAACCATTCATTTTTAGTTGTTAAATATGATTATGTTAAAATAATTTTAAAAAATGTTATCACCCATGGTTAGAACTTACCAAACCATTCTTTTTAGTCCCTGGATTTTTTTTTTTTTATGTTAAAATAACTTTTGAAAAAATGTTATGGCCAATAGTTTTGTTATATTCCATGGTTTTGTACTTTATATTCATTTAGTTTGCTAGTTTCTGCACATGGTTTTGTTAGATTCCATGGTTCTGTATTTAATATTTATTTAATTTATTAGTTTTTTCTCATCAATTTTCTTTCATATATTAAAACAAGCTAGAGAGACCTTGAAGTCTTGAAAAGAAATTTCATATTCTAGGTATTTTATTCTAGGCCCCTCTTAATATAATTTATTAGTTTTTTCTCATCAATTTTCTTTCATATATTAAAACAAGCGAGAGAGACCTTGAAGTCTTGAAAAGAAATTTCATATTCTAGGTATTTTATTCTAGGCCCCTCTTAATATATTTTTGGTCGTTAGATTTTTGTGCCGAGAGACCCTTTCCACCTGGGGAATATGTTATAATATTTGGCATTTTAACTCAGTCAAAATAAAACAAAATCAAATCAAAAAAAAAAATTAAAAAACATAAAATTCTCCAGTACATAGTTTTTTCTTGCCCATGGTTTTTTCCCATGGTATTCCTAACCCATGGTTTTTGTCCATGGTATTTTTCTGCAATGTAGCCTATTCAAAGGCTAATAACTAAAGCAACCTAGATCCATTTTAGAGTGTTGAGAGGATCAAATCTCTTCAATTAAAGAGGTTTGTAGCTTGAGAGAGAGAAAGATATATATATATATATATACACGCTGGTTATTTATAAATGAAGAGGAGTATTTTCTTATAGTAGTACTCCTATTTGTTTTGTATTTAAAATTTATTAAATGATGGATTTCTATTTTGTATTTTGATTTTTGAGACTTGTTTATTTTTATAAATTTACAATTATTTCTATCGCTATTTTTATGTAATTATGAAACTTATCATAGTTGAAATTATGTTTTTACTATAGACATATTAATCAATAGCTTGTTGCTCTTAAGCTTTATTATTGCAAATTACCTAACATAATCTCTCTTATCACCCATGGAAAAAGTATTTATGGGATAAAACTATTAATGGGATGGATAATAGATAATTATTATTTTTTATATATTAAATTAATGTTTTTGGTTGATGATATTTAATATTATAGATAGTCTAATAGTTGTTGAATTGAGGCTTCTGTGATTCATATTAAATTTAAGAGAAAACATTTTTCAGCGTAATAATACATTTATCCACGCGTTTAGAACCAACAAGTGTGGTTCATCATGAGGACAAGCTCAAGAATGATCATGGCTACATATTAAATAGGGAGAGGGCTATGTTAGACTCAGCACAAATGACTATAATTGGCCCAGAAATGGCTAGATTTGACAATTCAAATTGTTTAATTATAATAATACTCATCATGTTTTATTTTAAGTAAAAAGTTAACCAAATTGAGTCAAAAATAATAAATCTAGGGAATATGATAATGAGTAAATTGTTAACTTGTATTATTAGTTTTTGAATAATATTAAAATTATATTATTATAATAGTATTATTCTTATTATTAATGGTTTTGGTAACTAATTAATATAAATTAATTAGTAAAACACTGATAGATCTAGGGAAATTAGTGAGTGTAAGGATATAATATTATCATATTAATTATTATTAGTTATAGTATTATTCCTATATTAATAGATCTAGGGATATTAGTAATTATAAGGATTTAAAATAAAATAATATTAATTATTATTATATTACTATTATTAATATGATAATGTTATAATAATAGTATTATTATTTATGGTTTGGGTAACTAATTAATTTAAATATCTTAGTAAAGTTGTATGATGGGAACATAAAATATCTTATACTAGATAATTTAACCCCTGTAAACAGTTATGAAAAGGACCATCTCCTAAATATAAGGAAAAGAAATTGAGGGAGGTTAAAAATCAAATAATTAAGGATAAAGAAAGCAAGTTAAAGGATAATAAGGGGAAAATTATAGAATTCTAGAACAAGTCATTAATAGAGGGCGGGGAAGAAACTACTAGGAAGAGAGGGCATGGATCTAGCAACTACCGATATTCCAACCGTCATCTCTATTGAGATTGCTGGGCATTTTGTCAATCTCAAGGGCTTCCCTAAATTTACGGTGATGGAACTGCACAACCTTAGCAATAACTTGGGCCTCCTCAATACAAACAGGATGTTTGATCTTCTCTGCATGCTCCACTAGTGCCGAAGACTTAGTTCTCTCATGTTTTAGGTCAACTGCGTGCTCATTAATCCTTTGATTAATAGAGCATCTAGTCTCACCAATGTAGGGGATCCCACAGGAACAAGGAATAATATAGACACCCTTCATGTCCTTAGGGTTGATAGGATCCTTCACATATGGGAGGGATTTACGAATAGTGTTAAGGGGTCTAAAGGTCGAGGGAACATTATGCTTCTTAAGAATCCTAGCAATCCTATCAGTGGTCCCTTGGACATAAGGTAGATGGACCCTTGGGACTCTATCTTTTGGTTCTTTTTTAACTACTGCATTTTTGGAGGCTTTAAGGAAAGCCTTCTGACCAAGGTGTCTACTATAACCGTTCTCACCAAAGACATTAAGGAGATGGGATTTCTCTTTATCGAAGCTCTTTTCATCAGAGATCCTTAGGGCACGTGTAGCAAGGGTGTTGAGAACGCCCAACTTTTGAGCTGGGAAATGATGGGAACTGGCATGAAGATACTGCTCAGTATGTGTTTTCTTCCGAAACACTTGGTGGGAGAGGGAACCGTCAATATTCTTTGAAATAAGAATATCAAGGAAAGGGAGGCAACCATCTACTTCTTGTTCCATGGTGAACTTAATGGTGGAGGATTGACAATTGAATGATTGAAGAAGAGATCTAACTCCTCTTTTCCATGAGACCAGATGACATTAGTGTCATCTACATATCTTTTCCAGAGTTTGGGTAGGAGACAGGCCGAGGCCAAAGCCTTGGATTCAAAATCTTCCATAAAAAGATTAGCAATAACAGGGGACAGGGGTGAGCTCATGGCAACACCGCATGGCAACACCGCATGTCTGTTCAAAGAACATGCCCTCAAAACTGAAAAAAGTGGAAGTGAGATAGATCTCAACCAACCGAGCGGTATCAGGATCCATGAGACGATTGACCACCTCCATGGCCTCTTTTATCAGGATGCAAGTGTAAAGGGAGACTACATTAAAACTAACAAGAATGTCCCCAGTGTCAAGCTTTATGCCCTTGACAAATGTATTATCATGTGCATTACACCGAAAAACTTTTTCTCTTAAAAGTCTAATAGTTGATAAAAGTTTCTATAGGATGGTTTTATCAAAATAATTTTCCAATCATTTGAGAGGTTTTTCCGAAGGAAAAAATCGAAATTTTTTATTAAGTAGATAAAAAATTTACATTGCACATGCAAAAGCATCACTGTTTGCTCAAAGAGACTGTCAAATACGGGTTCAAAAATAGCTGACTGCCGGTTTTATATGTCCCTGTTTTGGAAACTGTAGCTGTCTGCCTGTTTTATCTGTCCCTGAATTGGAAACTGTAGCTGTCAAAGGAAGAGAAGCTGACGTTGAGGTCTAAAGCCAAACTATGACAAAAGAAAAGCACATGCGGCTGTCCAAAACGGATCTCCTCATGAGTGAGGAAAACAAACCGAGACTGATAAAAGAGTTAAAGAGCC
Organism: Pinus tabuliformis; assembly: GCA_031772625.1. Lineage (NCBI taxonomy): Eukaryota > Viridiplantae > Streptophyta > Pinopsida > Pinales > Pinaceae > Pinus > Pinus tabuliformis. The sequence continues at coordinate 137,892,258 of CM062810.1, forward strand.
ATTTGTTTTGTGATATATATACACAGAAAAAAACGAGATAGCAGCAAAAAGAAATAAAAAACCCCAGCCATAAGTCAAGGCGGATGATAATATGGATGCTGATCTGATCTGCTAATTTGGCCCTGATCTTCTTCTTCTATTTGCCAACTGCCCAAAACCTGTTGAAGGCCGTCTTTTGATAGCTTGTCTGCCACATCATTTCTTTCCCTGTAAATATGACCTATGGAGAACCTGTTAAATCTTGATTTCAGGCTTTGAACCTCACCCAGAATTTGAATTAAAAATTGATTGTTGCAAGCACGATGACCAGTTACCCATCTGATCACAATTTGAGAGTCCCCAAAAATTTGAACAGAGAGGGTGTGCCTTTGAATGAGCCAGCATAAGAGGTGTTTGAGAGCAAGTAATTCGGCGAAATTATTTGAGCCAGAACCTAAACCCACAGAGGCTTTTAAGGAGTGGGTGTGAGATTCATGGATAACAATTCCAGCTCCTGCTTTGTTGTTTTGGGATGCACCATCAAAAAACGCCCAAGGGATTCCTTCTGCAATCAGAAGTTCAGGAACAATTCGATGGGAGGAAGAAACCTTTGGTTCAGGAATACTAGAGAAAATGGCTGCTCCCTGAGCTGCAGTGATTTCTACCGGGGTCTCTTTATCCTGAAAGATACTTTTGTTCCTTGCTATCCAGATCCCCCAGCTAATGATGAGCGGGAGATTTCTAAGGTTCCCGTCCGGATGCTCATTCCACCACTTCTGCCAGACTTCTTGGATATTGTCCCCTTCCCAGACAAACTGTTTGTTCAGGAGGTTCCTAAACTCGCCCCAAATCTTTTGAGCTTCCGGGCACTTTAAAAAAAGGTGGTTTATGGATTCTTCGTCTGCTTTACACAATGTGCATCGCCCAGGCCCGATCATAAATCTAGTCCGAAGAATGTCCCAAGTTGGGAGTTTGCTCCTTAGCAAGCACCAGAAATTTTTTTTTGCTTTTGGTGGGCACTTTAGTTTCCAGAGCAGTTTTGACCACCACTCCGGATCTCCCCAACCCTTCCTTGACATAAGGAAAGAGTATCCATTTTTGGGGTCATATGATCCGGAGTCTGCATGCGCCCAAATTAACTCATCTTGCCTGTCAGACAATCTTACATTTGATCTGCTAAGTTCCTGAGTGAAGATATGCCAATCATTCCACCATCTCTGATCCAAATCCAGCTCTTCTCCATTCTTCCATGCCTGCCCCCAGATGGATGAGTGGCCAATCTTCTCCACTTGGCTGAGGAAACGAAGGCCTTTCCTATCCAAATGCTGGATCAGATCAGGGGAAAGGGCAAAACTCTCATTGCAGCCCACCCAAGGATCCTTTCCAATCTTTACCTTTTCGCCATTCCCAATCTTCCATGCAAGGCCTTGCTCTATCACCTTAAAAGATTCAAGAGTGGCTTTCCAGATAGCAGAAGCCCGCTTTTGAGGCTTGATTGGGATTCTGATCCAGTCTTCGAGAGGAAAAGGGTCAATGTATTTCCTTTTCACTGTTCTTGTCCATAGGTTCTCCATCTTTATGAGGCGCCAACCTGATTTGGCAGCTAAGGAGAGTCTGAAATCTGGAAGATTTTTGATTCCCCATCCACCCCATTCCTTAGGTCTCGCCACTTTCTCCCATGCAACCCAAGGGAGAACCGAAGAATCCTTGTTCCCAGCCCAAAGGAATCTGCTGCATATCCTCCTTATTTTCTCCAGAGTTCCTTTTGGAACCCAGGTTAGCGCTACCCAGTATACTGGAATGGCAAGAAGCACGGATTTGAGAAGGATTAAGCGCCCTGCTCTGGAAAGCCATTTGAAGCTCCAGTGACTGATTTTAGCCTCGATCTTGGCAATTAGCCAAGACCAGTCCTCCTTCCTGTAATCATTTGGCTTCAGCCAGAAACCCAGATACTTGAAGGGCGAGCCCATGCTGCACATTTCATATGGAAAATATGAACTGAACTGTTCCCTGTCATTTCTATTTAGGCCCTCTTCTAAAATTTGAGATTTCCTGGGATTGATCTGCATACCTGTTGCTTTTAGGAACAGCTCCAAAATCATTTTTAACTCCTTGAGTTCATTGAGGGAGCCATTTGTAAAGATCAGAATATCATCTACAAAAAGTAAATGAGTAATGCTCAAGTTGACAGCTGCCTCAATTCCATTTACCTTGCCTTCCCTTTTGCTTTTATGAATCAGCTGACTGAGCCCTTCAGCCACTAGGAGAAAAAGCAAAGGTGACAGAGGGCATCCTTGCCTCAGCCCTCTCTGTCCTTTGAAGAAAGGGGAGGCAGCTCCATTAATAAGGATAGCATAGTTGACATTTGTAATACACCCCATAATCCATCTGATGAAAGCCACTTTGAATCCCAGGTGAGTTAAGAGCAAGCGAATGTAAGACCAGCTTATCCTGTCATAAGCTTTCGAGAGGTCAATTTTAATTACCCCTCCCTTTTTATTTTTCAGCTTTATACTGTGAAGAACCTCCTGTGCCACTCCTATTGCCTCATGGATTTGTCTTCCGTTCAAAAACCCAAATTGCTCAGGAGAGATATGCCTTGATAGAATTGGTTTGATCCTGAGAGCAATCACTTTGGCAATGATCTTATAGATACTATTGCACAAAGAGATAGGTCTGAAGTCCTCAAAAGAGTCTGGGGCTTCCTTTTTAGGAATGAGGGCGATGAAAGTTGCATTGAGGGAGCTGTAGACTTCCCCCTTTAATCTCGACTCCTCCACCACATCTGTGATTTCTGCTCCTATCTGCTCAAAGAAGTGAGAGAATAGCTCTATTGACCAGCCGTCCGGTCCAGGACTTTTCTCTTTTGCCATAGACTTTATTACACTTTCCACTTCCTCCTTAGAAACTGGCTCCATTAATTGGTCCGCTTCTTCCTCCTCCACATATCTAGGGAAGCATTGAGCAGTTTGAATGACTTCTGCAATAGTAATCTCACCAGGATCTTTGAAGAGAGATTGGAAATGGTTTACCCCCATGGATGAGAGAGCCTCGAAAGTCTTAGCTTCCCTTCCATCTTCAGATTTAAGACTCCATATAGTATTGGCACTCTTCCTTCCTTTGGCATAATTATGGAAAAACCTGGTGTTTTCGTCCCCTGCTTTGAGCCAGATAGCCCTGCTCTTGAGCCTCCATTCTTCCTCCTTTGCCAGCAGGATTTGGTTCTTAAGCTTCTCCAGACCAACAATTTTCTCCTTTGATTCTTGGGAAGAGTAGCTGTCTGCCTCTATGCTTTCAAGTCTTTGGAGTTCCACATTTATCCTGGTTTGATCCTCGATCTGTTTCATATGCCGCTCCTTTGCCCAGGATATTGTAGCCTTTTTCAATCTTTTGAGGTTTTCCATGAAAATGAACCCTTTATTTTCCTGGGCATCTCTGACAGGGTGAACCCAGGTTTCATTAAACAGCTTGTTGTAAGATTCCTCTTGGAGCCAGGAGGCATTGAATTTAAAAGGGGAAGGGGGTTTCGATGGACCCTTGGAGAGCTCCATATAGATCGGGAAGTGATCCGAGGACCCCCTTTCTTCTGTCCATTGCCTGAATAAAGGGATATCAGCAGCCAGATCCTCATTGATTAAGAAGCGATCTAAGCGTTTTGCCACCCTAGCTTCACCAATTCTTTTATTCCTCCAGGTAGGCTTCAGCTTGATGTAATTTGCTTCTATAAGATTGTTGGAGGCTAGAAGGTTCCTAAAGAAATCAGATTGTGGATCCTCTCTTGCATTAGGCCCCCAGGACTCCGCTCTGCCTATAGAAAAGTTCAGATCGCCACCCATCACCACAGGTTTATTCTTTACAAGGGAACTCTCCATCAGATCATTCCAGAAGGGGATCCTTCCTTGACAAGGCCCGTATATGTTAATTATAGAAAAGGGGAATTCAAACTCTAAAGATTGGCACTCAATCCCCAGTGCCTGTTTCCTTCCCCATTGATTCAGAATTTTTACTCGGCCTTCCCTATATCCCAAGGCCATGCCACCAGAGTGGCCATCGACATCCAGTGCTGAGAAAACCCAACCTGGGAGAAGGCTTTTGAGCAAAGAAACCACCTCCTCCCCTTTCCCCAGAGTCTCCTGGAGAAGAATTACATCTGCTTTTGATTCCATTACTAACTCCCTCAGAGCCAATTTTTTGGGTTTATTGGCTAAACCCCTGCAGTTCCAAGAGAAAAGGATCATTTGGGAACATTGCCGGGGGCTTGCACTGCTCTAAGTGCCCCTGTGATGGAGAGCTGCTTACCATCTGCCACATCATAAATAGCCTGAACTTTGGCAGCTGAGAGTTTTGACTTCCTGCCCCTCTTTTTTCCTGGCTGAGACTGCGGAGGGTGAGGGTCAATGCCCCCAACAGCAGGGAAGGAATCAGGTTTTGAAGCAAGAGAGCGAAGGTTGTATGGACAAGGGGGAGGCTGTTCCGAGAGAGAAGGATCACGGCAGCACCCCTCTCTATTCAAAACCAGAGAAGGAATGGCATCCGACAGGTTTTCAATGCAAGTTTCAATACAGTTTCCCATCGTACCATCAACCAAGGTTTTATAATTAACTGATATTTCGGGAACATTTTTGGCCAGGTCCTCTTCCCTAAGCTTATCCAAAAATTCACCATTTTTTTCAGAAATAGAAGAGGGAGATGGATTTAAAGGCACTCCCTTCTGGTCCTCGGCTGCGCTAGGAGATATGCCTGGGGTTTCTTCAGCCACGGCCTTTTGAGCATCCTCATGAATCGCTCCATCTTTTGGCAGATCCGTCGCTGGTTCCTGATTGTCAACTTCCTGCACATGGATCCCCTGATCCATTTCCGAATCCCTTGATTCCTTCTCCATATTTGCAGCGGCTTCTTTGAATTGATACTGAGACCATGTAAGCGATGATTCCAGCCTTTCCTTTGTTCGCTGAAACCTTCTACGTCTTTTTCCCAGTGGACAGTCCTTAGCCAAATGCCCATATTCATGGCATCGATGGCAGCGGAACGGCAAAAACTCGTAGTCTAGGATTTGTTCAAAAATGAGCTCCTTATACTGAAGAATGATTTTCTCTGGCAGTCCTCCTCTAGGGCTTAAACTTACCAGAATCCGAGCCATAGATCTGTTATTTGTTTCCAAGAAAGACATGTCAGTTTCTAGATAGGTCCCCAATCTGTTTCCGAGCGCCATGAACACTGATTCCACCCATAAAAAAGAAGGAAGGCCTGGAGCCCTAACCCAAACCGGAAAGACATCCATTTTTTCATGCATTGGATCGAACATAGGGCTCCAATTTTTTAGGAGTACTGGAATGTGCCCAAGAGCCCAATTCCTCTGCAAAACCCAATCGGCCGCTTCTTTGGATTCGAACCGGACCGAGAACCAGCCTTTTGGGAGAGACAAAACCAGAAAGTCTCTGATAAGATCCGAGTTCCAGTTCCGCTTCCCCCATGATTTGATGAACTCCGAGGAGAAAGACTTCCCTCTAACTCTACCAACAAGGGTGCAATCGGCCACCACCAGAGCTTCTTCGATTTTAACATCCATCCCGAGAACAAGATTTCCTTCAACACCTTGAGATTTGACTAATCTATGTTTCTTCCGTTGCCCCTCGGGGATTTTTGGTACCCTGGGATTGTCCCCTAACCCTTCGGATTCCTGCCTCACATAACATGCACTGGGGCCAGAGGAATGAAGAGGGACACAGTCCTCCAAACGATAGTCCCTTGACGAATTTTGATGAAAAGTATCCTGAGTCCCTTTTGCAGGCCGCCTATCTTCCCCCTTCGACTCTTGAGAGACTGCTGTAAGCTGTTCCGGCCCTCCTCTCTCTTTCACAGTTTGTCTGCCTGCCGCGATTGAAACCCTTGTGACGGGGGCCGAAGCTCTTGCATTGCCTCCCGGACTGTGCCCGAGCTTCGTACCGAGGGTTACAATGTCTTCCAACCCGCCAGAGAGAGCTGGATCATCAAGCCCTAGAAACCCTTTGATGCCTCCGGGAAGCTGGATCAGGTTCTGCGAGGTCTCCTGGATTATGGGAACATTCAAAAGATCACCCTTACCTTCATGACGAGCCTTTTCCGATTTACCTAGACTCTTCGGCATAGGGAGAGGTGAAACCGCCTGTTTCTCAACCTTCGAGCAGAACGGACTAGGGTCTAGGGATTTTACCGGCCCGAAATAGTGTGCAACGTTCTGGGGAGTCGGGTCTTTACCCCAAACAGAAAGGATGTCTTCCATTGACGGGTTTAGATCGATTCCTTCCTCCACATTAATCATGGTTACGAGCTGGGAGACCGTCGCTATTGAAATGACGGGCGGTGAAAAAAACCCGTTCGTAAAAACCCGTTCTGTTACAGATTGCAATAAAAACTTCCGTAAAACGAAAACCCAGGTGACTGGCTTTGCTGGAAAAAGCTAAACGCTGCCTGTTGTTCACGGCTTCTACCTGGACGAGGACTTCAGGCGAAAAACTATACTCCGGCCCTCGTGACTGGGCCCTAGCCGCAGCCCTAAGGCCTAGGTCTGGCCCTGCGCCAGCTACCCTGATCTCCCCGTCACCTCGCTCCATGCTCCCAGCTCCCTGTCACCGCGCTCCATCACCCTCCCATCCTCACAGTTTTCATATATGAGATGTCATGAACATACCAGCATGGAGGCAATATGCCTGGACTCATCCAACATAATCCAAATTCAATTCCAATCCACACTTACAATCAATATTTTAATATTATTGACACAAATTCACAGAATACTACGCCATCAAAGTATCTTCAGCGTGATCTTCCTCCCTCCTTAAATTGAAATCAAATTTAATTCCAGTCCACACTTACAATCAATATTTCAGTATTATTGACAACACTGATGTAGATCACTTCCAGGCTCCATGAATTCACAGAATGCTACGCCATCAAAGTCTCTTCAGCTGAGAGTTATCTGTCTCTTTCTCATAGACGAACATCCACCGACATGCACATAACAATAATTGAAACGACATTTCCACATAAACAGAAGGCAACATAAAGGCAAACAAAACAACATTCCAAACCCAGATAAACAGAAGGCAACATAAAGATAAACCGAAAAACAAAGAGGAGCGCTCCAAAGACCACACAATAACATCGAGAGAGAGAGAGAACAGAGAGCCGAGAATGCACTGCAGGGAAAAGGAATCATTTGAGAGGTTACAAACCAGACAAATGACAAAAAAAATATTGTGTCCCAATGTTTATATAAAATAATTAATTAACTATAAAAATTAACTAAATTATTTAACTACTAAAAAAACCTTATACATTTCAATTTATTATTTTATATAAAAATACACATTTTAAATATTAGATACAATCACTAAATCCATTTTTAAATAAAAGCAACACAAAAATAACAAAAAAAATTTGTAAAAACTTAACCATACACTGCTACACATCAATGGATACAATTAAAAAAATAACATAACTTTAACTAATAAAATCCCTAAATAGTCACTATTGCAAGGTGTTGTCACCAGGGAGAACACCCAACCTATTTGCAATAAACCTGTTCCGTTAGCACCTAAGCTATATATGGTTGACTTCTAACCATAGACTATGAAAATGCCTTTAAAAACTATCTAGAAAACCAATGCTTTTTATGATTCATGTGAAATTCCAATCAGGGTGTTGTCACTAGGGAGAACACCCAACCTATTTGCAACAAACCTATTCCGTTAACACCTAAGCTATATATGGTTGACTTCTAACCATAGACTATGAAAATGCCTTCAAAAACTATCCAAAAAACCAATGCTTTTTATGATTCATGTCAACATCCAATCGGGAAGAGATCCATATTGCAAATGAACCAAATTAATGTTTTCCATTAAAAAGTTTCAAGAAACAAATCGTTTTTGGAAAACCCAGTTTCTTGCATTAAAAAATGAAAACTACTGTATAAACATTGTTTTTCGTACCGTTTCATTTTTTATATGGTTTTTTTCATAAACAAAGACTTCCGTTTCATTTCTGGTAACAGAGCTTGAAATTGAGATTTCTGATTAAGAACTGTCATGAAATGGAAAGAGAGCAAGAAAATCTTTTCATGTTGCATTGAAATGAGGGAGAGCAGGGAGTTACCTTGAGAAGTCTACGTTGTTGTTTTCTCCATTGTTTTCCTGGTGTGGTATACTACCAAACTACTATTTTTGTAATTTCTGGTGTGGTATACTACCAAACTACTATAAGATTTCAACGTATATTTAATATAAATTTCATTGCCAATATAGTAATTGTGGGGCTAGTTCATTTGAAGCTAAATTCTTAAAAAACAAAACCCAAATAACCTAATTTCAGGTGAAAACTTGGTAGATTGTTTAAAGCAATTGAAATCGAGGAAGGAATTAAAGGAGAGAAAGGATACCTGTGCAAGTATTTTCTTTGGCCCTTGAAAGAATACCAAGGCCTCTGATCCTTCCATTGTGGTCCAAATTTTCCCAACGAAAATAGATCCATGTTTTGTGAGCAAGTCATTGAAGAGATCCTCCTCAATATTATTTCTCAACGCATCCAAATTCAACCATGAAACAATAACTGCCAGCGAATTACTACAACCCTTCATGTGAAAATATAAAACAAATTTGCAAATCAATTCTAAGAGTGGCCATCGATCTAGAAACCCTAAAAATTGATCCAATAACCTATACCTATTTCCATATAGCCACAGATCAGAATGTACTTTGCCCATGGTCTTTTTTTTTTTTTTTCAACTACTCAACATACATTTCATGTGAAAATATAAAACAAATTTGCAAATCAATTCTAAGAATGGCCATCGATCTAGAAACCCTAAAGATTGATCCAACGACCTATACCTGTTTCCATATAGCCACAAATCAGATTGTACTGTGCCCATGGTCTTTCCCTTTTTTTTCAACTACTCAACATCTTTCCTTTTTTTTCAACTACTCAACATTCATTCGAATACACTAAGGCGGGGAAGAAAACTTGTTCTGGTCTTTCCTTTTTTTTCAACTACTCAATATTCATTCGAATACACTAAGGTGGGGAAGAAAACGCCACATAATGGTCTTTCCTCTTTTTTCAACTACTCAACATTCATTCAAATACACTAAGGTGGGGAAGAAAACATAGCAAAATGGTCTTTCCTTTTTTTTCAACTACTCAACATTCATTCAAATACACTAAGGAGGAAAGAAAACTTTATGATCATCCATATTAAATAATTATTTTTTTTTTATAAATTTTAAAAACATTATATTTTATGAATATATCAAAATGTATGGAATGTATATTTCCTTATCTTATTGTATACTCATTTCAAAAAATTATATTTTTTATTTTTCAAAATTACAAAATAATTAACCATGTTGTAAGTTGTAATTTTAAACAGATTCAGATTTGGATTTTATATAATCAAACAAAAAAAATTTAAATATTTTTTTATTAATGTTTAATTATCTAATACTAATATTATGGGTTTCCATGTTATTTAAACAAATGAGATTTGGTTTTATAATTATTATATCAAACTTTAAAGCTAAAAATTAACTTTTAACAATGCAATCTTTTATAACCAATTTGGATGTAGTTCATTATTATGGCAATAAAAAATGAATCTCATGAGTCAATTTTGTTGTAGTTCATTGTGATGGTAGTAAGAAATGAATCTCATGAGCCTGGTCCCACCCACACATTGGTATAGTTCCACCTGAGGAATCACTGATCTTCCTTCATGAATCGGTAATATTGTACCAAGAAGCACCATAATGTATGGCATTTCTATTTCCCACAATTGAAAAAGCACCATAAATCCTTCTACAGGAGCATTTTGCTTCCATATTGTTGAACTAAACATGGAAAGACTTTCCTGTGGCAACAAGAATTTCCGAAACCCTCATCCCCCCTATCACAATATATCTTAGAATCCATCATGTTGGAGTGTAGTATCCCTAGTAAGAATATAGGATTGTAGGGAAACACAACCTCAAAGTCAATGGGAAGCCAAGGTATTATAGCTCCAAATCTCACTCTTATGGTTTGTGATGTTTCACTCATGGCCTAGGGCAACCCCTCCTTCCAGACCTGGTCCTAAAATTTAAAAAACAGTGTTTTATCCCTTATACGCGACATTTCCCTGAGTTAAACGCGTGTATACGCGGGTAGGCATATACCCAACCCACGTGTATGAATTAAAACACTTAATTTTTTTTTATAAAACTCCTTAATTTCGGGCGGAGATCGCGGGTTTTACCTGCTGATCACCTGTTAGTGCCCATGGCCCAACTGTTCCCAACCAACTCCCAACTAAAAAACTACTTTGGGAGAGGTATAAAAAGACCTCAATGGGAAGGCCTAAAGTAGGAGAGAAGAGAGAGAAAGGTTATTATGCTAAGATTTTTCCCCTGACCAGGTCTGAAGTCCCTTGTGCCTTCTGCACTTCCCCCATTTGTACAGGAAACCCTTGTTTCCTTGTGTGTTGATGTTCATCCACCATTTATGACATCATGGAGTAAGGCATGGAAGAAGTTTGTTAAAGGCTTGAGGCTGGACGGATCCGGAAGGAAGCTTTGCTTGGAGCCTGCGAAGGGAGACTCAGGTGAACTTATTCCTTTTCTGTACTTTATTTGTCTACAATAAAAGAAACACATGTCTTGGTTCCCGATATGAATCTTCTTTGTGTTTGTGATATTCATGTTTAGAATATATATGTAAATGGTTGTTTGGATTTCATAACTAACTACCTTTATTTATAACACGAAGATGGTTTCTTTATAAGGTTTTGTCCATATACTGCTGTGTTCTTTGGAATTGGTTGTTTTGCAGGGCAAAAGAGAAGAAGAGAACTCCAAGAAGGGTTTGGACCCTAAGGGCCTTCTCAAACGTAGGACCTAAGGTACGCCCCCTTTACAATAGAATTTGCTTATAATAGTGTAATGGCTGTGTGAATGTGTGTTTCTTTGAATAGATAACTTTCAGTCTGCTAGGGTTTCAACCCAAAAAGCCCTAGGGAACATTTCCCTCCAACACAAGGGGAAAGGTTTGTGCATCTAAGAGGGATACCTCGATTACATAGATGTGGTTTTCTAAGATTTTTCATTAATCAAATGTATATTTGAGGGGGAATTCAGCCATAAAAAAATGCTTGACTAAATTTTCATACACAAGGGTTGATTCTATGTCGAATTTTGACACTTTGTGTTTACTCACTTTAATGTCATTACATATAACGAATAATTTGCAAGTCCATGTCTCATTTGATCTCATTTTATTTCAATTGTGAAGTGACTAAGCCTTGAGCCCCAAATCCTCATAGCTAATATTTACAAAGTATGCATTTCCTCATTTCCTCTCATTTTACTTCAGTTAAATGGAGCAACTATGCCTTAGCCCCAAACCGACACAACTAAGATTTGCACACTACAAAATCCTCTCTGTCCCTGGTATTGCAATTGGTTCAGATATCCTTTTCATAGAAGAGAACGAATGTCTCACTAAATACCTTACATGTTAACTTATCATCTGATCCCATTACATTTTCCAAGCAATGAGGACATTAATAAAATTTCAAAATTCAATTTCACACTCATTTGATGTAATCACCATGTTCCATCAATTTCAGGTAAATTCTACAAATAAATGTAAGTAATTATTTTGATTCTTTCATTGATTCTAAATTAGCAAGTAAGAAAATTGTAGATGCACCTTTATTTTTAAAGTACAATCATCCAAAAAACCTCATCAAAGACTAAATATAGGTTAAAACCTCTATGGAGTGAAAAATATTGTTGGTATCCTCCAAAATAACACTACTTTCAGAAGCTGGGTTCAGATTTTACCACAAATGCAAGAACCAAAGTGAGAAGCTTATTTTAAAGTTTTTATAACATGATATATTATAAAAAAAATTGAAGAAGCACACAATACAAAAAAGTTTTGTATCTAGTATCATTCTAGATAGAGAAAAGTACTCGTTAGGCTATCTATGACATGAGTAAGAATTGCTACCAACCTACTTTCAAAATCATCATGGACATTTAGATATTAAAAAGGGAATTGATTAGGCTACCTATGACTAAATAAGAGTTATTCCCCACCTTTCCAAACTATCATGTACATTTAAGCTATCATATTTTATCAACATCCTTTCTATGATGCAACACGTTACAACTTTCCATTATATTTATGCATTATATGAGTTGATGTACTTGTAAGGTGCATAAATTCCAAAATAATTGTCCAAATACCCATGTTTCCACTAAATTAATTATTTAAGTAAGAGACACATTCTATTGTAGGAAGCATGCATCAATCAAACACTGCTCTACTCATAGTTTACAAACCCAACCAATTTTTCATACACAAACACATTCAAGGCTAATCCACAATAAAAAACAATGCTCAAAACAATATTCTTCATCAAACATCTACCAATGCATAAACAATGAGGAGACAAGAGACACATAGAATATGCGATCAACTAGGGCCAAAACATCTCCAGCATGAGAGGAAAACCCAAACGAGATCTTCTTCTTATATAGACTTCAATTGACGAATACCAAGACCATGGCCTAGACCCTTGACTCAATGACCTCTCCAAGACCAAGTCACAAGCCTCCTTTATTCAACTTCCTTATTTTTCCTTGAGTCAACAATGATTAGGTTTCTTCCTTCAATAACTCGACTATCCTTCAAATTCCAGTTCCATGGATCAGATCTATAGTTCTTGGCCCTCTTGCATAAAACCTAGAACATGTGGTTGACCAACCTTTTGAACCTTAATCTTCTTTGCTTGGATGGTATGAACTCTTATTATAATTCGGAGTGTAACCCTACTTATCTTCTTCCTTGATTCGACTTCTTGGACAACAACAAGATCTTCGACCTTTTATGTAGTAGATAGTTCTTCCTTCCTTCGGACGTGTGGAACTATTAGCCCTAAAACAGACCCATAAACAACACCAAAATCTTCTCTCTTTGTTTCCTTCTCTTGGTTGGTTATCTTTGCACTTCTTATTACAGACTTACTTAGCCAAAATTTGCTTGTCCACAAGTGGAGGATGAGTTGCCATATATATAGTGTTTTGTCCATCAAAAACACGTGCTAGGAAGTTTTAAGGAGTGCTAGGGGAACACAAGGGAGAAATAGGTGAAAATACTGCATGCAAATGAATGATTAAGATTTTGTGATAGGAAGTGTTAGTGAGTTCCAGGTGTGCTAAGGAGGGAGTGATAAAGTATGCTAGGCAGTGTTAAGCAATATTAGAAGCTAGGGAAACATTCCAAGATGTGTCAGGTGCTAAGGTGTGCCAATGCATGCCACAAAGTGTTATGGAGTGCTGGGGAAACATAAGGGAGCACTAGTTTCAAATGCATAGAAATGAATGACTAAGAGTGTGTGACGGGAAACATAAGGGAGCACTAGTTTCAAATGCATGGAAATGAATGACTAAGAGTGTGTGACAAGGAGTGTCAGCGAGTTCTAGGTGTGCTAAGGAGGGGACGACAAGGTATGTTAGGTGGTGCCAAGAAATGCTAGAGTGTTAGGGTGACATGCCAGGGTATGCCAATGCATGTCAGGGTGTGCCAATGCGTGTCAGGGAGTGTTAGGGAGTGCGACATAAACAAAAAGGAAAACTAGTTCAAAATGCATGGAAATGAATGAATAAGAGTGTATGATAGGGAGTGTCAGTGAATTCCAAGTGTGCTCAAGAGGGAGTGACAAAGTTATATGCTAGGTAGTTCCAAGGCATGCAAGAGTGCCATGACATGTCAAGGAGTGGTATGGTATGATAGGGAGTGCTAAAGCATGCCATGGCATGTAGGGAATGCCAACATGTGCCACATAGTGCCAAGGGATTATTAGACATGCCAGGTGCTATGCCATGTCAAGATGTAAACTATGTTGCTTAGTTGTTTTATGACCATGGTTAGACGTGAGCCTTGACTTGGTAACTTCTTAATTGAGATGAGCTAAGATTGGGAATGAGTAGCCTAAGATGAGTTATAGGCCATTCTTAGGTGAAAAAGGGATAGTATAGTTGTAGTAATTGTAACTTGGTCAAGATGTTGTAATCAAGGTAGGACTTGGTTGGTTCCCAAGTCTTAAAACCAATAAGGGTAGTTATGAAGGCATGATAGCTAAGGAGTGCGAGGGCATGCCAAGGAATGAAAAAGCATGATAACACATGCTAGACAATGTCAATGCATGTCGAGGAGTCTTGGGGAGTGTGAGGGCATCACAAGGGAGAACTAGGTCAAACTGCATGGAACTAACGAATAAGAGTGTCTTCTAGGTGTCCCAAGGACAAAGTGTATTAGGATAATTTCATAATAGGACTTGCAATAGGTAAGCCTATGATTATGATAAGGGATGGAAAAAGAAATTTTAGACAAAGGGAGACTTTTGACTAGGGACAACACTATTTTTTCAATGACTTGGTTGGGTTCCAAAGTCACAAAAAAAGTAAGGCTATCTATGAGTGCATGACAACTAGGGAGTGCCAAGGTGCAAGGAATTCCAGGAAGTGATAACACATGCTAGAAAGTTCCAAGGCATGTTAGTCATTCCAAGACATGCCAAGTGCTAAGGCATGCCAAGAGGTGTCAGGTGCTAGGGTGTGGCGCCAACACATGCTAGGGAGTGGTAGGGAAACAAAAGGGAGGACTAGTTTCAATTGCATGTAAATGAATGAATAAGAGTGTGTGATAGGGAGTGTTAGCAAGTTCTGGGTGTGCTAAGGAGGCACTGACTAGGTATGTTAGGTAGTGTCAGGGAAACACAAGGAAGGACTAGCTTCAATTTCATGGAAATGAATGAATAATAGTGTATGATAGGGAGTGTTAGCAAGTTCTAGGTGTGCTAAGGAGGCATCTCTGGACAAATTTTGGGAGGGTTTGGAGAAAATTTTGTGTTTTGGTGCAGACTTGCAATTTTTTGTCTAGCAGCACAGCGAGCTCACGCTTTGCTTCTTCCTCAGGGCTCCAAATGATGTAAAATCAACATTTTTGGAAAGATTATGACCCCATATCAAACCCCATTTTCCCACTTTCCTGGTCTGGGGCTCAGGTTTTGAGAAATTTTCAAAAAAGAGGCCAAAAATCACCTTTCTGCCCCTCTCTTTCCATTTCGTTGCGCACCTGGAGACACCTTGGGAGAATGGCCATATCTCAGCCAAAAATTGGTCATTTTGAGTGAAAAAATACTCTAAAGACATATACACTCTCCCCAATTTCCAGAAAAGGCTTCCAATATAGATTTGGACTTCAAGAAGGCACTCAAAAATGGCCTCCAATAGCTCATTGTACACTTGGAAATTTCTGAGGTTTTTGTAAAATTTTCACTGTGTAATGTTTTGTAATTCCTAGTTTGACTCTGGTAAAAGTCAAAAGGGTGAAGTAGATGGATGTGAGGGGTAAAAGTAAATGTAAATAATGGGTGGTTAGTGTTTATAAGTTGTTTTTATGTAAATTTGACCTCATTTATGATAGAGTTTGGAGTCAAAGTTAATTGTAGAAGTCGTTTTTAACTTCCCTAGACATTAGGGTTTAGTTAGAACACCTCATGGAACAATTCCTAGAGTCATTGATTCAACCCCTAAGAGTGGGGAGATGTTGTTTTGGCATTTATGTATCAGTTCTTAGTGATATAACAGGTTGGATTTCAGAGGAGAGAACTATTGTAGCTTGTACTTGGACATTTTCTGGAAATCAAAGGACACAATTTGCAACTATTATCTAGGAATTCATGCGCAGTAAGGTTGTGATGTTATTTTTTCTCTATTATAGCTTTATATGTAATATATTGTTATGCTCTTAACCTGCAAGACGATACCAGAGTACCAAATATGCAAAGAAATATACCCATAACATAGAACAATGAGAAATAACAGCAAGTATTTTATTATTCAGAAAGCAATGTTCACTTGCCTCTTCGAGGGGGAAACCTCCAATAGAGCTTAGCTCAATTACAAAATAAGACACGATGCTCCTCGAGGGGAGTCTCTATACTTTATATAGGATTCATACATGCAATACCATGGGGCAATGCCATGGTTCTTATTAATACCATCTATCTAATACCATGGCCCATTTGCAACTAACTGTGGTCCCTTCATTAAGTACAGTTTAACCACTTACAATTATTAATATGCACTTTATTGACTCTTTACTTAGCTATAACTATGACTCGATCCTATTAAATAAATAAGGGGGTTAGGGTTGGACCCTAACATGCCCTCCCCCATAAGAATAGCCTTGTCCTCAAGACTGACGCTATGGAAACTGTTGAAGGATAGTGGTCGGTTCCCAGGTTGCATCTTCCGAAGAGGTGTCTTTCCACTTGACGAGGACTTCCTTGATCATGCCGCCACGCAGGTGCCATTCTCATGTGTTAAGAACCTATTTAGGTTGGAGCCAGATTGACCCTTCTTCATCTATTTCAGGTAGACTGGTTTGAATTCTGCAATTGTTCTCAATCACTTTCTTGAGGCATGAGACATGGAAGACTAGATGGATTTTTGCAGTGGGTGGAAAAGCTAGCTTGTAGGCAACTTCTCCAATGTGTTGAAGTACTTGATAAGGTCCATAGAATTTTGGAGATAATTTCTGACAACCCTTATCTTTGAGTGATGTTTGCTTATATGGTTGCAAGCCTCAAAAATACCTAATCCCCTTCTTGAAATTGGCGTTCTGAGCGATGTTAATCTACCTATTGCTTCATGCAGTTTTGGGCTTGATGAAGATTCTCTCTAAGGTGGGCCAACATGGCTATGAGATTCTATAGGAGTTGATCCACTGCTTGTACCTTCGAGCATCCCTTTATATAAGAAGTAGGGGAAGGAGGTAGTTGACCATAAACTCCTTCATATGGAGTCCTTTTGGTGGTGGCATGATAGTTGGTGTTATACCACCATTCGGCTAGAGGTAACCACTGTACCCAGAGATGTTGCTTTTCTGAAGTGAAAGACCTAAGGTAGGTCTCCAGACATTTGTTGACTGCTTCAGTTTGACCATCAGTTTGTGGATGATAGGAAGTACTGAGTTGTACTTGGGTACCTTGTAGCTGGAAGAGTTCCTGCCAAAAGTTACTGGTGAAGATCGGGTCACGATCAGACACAATGGAAGTGGGCATGCCATGCAATTTGAAGATCTGATCCATGAAAGATTGAGCAACTAAAGTCGGTGTAAAAGGGTGGGGCAAGGCGCAAAAATGAGCATACTTAGAAAGTCTGTCCACAACCACCATGATTACTGACTTGTTTCCTAACTTTGGAAGACCTGTAATGAAATCCATAGAAACCTCTGTCTAGATTGAGGTTGGGATGGGCAATGGCTGTAATGTGCCTGGGGATTTGACTATTTCTCCTTTGTGGCACTGACAGACATCGCATTCAGCTACAAAAGTAAGAATGTCATTTTTCATGCTTATCCAAAAAAATGATCTTCGACTGCGAGCATACGTCTTCTAAAAGCCTGAATGTCCTGTAGTGGGAGACGAGTGCAACTCCGTCAAAATGCGGCTTTTGAGGGTGGATGTTGGTGATATTACGACTCTGTCCTTGTAGCGAAGAATCTCATCCTGCCACAAGTAGCCCGTTGTGGAATTTGGATCCGCCTACAATTGATTAATGAGTTGGGAGAGCCAGGGATGTGAAAACCATTCCTTGCGAGCCTCTTCAATCCATTCTGGAATGGGAAGGGAAATTGCGAGCAAGGTACTTTCCTCCTCAAATTGGTGAGATAATGCATCTGCTACAATATTTTTGCGCCCTTTCTTGTAAATTATCTCATAATCATATCCCAGCATTTTGGCGAGCCATTTATTTTGTTGTGGTGAGGATAGGCGTTGCTCCAAAAAATATTTAAGGCTTTGATGGTCTGTGCGGATTTGGAAACATCACCCCAATAAGTATGGTCGCCAGGTATCTACTGCATGTAAGATGGCCATCATCTCCTTCTCATAGGTAGATTGTCCGAGATTCTTCCCACTTAGTTGTTGGCTCATGAAGGCCAAAGGTAAATCTTCCTACATTAAGACCGCCCCAATACCCGTACCCGAAGCATCACACTCAATCACAAAAGATTTGGTGAAGTCGGGTATTGCTAAGACTGGAGTGGAACACATGGCAAGTTTGAGAGCTATAAAGGCCAGTTGTGCTTCATCATTCCAGAGGAATGAATTTTTCTTGAGGAGTTGAGTGAGGGGCCTAGCAATGCGACCATAATTGCAAACAAATTTGCGATAGTAGCCTATGAGACCCAAAAAGCCTCTCCAGCTCTTCAAGGTCTTTGGTTGAGGCCAATCCTGCATTGCCTGGATCTTTTTGGGGTCCACCCTGACACCTTCACATCCCACAATGTGGCCCAAATACTCAATTTATTTCATGCCAAAAGAGCACTTGGACATCTTCACAAATAATTTATGCTTGTGGAGCAATTGCAAGAGGAGATCTACATGCTGAAGATGTGTGGCCCAGGTGTGACTATAGATGAGGATGTCATCAAAGAAAACAAGGACAAATTTTCTGAGATATGGTTTGAGTAGGTGGTTCATAAGGCTCTGAAAAGTGGATGGGGCATTACAAAGACCAAATGGCATGACTAGGAACTCATAAGGGCCTTCATGAGTTTGGAAATCAGTCTTTGGAATGTCTACTTCTTTCATGTGAATTTGGTGGTAGCCCGAGCGATGGCCGAGCTTAGTAAAGAATTGAGCCCCATTTAGTTCATCCAGCAAATCATCGACAACTGGGATGGGAAATTTATCTTTGACCATCAACTCATTAAGGGCCCTGAAGTCTGGACACATACGCCATTCCCCATCATTTTTTAGCACCATGACCACCAGCGATGAATAAGGACTAATGCTGGGACGAATGACGCCTGCTTCCAAGAGTTCCTTGGTTATTTTTTCAATTTCATTCTTTTGGACGAACGACTATCTATATGGGCGCACATTTGGTGGTTGGGCCCCTGGGACCAAAGTAATGCTATGATCATGTTCCCCTCTCGAGGGTGGAAGCTCATGAGGCTTGTCAAAGACTAGTAGATGGTTGTTTAAGATCTGTTGCATCTCAGGATGAATATGAAGAGAATTGGGTTCGAAGGCCTGGATGGCATTAAATTGGGCTATAATTCCATGGTGGCCCTTTTTTAACAATTTTTTGATCCGATGTGAGCTGATGATAGAGGGAGCTCCCGCCTAGAGTCCGCGGAGGGTATGTGTGTGGTTGCTCTGCTTAAAGCTCATATATAACTCCTAGAAATCCATTGTGATTGGACCAAGTGTACGAAGCCATTCAGCACCTAAGACAATGTCACACCCTCCCATGTGTATGGCAAACATGTGGGTCTTTAACTTATAATCCCCCATTTGAAGTTTGACATTTTCAGAGTGACCTTCACATTTCATTGTCCCCCCATCAACAATTTGGACCTGGAAGTTAGAAACTACTCGGACAAAACAATGCACTGCTTCCGCGACTCTTTGATGGATAAAATTATGTGTACTGCCACTATCAATCAAGACTACTACTGGGTGATGCTTAATAAAACCTCTGATTTTGAGAGTTTGGGGAGAAGAAATCCCTGCCAAAGCATGCAGTGAGATAACTGGTTCTTTAGGTACATTGTCCTGCTGGTTGTCCTCTTCTTCCTCCTCTAGTTCCTCAAGTGGTGGGGCTTCCTCCGATGAACTGTGATCAGTAGCATCAATTTGAAAGAATTTGGGCTCCTTGCATTTATGCCCAGGGGAGTATTTCTCATCACAATAGTAACACAATCCTTGCTTTCTTCTTTCCGCCATTTCTGCTGGTGACACCTTTTGAACCTTGAGTGTTTGGGTAGTGCTTTGAGCCTGTGTGGGGCAACCCTTGGCGATGAAATTTGGGTGATTGGACTGGGCCGCTAACGCACGTTCTACTTCACAAGCTATCCTGCAAGCATGCAGCCATGAGCTAGGGTGGTGTAGTCGGACGTGGGCTTGTATGGCTTCTTTAAGACCACTGACAAAACATTCTGTGTAGAACTCATCTTGTAGACCTCCAGTGCGGAAAGCTAAGGCTTCAAAGGCTGTAATATATTCGTTCACTGTTCCTATCTGTCGGAGCTTAGTGAGACGACCCAAAAAATCAGATTCATGGTCAAAGCGATCCGTAAGAGCTTTTTTTGAATGTCTGCCAAGTCAATGGCCTTCCATAGCAACGTTGATGCCATTGCCACCATTGCCATCTTTCATTGTCCAAGTACATGATGCCCACACTAAGCTGAGTCGCATCATCCAAGATGTAATTTAGTGTGAAATATTGCTCCATTTGTGCTATCCATGCAGCCGGGTGAGAGCCATCAACTTTATACATGTCCAGCTTGGGTGGTCGCAGATGGGATTGTTGGTGGGTGCCAAAGAGGTGAAGAGACTAGCTAGACTCTCCCTCAATGTTTTCATTGCCAATAAATGCCTCCACGCGTGCCTCCACCTTGCCCTTAGAGAGTGTTTCATTTAAGGTCTTCAGCTGCAAGATGACATCTTGCAACTGTGATTCAAGGCTGTCAATCCTATTATTGGCCATAGCTTGAGCTCTAGTTTGTACCATGCACCGATCTGATGTACTGGAAATTTGGGACTGCCCGAAATTTTTTTCCCTAACAATTGAATGGTACCACCTTGCTCAGCTCGTCGACCTGATTCTTATGGGCTAAGTCACCAATAAGCATCCCATGGGTCTCAGACTTTTTTTTTTTTTACTCCGAATGGATTTTTACTCCTTGCTTAGGAATACTGCAGTAGTCGAATCCCAGAAATGTCAATGCTGCCCAAAGTCCTGCAAAAATCACACCCAGGTATAGGAACCCACATAGTTAGTCAAATCTGAATGGCAGATCTGATTGTTGTGACGGCTACAAAGCCCAAACTGCTATATCTGGATAGCGGATCAGATGGATCTAGGAGATCTAAATGGCGGAACTGATTGTTGTTGCTGCGACAAAACCCCACTTGCGAGATCTAATTTGGCAAAGATTATGCATGATCCAGAGATAGAGAAGGGAACTATGGTCTCCAAGAGTGTCAGGTGCTACATATCGCAATATACATAAGGGTATGATAGTAGTACTCGGCCCAATTTTTCAGGGCACTAACCAAGGAGGATCAACTGTACCCTTAGCCATACAACCTAACTACCCTATTGTACGCGTGAGTAATCTCTCGAGTGTTGTTCTCGGTGTACTGTAGCAGCAAGACGACCGATGGTTTATCTATGGCGAGGTTTCAAGGGAGCTAGGGGGCTTCCGATATACCCAGAGGGTACTTGGAAGACAGTCTGTGCGCGGTTCTGTCTAATGCACTACTACTCGAATGGGTACCCACAGGGGTTACAAGGGAGTCCAACAAGTGTGACCACCTCTTGTATTTCTTGCATGCGTGCCTCAAAATCCACAGGTTTATGCGCTCAACGACAGATCCCGTGGTTTAAAGACGCTGGAACACGTCTCTAGCCACAAAAAAAAAATTGCTAAAAATTGGAGATCCCATCAGCTCTGGAAAGCGCTCTGATACCACTTGTTATGATCTTAACCTGCAAGACGATACCAGAATACCAAATATGCGAAGAAATATACTTAGAACATAGAACAATGAGAAATAACAGCAAGTATTTTATTATTTAGAAAGCAATGTTCACTTGCCTCTTTGAGGGGGCAACCTCCAATAGAGCTGAGCTCAATTACAAAATAAGACACAATGCTCCTCGAGGGGAGTCTCTATCCTTCATATAGGATTCATACATGCAATACCATGGGGCAATACCATGGTTCTTATTAATACCATCTATCAAATACCATGTCCCATTTGCAACTAACTGTGGTCCCTTCATTAAATGCAGGTTAACCACTTACAATTATTAATATGGGCTTTATTGACTCTTTACTTAACTATAACTATTACTCGATCCTATTACATAAATAAGGGGGTTTAGGGTTGGACCCTAACATATATTAATCTTCTCTTTCCATTCATCAATTATTCAATGGTTTTCCTTACATTTTATAAACAAAATTCTTTGCATAAAGCTCTGTTTTGATGGAAAAATCATTATGTGTTATGTTAGTTTCAGTCTTTCCAGCCTTCCTCCAGTGATCAAATATGCTCTTACAAAGTGATTTTGAAGTGTCAAGGTCAAAATTTTGTCATTTCAGTGAGTCTTCAAGCAAAATTTGGTCACTAGGCATTAGGTCTAGGGTTTGCTTTCACTCCTTCTAAAATTGCCCAAATGCCAATCTATGTCACTATTCAGCTGAGTCTATCATCATTCATAGGGTTGTCATTATCATGTCAGTGTCTAATGAGTCATTTTACATCTTGTTCATGCTTCAGTTGCACCTAGGCAAGGTCATTTCCCTCTCCTAGGGTTTTGAAAGCTAATTTCTCTTGAATGGTCAAATAATTAGCAAAACTTGTATCCAGATGTTCATACACCTTCCCCTATCCTTCATGTACCTTATTAAACACTTTCCATCACTGAGATCCCCCAAATTCCTCATTTTGCACAAACCCTAGTTTCTAGCTACAACCTAGCAATTTTCTAGGTTTGGCCTGTGTTTTGCCCTTTTGGACCCCTTCCCCTCACTCAATCTCTGAGATTCCATTTTCCCCTGCTTCCTAACATCCCTCCCTACTTCCAAAAATTTCCCCAAGAATTTAGAAGCCCCTTATCCGCTTCATTTCACTCCATTTCGACAAAATTCCTTGTTTCACACATCGGGACAAGTCGCACTCAAATGATGTTCCAGAGCAATAATAGATGAATTTTGGAAAAATGAGAGAGGTTTTTGTCCATAACATGCCAAAGAATAAAACCTCCTTCACTTTTTGTACAGGTGTCATGGTTTTAGAGAAATGTCAAAATTGCAATCGCCAGATCCAAGGAGGTTGGCCAAGGCACTAAAACGATGGAAAAGGCCCGATCCACTCCAAATTTTGGCCAAAGCCTCTTTGACTGAGCATGGTACTTTATTGGGGACTCCCAGCCCACATTTCAAGAAATTTGGAGAAAAATTTTGTCAATTGTGGATTTTTTGGGCAAAAAACAGGTTTTCTCCACCAATGGGTCACGCGCCGCGCGCGACCCTTTCGTTGGGAAACTCCATTTTGGGAAAACTCAGAATTTCGGGATTTTTCATGAAAATTTACACTTGCTCAGCCATTGCCAAGAAATTTCACCAAGTTTTGGGCCTCCAGAAAGTCAAAAAACAAGCAAAAAATGACTTTCTGCCACATTTTTGACACACAGGAAGCAGTCTTGGGAGATTGCAATTTTGGAGGGGCCAATGACCACCAAATTCCGAAATTCTACTCGTGTTGGAACGTATACATCCAGACCTTTCCAACAAGCCCACTTTTGCCTCATTTGGACACCTAGAAGTGCCTCAAAAGTGCCTCCAAAGGCACGCAACCCATTCAGGAATTGCGCACGACCCATCAGGCAGTTTGCACAGGAATTCAACCTACAGCTCATCAAAATGCAGTTTTGACTGGATTTGACTTTTTGGAGTTGATTTTCATCCTCCTTGTTGTAAATGATGTAATTTTATGATATTTTGAAACTTATTTATCTCTTCTAGAAGATTCATTCATAAGATAGGCAAAAAATTAATGAATGAATTGGTTTCCTAGCTAATAGAGGCAAGTTGTTTTGATTGCCTAGTTTTCAGTGCTTAGTTTAGAATTGGTTGAAACAGCTCCTAGGATAGTGAGCTCGACCCCTAGAGGCAGGGAAAGATGTTATATGTCCTATATTATGTACTTTATTTCTCATTTTCATGGTTGGACTCTTGAGGGATAAGCTCTATTGTATTACTCATAGTATCTCTGCAATTTTTGGCAAAGGAAGACCAGGGTTTTGCAGTCCTTTTTTGGATTCTTGTGGTCACATGTATTGATGGTGTGTTTCTCTTTGTACTTGTAAGTGTGTTATGTGAATCATTTCCTTACTTTTCCTTCTGCAAATTAGGCAAATGAAGTGTTAAAGTAGAATTCATGACTGTCATGCTTTGCTTTTAAGTTTGCTTAATATCAATGTTTTCAACTGTTTAAGGGGAATTCAAGGTTATTGCTTGCTCTCCTTAACTCCTCACCGGTCATTCTCATCCATCCACCTCTATCAAAGGCATCAATATTGTCTCCTACCTTGCCCCAAAGTACCCCCTGCAAAAACTGTGTCCAATCCCCGCACCCAAAATTGCCTTTCCCCAACTTTCCACCAAAATCTTAAAACTTCCAATTCAAACCTTTTTTATCAGTTTACTAGCCTAAAATCAATGTTTCCTTATTGGTTATCTCGCCCGTTGAAGATATTTACCGAGATATACCGGAGAGAGCCCTCTCCTGCCCCGTAGGGCTAGCTACGAGGCTAAGTGGTTTGATGTTGCCTTGGAGTTTACCTTTTTCAGCCTGAGGTGAAATTTCAAGCGCTAACATGTTACTTTATTTCTTGCTTATTGAATTCATGTTTTATGCTCATTAATACCTTTCGCTTCTTCTAAACACTACACTACACCGAAAAACCATAAGATCCATCACAAAAGTAATGCTACCTTTCTCCTTTTTGTATTTTTTGTTGTAACCCTTTGATCCTCTGACCTAGCTACTTGGTTTTTCTCCCTTATCCAACAACAAAACCCTAAATTTTCCAAAACCCACTTGAACCTAGCTATCTAGCCTAAAATCCTTTACATTCCAGTCATCTCTTTGTTGTGATTTCATAGAGAGAGCCCTCTCTGGTTTGGTAGGACTAGCTACCAAACTAAAAGCTTGGTCTGTGATTACCTTCATCGATCTCCTCATCAACCTGGAACATTGTGGAGGATAACAGAGGGCATGAAAACTAGGGAGCGCCAAGGTGTTCTAGTGAATGTAATGTTCCCAAGTCATGGAAAAATGTAATTCTAGTTTTAAGGTCATGACTTCCAAGGTGTGTTAGGGAACGCTAGGGCATGCTAACATATGCCAGATAGTAAAAAGACATTTCAAACAATATAAGATGTGCCAAGTGCGAAGGCATGCCAAGATGTACAAGGGTGTGACAATGCATGCCAGGGACTATCAAGGGAACAAAAGGGAGGAACAAGTTAAACTACAAGTAAATGAGCACACAATAGGGTTAATAAGTCATCAATTTACCTTTTCCATGAGGGTCATTCTAGGAAAACCAACACTAGGTGCCAGTAGGTGCCAAGTGCCAAGTGTCAATGCATTCTAAGTACCAAATCTTCCTCTGTTTCTTCTCATCTAGTTTCCGATTATTGATCTCAAATAACTTTAATATTAAACCATGCCAAATCATACCAAGCCATCTCAACGCATGTCAAACATGCTAATACTTGCCAAGTTCCAACACGTTCCAAGTGCCAATGTATGTCAGGGAGTGTGATGCATGCTATGAAGTGGAAGAGCATATCGAAGAGTGCTAAGGTGTGCTAGAGAGTGCCAATGCATCCTGAGGAGTGTTAGGGAGTACTAGGACAACACAAGCGAGCACTAGGTCAAAATGCATGGAAGTGAATGAATATAAGGGTGTGTCAGGGAGTGTTAATGAGTGCTAGCTGTAATGCCAAGGAGGGAGTGACAAGGTATGCTAAGCATAGGTAAGGCGCGCCATATAATATCAAGAAATGTCAAGAAGTGCTATAGTGTGCTAGGTATTTTTAGGGTGTGCTAGCATGTGCCAAATAGTACCAAGACATTCCAAGGGCTAAGAAATGCTAGGATGTGCATGGTTCCATAGTATGCCAATATGTGTCAAGGAGTTTCAAGGAAACAAGAGGAATAAACAAGCTAAAATGCAAGGAAATGAACACATAAGAGGTTTAATAAGTTGGGACTTTATCTTTTTCAAAAGCGACATGCTAGGAACACTTATAATATTTCCAATACATGCCAAGTGCCAATGTGTGCCAAGTTCTAATGTTTTTCAATGCAATATTTTTCCAAGGTGTTCCAAGGCATGCCAACACATGATAGGGGAGTGCTATGCTATGTTAGGGCATGCCAACATGTGCTTGGGTATCCTACTCATGGCAAGATGTTCTAGGTACAAAGATGTTCCAAGACATGCGAGGTGCCAAGGAATGTTAGTGTACTGTTCCAAAGCATGTTAAGGTGTGCCATGAGTGTTGAGGATTGTTAGGTCTCTCCCATTAATAGAATTGATAGAGCTTGATTATGTATTAAATAATATAGTTCCTACACACACTAGTGGAACTTTATTTAAAGGAAATTTGCTAGATAATAAACCTAATAGAGATGAATCATGTGTTGACTCATAGGAAAACTATATTCTTATGACTTGAGAGAAATGATACACACTAATTAATTCCTAACAAATTGATTGACTATTATAATCACTATGACCTTGGACACATAATAAAAAAGACTCCACAACAATGATCTTAAATTGCTATATTTTGACAAAAAATATAATAACAAGTACATAGCTTCATCAAAAACTCATTGGAATGATCAATGATGATGAACATTTTTTTACTGTCACCAAAAGTAACCAAAAAGATCATTGGTGAGGTTCAATAAAATATCGTCACTAGAAGTGTCACCAAAAAGAGAATTAGTGATGGGCCTTTAATGACCCTCACCAAAAGTGTCACCAAAGAGAAAATTAGTGATGGGCCTTTAACGACCCTCACCAAAAGTGTCATTGATAATGGATTTGGTGACAAACCTTAAAGGACGATCACTATATACACTTACAACAACAATTTTTTAAAGACCATCACCATATGCGACATTATTGATGGACTTTAAAGGTCCATCACAAGCATGAAGCGTCATAAAAAACTCATTGGAATGATCAATGATGACGAACATTTATTGACCATCACCAAAAGTAACCAAAAAGATTATTGGTGATGGTCAATAAAATATTGTCACTAGAAGTGTCACCAAAGAGAGAATTAGTGATGGGCATTTAACGACCCTCACCAAAATTGTCACCAAAGAGAGAATTAGTGACAAGCCTTTAACAACCCTCACCAAAAGTGTCATTAAAAATGGCTTTGGTGACAAACCTTAAAGGACCATCACTATATACACTTACAACAACACTTTTTTAAAGACCATCACCATATGTTACATTGGTGATGGACCTTAAAGGTCTGTCACAGGCATGACCCTTACCAATGACCTTTTTTCTTGCAGTGAAACCATAATCATTAACCTTTGTTTATCTACATAAACCTCCTCATTCCTGCACTAGTCCAAGAATACTGTCTATTCCTACATAAACTTCATATTTCATGTTTAAGGTTTATTAGGTGCTTGATTAATCATTTTAAATAGATTTCATGCCTTTAATATTTCTTGTAATATATTTACTTTCCTAAATTAATTGATAATCTAAAGTATTAATCATTATACTAGCTTGATCTAGTGCAGGTAGATTCCTGCACCGCCAACAACTATATGTTTTGTGATCTCCGTAACAGTTTGATCACTTCACACGAGCATCTTGGTCCACGTCATCCAGGTTGGTTGTAGTCATCCGGAGTTGAACTCAAAGTGGAGGATAGTTAGGGATATGGCCAAGGATCAGGTCTATGGCCAACGAATAGTTCGCACCTTATTATAGTCGCTGGCATAATTTTGTAATTTTGTTTGTTATTTTGTTTTAGCTGAAAGGCTTGATTTGGAATGACTGTATGGTTATGGGCATAGGCTGAAGGGTTGTATAAAATGTAGCTTTCAGATAGAACTAGGTTAGAAAGCGATAGTGATAGTAGTATAGTTGTAATTTCTAGTTTATTTGTAATTTCGTTGTCGCCCTTGTTTTGGGTTGGACTTGAACTCAAATATATATTTGCTAATTGGAATTAATACAAGGAGATATGCCATGACTTTCTCATTCTACGTTATAATTCTTCATTGATGTGTTAGTAACGTGCTGAAGGTTTTCGTTTCCTAAAACAGGAAACAAGCTAGTTGGCTAGGGCCTAGCCAACCCAGCTCATTTACCCTCTTGCTTTTGTTATCTTAAAGGTGTGTTAACTCTATTTATTTACAGAAGTGTGGTTTGAATCTTAATTTCGTGCTTGCTTACGAATTCTGATTTATTTCATTAAAACAGTCAAGTGTGAATGGATCCGTTGTGTGAAAGTCAAATTAAATTACTTTACTTCCTGTAATTTCTTTTCTAGTTTGCTTTTGCTTGGATTGTGCAGATAAGATCATTCCTGCACCAGTGCATGTAGGATCTTGCACTCTGGTTTGCTAGTTCATTTACAACAAGTGTTTCATTCTTTTTCCTTTATATGATTTAATCTATTTCTACAAAGAAAGTGTTTACCATCCGAAGGAGGCATCTCTAATACTGAAATTTAAATTCTTAAAGATTAAGAATAACTTCATGAAATAGAAAAGAATGTTGTTGCATATCTTAATTTGTATTTTCACTTCAAGATTTAAGGAAAAGGATTAAAAGTAATTTGGAATATTATAGTGAACCATTTCAAGTTAGATTTGATTGCATGCAAAACCCTTTAACTGAAGGCAGTTTTCTTTAACTTTTGAAGATTTTTTTATCTTAAAAGTTTATTTCTATTTGCGAGATTCAGTTGATTAAAGCATTATTTTTCATGTGCAAGTTATTTCAGATTCTTCTCGCATTTGCAATTCTTTTTATAGTTAACATGCTCTTTTGTTTTTCCCAAAAGTAAATTGGAGTACTTGCTGTAGGAAGCTTTGTTCTGGTACAAGGACTAGTGTCTTCTTACAATAACAGAGTGCTCCAAGCCCTAAGGCTTAGAGCCCCTACATGAAGACATAAGTCTTCAGTATAAGTGTAAAATATACTTCTCACATAAGTTTTGTACCTGCACTAGTGCAAGTAGATTGCAAGAGTACAGGAACAACCACTGAGTGTGAGAAGGAAAATCATTTAGAAGGCATATATTTTCAAGGGCCAACTTGTTAAACTGCCACCACCTATACTGAGGATAAACATAGAGTTTTACTTCAATAGTTAAGATTCTTTACAGCAGTGTGAAAGTTCCTTTATTTGATTTCTTCGCAAATGCATTTTTTTGCATTCTAGTGCTAGAATTACTTTGGTGATTAGTTTCCTTTGATATTTTTATGTTTGATTCTGTAAAATTTCAATTGAGAAGTAGGAATAGAAATAGGAAAAGTTCATACCACTTCTAGCATTACCTGTGCTTCGTCTCTAAGTTTACGAAACCCCTGGGTTGACAATTAAGAGTTGAAGGAGCTTGCTTAAGTGCAATTTTTGCACCCAACAATGATGAACTCTCTTCTTAGTACCTATAGCCAACTGCACTAACCAAGACTCTGCATGTACTTCTTTTCTCAAACCACACTTAGCCAGCAGGTTAGGATTAACATAACTATAATTAGATCCAAGGTCAATCAAAATAGAAACAACTTAACCACAGATCTTACCATCCATCTCAATAATGGATGCTTGGTGATCTACCTACTTGTTTTCCACAACTTCATAAATCAAAAGAATGTTATGGCCCACATCCCCAACCATTTGTGCCTCCTCAGCACTGTAGATCTGAGGCCTACCCCCCTATTACAATGGAAAATCCTTCTTGCGATGATCTTTTCCACAAATACAACATTGCAATGGTCCCCTACCATCACCTCTAGTTTATTTCTCTTTAGGCTATGACCCATTTCCCTTCTCAAAGACATTGAACTTATTTTAAGGAACAACATTTTCTTTCTCACATGCATCCTAAGGTACTTCTTAATTTGATGGCCACTTCCCTTTAAATTTCTCATTTCCTTTCAAATCAAGCTTAGGCTCATCTTTACTCTTTGATTGCTCATAACAATGCTTCAGTTTCTTGATGGCTTCCTCCAGCGATCATGGCTCATTAAAATTAATGTAGTCTCTACATGCTGCTAGCAATCCATTGATGAAACTTTGAATCTTTGCTTTCTCATCCTTGAGTCAAGGCACATACCTCAATAGCTCCAGGAACCTTCTAGTATACTCATCATCTGTCATAGAACCCATCTGCAACTCATAAAAATCCTTAGCTCTATCATCATAATATCTCTCAGATAGGTAGTTATTCTTGAAGAGTCTATAGAAATCATCTCAAATCAAATATTTTTCTTGAATGCCCCTAGCATTCTTCATGTCTTCCCACCAAATATTTGATTTCCCTTTGAGACTGAAGGTATTTATTTTGGATTTCATTTTCTTTGAATAGCTATGAAATCTAAATAATTTATTCATCCCAAGAAACCATGCCTCTGCATATTTTGACTTCTTCATATCTCCATCAAATGTAGGACGCTTGACTTTCTTGAACTCCTAAGGAAAGTACTCACTCCTCCTATAAGGATGTTGACAATGACGATTATGATGATGTCTCCTAGACGTGGAACTAGAATTATACCCATACCTACCATTCCTCATGTCAGGTGTATCAAATGATCTACCACCTCTAACTATGTCACCTCTATCCAACCTGTATCCTAACCGTGACCTACTACAATAGGCCCCATTAGTCTTCTCTTCTTGTTCTTGACTAATCCTCAACTATCCCTTTCTCTGCAAGTCTGAAAAATTATGAAGGATCACTACATTGACCTCTTCCTTCTTTTACTTCCCTCAAACTCCTCAATGTATTTTCTATATCAGGAGAATACTCATCTCCTTTCTACCCAACTGATCTGTAAGGAGAGTCACGTGAACTATATTTCACCATTTTTCCCGTCATATTTCATTATTGTCTTCCTACAAGTATACCATGTTAGATAAACCAAATAGATACCATAACTAAAATCATACCTCAATGACGTTCAGGGGAGGCTTATCTCATTTGCAAAATCAACCCACATTAGCATTATACATGTATAATCATAATCATATTAATATATCAACATCATGCATGACAATACCATCTGCATACCATGACCTCATGCATGACAACCATAACCATGAAAATGAATGCATAACCACATGCATCCAGCCCATCAGGTCCAAGTGTTTGAACCATGTTGTGATACCACTTTGTAACATGCTTCCTCTCATATCCACCCACTTTCACCAGCTTGCCTAGGGTCAAATTGAGTTGAGGGGCTACTATGACATCACTCAACATCCTAGGTAACCTTAAGGAAATGGAGTTGACATTAAAAGACCTTATTAACTTTCCTCAGGTGCTACAAGACCCCTACGAACTAACCAACCAATCTAGGTGTCCAACCCCTGAGATAACTTTCTTTTTCAGTGAACTTGACCCCCAGTCACTCCTATGACAAGGCCTCAAAGTGATTATAACCCTCCAATCGCTCCCAAAAACCTACTTCATAGCAACTAAAGTCTCTTTCAGGCAGTTTTTTGACATCGACTGTGAGATTTAAGCCACTTTTTTAGGGCTAGGATCTAGAACCCTGCCCAGAACTTGATCAAACTTCCAGAAATGATAAATAACACTTAGGAAAAGCCTCTAATACAAAACTTACTCAAATACTTGACCTAACCCACTCTAAACATGACATTCATTCCATCAAACACATGATGAGCATGCAACCTACAGGCCATGAATCCATATCTAGACATAAAGATATGAAACTTATATAAGATTTACCTAGAAATAATAATTTCCTCTCACAATAGCTACCATAATTCCAATTAGGTGATGCATTCATTAACCAGGCATTTATCAATTAAAAGGTGATAAGAGCCATACTTAAATTTGTCATAAAGCCATGCTTATAACCAACATATAACCAGATAATTAGCAGTGATATAATATCCATTAAAGTCACATAATAACAAGTACATTTCCTATTGTAGTAATAATATAAGTAAATTTGATAGTATATCAAGATATGGATACCATTTTTAGCTGTGTTTGGAGTTTTTTCGCTCTTTGCGCCGTGCTTGCTAGGTTTTTGTCTGCGACTTCTATATTGGCCATCATCCCTTGGCATGGCCCCTCCGTAGGCTCTAGAGGAGGAGGCCGCTCTTCAGCACGCTTTCTCTGACTTGGTCAGATCTTTACCGCCTCAAAGACCTTGCCCCATAGTTTCTAAGTTCGTGAAAAAACTTGATGGCTTGCAGGAAGTAACATTACCTCCAACCTTGCCTCACATGGTTGCCCTCGCTTTATCAGAACGGGGTCTCATTGGGCAATTTACTGGACTCTAGCCTTCTCCAAAAATAGTACAGAGATGGGTGGAAAGGAATTGGTCTGACAAAACACAAGGGAAAATCTCCATTAGATTTTGTGGGAAAGGGTATTTCACCTTTCACTTTGAAACAAAAGAAGATAAGGATTTAATCTTCCGTAATGGGCCTTATTTCATTGATTCCAGAGGATTATATCTCAACAAATGGACTCCAGACTTTGATCCAGAGTTGGACATACCCAGTGTTGTTCTTGTCTGGGTCTGTATTCCTCACCTTCCCCTTCACTGTTGGGGAGATGAATCAGTTCGTGCTATTGGAAATGCTATAGAAAAATAGATCGATCGAAGTGAACCTAAAGACAACATGCAGGCCTATGCTCGCATCTGTGTAGAAGTCATTTTGGGCAAAGGATTGCCAGAAGCCATCAAACTCAAAGTTGATGATTGGACTCATATCCAGCAACTAGATTACAAGCAGATTCCTTTCAAGTGCAAGGTATGTCACGATTACGGTCACTTTGAAAATCATTGTCCTAAATTACTTGATGTTGAAAACACTCCGCAAGAAGAGCAATGGGAAATAGTAAGAAAAAAGAAAACTGCCCCTAACCCCAAACCAAATCCTAAAGTTGGTCCTTCCTCTCGTCCTCCCCCCAATATCCCATCCTCCTCATCCCTCCCTTCTCTCAACCCTGATCACCAACCTGACCCTCAACCCTCCTCTCCTTCCTCCAACCCCTTCCACATCCTCTCCCTTCCTGAGGATACACCCACTCTCGCGATCCAATCTGACCCTTCAGAATCCCCCCTCCCTCTGATCATCTCTTCCTCCTTTCCACCTGATCCTCCCCCTCCCAGAATCACCAGAAGCAACTCTAAGGAGCATGGGGCTACTCTTGATAATCAAAAGAAGCCTAGAAGAAAATCAGCAAAACAACATAGAGATGAAAATGCCCAGAAAGATATAGCAATGGGTATCCAGAACCCCATAGAGTCCTACATCTTAGGACAAATTGACAAGGACTTAGTAAACAAGGACCAGGGAGGGAGAGAAACTCCTCGCAACCTTCATTTGAAATGATGAAAGTACTCTCATGGAATAGTAGGGGATTAGGGCACCCCTCCAAAGCAAATGCCTTAAAAGACCTAATAAATCAAGAGAAGCCAGATATTGTTTTAATTCAAGAAACA
Organism: Pinus tabuliformis; assembly: GCA_031772625.1. Classification (NCBI taxonomy): domain Eukaryota; kingdom Viridiplantae; phylum Streptophyta; class Pinopsida; order Pinales; family Pinaceae; genus Pinus; species Pinus tabuliformis. The sequence continues at coordinate 137,925,622 of CM062810.1, forward strand.
AAGCAGGGACAGCTAGAAATGAACAAAATTATTGCACAGCATAAGCAATACAAAGGAAGTGTTTGTGATTCTAGAGGAGCCTCTGGAGGAATTGTTACACTTTGGCACCAAGAAAACTGGAGTAATACAACAGAAACAGTAGAGCAGCACTGGATAAAGATTGTCTTGAAGAACAATTTGAGCAACCAACAGTTAGTCATCTACAATGTCTACGCTCCTAATCATTACAGGGACAAGGAGCATTGTTGGGACTCTCTCAGCACAAACATAGAGGAAGAAGATAACAGCAACATCATTTTAGGAGGAGATTTAAACCTCATTTTGCATGCTAATGAAAAATGAGGAGGCAGCTTCTCCCCAAACCCTTTTAGAAATCAACTGGAGAATATAATGTAGCATGGTGATCTTGTAGATGTAATTCCTAAGAATCGCAAATTCACCTGGAGTAATCGTAGATTGGGGAAAAGCAATATTATGGAAAGGCTTGATCGAATTCTGGTGAATGTAAACCTCCTATCCACCTTCTCTGCTGCTCATGCCTCCATTCTACCCTTTGCAGCCTCAGACCATTACCCCACCGCTTTGACTCTCGAATCCCATTGCCCTCTGGGCCCTCTTCCCTTTAAATACAGTTCTCTATGGAATGACATTGCAACAGCCAAAGAACTGATTCAGCAAACCTGGTGACAGCACGTTGAAGGTTCTCCAAGTTTCATTTGGGAAAGCAAACTCAGAAATGTAAAACACGCTCTTAAGGATTGGGCAAAAACCCACTACAAAGAGCTGGAAATGAAGAAAAAAGAAGCAAAAGTTAAGATTGAAGAACTCCATCATACAATGGAAAAGAGAGAATACCAACAGGCAGATAAAAATCAGGAAGAAAACCTCTACAACCAACTTTATAGCATTAGAAGGGAAGAGGAACAGAAATGGCGGATTAAATCGAGACAACTATGGTTGAAGGGCAGGGACAGGAACACGACTTTCTTCCACAAGCAAGCCACAGTTCAAAAAATCAGAAATAACATAACATCTATTACAGAAAGTAAAGGCAATCAGCAAAATAGTCAAGCTACCATCAAACAAGCTGCCTCAGAACATTATAAAGAACTCCTAACTGAAAAAGGAAAAGAAGAAGACTATGCAGACCTCTTACAGCATCTGCCAAATAAGATCACTGCAGAAATAAATGAAAGTCTGAACAAAGAGATAGAGGAAGAAGAAATCAAAGGAGCCATCTAGGCCCTTCAGCCAGACAAAGCACCAGGACCAGATGGCTTCCCAATTTGCTTCTATAGAGAGCATTGGGAAACTGTTAAAAAAGATCTCATCAAATTAGTGCATTGGATCCAGTGGAAAAATAAAATGGGAGGTTATACAAACTCAACCCATTTAGCTCTAATACCCAAGGAGAACTGACCCTCCAACTTCTCTCGTTTCCGCCCCATATCCCTTTGCAATTCTTCTTATAAAATCTTTACTAAAATTCTTGCAGCCCACCTTAAGCCTTTGCTGCCAATGATCATATCTGAAAATCAAGGTGGTTTCATGGAAAATAGACAAATTTCAGACTCCATCCTCCTAGTTCAAGAAGCTATTCACTCTAGCCACTCTAGGAATGAAAAGGGATTCATCCTGAAGTTAGATTTGGCGAATGCCTTTGATAGGGTTAAACATTCTTTTCTATTTGTTGTTCTTCAAAAAATGGGCTTTGCTACTCCTTTTATTAACCTCATTAGAGCTTGCATCACTGGACCCTAGATAGCCCCCCTTATTAACGGCCGGCCTGGACCTGCCTTTCAATCTTCAAGAGGACTGAGGCAAGGATGCCCTCTCTCCCCCTACTTATTTATCCTGATGACTGAATCCTTTAGTTGTGCCCTTGATCATAAGCGGCGGGCTGGTCTCATCACTGGCATCAAATATGAAGATGGAGTGAAAAACATCAACCATTCCCAATTTCCTGATGACACCCTATTGACAGGAGGAGCATCTGCAATTATAGCTCGAAGATTCAAACTTCTTTTGGAAAAGTACATGAGATATTCAGGAGGCATGATAAATCATCTCAAAAGTTGCATATATGGTTGGCATGCCTCAGCACAAACTCTTCAAAACATCGCCAACATCTTCGGGGTGCCTTGTAAATTAAATTGGGATCATTTCACCTATTTGGGAATGCCAGTGAGTATAGGACCCACAAAAGTTGAAGTCTGGAATATAACTCTTGATAAATTAAAAAGAAAAGTTCAACAATGGGGATCCACTTGGCTTAATCTGGCAGGCCGATTGGTTCTCCTCAAATCAGGTCTCTCTTCACTCCCTCTTTATCAGTTCACCCTTATTCAGGCCCCAACCACTTTTCACCACAAAATGGAAAGTATCATCAGGCATTTCCTCTAACAGGGAGCGAAAAATGATAAGAAAAAATTTAACTTGGTAAGCTGGAAGCAAGTTATTCAATGCTAGGAAAGAGGTGTACTTCAAATCAGATCTCCTAAGCTTACAAATTTAGCCTTTGGAGGCAAGATAGTTTGGAGATTAATTGATGAACAACAAGCTTGGTGGAAGAGAGTTCTTGAAGCCAAATACCTCAGCAGCCCAAGGTAGCAGCTCCTAGATAGCGAAATGCCCGCCAGAAGCAGCACAAGAGTATGGAAACTTTGCAAAAAAGTTATCCCCTTCATGGCACAAAATATCTCCAAGGTTCCCATAGGTGGTAGCAAAATCAATATTGGAGCAGACAAGATTATGGGGAACCAACCAATTAGTAGCCAGCCAGGTGTGGATCAAATTCTCCTCTTTCTTCACAATAAAGGAATATATTATTTGGATCAAATTTCTCAATGGGACATAAATACACAGGCATGGAAGGGATGGAGCTTCCCTCCCATCCCTAGAAACCTCAAAGAGAGCATTGACAATCTTCAGGTCCATCTTCATAACATTGCTCCAATCATTAAAAATGGCTTTGATGGCTTCCGATGGGACCCCTCAGGATCTAGTTACTCAATTCAAGCTAGCCATCATTATTTGTGTAGTAGGGACCATCCTGCCCCTCCCTGGATGCATTGGAAAACTGTTTGGAAGTCTGAGGCCATCCCCAAAGTAAAAATTTTCATATGGACCCTCCTAAAAGGGAAAATCCTTACCTCAGACAATTTGCAAAAGAGGGGTATTGTGGGGCCCTCCCAATGCCCAAATTGCCATGGGGTAGAAGAAACTATCCAGCACCTATTCATTACATGCCCCTTTGCAACCTCTTGTTGGAATGGTATCTCCCCTATTGGCCTGCTCACTTGGATCTCTCAGCTCTCTATTGGGGAGATCTTAAACAAATGGAAGAAGAGCTACCCCTGGCAGCACAAGAAAAACAACATCGCTAAGAGGGTGTGGGATGCTCTCCCCTATACCCTTCTTTGGAAAATCTGGCTCGCTAGGAATCGCAAGATTTTTAGAGATCAGGAGACCTTTACCAGGCAATTATGCAGCAAAGCTAAAAGTCTAGTGATTGAAACCATCGCTGCTAAGAGCACAAAGAAAATTGACACTGCCAGCCTTTGTGTAGAAGAAAGAGACTTCATCAGCAGCTTGATAGACAATAGCAGGGGCCCTCCAACAACAAACATTTACAACAATCATTCCAGCATTCCCAGTCACAGTTGGAAAATCAGAGTTAAACAGGATGAGTTTACAGAATGGCTTCGGAACAACAACTCTCACTCCCTCTTCTTTGATGGAGCCTCCAAATCAAATCCGGGAGTGGCAGGGGCAGGGGGAGTAATTTATAACCCCAATGGAGATCCAATTGTTTCCTTTGAGTGGGGATTGGGAAATCTATCTAATAACAGAGCTAAAGCGCTGGCACTCTATCAAGGCCTTATCCAGCTCCAAAATCTTGGTCTCAGGAATGTGATGGTCTTTGGAGACTCTGCTGTCATTATCAGCCTTATGAACAACAAGCGTAAAGCCTCCAATATTTTCATTCAACAAACTATAAGCAGATGTCAATCCTTAATCCGCCAAAATTGGGACCTTCGCTTCTTCCATATTCTCCGTGCCATCAACAAAGAAGCAGATAAATTGGCCAGCCAAGCGTGCAACAGATCTAAAGGGAATATCCTTTGCAACAATGTGGATCATTATCAACACCTCCCCTGATTTTCTCATGATTTGTGGCAATCCTCCCATATTTGACCCCTGCAGTAACCTCAAGGAACACCCTGACAATTAGATCCAATACAATCCCGATGTTGTCACTTCACTGCCATCGAATCCCTTGCATCTTATTCCCACAGCCTTCTCTGCTCTCTTGATATCTGGTCACCCTCGTGATCTCTGTGATCCCTCCCCCCTTGTCCTTCCCCTCTTGTGGCCAGCTCCCCTTAAATCCCCTTCCCCCTCCGCATATCAGTATGCTTAGACCTCGTTTCCCTGTCCTCTTGTTTATCAGAGTGTTATCTATTACCTCTAAAACTCCCTCTTTCACAGCAGCTCCTCAGCTCTTTACCCTTGGGCCTCCTGCATCGCTCGCCCCCCTCGTTTTCATTCTTCATCTCTGAATATCCATCTCCGCCTCTCTGTCTTTCTGATCGTTGTTTGTATCGATCCCTTCCACGTTCTTATCATAGATACTGTGCCTTCTGACTGTCGTTGGTCTCTGATTACTGCCCTGCAAATCATCATCTTGTCCTTTATTTCATCGTTCCCCCACTTGTATCACAGAAATCAGCAGTTGAAGACCGAAACTCATATGTTTCAGTTTCGTTTTTTGTCCATCAGTAAGCCTTCTGTTGCCTCTGCTATCTCCCTCCTTTCCAACAGCTCTTCCGCTCCCTCTGTTTGCGCCCTCTGTACTGGAAGTCTTCTTCACTCTCCTCTCTTTCCTCTAAAAGCTTATATCTCCCCCTCCCCTATTTTGATTAACATCAGTTCTAGCTCCATCTCTGTTTTAATAGCTGGAGCAGTTCATTATTGTAGAAGGTCCCTATCTCCCATGAAGCAATATAACAGTGATAAGGATTCAAAGATGGCTCAGAGTTACATTGTGCAGACCTCCAGGCAGAGCTGGAGCATATCAGAGCGCACCAAAGAGTTCTGGATGCGAAAATTGAATCAAACGCTCGGATGACCAACGCAAAATATGAAGTTGATCTCAATCTTTTTCTCCATAGGGTCTCCTCCCTTCAGGAGCAGTTCAACGATCTTTCCAATCAGTGTGCCCACGCTCAAGAATCAATTGAAATTCTCAAATATATGCTGGAGAAACATAATGCTCCTAACACTAGCTCTTCCAGCTACAAGAATCCTGAAATGGACAGTAAACCGGAGGAATCAATGGCTCGCCAGATCAGCCACATCAGTATAGACTAGGATGCATTGTAAATTTTGTCTCCTTTTATTCCAGTTTGTCAAAATCTACACATGTATTTGCTTCCTCCAAGTCAGAAATGACAATAGATTAGGGGAATTTTGTAACTCAATCCGACTCCAAGCTCAGTCTATGAGCTTCGATTTTGTAACTCAGGAGCTTAGCCTCCCAAATCTTTTTGGAATATAATTTGTAGCCGACTATGTTAAAAAAAAAAAACAAGTACTTTTCCTCATAAAAGACAAGAGGAACTTAGCTCTTGTTAACCATATGCAAAGCTAACCAAGTCAGGGACTTCCACGTACCACTTGACCATAGATTAGGTTGAACCAAATCTTTCTTTCAGCCAATCACCCCCCTGCCATATTATAATCATGAATATGGGATTTCATGGGATATATAAATCAATAAAAAAACCAAGGGAATCCATAATTTAAACCACCTTCACCCTCATACTACCATGATCTCACCTAAACCGGTCCCGAGATCACAAAAGCAAATCGAGCTTGCATGCCTCAAAATTCCTTCACCATCCCTTAAGGAATTTTCCTATCTCCACCCACCTATTGAGGGATTCCCAGAGGAAACCATCTCCACCCGCAACCCTCGGGATTTTCCTAAGACCACCTCACCAGAATCCAAAACCTTTCGACTATCCAAAGCTCATCCAAGAATGAATCCCATCACACCATGGCTATCCGGAAATGGCAAGGCAAGGATAAAACTATTGTCGAAACCTGACAAAACCCATGTGAATGACAACAAATGAACCAAAAACACACATGCATATACCATGCATGCCAAAACCAGCTAGGAAATCATAAATGAAACCTATTACATGCAAGTATTCCCACTAAAGTTGCTTGATCAGACTCTTCCTTACTTGATCTTTGCTTCCCTTTGCTTTCCTTGTCCTTACTTTTCTTTCCTTATCCCTCCTTTGCTTGCTTGCTTTCCTTCTTCTCTCTCAAAATAATTTTGAAACTCAACTAAAAAAAGGCCCCAAACTAATGCTCTAATGTCTTTTTATTATTGATGCCTCTAATTTCTTCATTTTCCTTCAATTTCCTCCTCACATGCAACTTGTGACCTTTCACCTTCCTTTTCTCCTATTTTCCTTTATGTTATCACTCTGTAATTCCCCAAGGGTGTGAGAGAAACCCAGAGGTAACCACAAAACCACTTTAGAAGATGGGATCTAGCCCTTCCATCTTCAGAGAGGGATATCTCTATATGATTTAGATTTGTTGATTTAAAATATTAGGCTAGTTATTGAGTTCTGAGTTTGGTTTTTTCAAATATTTGGTTGAAACTACAAGGGAAGTCCATTGGGCATGGATTCAATGAGTCTTGGGTGATCAAATAAAAAAATTGCATAACAGATCTAACAAGGCAAGGTAGGTAAGCTTTTGGATCTTTAGAGCATTTGTGGAGTGAATGGGATGAAAAAAATTAGATTCAATTAAACATAGAGCATACTAGGATGAATTCTATATTTAATGTCAGAGTGAAAACATAGATATTGTTTATAAGCCAAAGCAGAGTGTATTTGAACAAATTAAACTCTTAATTTTCTTTAAACAATAGAGACACATATGGGAAACTGGGAAAATAACAATTTCAAATGAGAGAAAAACTTCACCAATTTCTTGACACACGAATCCTTGAACAAACTTTCTATATTAATGAACATGATCACTTCAATACATGCGCAACTTTACATCAAGGATCTACTTTATTCATATCAGTTCCAACCCTTTGTACTTCGAAATATGAAGTATTTATACAAATTCATCAAAATATCTTGATTTAAAATATCAATATTTTCCTACAAAATATCCTAAAACTTTGAATAGATTACCTACTCAATACAAAAATTTGACACTTAACTAGTATACAATTGATGATTACAATGTGCCTTTTCCTCCACTCCAAATAGGCATTTCGAATTCCATTCATGAATGGGTTTATTTTTAGTAAGTTTATCAGATAACTGAGAGATCAGTGAGTTAACAATTGTTATAACTACTCAATTGAACTCCTACTGTCTCAAGTAGTGACTAGAGCTCATATAACTGAGTTTAACTATCGATAACTCCACTAGATTGCTATATCTTAGCAATCAACTTATTCATAACTCTACTTCTAGCCCACAAACTCTAATTTGTTAATTTAACTAGGACACAAAGTCACCTCACTCCAGCTAATCGAAATCCAAGCATCCTACTTATGTGGAAAATCGAATTTCTCCATTTGACTAAGACACAGATCAAATGAAGCTTTTTCTTGCTACATTTTAACACTCCCTCTTAGCAAGAAAATGGTTTTGCACCACCCCTATCTTGCGCCTATGGAATTCGAATTTGCCTCTTAACAATGCCTTTGTCAAAATATTTGCATCCTTCTCCTCTGTGGGAATGTACTGCAACAACATGATTCTCCTCTGCACACAATCTCTCAAGCGATGGTACCTGATATCAATGTGCTTGGACCTGTCATGAAATATCAGAATTTCAAAGATTTTGATACAACTTTGATTATCATAGTAAATCATAGTAGGATCCATCTCCTAACTAAAAAGACCAATAATAATTTTCTTCATCCAAATGGCCTCACATGTTGCTTGACTAGCAGCCATATAATCTTCCTCTGCTAAGCTGAGTGCTACATATATTTGTTTCATGTTATACCAGGAAATAGTTGTTAAGCCAAAATTGAATATAGATCTTGAAGTGTTCTTCCTATCGGATGGACTCGCCACCCAATCTGCATTAGTGAAGCCTTGGAGCTTCACACCATCAGTCCTCATGTACCATAAACCAAAATATGTCATACCTCTGAGGTATCTAAGCACATATTTTGTTTCTTTCCAGTGAAGCTTGGTGGTCTTCACCGTAAATTGACTCAGCTGACTAACTGCATAACCTTGAGTTCACCTGATACATCAAGGACCCCACTAATTTTTTGTAGATGGTGGCATCTACTACTTCTCCTATAGAATCATCCTCCTTCCTCCAGTTTGTAGCTAGAGGATTTTCCATAGGCTTACAGTCCTACATATGGAATCTCTGAAATATTTCATAGTTATACCTCCCTTGACTTACAAATATCTCTCCATCACCTTGCCACACCTCCAAACCAAGGAAGTAGTGCATCAATCCCATTTCCTTCATCTATAACTCTCTTGCATCGTCCTTCTTGCAAGACTGGATCAACTTCTCATCCCCTGTCAGTATCAAGTAATCTATATATAGGACTAGAATGAGAAATTTCTCATCTACCACAATGTATTAGAGTTTGGCATCTACTTCACTCTTAGTGAATCCCAATCCAATGAGATATGTATCTCTCTTAGTGTACCAAGCACAGGGTTCTTGATTGGGACCATAAAGGTCTCTCCTGAGTCTACACACATGTGTCTCCTTATCAAATGTCTCAAATCCCTTAAGTTTCTCTATGTAAATCTCTTCCTCGAACACTCCATTGAGACAGGAAGTTTTCACATCCATTTGGTGGATCTTCCACCCCCTCTGTGCAGCTAATGCTAGAATGGTTTTGATGGAGGAATATCTTTCCATAGGGGAAAATATCTACCCATAATCAACTCCCTCTACCTTTGAGAAGTTTTCGGCCAAAAATATGGCCTTGTACTTCTCAATACTGCCATCAACTACATGTATCAGTTTGTATATCTGTTTGGGACCCACCACTGAATTTTTCTTTACTCTCTGCACCACCTCCCATACATTGTTCTTCATAATGGATTCATGCTCCTCCACCATGGCATCTACCCAAAATGGTTAGGAAACTTCCTCCCCAAATGAAGAAGGCTTAGAATCAACGAGTTATAACATGAGTTCAATATAACCAGTATATCTATCTAGTGATCTCCTCAGCCTTCGTAAGGATGTAGGAGCTCCCACATCCTCCTGTGCATCGTGCACCAACTTATAAACCTCTCAGGTTCTGTTCCTCCCCTCTCTAGAAGATTCTGATTGAGTGGGTGCCTCCACTCAACCTACTCTCTGATCCTCCACATTTGGCTACTCCACAACATCCTAAGGCTTTGACTAAGGTTCCTCCTTTGGAGATATAAGTTCCTCCTCTAGTACAATACTTAGCTCTCACTCTATAGAGCTTCTCATAGCCCTCTTCTCATTAAATCAGACATCCCTCCTCATAATTGTCATCCTGTGTGAGGGAAAATACATCTGATAGTTGTGAGGTGTCTTTTTGTATCCTACAAATATTCCCATATCAATTGTAGCCTCCAAATTTTTCCTACTATCCTTGAAGACATGACAATAGAGTAAAGCTCTGAAAATTCAAAAAATGGGAGACATTTGGCTTCCACCCAGAGAAATTCTCTTCAGGTGTGATCATGCCAAGTATTTTGTGAGGGCTTTGGTTTTGCAAATAAATTTTTGTATTGCATGCTTCTCCCAAGAGATATAGTGGTAGTTCCTAATCACGCAACATTACTCTTGCAAGTCTTACAATACTTATATTTTTCCTCTCTGCCACCTCATTTTGATGTGGATTGTGGGGTGTAATTAATTCTCTTGTAATACCTTCATTGGCATAAAATTCTTTGAAGGCATTCGACACAAATTCTCCTCCATTATCACTTCTCAGGGATTTAATTTTTCGACCAATCTCATTTTCAACTAATGCTTTGAATTCAACAAATTTTGAAAATGCTTCATCTTTATTTGTCATAAAAAAAAATCCAACATTTACAGGAAAAGTCATCTATGAAAATTACATAATACCTGTGCTTTGCAACTGAGACTGTAGAAAATTTCCCACACACATCAGAGTGGACTCACTCCAAGATGGCTCCAACTCTGTTATCTCGGTCGTAAAAGGAGGATTTGACATATTTTCCAAGAGTGCATCCCTTGCAAACATCATGTTGGTCAAGGGTGCATTTTAGAAGTCCAGTGGTGATTTTCTACATGATTTTCAAAGCTCCGTGGCGTAGGTGACCCATGCACTTATGCCAGAATTATCCAACATCTTGACTATGAACATTTTCTTCTTTACTTCTCAATGCAGCAAATGCATCCACCTCTGACTTGTATATATTTTTCACTCTAACACCAATTTGTTTTACTTATCCAATAGCAACATGCTTTAGAAAAACTTTCCCTTTGCTAAACACCACATCATATCCTTTGTCCTACAATACAACTATAGAAATAAAACATTTCTTCAACCCAAGGACATACATTACATTTTTTAGGTGAAGATGGGAGCCTGAATCCCTCTTAAAATGTGACACTACCAATCTCTTTGGTACGATACCTCCCATCATCTCCAATCTCTGTGTAACTGTAGGTCCTTCTCCTCCAGGTTGTTGAAGAATTCCTTGCTTCCTTCCATATGAAAAGAGGCACCAGAATCTAAGTACCATACACTGCCCCATTTATTACTTTTCATGCATGAAATAAGGGTGAAATCCAATTCGAATTGTGATGTGAGAGCATCACCTCATGCTCCTCCTGTAGGCTTCTTCTTGGATTTCTTATGTGGACACTTGGTTTCATAGTGTCCATATTCATGGTAGTGAAAACATTTACTTTCGCTGAGGTCCTTCTTCTTTCCCTAGTTCTAGATGGATATTCCCTTGCCATGGGCCTTCTTTCCCTTGGCTTTCTTTCTCTTGCCTGCCAAGTAAAAATTTTCTTCCTCCTCAACTCTGGATGCGACACCATCTCTAGTGTTTCTTCTGATCTCCTTTTGCACCAAAACATACCAAAGTCTCTCCCAATCTAGTAGCTTGTCTCTTCCATTGACTGAATCTTGATAGTTATGCCAGGATTTCAGCTGGACAAGGATTTAATGATGACACATTTTCTCCTACTCCTCCAAGTTCATCTCGAACCTTAGTGGTTCTGGATAGGTAATGTGGAATGGTTTCATTTTTTTTCATTTGAATGCTCCTGAGTTCATCTCTCAATGCCAATTTCCTGGCATCACTGCTGCTCTGGAAATATCTATGGGATTTTATCACATTCTAAAATGAGTATCCTTTCCATGCAAGTTTGAAACCACATGATCTCTAACACCCTCTAGAATAATCCTCCTAGCTTTTGTTGTGTCTTTCTTCCAATTAGAAAGTGCTTGCGCATCAAATGATGTTGGTTTTAGAATATCATTTTATGTGTATTCCCATTGTTTGGTCTTGAAAATGCCATTCATTTTCATTACACTTTCACTATTATGTCCATTATATCACCTCCATTTTACTACTATGTCACTACATTCATCCCACTTTCATTATCATTGGGCCACATTTATGTTTTTCCAAACTTTATTAATTCTAAGCATTTTTAAGTGAATTTGTGGTTAAAAATTAGGAAATAATGTGCATATGCTTATACCTAACAAGTGGGTTGAGATTGTTGACATGTGTAGGTCAAAAGGAGGCTTCTAGAAGACCCTTATGTGGCACTTTAAGGCCAAATTCGAATTTGAGTGGAAAGAATCATGGGATCATGAGGATATGTGTCACATCTCCTAATTGTATTTAAACTCTTAGAAGACATGTGTCTTATCAGTTCCTATTTTGATTAGGACCCTAGAAGTAGAGTGAGAGATTCATGGACTCTCATTAATGAGATGGCTTCTCATATTTTTGTATAAATAGGAGATCTCTCTCCTTCATTTGTTAGCTTGTTAGCTTGTTAGTCTTAGCTTAGCTTGGCTTTATATTTATTCCTTGATGACTTTGGAAAGCTTTGGAGAGCTTTGTTGTACTTTGTAAATTTGAAGAATTTGAATAAAGTTTTGATGTTCTCAACATGGAAGGAGATGTGAAGTAGATGTTATGGAGCACATTAGAATGTAAGGTAGAGTAGATTTTATTTTGCAATTTTGCTTTGATTTCATTCAAGTATGTCATTTTATTGCTTTCAAGTTTGATAGATTAGATTTTCAATTCATTCAATTTTAATTTATGCAAGTGTGTTCAACCAGTTGATTGTAGATTAGTTTTTCTTTACATGTTTTTGCATCAAATAGTGACATGAGATTTGCCTCTCTGCTGAACTTTTTCTTAAGCTTTTCAATTTCAGTTATGCTTTGATTTCAGTCTTATTTATTTGTTGTTGTTAGTTAGTTTAGATATCAAATTCTTCATGTCATTTGACGTTATCTCCAGAGCCATGGCTTAACCCCGAAAAGCTACTTGGCGAGCTATCGGATTATGAGTGAAGTGATTTGATTTTACTTTCATCTCTGCAATTAGATATCAGGTTCTTCATGTTATTGACGTTATCTCCAGAGCCATGGCTTAACCCCGAAAAACTAATTGGCGAGCTATCGGATTATACGTGAAGTGACTTGATTTTAATTTCATTTGCAAGTAGGTAATTTAGATATCAGATTCTTCATGTTATTGACGTTATCTCCAGAGCCATGGCTTAACCCTGAAAAGCTACTTGGCAAGCTATCAGATTATAAGTGAAGTGACTCGATTTTACTTTCATTTGCAAGTAGGTAATTTAGATATCAATTATTCATGTTATTGACGTTATCTCTGGAGCCATGGCTTAACCCAGAAAAGCTACTTGGCGAGCTATCAGATTATAACTGAAGTAAATTGATCTTGTTTTTGTTAGTCTGCAATTTTTTGTTTGTTTGAGTGCAATAGTTTAGATTTTATTTCTATAATTAGATGGGCAACAGAGACAGTGATTTCATGATCAGTATTTCATCTTTTGTTTGATTTAAGTAGCTGCATATTTACATTCTTGTTCAAGTATTAATTTCATCAATAATGTTGTGGGGAAAAATGCCTATGCAGGACGATCCTATCCACCTAAGGTGTGACAGTGCCTTAGCAACAAACAGAGACAGCTATTCTAGTATTCTTCCTTTATGAATTAAGAATGAAGAGAGATAGATGGACTAACCGGTGTCTTCCGTTTGTCCCTCGATCCGATCTCTCTTCTCTTTGAGGGTTCCCAGCTACTTGCCTTCTCACTCGCCCAGCTTCAAGAGGTTTCTGTAAGATCACAAGAAGAGAACACTACACAAGACATGGATTCATATTCATAACTAGTTCAGGATTAGAAATAAACTAAACATACTAATGCAATCATACATCAGTATATAGGAGAAACCAAGATAGCTTTATTGATGAATAACAAGGTTCAGGAAGAGATACAACCCAGAGGGCTCCAATCCAGCATCTCCTTCCCAGCAAATGGAATTCCTATCTTCACTCCCTTCAAAGAATTAAGCACCCAATAGTTCCAGTCTCAAACCAACAACAATTCTTTGCAATAACAAAATTCCAGCCTCTAACCTCTGGATCTCTGGGATGAGAGATCTATATATAGATATTTGTAGAGGTGTGAGTCAGCTCTCGGTTTTTGATTAGTGTCTTCTCTCTGATAGTTCTTGATGCCACTTGGAGATCTCATTGATCTCTTACTCATCCTTGGGCGATTTTGAGAGGCAAGTGTCCCATGAGAAGTTTCTAGAAGATTCCATGATCATCCACCTCGCAAACTGTCTCCGCCACTTGTATTTTCCTGATCACCGCACCCTCACAGTGTATTTAGGTGCACTGAAACGCAATTCCCGTGTGTACAACCTGCGCTGAATGTCAAAACCTCTGTGTTGAGGGTGCACTGATCCAGTTTTGACCAATTTTGAGTAGTTTCTGGTGGAGAACTTCTGGGAGAAGCTGTAATTTGTTGACCTTGTTCCTTTAGGGGTAGGAACAACATGTTTAGGGACTTTGGATCCCTTAGATTATGGACATTTCATGCTCAATGCTGTAAGGCACAAAAATGTCTATAACAATTGCCCCCTAAAGTATGAGGCCGTTTATCAGGTGAAATGCTTTATCAATAGGATCTGAAGTTCATTCATTGCTGGGAGGAGACCTGTAATACAATACAATACAATACATTATTTTTCATACTACTTTCATGATCTAGCTGAGTAGGGCATTCCCATGCTCAGCTTTATAAATTCAATTTTTTGTACATAGAACAGACAATCGTCTGATGGTAGACTGATAATTTTGATGAAATTATCATCCTTTGGGTAGGATGATTATCTGCTGCAATGATGTACATGTCAATGTCTTTATCTTTCCTGAATATATATCGCAACCCGGATGGATGAAACTAGATCCGTGGTCTTCAAACTCGTTCGATCTTCACTCTAAGTACGAGTCGATCCATGTGAGAAATGTTCTGAAGTCGAACATGGAAAGACATCGCTTGATTACCGGTCAATGAGGTAAACCGTTAACAAGCGTGAGAGGAATCACCGATAATGATAATGACCCTCAAGGTACTGCAGTACAATTCACGTGGTGTGAATAAAGGACTTGGCATCGAACACCATGCAAAATCTTTCGGTCGAAGGTCATTGATGTATACCTGTCGTCGGAAGTGAGAAACTTGCCATTGAGGCATGCAAGCTTCAAAGTACTGAAGGGGTTGTTCCTAGATCAACTTCTTGGATAATGAGCTGATGTCGACAAGAAGCGATCCGTCAAAGGAGGGCCTTAATGAATCCCACATCAGTGACACGGAACGGAGCAAATGATTTTGATGGAGGTGAAAACGATCCGATGACATATGATTCAGGGTGGTGGTCATGAAAGGATGAAGGATAATGTATGGCAGTGGATGGGACACGGTTGACTTCTCTGAACGACTTCTCTTGAACATATGGCGACACTTATGCAATGGATCGGTAGAATTACCCCAAATATGGATGGTATGGCGAGACCATGGTGATGTGACCGGTGAATGAAACAACCCAACCCGACTGTGGTACGGAGGAAAAGTGTCATGTTCAAGAGCGACTTGCTACCATCAAAGTTTTCTTGAGTTTCTCCCAATTTTTCCCCAGTCATTGCTGACCAGTACCTCTTTATTTTTGTCAAGCTTGAGGAGGATAACATATGCTTGTTCTATAACTTGCCCTTCGGGCAAGCCCATCGCTATGTTTTAACGAGCCTAGCGATAGTGAAACTCGTTCTCGTCTAAAGACAAGTTTGTCGCTATTTAATGATTTTAACGAGTCTAGCGACAAAGATAACTCGGTCCTTTTCATTTTTAGAGAGTCTGAAAAGGTACGTAAAGTCAACTCCGAAAGTCCTTTTTCGTCATCTAATCCCTTAAGTCCGAAAAAGTATAAAACAATACAGAAGGGATGAGTTTTCAATAGTTTTAACGAGCCGAACAAAACAAGCGCTCGATCTTTTTGTGCAATAATCCCTCAGGTCCAAAAAGATTAAAATATAGAGGAGGGATAGCACTTCCGGTCGCTTTAACGAGCTGGAAGGCCAAAACTCGGCAATCTTTTCATATTTTACGAGTCAGATGAAAAGAGCTTAAAGAAGACTCGTCTTTTGAGGAACGAGTGATGAAACGGGTTAGCAACTGATTCCAGGTATGGGTTGGAATTTTCCAATCACGGCAGTGTCACAAGGATGGCTAGTGAAATCACTCTTTGCAGCTGTTCCTAAAAATGGGTAAACAATCATATGGAGGTGAATGATCGGCCAATGGAAAAGTGGAGGTGACGGGCAAACACGACCAAGGCTTTAATGGCTGATGATATTACATTCACTGTGGTTATTTACCGGGATAGTTCATTTTTTAATGAGCTTAAACGCGAGTGGAAACATTTGCTCGATCTTATGTTTATTTTTTAACAAGCATGAACTATGCGCTAAAACTGCTCGGTGCGGGTTTATTTTTTAACGAGCTTGAACCCTGCGGTAACACTGCTCATGGCGGGTTTATTTTTTATCGAGCTTGAACCCTACAGTAACACTGCTCGTGATAAGTTTGCATGCCCCCAGCATAATAACGCAAATCAAGGTAACGAGCTTGAACCCTACAGTAACACTGCTCGTGATAAGTTTTCATGCCCCCAGCATAATAACACAAATCAAGGTGCATGCCCCCCAAGCTTCATTGCATTCAACTTGGTGGTTGGAATGAAGGTTTACCTTTGAGATTTGGAAAGGGGATTGTTTAATTTTTTAATGAGGTTGACACAGTAAAAGAACTATCCTCATGAATCCTTGTTTCATTTTTTAACGAGGTTGACACGAGATTAGAACCGTCCTTGGAGCCCACTGTATTTACAGTATTTCTATTAGGGCGATGATCCACGCTGACAAAATGTTTAGGAATCTTCCGAATCCATTAGATATAGAATATTTCATATTGTAGGTTTCCACTGTGGCCACTTCCGCCAGATTACTTGCAGGCGGTAGGGCAAAAGTACCCATTAAGGCAAGGTATTTTAGGAGACCTACTCCAATATTTTGAAGCGAATGATTGCTTCCATGGATCATTGGAATGCTTCCCATAACTTGTGAACTGTCGGGGAGGAAAGTTTGTTGGTCGACGACTGTAATTCCTCCTTGAAAGGGAAATGAAATCTTCCTGAAGTAGGTCGACACAACTACAACCATGGCATATATCCAGGGCCTTCCCAGTAGGATGTTGTAATCGAGGTTTCCATCAATTACTTCAACATCAATTCCTACTATTTTTCCCCCTAGTTCAACTTGAAAGTTACTTAAAATCCCGTATGGATTGTATGATCGTCCATCAAATGCTTTTAACGTCGTTGACGATCTCGACAAGGGTGGTGAGCCTAAATTCTTCCAGCAACTCATCGACATAATACACGTAGATGCCCCCTCATCAATAATTGTTCGATGAACAGTTTTGTTGAGGACTTTCACTTGAATAAGGAAAGCTAGTTGAGCTGGTAACTGAGGTTCATATCCTTTATGATCAAAGGCCACAAGATTGGAGTCCATTGGGTCAATTTCACCTATTGCTGATAATAAAGCTTGCTCTTGGGAGAGGCAATTTTGCGGTACCTCAAGCGTCGACATAGCGGACGGCGATTGGGCCAGGTCCTCTATTATATTATAATTCTGTGCTATTTTTGCATGAGGATTAAATGTCGACTTGTACACTACTCCCTTTGGCGAATTTATCATTTGTTCAGGAATGGTGGGTGGCACAACTTTGGTCAAAGTTGTTGTCGAACTACTAGGTTTTTCATTAGCCTTGTTATTCGACACCTGTGGATTCTCGTAATCTTTATTCCTTGCCAAAGCATCATTTTGCTGCTTTGAGATAGACAACATAAGCACTTGGGATCGGGAAGCATTTTGATTAGCAACCAGTTTGGTACCCGGGCTTGGAAACGGATCAGTCAATACTGCTGAGGTTTTTGAACTCTTAAAGAGCTTCTTAACTTCAGCTATATGTGGACAATCTCTCGTCCAATGATCCTCATCGCATATATGACACCCCGCAGGGGGTTTCCTTTTTCTCCCTTTCTTTTTCTTCTTGCCCCCTGGTTGCTTCAGTTGTTTGCCCTTGTCGGTCGACGCAGCATTTACTTCCGAGGCAAGAAGTTCCTCATTTGCATTTTGACTGGAAATCTTACGGGCCCTTTTAGATGTAGCCTTTGTCGGTTTCGTGTCTGTCGTGCCAATCACACCATCGATGGCATGAGAGTCATTGCTTGATTTAGGAGGAGAAGGAATTGAGAATTTCGGTCTAGGGGCGTCAGGTATTTTGTCGTAGAGTGTGCCAGACTGAGTATAGACCAAGTCCAGATATTGCACACGAGCGATGACTTGCTCTTCCGTTACGACTCCCCCCTTTGCCACATCTTCTGTGATTGTAGGAAGTAAGGATTTGATAAACCATTCAGCTAATAGCTGATCGGGAACGTACGTTTTTACCATCCTACGACGACGTTGCCACTCATGTATATGATCAGATATGTGAGTGGCCGTTGTCTGTTTGAAGTTGGTTAGGAGTTCCGTTCCTGTTTCATACCTTATCGGTAATTGAAAATGGGTTAAGAAAGTCGTGGCTAAGGTACTGAAGTTGTTGAACGAAGCTCTAGGAAATTCAATATACCATTTTTCCGCTGGACCAGTTAACGTCCTCTAAAAAAGGCGAAGCCTAATCGAATCATCGTTTAGGGTGTTTGATGAACACCACAGATGAAATGTCATCACATGATTCGACGGATCTTCACCCGGATTTCCATTAAATTTAGGAATATCTGACGGAAGTTTATGCGGAATTGCTGGCCACCAAGGGGCATAAGCAATTGGATCATTCGTCAGCCGGTTTAGATCTGGTAATTCTAGAGTTGCTTCAAAGGGCAACTGTTGATTCAGGTTAGGCGAAGCATACCCAGGATAAGATGGAATCGCCTGAGCAGTGGGTCTTTGCATACCAGCATAATGTATTTGATGCTGGCAACTTTGACAAGGTTGATGGGCAT
Source organism: Pinus tabuliformis (assembly GCA_031772625.1). NCBI lineage: Eukaryota > Viridiplantae > Streptophyta > Pinopsida > Pinales > Pinaceae > Pinus > Pinus tabuliformis. Next base: position 137,944,304 of record CM062810.1, read on the forward strand.
AACCATTATAATATGGTTGTTGATTACCGCTTTGGAAATGCGATTGCCCATTACTTACAAAGACTTATTGCTCAGGTCCTTGATATGATTGCTGGAATGGGGTTTGTTGAGTTTGAACCAGCTCTGGTTGTTGAACCATTTGCTGTTGACCAATACTGGATGATTGACCAAGATGAGGAGTCACAGTACTTGTTTGATCCTGAGTCGCTCCAGATAAGGAGGCACTAACCTGAGGTTGTGATTGAGTCGTTGAGACAAGAGGCTGTTGTATTGCAACCTGAGGCTGTTGGGGTTGACATACAATAGGTAGCGCTTGTACTTGTGACGCAGTCACCATAGCAGGTATAGTGGGAAAATCTGACACAGGGTGGACTGGTTGCATTGAATATACAACCCTTGGTTGCTGAGGCAGTATTGGTACCCAACCGCTGGATGTAATTCCAGTTTGACCTAAACTTTGTTGTAAACTCCCATATGGTTGTTCTCCGGGAGGGAACAATGAAAAAGCATACTGCCCTCCATATGGTGGCAATCTAGTACTTAAAGGGCAGATTGGACTTTGAAGACACATTGGATCAATTTGTTGAGTTTCAACATAAGAAATACTAGTTGATAATCCGGATGAAGAAATAGGAACTAACCATGTCTTCGAAGCAGTCCCTGATGGGACTCCGGCTTGTTGTTGATAACTTGCCGGGATAGATGGTATACCATCGAACATCATTGGGGTAGCAGCAGGAGGCTCTGCCGCTGCTGTGTCGGATGACACAGTCCTGGATGTCGACGATTGTTCAGACATATCTAGTCTATCCAAAAGATTTTCTAGCGATTCTACAAGAACTTACGATGAAAAGAGACTAACTTCGAAGATCAACGAGGGAATGGTGATGATTATTCCGTTTAAAATAAATTTTAACGACGCTTAGACACAACCTGCTTTTTCAATTTTAAAGAGTCGAGAAAAAGCAAAAGATGACTCTAGTCGCCTTCGATGTTTTAACGAGCCCGAAGTGACAAATGCTTGGATGGACTTTTTCGGTTATAGAGTCTGAAAAAGGCCAAAAATAACTGCTTTGGAGTTCTAGGTAGAGGGTGTGCCAAACTTTTCGCAAAACCGCAGAATACTTTTTAAGGTACGGGCGGTCAATCTTCCTAAATGTTGTGTTCAGTGCATTGCGATCAGTAGGGCGGCCGACACGGCTTCCTAAGGATAAATGTTTTATGCCTATAGGGGTCTCCCAATATATACTCGACGGTACGTGGGAGCACAATCCGTACTGGCGCTATCGTCCCTCAGGAGGAATCACCCACCATCAGCGAGATCGACAGTCACCAGGCTTTACGACGCCGGAACACGTCTCTAGCCTAGACCTCTATGTTGTGCGTTAAGTTACAAAGCGTTGTTAAGTTCATTCAATTTATTTTAGGTTGATCTTTCTTAGAAGTTTGCCTTTTTGGATCACCACGAGATGTATAGACAACTTCCTAAATGCAATCTAAAATATGATAAGCAAATTTTATCTCTTTTTCAACAATGAAAATCCTAGCTACAAAGGGAAAAAAAAGACACCATCTTTTCTCAAAGAGCAATCAGCACACTCTAAATGCACTTTTCCTAAATCAAGCATGCAAACTATCAAGATGCAAATGCACAATGCAGGTGTTTGTTTTCCGCTTTCTTAATATTGATGCCTAAAAAGAAAGCTTTTTGTACAACTTTGAATTTGCTTTTAAATGACAAATACAAACAAGTTTACTTTTTCGAAATCAGAAATGGTGGAAGAGATTACAACACTTAACGATTTTCGAAATGAATACTTGTTTTGACACTCAAAAGAAACAAACTCAAACCAAAAGCAAAAATGAATGTATAATCAATTGTAAACAACCAATGAACTCTCTCCTAAGATCACAATCAACAGATCTGAATCAAGGGTTACAGGATGACTATTTCACTCTTGCAAAGGAAAACTGTAAATGACGCCACAAACACATAAAAACACTCACAGTCTTTTTGTACAAAAGGAGGCGGAATTTAAGCAAAGAAAAGGAGTTATCGGACAGGTACCTACGCTGGTTACAGGCTGCAAAAACAGAGATCAAAACAAGGCAAAACAGAGCAGAGAACCCCAGCTGCACTAGGCCTAACTGGATCAACGCACCCTCAACACAGGGGTTTTGACATCTAGCGCAGGTAGCCTTTACGGGACCTACGTTGAAATGCAGAACCTCTTCACAGGGTCTGCGCTGAAGGAGAAACGAGAGTTTCTCATTGGGTTCTGGGTCACATTTTGCTAATTAATCTACGGTTTCAGGCCAAATCAAAGCAACAAGCAAGGTACAATCAAAGGGATGATTTGAGGAAGGGCTAAGATCTATCACAAAGGATCATCAAATCATTTGTGAGTCCATTGTTCAAATCATAGACAAATCCAGTGATTGGATCAAAGCAGCAGCTATCTACTTTGCATCTGAGAATAACAGATGCAGTTTGATTGTTGCTGTTGAGTCTATGAAACAAACAATGATAGAAACAGAAATAAAATGACTAAACAGATCTCCCCAGCGGAGTCGCCAATTTGTTGTGGGGAAAAATGCCTATGCAGGACGATCCTATCCACCTAAGGTGTGACAGTGCCTTAGCAACAAACAGAGACAACTATTCTAGTATTCTTCCTTTATGTATTAAGAATGAAGAGAGATAGATGGACTAACCGGTGTCTTCCGTTTGTCCCTCGATCCGGTCTCTCTTCTCTTTGAGGGTTCCCAGCTACTTGCCTTCTCGCTCGCCCAACTTCAAGAGGTTTCTGCAAGATCACAAGAAGAGAACACTACACAAGACATGGATTCAAATTCATAACTAGTTCAGGATTAGAAATAAACTAAACATACTAATGCAATCATACATCAAAGATACATCAGTATATAGGAGAAACCAAGATAGCTTTGTTGATGAATAACAAGGTTCAGGAAGAGATACAACCCAGAGGGCTCCAATCCAGCATCTCCTTCCCAGCAAATGGAATTCCTATCTTCACCCCCTTCAAAGCATTAAGCACCCAATAGTTCCAGTCTCAAACCAACAGCAATTCTTTGCAATAACAAAATTCCAGCCTCTAACCTCTGGATCTCTGGGATGAGAGATCTATATATAGATATTTGTAGAGGTGTGAGTCAGCTCTGGGTTTTTTATTAGTGTCTTCTCTCTAATAGTTCTTGATGCCACTTGGAGATCTCATTGATTTCTTACTCATCCTTGGGCGATTTTGAGAGGCAAGTGTCCCATGAGAAGTTTCTAGAAGATTCCATGATCATCCACCTCGGAAACTGTCTCCGCCATTTGTCTTTTCTTGATCAGCGCACCCTCACAGTGTATTTAGGTGCACTGAAATGCAATTCCCGTGTGTACAACCTGCGCTGAATGTCAAAAGCTCTGTGTTGAGGGTGCACTGATCCAGTTTTGACCAATTTTGAGTAGTTTCTGGTGGAGAACTTCTGGGAGAAGCTGTAATTTGTTGACCTTATTCCTTTAGGGGTAGGAACAACATGTTTAGGGACTTTGGATCCCTTAGATTATGGACATTTCATGCTCAATGCTGTAAGGCACAAAAATGTCTATAACAAATAGCATGTTTTGAGATCTTTTGAAGTGCTAATTTTTGGAAGTTACCATAAGGGACATAAACCTTGTCTTGAAATCTACATCCATACTTGACCTTTAAAAGTATTCTTAAAACCTTAGAATAGGATTTCCATTTGCATTAGACACTTTAGGAGATCAACAAGAACAAAACCCTTAAACAAGATAAAAACTATAATACAATGAATTAAGAAAAAAGGTTAACTAATCACATATGGTGCATCACACTTCATCAGTTTACGATACCCAGATTGATAATTTATGTAGAGCAATTTAAAACATTAAATTGACTAGACATTTTGGCGCCGTTGCCGGGGAAGTGTAATTAGGAGACCTTATCTCTTACATCTAAAAAAAAATTAATAATTCTTGAGTATGCTCTCCTCCTGCACTTCGTGTGATCTGGAGGATCAGAAAAAGAATTGTTAAAAAAAAAAAAAAAAAAAAATTAATAATTCTTGAGTATGCTCTCCTCTTGCACTTCGTGTGATCTAGAGGATCAAAAAAAGAATTGTTATGTTAAAAAAAAAAAGGAGACAAAATAAACTTCATCATTTCAATTGATTCAATCAAAAAAAAAAAAAAAGTGAAACCCAAATGCTTTGATAGGTTCAACTGTCCAAGATTGACTGGTTATAGTTTGTAGTGGTCCTCAAAACATTGTATCCTGTTTTAATAAGATTTTGCAACTTAGCTGCGGAATGTAGCCTAATTCCACAGCTAATTGTGAATTCCACAACTAGTTTCAAGGTTTAATAGGTTACAGGTGTCCAATGAAGAAAGTGACCACATGGGCACCTCCGAAATTGTCCCGACATGGATCCTATCCTAGTCACCCAACCCAGATTGATAAAAAATCAGCTTAAGACCTCAGTCAAAGACCTGTTTTTAGCATATTTACTTTGAAGTATTTTGCTGCCTGAAATTGAAAATCATTAATCATTCTTATAAAATTTCACAATTTCAAAGAAAAAGAAAAGAAAAACAATCAATGGATATCCCTAATTCTAGTTTCCATTGTGGCCTTAATAGAAAATCTTCATTCCTGTTTGAGCTTTGGCCTTGAAACAAACCTGCAAGAACATTTAAAAAAAAAAATTAAAAGTGCAAATTCAACTTACCGAATTGCATGGACTGTTGTGAAGAAAATAAGATGAAGCCAATTGAAATAAAAAAACCCCTTGTGTGGCTTTCAAAAGAGTGTATGCGGCATCCAATTTATGTGGAAGTCTTTTTGAAACCTCCCAATGTCAAAATCTGAAAAATCTGCATACGCATTGATTTAATGTTCTGGCCTCTTCGTGATTTCGTTTCAGTGCATCCTCAGTGCTTTGCAAGCAATCCATTTGCATTCATTTGGACTGTGCATCTTACTCATATAGGAAGCTTTTGGTTTTGGAAAGTTTTTGGAAAGCCAACATAGGAAATTTCTCGATGATAACAGAATCTGAAACCTACGGATGGCCTACATAAACTATGCAAATAGATTGAACATACAGGCTTAAGGCAGGCTGCAGTCACCAATACTCCTAGATAAAATGTTTAGCTCATGATCTCTATTGTAGGCCTCACAAACTTCTTTGAGTTCTTGGTTATTAGCAATTCGCTCATTCACCAATAAACACAGGTATTCGGATCACCATTCATGAGAGCTTTATTGATGGAGACTATATCATCAAAATTGACTAATTCATATGCTATGAGTATGTCTAAAAATAATTTTTCTCTCTGAAATCAATTTCACAGCCAAAAGTAGCAACTCAGGAAAAATGTAAAACACTAAAACAAAATTCAAATGTACAATTTGGCAAAACGGAGACGAATTTGAGAAAAATAAAACATGGGTTTTTTTAACAATAGGGTCAATTAGATCACTTAGAAACGGTTTTAAGAAATTCATGGCGGTTTGAGAGAATTTCTTGGTTCTCTGAAGCCTCTTTTTGCATGCTGCGTGAGGAAAAACAGTTCTTTTTGAACAATTGTGGTTATATTTCGATTTCTTTGATAAATCCGCCCAGATATGATTTCCTTGGCTACCAGGTCATCCACCGTGTCACTGAAGGCGTGAAAAAAAAAATGATTTCTATTAAATGAACAAGGAATAGTTTGAACACAGCACGCCATAGTTGTTTGAAGAAGCACGACTCTCTGTCATTAAAACCCATGAAGTTGCTGCCACCCGTATGTACCTGTTCCCTTACTTCCGGTTAAATGTTGGGAGAAAATGGAACAGGGAAGACAACATTTATACCCATGCTGGCTATTTTATTGAAACCAGATCTTGTAGATATGGAGAATCATGAATCCAATGTGTCATACAAACCACAGAAGATCAACTGAAGCTCCAGTCAACTGTTAGGCATTTATTGCACCAAAAAAAAAAAAAAACAAAAAAAAATTGTGATTCATATATGCACCCTCAATTCACATCTAATGTCACGAAACCACTTTAGATTGAACAATTAATGTAGTAAATATTTCCGGTAGAGAATTACAAAGAGTTGCAAATGCATACCTGGATTCAAAACAGTGTATTGTTGTAGCATGAAGCTGCACAAATAGTCCAGTCCTTGCTCAAGCCAAACAACTATGTTATTATCAAGCATGACCTTAGTATCCTTGATTATTTATCGGACTTTATCTGTTGTTTGTATGGGAAGCCTGAGGCTTATTATGTAGTAACACTGGAATTTTCAGTTAGAGAAGGGATCAATATCATTTTGGTTGGTTTTGTTTCAACTGAAAATCTCCGATTTAAAGATGAATCACTTACTTTTAAGGTTGCAAAAACTCCATAGGAAATTTCAAAAGAGATAAAAAGCTATGCACAACACAAGTATCCAAATATGTGTAAAAATAATGGTTGGCTGTCTTTTAGCTGCTGAATGCAGCCTGATTCCACAGCTAACTAGCAATTTCGTAGCCATTTTCATACTTCTATAGGTTATAGGTGTCAAGAGATGAAACAAACCACATGGGTAGCTGGGAAAATGTAAGTACATGGATGGTGTCCTATTAATTTGATCCAAGTCGATGAAAAAGACCCCAGTCAAAGGAAAGCCAAAGTGTGTGTTATCATTAAGTCGCCGCATGTCAAGAAAAAAATAATTTTGAATCAATGAAATGAATAAGTTATTTTCTCACTTTTCTGAAGGTATTGATTAATTTTGGACTGATGATGAAAGATGAATGGCCAAATTTTTATTCAAGATTTTTAACTACAGAAATTGTGCACATTCTGCAGCTAAAGTCCAATTCCGCAGTTGTTCTCCAATTCCGCAGCTGAAAAAACCTTATTGTTCAAATCAGCCTAACTTTCTCATATAAAATCAGATTTTGATGATTCAAGTATCGTTGGAAAGATCTCAACAAGATCTACACAATGAAAAATCCATCATTAGAGTTTGAAATGGTAAATAATGAAATAAATTGCTGAAAAGAAGCAACATTCAACTTAGGGCACCAATTTCAAAGCATATATAAATTCTTTTGATTTTTCCTTTGAGAACTTGTTTCATTAATACAAATTCTTAGTTTTGTTTGTAAATATCATAACTAGAGAGATTGATCACCTCTCTCCTTTAATAATCTCACATTCCATTGCAGAAGAAGTATTAGTTTTTTTGTAAGTTCCAAGAGGAAGGACAAATGACTACAAGAGAATGGTGTCTCTCTAAGAGACCAATTTGTTTCATAAGAGGATGATCAGCAACAAAGAGGAAATATGTTGATTCAAAATCAGATCCAAACACTTGAAAAACTTTCAGATACTATTGTCTCCATCACATCCATACCTCATAATAAACCATTCACTTCATTTCACTTCATATTTTCCATTTACATTCACATACACTTTCCATCTCTTTTTCTCTATTCATAACCCACAAATAAAAGCAAGAGGTTCATTCACATGCTTATTGCCCATTGTCATTTCTGCTCTTCATTGCCATCTTCCATTTTCATCTTCCCTTTCCTGTCATTTTCATTCCGCAAATAAGCCCTGCTTCAATGCAAATTATTGAGTCCATATTCCTTTGAGTCTAAGTTCCTTGTAAAGACAGCTTGAGGCTTGAATGCTTTAATGGCAAGTTTTCATGCTGACAAACAATTGGAATATATTAATGTCCCTTGTTCGTTAGATCTTTTAAGTGACTCAACATCGGCAAATTCATTCGTACCTAGCAAGATGTGTTTGGGCATCTTGACTCTCATTGTCATCAATGGTGAGAGTTCTCGTGTTGACTAGTGGCATCCATTAATGGTCACTAAGTCAACAATTTCCTACTATGTTCGACATCAGAACATCTTTTCACATAGTAGGAATTGTGCCAATGAGTTTTGAAGACATGAAGACTATTATTTTCAGCATTTTGGAGCAGATTCAACAAGTTTTAGTAGAAGCAATAAAATGTCATCTTAACTCTTTATCCATGACTCCTCTTGTTCAGCCACTTGAAGAAGAATATGATCAAAATTTTGCAGCCACCACACATACAACTCATCCATTCCAAACGGTAAGTTAAGGTACATCATTTTTTAACTTTTGACCATATAATTCCATAAAAAGCTAGAATGATAATTGTTGGAAAAACATTTCTCTTCCTCATTTCATAAAATTGCCAATACCATCAGTTGTGGGAGGGGGGGAATACATTCATCTTGATATCTTGCCATGTCCATATCATACTCAGGAGCCCACATACTTCCAACATATATTAACTATTACATTGTTATTATGAACATACAATGGCTTTTCAAAAAGTGCTTAAAGGATAAACTGGATACAAACAAAATCATGGTTGTCACACAAGAACCAACCATCATGCAATCCAATAAAGATATACTTTGCAACAATAATCAAAATATCATTATGAAAAGTTCAAAGATCAAAATAAAATGCAACAACAAAAAAATGGTTGTAACACAAGAACCAACCATGTTGCAATTCAAGTAAAACACTTTGCAAAAATATGAAGTTATCAAATGATATCATACAAAGTTAAGCCAAAGCTCAAGGATCAAAATAATGTAATATATATTGCATGAGGACATGCAATAGCTTCAGTTGGGGGGTATGTTGGGTCTTGAAAATTCCATTCATTTCCATTACACTTTCACTATTATGTCTATTATATCAACTCCATCTCACTACTATTTCACTACATTCATCCCACTTTCATTATCATTAGGCCACATTTATGTTTTTCCAAACTTTATTAATTCTAAGTCTTTTTAAGTGAATTTGTAGTTAAAAATTAGGAAATAATGTGCATATGCTTATACCTAACAAGTGGGTTGAGATTGTTGACATGTGTAGGTCAAAAGGAGGCTTCTAGAAGACCCTTATGTGGCACTCTAAGGCCAAATTCGAATTTGAGTGGAAAGAATCATGGGATCATGAGGATATGTGTCACATCTCCTAATTGTATTGAAACTCTTAGAAGACATGTGTCTTATCAATTCCTATTTTGATTAGGACTCTAGAGATAGAGGGAGAGATTCATGGACTCTCATTAATGAGATGGCTTCTCATCTTTTTGTATAAATAGGAGATCTCTCTCCTTCATTTGTTATCTTGTTAGCTTGTTAGTCTTAGCTTAGCTTGGCTTTGTAGTTCTTCCTTGATGACTTTGGAAAGCTTTGGAGAGCTTTGTTGTACTTTGTAATTTTGAAGAATTTGAATAAAGCTTTGATGTTCTCAACATGGAAGGAGATGTGAAGTAGATGTTATGGAGCACATTAGAATGTAAGGTAGAGTAGATTTTATTTTGTAATTTTGCTTTGATTTCATTCAAGTATGTCATTTTATTGCTTTCAAGTTTGATAGATTAGATTTTCCATTCATGCAATTTTAATTTATGCAAGTGTGTTCAACCAGTTGATTGTAGATTAGTTTTTCTTTACATGTTTTTGCATCAAATAGTGACATGAGATTTGCCTTTCTGTTGAACTTTTTCTTAAGCTTTTCAATTCCAGTTATGCTTTGATTTCCGTCTTATTTATTTGGTGTTGTTAGTTAGTTTAGAAATCAAATTCTTCATGTCATTTGACGTTATCTCCAGAGCCATGGCTTAACCCTGAAAAGCTACTTGGCAAGCTATCATATTATGAGTGAAGTGATTTTACTTTATTTTCATCTCTGTAATTAGATATCAGGTTCTTCATGTTATTGATGTTATCTCCAGAGCCATGGCTTAACCCCGAAAATCTACTTGGCGAGCTATCGGATTATAAGTGAAGTGACTTGATTTTACTTTCATTTGCAAGTAGGTAATTTAGATATCAGGTTCTTCATGTTATTGACGTTATCTCTAGAGCCATGGCTTAACCCCGAAAAGCTACTTAGTGAGCTATCAGATTATAAGTGAAGTGACTTGATTTTACTTTTATTTGCAAGTAGGTAATTTAGATATCAATTCTTCATATTATTGACGCTATCTCCGAAGCCATGGCTTAACCCAGAAAAGCTACTTGGTGAGTTATCGGATTATAAGTGAAGTAAATTGGTCTTGCTTTTGTTAGTCTGAAATTTTTGGTTTGTTTGAGTGCAATAGTTTAGATTTTATTTCTGTAATTAGATGGGCAGCAGAGACAGTGATTTCATGATCAGTATTTCATCTTTTGTTTGATTTAAGTAACTACATATTTACATTCATGTTCAAGTATTAATTTTATCAATAGCATGTTTCGAGATCTTTTGAAGTGCTAAGTTTTGGAATTTACCATAAGGGACATAAATCTTGTCTTGAAATCTACATACATACTTGACCTTTAAAGGTGTTCTTAAAACCTTAGAATAAGATTTCCATTTGCATTAGACACTTTAGGAGATTAACAAGAACAAAACCCCAAAACAAGATAAAAACTATAAAACAATGAAGTAAGAAAAAATGTTAACTAAGCACATATGTTGCACCACACTTCATCAGTTTACGATACCCGAATTGATAATTATGTAGAGCAATTTAAGACATTAAATTGAATAAACACCCATACTCCATTTTCATTCAGGACAACTTCCATCCTGTCTTTCCAAGCACAAAAAATTGATGTACCCTCCAATGCATAATCAAGCCTCAATCCATTAAAAGACATTTTTTCCGCACTGAAGAGAATTTTCACCAAAAACTCTTAAAATCAAAATGTCTCTTAGAGAATATCTAGAACAAGGTTTCTTTGTAGTCTTCCATAGCTTTGATACCATGTAGAAATGGAAAGAAATTTTCTATTGCTGATGAATTTGAGTTGAAATCAAGGGACACAAATTTCTTCCACTATTCTATGGAAAGGAAAACACACAATAGAAATAAATGCAACCATAAAACCATAAGGAACACAATGATTTTATAGGGGAACCCAACTGGGAAAAACCCCTCAACTGCTTTGTATTAATCCAGATGAGAGATATGGATCTATTACAATGACAACATCACACATGAAACACCACCTTAATGCAATATTGATATCTTACTCTTTGACCTACTCTAACCAAAACTAAGCCAAAATAGGCCTATACTTTCCTCCTACTTCGTTGTGCATTCCTTAAGGAAATTAGCCCCGAAAAAATAGGAGAATTCCCTATTTCCTTGCGCAATTCTTAAAGGAATAGATCACCTGCTCAATAAAAAACATTGTACACTCAACTAATATACAATGGATGATTACAATGTGTATTTTCCTCCACTCCAACTAAGAAATTTAAATTCCATGCATGATTAGGTTTATTTTTAGTATATTGATGAGTTAACTGAGAGATCAATGAGTTAACAATTGTTATAACAACTCAATTGAACTCCTATTGGCTCAACTAGCCAATATAGCTCAGTTAACTAAGTTTAACTATCAATGACTCCATTAGATTGCTAAATATTAGCAATCAACTCATGCACAACTCTACTTCTAACCCACAAAACTGAATTTATTGATTTAACTAAGAGACAAATCCATGTCACTCCAGCTAACTAAAATCCAAGTCATCATGTTGATGTAGAAAATAGAATTTGTCCATTTGACTAAGGTACACGTCAAATGAAGCCTTTTCTTATTTCATTTTAACATTGAGCATTTTCTCTTTGGTTGATGCTCAAGCGGAAAAGTGATAAAGGACAACCTAACATGGGATCTAAAGTCATTATGACAGTTGGATTATATTGTAACAAATCACTCTCTTTTTGAACTATGGATGTAACAACATTTGTTATCTTAATATGTATTGATTAGTTTTGTTTTTCGGTGGGTATGTTACACTACAACAAAACAGGCAATTTGCGCCAGATTTAGCACCAGATTCTAGTGCATTTTTTTCTCAATTGGGATGAGCAACCTGGCGCTAAATCTGGCTCTATTGTACAATTTTTAAAGCGTCATTTTTTGCACCAAATTTTGCATCTTTTTTACCCCAAATTTTCCATCATTTTCTGCATCATATTTTGCACCAAGATTTTCATTTGGTTTTACAACAGGTTTTGCTTCTAGTTTTGTGCCTTTTTTTGCATCTATTTTTGCATCATTTTTTGCTTCCTCTTTTGTGGAATTCTTTTCTTCTATTTTTGTGTCATAATTTGCATTGATTTTTACACCATCTTTGACATTTTATTTAGCGCCTTTTTTTACATCCAATTTGTGCCAATTTTTGCATCTGGTCTTATGCCATCTTTTGATTCTAATTTTGTACTTATTTTTACATCTATTTTTGTGCCAATTTTTGTGCCTTTTTTACACCATCTTTTCCATCCAATTTTGCACCATATGTTGAATCTGATTTAGCGCCAAATTTTGCATGCATTTTTGCACCATTTTTTGCATCCACTTTTGCATTTTATTTATCTACATTTTTTGCATCCTATTTTGCACCATATTTTGCATTTAATTTTGCATCATTTGTTGCATCCAATTTAGCATCATTTTTAACACCATTTCTTGCATCCAATTTTTCATCCTTTTGAGCATCTAAATTTGCATCCTATGTTGAACCATATATTGCATCCACTTTTGCATTCCATTTTGTGTCTATTGTTACGTTCACTTTTGAGCCGTTTTTTCGTCTACTTTTGCATTTGTTTTTGCACCAAGTTTTGAATGATTTGTTGCATCATTTTACATCCAATGTTGCATCTCAATTTGCATCCAAAATTTATCCATTTTTATGCGCATTTTTGCACCATTTTTTCTTCTTTTGTGTCCAATTTTCCACCATTTTTAATGTCCAAATTTGCATCCTTTTTGGTATCTAGTTTTTCATCATTTTTAGCTTCCAAATTTGCATCCTTTTTTCTGCCACATTTTGTGTCCACATTTGCATATCATTTTGCACCTAGATTTTAGTTGGAATTTTCATCTAGTTATGCATCATCTTTGACATCCTTGGTTTCACCATTTTTTAGTCCCATTTTTTGTGTCTTTTCTTACATCCTTTTTGCATCCTAATTTTACACCATTCTTTGCATCCTCATTTTGGTGTCCATTTTTGCATCCTTGTTTGCACCCAATTTGGTATCCTTTCATATGCCCTATTTTGTTCCCTTCTTTGTGTCTAGTGTTGCACCCTTTTTTAATTTTACTTTAAAAACCTTTTTGTGTCATTGTTTGCATATTGTTTTGATGGCTAGTTTAACATCCAATTCTACTCCCAATTTTTCATCCATGGTTAAATCCACTTTTGGCTTCTTGTTTAGAGTTTTACTTTTATTTCCATTTATGACCACCTCTATGGGTTCATTTTACTAAGTTCATTTACATAGTGAAATATATTAAATTTTCTAAATATCATTTTGCTGTAGGATTTAATGCATGGTTAGATGAAAACAAAACCCTCTCAGTTTATCTCAGAAACCTAGGACAAACCAATTAAGAGAAAGGTTGTTCTAAGGCTTAGGATTCTTAGTAGATCAAGATGTAGAGTATAGATTAAGAAAAAGAGAATGAATTCTTGTGAGTCCTCGCATGCAGGTCTTCTTGGAGTTTTTCGTATAGCCAAGAAGCGCTCCTATCTAGCTCCAAAGCTTGGTCCTACACATAAGAGAGAGAATAAAGCAACCTTCACAACATAATATCTTAATAATCAAAACTATAAAAAACATATAAATATTATTGAATAAATAAATATAAACCAAAAACCCATGCATACATTAGTTAAATAGAATAAGTAAAGAATGAATAGAAACATATGGAAGGAAGAACAACTGATCTATATGAATAAAGGAGTTGGAGGAAAGTTACAACAATCAGATATAGTTGCAACATCACCTCCCCCAACTCATAGCTCCAAAACTCTCCCTCTCAAGACAAGTCTCAAGAGCGTGACAATACAAAATTCCCATCATTTTTTCAATGGCCAAGCCTCTAATATATAGGAAAGTGGAGGCTATGAAGATTTCCAAAATTCCTCATTAGTTCAATTTGGGAAAAATCTTTTGGGTGAATAATGTTTCCTCATATAAAAAAGGAATTTTCCACTTTTTAGATGCTTTTGTGCTTAGGAAAAAGCTTTCCCATGCTTTATGGCTCTTTCCCACTTTTGTATGCTTTTATTTTTTAGGAAAACGCTAAAGATGAGGATAAAGAGATTGCATTCCACCATATGTTTCCGAAGTGACCAAGAATGTCAAATTCAAATTCTAGTTTGCTTATGTTTTAGTTTTTTTTAAATATATATTTAGTTTTAGTATTTTTTTTTTCTAGAAAAATATATTTAGTTTTTGGTATATTTTTCTATAAGAAAAATTATATTTTGTTTTTATAAAAATGGATTTTAAACATTCAATTCATGCTAAATTTGTGATTTTATGATAGGAGTTTAAATTATATATAGTAAAGTAACTTAATGTCATGTGTCGTGTTGCTGAGATGGGTGTTATACATCTCTTTCTTGCTAAGTTATAGAATGTGCTTGGGTTTTCTTAATGCAATAAAACTAATTATGTTCTTCATGATATCTTGAAATGTTCATCTTGAACCAGGCTAATAAAACAATAAAGTTAAAATAGGTTTTCCTTTGTCCTTTATAGATCTTTGTCCCCATTAATCTTGGTCTTAATAGATTAATTGTCTTGTGGTGGCCTTGAGTGGTCACTTCCATTAGTTGCATGCTTTGTAGTTTTCAGTTAGTGACATTTTTTAGGCTTGATAATATGTTATTTAATTTATCAAAATGTGTTATTGTCCATATTATTGTTAAATATTAATATTAAATATGCTGATTTTTAAGCATGTTTTAGCAAAACTTTCCCAAAATGTTTATAGATTGTATTTTATAATGCAATGATTCTTTGCTTGATGAAATTGTTTTGGATATTTTTTTTAATGATTCATTGATTGATGAAATTGTTATGGATATTTTTTTTAGTATATTAAATTGTATGTGATAAAGTCAAAGATCACCTCTTTTTTAGATTTTCATTGATCAATTTCCCTTAAGGCCATCAAGTTCACCATTTGGTCCCAGGTTAAGGAAATAGAGGAGTCATGAAGTGGAATTGTCCAAGCACTTAAATCTTGAGACATGTTTCTTTTTAGTCACTTTATACTTTCTTTCAATGTAAATTTTTGATGAAAATAGTCTTGGAACATGAGGGGCGTCAATAGTAAGCGAAAACAAACTCCTAAAAGAAAAATGGTATGTAAAACACCCATAAATAATGTTGATATAAGAAGCAAAAATATTAAGTGAGGTTCAACCTCATATAATTAGAAAATGGGGGAGGAATTTCCAAGTAGTAGTGATTGATGCTTAGAGATACTTGGGTGGAATGGTTATTATTTGAAATGATTAAGACATCAAGGTTACCAATATGTTTACCTCTTTTCGCATTATGACAATACAACTTTAGTTAATTGACATTCAGGACTACTACCATGTATCCAATGTCTATGACTCCAATATCGCAAATGGAAAACCTCTATTTCTCAATTCTATTTCTAGCACAAGTAATTTATACTCCCCATCTCCATGGATTGTTGGGCGTGACTTCAATATTATAAATGTCTCGAGGAAAAGAAAGAATGAATCTAAATGTTTAACAAGATATTTTGTAAGCTATACCATTAAATCCACAAAGTAGTCTCCATTAAAGTTGTCAAGAAATGAGTCTCCAACCCACACATGTGGATCAATGAGATGTAATACATGTGTGTGTGGTTACGAACTCAATACACCTCTATAATAACTCCACAAACTTATGTATTTCACTCTGTCACATAAATTGACAGTAGTGTGACATAAGTAAACCAAGAGTAGACATGAAAGCCTTAGGAAACAAACATTCCTTAGATCTTGGATTTGAGAGACCTGTGGTTTTTATCTTTTGAATTGATCGGAGAATCCACAGTGTAAACATTTTTGAACCAATGTTTCGAATCCCAAGTGGGATCCATCATCAGGGTTGAAGAATGATGATAAGAGAAGAGCAAGCAGGGAGAATAAATACTAACGAGGCAACACTATCTAAGGAGGAACAAACAGTCGGCTAGAACCCTAATTTTATATTAATATTATTTTTATTATTTTTTCATTTAATTATTATTAATAATTATCATTCAAATAAATTAATATAATAATAACTTAAACATTAATTAATATAATATTAATATTAATGTTCATATCATAATAAAATAATTAACTATTACTAAATAATAATAATTAAAAAAATTTATATAATGCCAATTACTAATTAATAACTAAATTAGGTGCTTAAATGATGAAGTGAAAATGCGAGGAGAAAAGAAGAATTCATGATTTAACCATCACATACATGTGATCAAGTGTGACTAGGAGTGTATATATTCATATATTTTCCAAAGAGGGAGTGAATACATGAGTTACCATTTATTGGCCCTTATTTTTCTTTCTTTTTCATTTTCTTATATATAGGACTTAGGGAATAAGGTTTTCATAAGTTTGGCACAACTCATAGATATAAGATTTACATGAATTTTCACTTCAACCTTAGAGTTTAGACTTAGATAAATCAATATAGTGTATGTTTAATGATTTTGGCTTTCACTTTTTTATTGTATTTCATCACAAATACAAAAGGGGAAATATTTTGCCACAAATCTATGAATTCTTAATCATAAAGTCGTCATGTGATGAAAACAAATTAATGATGTTATTCTCTACGAAAATGATGGGTATTCTTGAGAAAATCTTATGCTTGTGGATGTTTCCTCCCTGGTTGAGAGGGAGTGAGGGTAGACACCATGTTATCCATGTGTCATGTACTATGGCTAGGATTAACAATCGTAAGCCTAGTAAAGGCACTAGTAGGGATAATGGTGGATTGGATAAACATCCTGGACCAATATACTTTGAGAATTTGGACATTGACTAGGACTAATCGCCATAAGTCAAGTACATTAATCCAAGATAAGAATAGTCATGAGGATTGACATTTTCTGGTGTCAAATATTATGATAGTGGATTAGGAAATGATCATGTGAGGACATACCTGGTAAACATCTTGGTGGGGTAAGTGCCTTGAAAGGCAGTGGTGTCCAAATTTATGCCTCCCAACATTGTGCTCTGATCTAATGGAGAGATAAACTTGTTAGTCAAGGCCTTACTATTTTGAAAATTTTGGCTATGATGATGTAAATCATCATTGATGCTTATCAATCTAGATCCCTTCTTATATGAATATTTCAACTTGAGAGTACTTTTTTGTCTCATTATGAGTACCTCGCTAGTTTAGAGGGAGGGTCATCATCTTCATTATTGCCATCATCACCACCATCAATGTGATCATTATTGTCATCATTTCATTATCATCATAATCACCATTCATGTCCTCTTCATGATCATCATCATCATCATGATTTTGTATATTGTCGTCAATTGTTCATAATTATAGGTATCATAAGAAATATCACCAACCTTAGGACACATGATATATGAAAGAAAAATAACCACTTTATTTTTTAGAAATGATTGATGATCATCAACATCACTACCATTATCATCGTCATTATAATTGTCATCATCCCCATCATCATAGCTAATATAAGTTTTATCATAATTTTTGTCATCTTCATCATGAACATCATAATCATCATTCATGCCATTATTGTTCTTGATTATGACCAAGATGAAAATAATGATAATGATGATCAGATGATGATGACTTGGAAGATGGCGCCAAAGATAATTATTATGATTTTTACCATGATAACATTTAAAAATTGGGAGGAATGGCCAAGGTCATTAGCATCATCATCATTGTCATTGTAACTCCCATCGTCTTTATCATCATTGTCATTATCATAACAATCACAATTCATGTCATCGTCATCATCTTCATTATCATCATCATTATAATTATTGACATTGTCATCAGTTGTTCATAATTTTCAATGTCATAATAAATATAATCAATGCAAAAGATATGATGTGTGTTGGAAAATGGATTCAAAAGTAAACAAAAAAATGGGGGTAAAAATAGACGTAAATTTGGATGAAGAGTGGACACAACATAAGTAGATTCAGAACAAGACAGAAAAATTGAACAAAAGTGGATGAAAAAGTAGATGCAATAGTTCATACAAACTTGAACACAAAATAGGACTCAAACATGGATGAAAAAGTGGAAGAAAACATGGGCACAATAATAGGCATAAAACTTAGCATGAATTGTGGTGAAACAAATGTGGATACTCCAATGAATGTAAAAAAAAAGGGACACAAACTTGAATGCAAAAAGGAGGAAAACTTGGATGAAAAAAGGGATGTAAACATGGGCCAAACATGGGTGCAATAGTGAACACAAAATTAGTTGCAAAACTAGACAAATCAAAAGTGGATGTAAAAGTAAATTCGAAATGGGATGCAAAAAAAATAAACAATATTTGATGCAAACTTGGACACAAAAGAGGATGCAAATATGGATGCAATAGTGGAAGAAAATGTGGGTTGCAATGATAGGCATAAGATATGGCACAAATAATAGCACAAAAAAGGTGGATGTAATAATAGACACAAAAAAATATGCAAACTTAGATGCAAGACAAGATGCTATAAGGGATGTAAAAGTGGATGCAAACACGGGTGCAACATGAGAAACAAAATTGGATGCAAAATATGG
Source organism: Pinus tabuliformis (assembly GCA_031772625.1). Lineage (NCBI taxonomy): Eukaryota > Viridiplantae > Streptophyta > Pinopsida > Pinales > Pinaceae > Pinus > Pinus tabuliformis. The sequence goes on from CM062810.1 coordinate 137,963,018, forward strand.
ATGAAATGTAAGTACATGCAAAAGAAGATGCAAAACCCAACACAAAAGTGGATGCAAAAATAGATGAAATATTTTATGCAAAAGAGGATGTGAAGATGGATGCAAAATTGGAAGCAAACGTGGGTACAACAGTATGTGCAAAACATGGAACAAATTTTGTCACAACAAAAGTAGATGTAATGATAGATGCAAAAAAAGAAGCAAATGAAGATGAAAAATAGGATGCAAAAAGGGATGTAAAAGTGGGTGTAAACATGGGTGCAACAATGGATGTAAAATAGCTTTTGCAACTTATTTGAAAGAGCAATTTTGTCCCAAAAATTAGACTTGTAGCATAAAGAACATGGTTAATACATATGATTCGACCAAAAACTAGTTACTACCAAAATTCAACCAAAAAAAATATTACTGCATAAAAATAGAATTAAAAACAAAAAAAATAAAAACAAAAATTTCTCAAATTAAAAATAAATAAATGATAAACTTTTTTTTACCAAAATTTAGTGATTTTTTTAGTGCTAATACTAACATCACCGTTACAACAAGATATTTTTTTAGTGCTAATGCTGCCATTACAACAAGATATAAGAGGGATATAATTCAAAAAGTTTAATAATAATATGTATGTAGAAGATGGTCTTCAGACTGGTGAATTCATGATAATCAATGGGACTACAGTCAAAATAATTGGATGTTATTTACTTTTTTACATAGATTGTCAAAATAATTGCATAAATCAATTTTTTTTAACCAAAATTTAACAAAAACTTTGCTAGTGCTAACATTAGAACCACCATTACAACAAGATATCTTTCTAGTGTTGACAACACCATTATAGTAAGATACCTCAAGAGAGACAGAAAATTTAACAAGTATGATAGTAATATGTATCCAGAAGATGGTAGTGAAACTAGTAATTGTTCATTCTCATTATCATAATCATTGTCATCATCATCACCATCATCCTTGTCATCGTTATTGCCATCATTACATTATCATCATAATCACCATTCATGCCATCATCATCAGCTCCATCATCATCATCATTATGGACATTGTTTGCAATTGTTTATAATTATAGACATTGTAAGAAATATCATCAACCCAAAAAATGTGATCAGTGCTAGAAAAGGGTTGTTTAGGACACATTGATATACGTAAGAGAAATAACAACTCTATTTTTGAGAGATGATCGATGATCATCATCATCACCACCATTATCATCGTCATTGTCATTTTTATCATCCCCATCATCATCATTAATGTAATTTCTATCAACATTGTTGTAATCATCATCATCATTCATGCCATTATTGTTTTTGATGATGACCTAGATGAAAATGATGATGATGACACCAAAGATAATTCTTATGATTATGACAATGACAACATCTAAAATTGGGAAGATTCGCCAAGGTCATTAGCGTCGTCATCATCATAATCATTGCCATAATCATCATTAATGTCATTGTAACCACTATCATCTTTATCATCATAATCACAATTCATGTCATCGCCATCATCTTCATTTTCATCATTGTCAATATTATTGACATTTTCATCAATTCTTCATAATTGTCAATGCCATAAGGAATATCATCAATGCAGAAAACATGATGAATGTTGGAAAAGGGATGCAAAAGCGAACATAGAAATGGGGGCAACAATAGAAGTAAATTTGGATGAAAAGTGGATACAACATAAGTAGATGCACAACAACATGAAAAACCTAACACAAAAGTGGATGCAAAAGTAGATGCAGTTGTCAATGCAAACTTGGATGCAAACATGAAGGCAAAAGTGGAAGCAAACATGGGTCCAATGGTAGGTGTAAAACTTGGCACAAACTGTGGTGAAACAAATGTGGATGCAACAACGGACACAAAAGTAGATGCAAAAATGGATGAAACAAAAGTGGATACAATAGGGGATGCAAAAACATACACAATATCTGATGCAAACTTGAACACAAAAGAGGATGCAAATGTGGATGCAAACGTGGAAGCAAATGTGGTTGCAATGGTAGGCGCAAGATATGGTGCAACAAAAGTGGATGTAACAATAGAAAAACAATATGCAAAATAAGATGCAAAAATGGATGTAAAAGTGGAAGCAAACATTGATGCAACAGGCAAAACAAAATTGGATGAAAAAAATGGATACAATGGAAGTAGATGCAAAAGTAGATACAAAACGAGATGCAAAACCCAATGCATAAACTTGACACAAAAGTGGATGCAAAAATAGATGCAATATTTGATGCAAAAGAGGATGTGAACATGGATGAAAAATTGGAAGCAAACGTGGATACAATAGTGAGTGCAAAACATGGTGCAAATTATGGCATAACAAAAGTGGATGTAATGATAGATGAAAAAAAAGAATCAAAGTATGATGCAAATGAAGATGTAAAAAGGGATGCAAAAAGTGAAATTTAAAATGGGTGTAACAGTGGATGCAAAATTGTATGCAAAAGTGGATGCAATAGAAGTCGATGCAAAAGTAGATGCAAAACGAGACACAAAACCCGATGCAAATCCTGGTCCAAAATTGGATACAAAAAGGGATGAAAAAATAGATGTAGTAGTTGATGAAAACCTAGATGCAAATGAGGATGCAAACGTGGATGCAAAATTATAATCAAAAGTGGATGCAAAAGGAGGTGCCAAACTAGGCGCCAATTGTGGCACAAAAATATTAGATGTAATAGTGGGTACAATAATAGATGCAAAAGAGGATGTAAATATGGATGCCAAACAAGATGGAAAAGTGGATGCAACAAAAGTAGATGAAAAATTATATGCAAAACTAGACACAAAACTCGATGTAAAACGTGGCGCAAAAGTGATGCACAAATGGATGAAAAAATGGATGCAAAAAATGATTTTAAAAAGGATGCAAAAAAGGATGCAAAAGTTGATGCAAGTGTAGGTGCAAAAAGTGGATGCAAATGAGGATGCAAAAGTATGTCAAACAAAAATTGACACAAAACCTAGAACAAAACTTGGTGCAAAGGATGACACAAAACTTCGCATAAAATTTGGTGCAAAACGTGGTGCAAAACCTATTGCAATACCTGGTGCTAAACTTGGTGTAAGATTTGGTGCAAAACTTGATGGAAATTTTGTGTCAAGTTTTGCACCATATTTGATAAATGGATGCAAATAGCACCAAAAATGGGCTCTAGATGCAAAAAAAGAAGTAAAAAGGGACGCTAATTGCTGGTTTTGTTGTAGTTTTACTCATCCGATTTGTATAAACTCAAGTGCGTTCGAGGTTGCTAGGACTATTGAACATTTTCCAAAACAGGGGACTATATCATAGATTGTTGTATCATTTAGATATAATATATTATGCAACATGTTGGCTTAGTGGGTCCTGACCCAGGTTCAAAGTTAATTGCACCAAACAAAACCCTACACTACTGGCCCTTTCGGCATTAACCCATGTAGCACAGGCTAAAGTCTCACCCGAAGAAGTATGGGGGGATGTTGGAACTAAGTTTTTGCAGCCGGAGATCCCTAGATCTGCCTTCGCATAGATATATAAGACCCTAGGGATCAGTATCGCAAATTCCTTTAACCGGCCTCTAGACCTTTGTGAAGGTTTACGATAGGTCTTTACAAACCCCTAACAGATCAATCAGCCACTTACGCACACCATAAAATAAACCTAGATCTAAGTTCACACAGATCTACTTAAGTACTTAATAAACATAACATAATGTATTATAATCTTTGTGAAATTACTTAACATGCATTACATATAGTTAATAAGATTTATCCAATAGAATTGCACATTAATAGATCAATATTTCATAAAGGAATTATTCCATCACAACATATCTCGCAAACCTAAATAACAAAAGTAAAAAGATAAACATATGAACTTCTTCAATAGTCTTCTTTATTGATCTTCAATATGAGGTTATAGACTCAAAACTGCCTTGTGCACTCAGCTGCAGGGGTCCACACACTCAGCCGTGAACTCTACTCTAGGCCTCCGTGCACTCAGTTGTGGAGCCTTTTCCCTTCTATCTACGTGCTGCTTACTTTCCCTTTTTCCTTCTTTCAGAAATAGACATCTTCATCCCTTCGACTCTCTAAGGTACACCTATTTATAGCCTTTTACATACAATCCCATGGCCCATGGACCATGGGTGGATCTCAAAACTGACTCAACTTTTACATAATGAAGGGGCTAAAACCCCTTTGACTCCTAACCATCTACGCACTCCACATCCACAAATCATGGATACTTTACATATTTTTACAAAATTTACATCAAAACTTGGTTTTTAACCCCAAAACTGACCCAGGGGACCCCATTGCAACAAGCCCCCAACACAAAGGTCATGACTCACCCTCGAGTCACTCGGCAAGCACAATGATCTTGCTACAAATATCCTCCAACTCCACCCGCACAACTGCAACCTCAACAACGCTTTGCGTAGCTGCTTGCTTGACCTCTTCTACGAGCTGCTTTGTAGCTGGTCCTTCCACGACTAGCTTCATCGTTTTTTGTATTTGTTGCAAGCCCGTCAGCTTCCCCTGAATTTTGGTTGATACTTGGTAAGCTTCTTCTAACCAAGGTCCCAACTTGGCCTTAAGCACGACCTCCTTCTTTTGAGACACTTCTACCTATTTGGGGAGCCACTTCCCCTCCTACAACTTGGTGAGGCACTGTGTTGTAACAATTGAGCGCTTCGTCACCCTTACCTTGTCATAATTCTTCTAGAGCTTGTAAAACATTGTATTCAATATCTGTAGGTTTGGGTCTTCCTGCAGGGTCGTTACCAATTCCATCGCCTATTCAAACAAGGTCGTGCAATCAGTGACTATGACATCTCGGCAACGGAACCATTTGTTGGCTTAGTGGGTCCTGACCCAGGTTTAGAGTTAAACAAAACCCTACAATACTGACCCTTTCAACATAAACCCACATAGCATAGGCTGAAGTCTCACCTGAAGCAGTATGGGGGGATGTTGGAACCAAGTTTCCACATCTAGAGATCATTGTGATGTCTTTTATTGCCCTAGATCTTTCTTCGCGCAGATCTATAAGCCCCTAAGGCTCAGTACCAAAAATTCCTTTAAACGACCTCTAGAACTTTACGGAGGTTTACGATAGGTCTTTTCAGACCTCTAACAGATGAATCAGCCACTTACATGCACCATAAAGTAACCTTAGATCTAAGTTCATACAGATATACTTAAGTACTTAGTAAACATAACATAATATATTATAATCGTCGCAAAAGTACTTAACATGCATTGCGTATAGTTAATAATATTTATCCAATAGAGTCGTGCATTAATAAATCAATATTTCATAAAGGCATTATTCCATCATAGCATATCTTGCAAACCTAAATAACATAAGTAGACATATAAACATATGAATTTCTTCAACAGTCTTTTTTATTGATCTTCAATATGAGGTTACATACTCAAAATTTCCCTGTGCACTCAGCTAAAAACTCTACTCTAGGCCTCCGTGCACTCAACTACAGGGCCTTTTCCCTTCTATCTACCTGTTGCTTACTTGCCCTTTTTCCTTCTTTCACGCATAGACATCTTCATCCCTTAGACTCTCTAAGGCACGCCTATTTATAGCGTTTTACATACAATCCCATGGTCCGCAGATCATGGGTGGATCTCAAAAACGAATCGACTTTTACATAATCAAGGGGCTAAAACCCCTTTCACTCCTAGCCATCTACACACTCTACATCCACAAATCGTGGAGACTTTACATCCTTTTACAAAATTCACATCAAAACCTAGGTTTTTAACCCCAAAACTGACCTAGGGGACCCCATCCCAACACAAACTCTTCCCTTCTAAAGTCTTAGTAGTGCAAGTAATTTCTTCAGCCCTGAATGGTGAAGGAAGGGCCCCATTCATTAATCAGGTGTTGCGAATTTGTTGATACTTAGATTAATTAAATATATCCTAGTGTGTTTATGTTTTGATTGTCTAACAATTTCCATTTTCAACAGTTGGTATATGTGCTTATTGTTTGGAGGAGATTGTGAATTCTTGTAATGGTGTAAGCTGATACTTGTAGCATAAATGGATTTCTTTCTTATTCCTCTTGATGTTGTTTCTTATTATTTGTAACTCAATATTAGTTTCTGATTCATTGAAGATTTGTTTCTTATCATGAATGATTATGTTAGCATTGATTATGCAATCATGTGACTCATAGAATGACTAATAATCGTTGTAGTTGTTACTTGTGGAAGATTTTCTTGTTAAGATAGGACTTGAATCATTCTGTGGTGATTTTGCTGTTACTTTTTCAATGTGAGGTCTGTGGTTAATTCAGGTGCTAGATTAGCTATTTCAAATTCCTGCCTTTAATTACTTTCATGTGAATGAATTTGTATGTGATTTCTTAACTACAAGATCATTGGACAACCCACATTAGAAAGCTGATGAGCCTTATCATTGGGTAACTATATGGACCTTAATACACCTCCAAGATTATTTAAAATAGCTCTTCTCACAATTCCTTACATATTTTGATTTTATTCTGCTTAATGAGATGAGTAAAAGTGAGATGTTATGCCTAGTGGACTAATGTGCATTGATTGCAAGTCTTTGAGAGCAAATCATGGCAATTTTGACTAATTAAGGGTAGAAACTGGAATGAGACAAGGAGGAGAGATTGTAGGAGATAGATCCTCCTCATTTACTCCTCATTCATTTGCATATTCCTCCATCAAATCACACTAGCTCAGAGTTGCAAGCAGCCGAGCCAGACTCCAGTGACAATTAGAGAGTGAGTTCATCTTGAGTTTGGGAGCCAAGCCTCCTTAGATTTAAGGAAGTCGTTGGAAACTTCAGTGATATAAATAAGGAGGCCTAGAGCCTCATTAGGATTTGAATTTTTGATGTAAAAGAACTAACCATTTTTCGACTTCAAGACTTGTGGAAGACATTGTTATGTATTTTTCTGATATGATAATGAGAATGAGCATTTCCTTGATCCAGCACTGAGTTGACTTAGAGGGCTGAAGCTCTTGGATTAGGGCTCAACCCTAGTAGCAAAGGCTCCTCTTCTTGTATTTGTATGCTTAGTTGATTTCATAGATTAATAGTTGAATTGTATTTAGCATTATTTCATTGCAAGTAGTTGTGGATTTGATTAGTTTTCTTCCATTTATGCATTGTTTTAGTAGTAGCTTAGGAAGATAAAGGAATATCAAAAAGTTGTTAGTAGGTGGATTTGGCCTCACTCCTCCCTCCAAGGACCATGGTTTGAGCAAAGAACTCTTATGCAGCCCCAAAAAGACAGAATTCTGATTTCTCATGGAATTTAGGGTTTTCTGTTACTTAGGCCAGCATTTTACTAGTTTTCAAGAATAGGATTTAATTGTCATTTCTGATATCTTCAGCCTTGCATTATATCTCATAAAGGTTTCACATTATTCTGCAAGTTTTCCCATGCATGAAATAGGCAACTAGATAATGAAATTATGTTTTTCTTTAGTTAATTGAAAATCTTTCTTGTTTAACATGATTCATGGATAAATGTCAGTGATTGATGTAGTGCAAGAGTTTCAACAATGTAGAGGAATTTCATGACCAACAACCCCATCCCAACCTCATCCATCCATGATTATCACTTTTTCCACTAAATCCCTCACCAAATTCATCATTCCATAAGAACATTTCTCCAATCTTGTTGAGCAAATCCAACCATCTCACAAACTCTGTTCTTAGCTCTGAAGGAATCCTAGCCACTCCCTTGCCTCATTTCTCCCACCATTCACCTTCCCTAAGCCCTACAACACCTTCCAAATACCTCCTCTTGCTCTCGGTCGAATCTTGTAGGAATACAGGGGATCATGTAGGAGCATTAGGACATCCTGTAGGAGGCATTAGGACATCTTGTAGGTTGACCTGTAGTGGCCTTTTTTGAGGCCGAATTGTGGAAAAATCATCTAGGAAGATAGGAGAAGACCCCTAATTGCCTCCCAAGCCATCTGACCATTCACCATCATCCCTAATCTACCTGCCACATCACCAAGAGAAGTTAGCATTCACATTTTCACACAAAAAAAGACAAAAAGGAAAAGAAAGTTATTGTGTTCATTTACATGCACGGTGGTAGAATGTTTGGTTATTTTAGACTGCATGCCTAGGACAGTAGGGTTACACAATGTTAACTTAGAATTCTTTTAAGCAAAGCCTCTTAGCATTAGTTAGATGAATGGTGTGTTTAAGCATTTGATTTCAGTGTTTTCCTTACTACAGTAGACAAGATTTCATTTAGTATAAATTTCTTTTTTTCTCATTGGTAATCAAGCTCCTTCTGAATCAATAGAAGACTGGTTTGAAAAACCATAGTGGTCTATCGCTAGCTTAGCAATGACAAAGAGCAGACCCATCGCATCTGCTTGCATATAAAACACTGTCACCTCCAAGTTTGTACGAACCCCGGATTGATAAAGTAAAGTTGGTAGCCCTAGGAGATGCAACATTTTTGCTGTAATACTGGCGCTCATCAAAAGCATCCCTCATTTGAATATACTTTGCACACAACCTTGAAACAACAAGATGATCCTTGTTTGACAAAGTAAATGTAAAGTGTTATAGTTGCCTCAAGCATACAATTGTAGTGGCCGACAATATGTATAGGATCAAAAGTTGTACAAGTGAAAATTTATTGTTGACGGGAGTACAAACAAATATAAGACAATATGTTCAAAGGATTATTCGCAAAAAGAAGGAATATATTATGAGGATACTTTTGCACTAATAGCGAAAATGAACACAATTAGAATAATGATAGTACTGACCAAAAAATATAATTGGAAGCTATATCAATTAGGCATAAAATCAAGTTTTCTAAATGGAGATTTAAAAGAAAAGGTTTACCTTGCTCAACTAGAAGGATTTCTGAAACAAGGTTATGAACATCATGTCTACAGATTGAATAAAGTCTTACATAGGCTTAAATAGACCCAAAAATCATGGCATGAGAAAATAAACATCTTCTTCCTTCAATAATATTTACTACCAACATTGAAAGACTAATAATCTCATTTAGAAAAAACACAATTAAAATGAAATTATCACTCCTAAGTAGTAAAAATATAGAAAAAGTCACATATACCTAATTCATGTGCTTCTAAACTAGTATAAGATAAATTACATAGAATAAACTTAAACTTAAATTCTCTTGAATTGATTTTAAAATTAATTAATTTTAGTTTCTAATTGATTCATCTTCTCAATTATTATTATTTTAGGTAAAGGTGGACGCATTTGTTGGTACATGAATCTCCGAAGTGTTGTCATTTCAAGATATTTGTGACTTGTGTACATAAAATCATTAAAAGGACGAAATGTAGGGAAGAGACCATGACCATATAGGTGAAAAAAAAAAGTAGAGAACTAACTTCATTTGAAATTTTGTTAGTGCTCGATAGTGATTCTAGCATTGGATTGGATTGGACCTTATTGAATTTGGTTGGCACATGCTCCGCTGCAAGAATTGTGCTGGTTTTACTATACTTTAATTAAGATTGGCTAATTTTAAGTGTGTTTGAAAGGGTAGAGTAAGTATAAAATACGTAAAGGAAGACTAATTATTTATTGACCAAGACATAAAGGTAGAGAGAGTTGGATCATTCGGGTATGAATTTGGTCCACAAGTAAATGATGGTTATTGGTATACTAATTATTATTGTGTTAATTTAATTTGCATAGATTTATTCTAATGAAAGAGGTTATCAAAAGAAAAGAAAATGGTTAATTGATATGTCTAAATACTAATGGACTCTGAAATAAGATGAAGAAAGTCGAGGAAAATCAATAATTTTATTTAAATTTTGCTAAATTCTTATTATGTTGGTTGGTATAATGATTATTATTGTATTAATATAAATAATATATTTGATATTAATTTGATTTATTAATTTTACGTTAAAGTTTTTGAAAGCATATAATACGTTGAAATGTTTAAACGTCAAAGTAAATATAATGTAAGAAGAATTAATGCCTTATTGACTAGGATAAGAAGTAAAAAAAGTTGAGGTATTCATTATTTCTATTTGGAATTTAGTAAGTAGTGATAAGAAGTTGGTATATTAACTATTATTGTATTAATGTGATATAAAGTTGATCTATTAATTTTACAGTTAAAGCCTTTGAAAGGAGATAACAAGTTGAAATGTCTAAAAGTCAAAGAAAATATCATGAAAGAAGAACTAATGACGTATTGACTAGGATAAGAAGTGAAAAAAGTTGAAGTACTCATTAATTCTATTTAGAATTTAGTAAGTAGTGATAATGTTTCTCCATTAATTCTACATAAAGTTCTTTGGAAAGATAGAATAAATAGAAATATCAAAAAACCTAAACAAAGATAACGCAAGGAAGACTAATGATTTATTGACTAGGACATATAGGTGGAAAGAGTTTGATCATTCACTTATTTTATTTGGAATTTGGTGAGTGAATTTGATCCATAATAAGATGGCTAAATTTGCTCAATCCCTATTATGTTGGTTGACATATTGACTATTATTGTATTAATATAAATAATATAATCGATATTAATTTGATCTATTAATTTTACATTGAAGTTTTTGAAAGCACATAACAAGTTGAAATGTCTAAAAGTCAAGCAAATATAATGTAAGAAGAACTAATGACGTATTGACTAGGTTAAGAACTGAAAAAAGTTGAGTACTCATTAATTCTATTTAGAATTTAGTAAGTAGTGATAATGCATCTCCATTAATTCTACACAAAGTTTTTTGGAAAGATAGAATAAATAGAAATATCAAAAAACCTAAAGAAAGATAACGTAAGGAAGACTAATGATTTATTGACTAGGACATATAGATGGAAAGAGTTGGATCATTCATTTATTTTATTTGGAATTTGGTGAGTGAATTTGGTCCATAATAAGATGGTTAAGTTTGAAAATTTTGCTTCCCTGGTTAACATATCAATTAAACAATTTAGTCTCCTAGGTTTATGTTTTATATAATCAAAAGTATCAAGCCAAAGTGCCCATTTCTATATCCTAGAATGACTGTCAATGAGTAACTTATTAGATTTCAGTATTCCAAGAAGTATTTTCAGATCAATTTTGATTAAGAAATGCACATGTTTAAGATATAGTCTGAAATGATAGATAGTTTTCTTGACTGCAAGAATTTATTTGTGACTTGAAGGATAATTTCATTTTGCGCCATGTTCAAATGAGATCATTACAATTCAAATTTCCATCCCTTTTGCTCCCACAACTCTTCACCTAACATGGATGTACATGGCCGCAATAATTGATGATCTCTCCTTGTTACATCAGGGTTATATAGTCCTTCAACTCTTACTCATGTTGCTACAACCTTAAAGTGATCCTGAATATCCTTCACTATAAATTGATATTTCACAAATTCAACCTTTAAACCCTAATCAACTATAGTAGATTTTGACATCAAATTCTTCTTTATACCTCGTACATACTATGACATTTTGGATTTGTTTCTCCTATCCATTAGGCAAGTCACAAATATGTATCCATGTCTTTTGATTTCATGAGACCTATTATCTCCTAGATAAATATGAACACCATTAATGTTTTTATAATATGTATCAAATCATTCTTTATTATAAAACATATGTGATGCACCAAAATCTAAGAGCCAAACGTTGATATCATTAGTTCCAATAGATAAGGCAACATGATAAGAAAACAACTTAAAAATTTTGAAATCATTACTTATGGAGGCAACATTGTTACCAAAGTCTCCTCTATGCATTTTTATGTTTGAATTGCGCATGTCTCTTTTTTGGGCAGTTGCTAACAAAGTGACTAGTCTTACCACAGTAGTGTCAGACATCATTTTCCTCACATTTACATTTGTTGTTGCAAGTGGAAGCCCTTGAAATGGCTTCAGATGTGGCATTCCTCCTTTATTTTTATCCCATAACTTCCCTTTGAAAGGTTGTTTTGCTTTTGGTATCAAAACTTTGAGACCTTTAATTAAGGTCTTGTCATATTTCATCCTTTTGCATAAGAATACTTACCAACTCATCAAAAGTAGATGCCTTCTCCTTTGTTTCAAAACTTGTGATGAACATTTGACATTCATCCAACATATCATTTATACTTATAGTGACTATATTAGCACTATATAATTTTCACCAATAGAAAAAATAAACACAAAGTTAGAATGATGATAGAATTGGTTACAAAATATAATTCAAAGCTACATTAATTAGATAGAAAATCAATGTTTCTAAATGGCGATCTAGAGAAGAGATTTAACTTGCTCAATTAAAATGATTTGTGAAACTGAGTAAAAATATCTTGTTTGCATGTTGAAGAAAGCCTTACATGGCCCTGAACAAGCCCTCAAATTATGGTATGAGAAAATAGAGGCATTCTTCCTTTAGTAGGGATTTGTAAAAAGTAAAGACAATCCTAATATGTATATCAAGTAAAATGAGACTGGACATATTGCTTTAAACTATGTATATGTTGATGTAACAAAAAGTGCTACTGACTTGATTGAAGACATCAAAAGAGAGTTATCACAGGTATTTGAGATGAAAGATCTTAGACAGTGGTACTATTGTTTAGATCTGGAAGCATGAAGAGGCAATGCTAAGACCTTAGTCACACAAAGTAAATATATAAAGGAATTACTGAAAAGATTTAATACGGATGAATGTAATGCAATGTCTACTCCATTGGAACAAAACCTCAAACTTGCCGCTACTGATGATATAATAAAAGAAGTTGATGGTACTTTATATCAACAGTTGGGGGGGAGTTTAAATTAGCTTACCACAACTATGTCTAATATTGTTTATTTAGTCAATGTACTTAGCTAGTTCATGGCTAAGCCTCATTATTGGATTGCTACAAAGAGGATCCTTCGACATTTGAAAGGAACTATTAATTTTGGCATTGATATGCTAATGATTGTAATGTTGAGTTGACAGGTTATACTAATTATGATTGGGATGGAAATCCAATTCACATGAGGCCCACTTCTGGATATGTGTTTTGTATAGGATCTCGAGCTATGTCTTGGAATAGTAAAATACAAGCAATTGTTTTACTATCATCTAGAAGCCGAGTAAAAATAATTATGCAGTGCTGCAAGTGAGGCAATATGGCTGAAGAGCAACAAGTATCTACAATTTTCAAATGTGATACCAAAAGTTCCATCAAATTATTAAATAAACCAGCATATCATACCTAGTCAAAACATATTGAAACACAACATCATTTGATAAGAAAAACCATACAAACAAAAAATTAATTTAAAATATTCTAATACTAATAAAAATGTGACTAACATATTTACCAAACTTGTTAGAAATAATAAGATTGAAATTTGTAAAAATAAACTATAATGTGAAAATTAATTCATTTATCAATTAAAAAAATGTTACTGAATTTAGAAACTAAAATGAATTCATGGTACAAAATTCATTTATCAATTAAAGAGAGGTGGGAATTTTTTTTGGAATAATCGTGAAGATAATCCATTAGAAAGTAAAACTAATTCATTCTAGAATCAGTTCAATGGAGTCTTAAGTTTAGGATTAGTAATTTATCTCGTCCTAATTTGTTAACCTTGTTGGAGATTTTAGGGCTCCACCTTCAAAACACACCGTGGACTAGACTGGACTAAATTGAATTCTGAGAATTATTTTTTTCTCTTTGATGTTTGGAACGGTTTTGAGTATAAGATAGAATAATTTTCAGAATACATGGTTTTACTAGTGATTGAATCATATTGTGACTGGTGACTTGTGATTAGACCAAACCTCCCTACCAAATCATCCTCGAACCTATCACACCTTTGAAACCATATTCACACCTTTGAAACCATATTCACACCTTTTCCACTTACCCTCCATTACAATGCACCTTTCAACTTACCCTGCGTTACTCTATATATATGGGAGTCCTCAATATATTTATGACTACAAAGCAAAGTACAGAGAGGCAAGGCCTTGAGAAATGGATAAAGCTGTTATGCCCGTTATCTTTCAGATTCTCGTGTGCTTTATTGTTGGTTTGACAACGAACTTCAGTTTTGTAACCAATTTTAAGTTTTAGTTATGTAACGGGTAACGGTAGTTTACATAATAAATCGAATGTCATGTAATGGGAAATGATCATCGAATAAAACAGATTCATATTCAGTTTATTTGTCTTGGTCCCCTCTCTCTCATTTTGTTGCTGTGTTCTTTCTTTCTCTGCTCTCAATACAAGAAGTGGTATCAGAGCCTTTGGACGGTTGAAGTTGAAGACGGCGGACGGCCCTTTGGACGGCCCTGTTGACAGCATCCCTGCGTTGACCCGTGGACGGTGTGGACAGCGGCGTTGCAACAAGACGTTGCAGCAAGATGCTTGACTGTGGACAGCATTTGTAACCCTGAATCCTGTGCAAACGGTAGCAGACCCTGAATCCGGCCTGGCTGTGCGTTGAAGCTCTGAATCCGGCATCGGTGGATTGGCTGTACGTTGATCCGGGTATGTTTTTTTTGTCTGCTGAAATTTTTTTTAAAAGAAAAAAAAGGTTTGCAGATCCCTGAGGACGGCCCGTGGGAGGGTATCGTTTTTTTTTAAAAGCAGACATTTTTTTTTAAAAAAAAAAAGGAAGGTGTTTTTAAAAAAAAAAAACAAAGGGATAGCAGATTGCAGTTTTAAAACAAGATAGCAGGTGTTTTTAAAAAAAAAGGGGGATAGCAGATTGCCGTTTTTAAAACAAGATAAGGTTGTTTGTTCAGAATTTTTCAGACAGCAGAAATTCAGTTTGTTTTTTACGATAGCAGCAGAGATTGAAAAGGATTGAAAAGGGTATTGTAGTTTTTTTTTTAAATATTGTAGAAGAACAAGTTTGCAAGAGATTTGCACGAAAAACAAAAGGGTTTGCAAGGGGGAAGTTATCTTTTTAAAGCCTGAAATCCTAGGAAGGAGGGAAAAAAAATGGCCAAGATGTCGAATGCAAGATTCAAGGTGGAGAAATTCACTGGAAAGAGCAATTTTGCTCTTTGGAAACTGAAGGTTAAGGATCTGCTTGTGCAACAAGGGTTGCACAAGGCATTGGACGGGGTTAGTAAGAAACCTACAACCATGACTACTATAGAATGGGAGGACTTGGATGCCCGAGCACTCAGTACCATCCGGCTATGTCTAGCGGATGAAGTTCTCTTCAACATCGTTGAAGAAACCACGGCGTCAGGTTTGTGGGAAAAACTTGAAAACCTTTATATGACAAAATCACTAACCAACAGAATTTATCTGAAACGACAATTATACAGTCTTCGAATGAAGGAAGGTTCAAGTGTTGCAGATCATTTGAATGTTTTTAATACACTAATTTGTCAATTAACGGATATGGAAGTCAAAATACAGGAAGAAGATAAAGCCGTAACCTTGTTGTGTTCTCTGCCTGAATCATGGGATCACTTCGTAACCTCAATCAGTTTCAGCTCTGGTGATTCTTTGAAGTTTGAATCAGTCGTGGGAGCTCTTCTGTCTGAGGAAGTACGAAGGAAATCCAGCACTGATACAACTGCGTCAGAAGCCATGGTCGCTAGAGGACGCTCAAAGGAAAGAGGAGACAAACCAAGGGGGTCTTCCAGGTCGAAATCGAAGGGCAAGAAGTGTAAGGTAAAATGTTGGAACTGCGGTAAGGTTGGACACTTGAGGAAGGACTGTTGGAAGCGGAAGGAATCCGAAAACCTGAAGAACGAAGCGAATCAGGCTGATTCAGGTATTGTAGACGAAGTTTTATCTGCTGAAGATTTGTGTATGATAGATGAAACTTCACCTGAATGTAATGTCTCTCATAGTTTTGATAGCTGGCTGTTAGACTCTGGTGCTTTGCATCATATGTGCCCACATAGAAACTGGTTTACTTCGTATGAAAGTGTAAACGGTAGTTCTGTGTTTATGGGTAACAATATGTCATGTCAGACTGTTGGGATGGGAGATATCAGGATTAAGATGTATGATAACACAGTTAGGACATTAACTAGTGTTAGACATGTGCCTGATTTGAAGAAAAATTTAATATCTTTGGGAGTGTTGGATTCAGATGGTTATAAGTTTACAGGTCAGAATGGCGTTTTGAAAGTCTTCAAAGGTGCCCTTGTGGTTATGAAGGCAGAGAAGGTCGGGAATCTTTACAGGTTAAAAGGAAGTACTCAGGTCGGTGAAGCAGCGGTTGCGTCGGAAAAGGAAGAAGCAGGTACTCGTCTGTGGCATCAGCGTTTGGGTCATATGAGCGAGAAAGGTCTTCACATACTGATGAAACGCAAATCTCTTCCCGGTCTGAAATCCTTGAATTTAGATTTCTGTAAACATTGTGTGTATGGGAAGCAGTGTAAACAGAGATTTAAAGTTGGTAATCATAATAGTAAAGATGTTTTAGACTACATTCATTCTGATGTGTGGGGGCCTTCCCCTGTTATGTCATATGGAGGTGCTTTGTATTTTGTAACGTTCATTGATGATTATTCTCGTAAAGTTTGGGTCTATCTGCTAAAAAGGAAAGCTGATGTATTCAATGTGTTTAAACAATTTAAAGTAATGGTAGAGAAAAGAACAGGCAAATCTATTAAATGTCTAAGAACTGACAATGGCGGTGAGTTCACTTCTGTTGAATTTGAACAATACTGTAAGGATGAGGGCATTGTTAGACACAAAACTGCTGTTTATACTCCTCAGCAAAATGGTGTTGCTGAGCGTATGAATCGGACTCTTATGGAAAGAGCCAGAAGCATGATCAGCAATGCTAACTTGCAAAAGGAGTTGTGGGCAGAAGCAGTATCTACTGCTTGTTATTTGGTTAACAGATCACCTTCAGTAGCAATTGAGTGTAAAATTCCTGAAGAAGTCTGGACAGGTCAGTCTTGTGACTATTCTCATTTGAGGATATTTGGCTGTGATGCTTATTCTCTTATTCCTAAAAATCAGCGTTCAAAGTTAGATCCAAAGTCGAAATGTTATGTCTTTGTTGGGTATGACTATGCAGTGAAAGGATATAGGTTGTGGGATCCTACATTGCGGAAGATAGTTATCAGTAGAGATGTAACATTTGATGAATCCTCTTTGTTAAAATCAAATGTTGAAAGAATTGAACAGGAACAGGTATCGCCGAGTCAACGAGTTCAGTTGGAGGCTAGATCTTTCGATGACAGTCGAAAGGAAGGAGAGACTTCTGGAGACAAAGGTGTTGAAGACACAAAGGAAGCCCTTGAAGCTTCTGAACCAGAGCAAGTTTCTGAACCAATTCAGCAACCAGTCGCTCTGAGAAGGTCTACAAGGGCGAAGAAAACTCCCAAAAGGTATGAAGATTCTGCTGCTTCATCTTTTGCTTTGGTTACTGAAGATGGGGAACCGTCTTGTTATCAGGAAGCGATAGATGATACAGAGAGCGAGAAATGGAAAAAGGCTATGGAAGAAGAAATGGACTCCTTAGCCAAGAACAATACCTGGGATCTTGTAGAGCTTCCTGAAGGGAGAAGTGTTGTTGGGTGTAAATGGGTCTTCAAGCTGAAACGGAAAGTTGATGGTAGTATCGAGAGGTATAAGGCGAGACTGGTAGCAAAAGGGTATTCTTAGGTTGAAGGTATAGACTTTCATGAGATTTTTTCTCCAGTTGTAAAACTTGTTTCTATATGTACTATGTTGGCACTAACTGCGTTGCTTAATCTTGAGTTAGAACAGTTAGATGTTAAAACAGCTTTTCTACATGGTGATTTGAACGAAGAGATATATATGGAACAACTAGAAGGTTTTGTGCGAGGTCGCAGCAGAAGATTAGTTTGCAAGCTCAGGAAATCATTGTATGGTCTGAGGCAGTCTCCCAGACAATGGTACAAGAAGTTTGATTCCTTCATGGTGAGCCAGAACTTTATAAGAAGTGAGTATGATCATTGTGTGTACTTCAGAAGTTTCAATGGCATATTCATTATCTTAGCTTTGTATGTTGACGATATGCTTATTGCAAGCAAAAGCATGGAAGAGATCAACAGGTTAAAGGCTCAACTCTCTAGGGCGTTTGATATGAAGGATCTTGGAGCAGCAAAACATATCTTGGGCATGGAGATACACAGAGACAGGAAAAATGGTAAGCTTTGGTTGTCACAGCAGAAGTATGTGGAGAAGGTACTTGAAAAGTTCTCTATGAATAATGTGAAACCTGTTAATGTTCCTTTAGCTTCCCATTTTAAGCTTTCTTCGGTTTTGAGTCCTAGAGATGATGAAGAAAAGCAGTATATGTCTCATGTACCATATGCAAATGCAGTAGGCAACTTAATGTATGCGATGGTATCTACAAGACCTGACATTTCACATGCAGTTGGAGTTGTCAGCAGATTCATGGCAAATCCAGGTAAAGAACATTGGCAAGCAGTGAAATGGGTGCTTCGATATCTAAGAGGCACAAGAGATCATTGCATCGTCTTTGATGGTAGTGAAGGATCAGTCTGCGGATATGTAGATGCTGACTATGCAGGTGATTTGGACAAAAGAAGATCTACTACAGGTTACGTCTTTACTCTTGCAGGTGGAGCCATTAGTTGGATGTCAAAGCTTCAAGACACGGTTGCATTGTCCACTACCGAAGCTGAATATATAGCTGCTTCAGATGCCAGTAAAGAAGCAATCTGGTTAAAGGGTTTGCTCGATGAAATTGGAAGGGCGCAGGAGAAAGTGAGTGTACTTTGTGACAGTCAAAGTGCTATTCACTTGGCCACAAATCCTGCCTATCACAGCAGAACCAAGCACATTGATGTGAGATATCATTTTCTGAGACATGTGATCGATGGTGGAAAAGTAGCTCTTAAAAAGGTCCACACACGAGAAAATTGTGCAGACATATTCACAAAGCCAGTTACAGTAGAGAAGTTGCGATGGTGTTTAGCTTCTCTTGGCTTGCAGGAAAGATGATGAATGGGAAAGTTGTTGTCAAGGTGGAGTTTGTTGGTTTGACAACGAACTTCAGTTTTGTAACCAATTTTAAGTTTTAGTTATGTAACGGGTAACGGTAGTTTACATAATAAATCGAATGTCATGTAATGGGAAATGATCATCGAATAAAACAGATTCATATTCAGTTTATTTGTCTTGGTCCCCTCTCTCTCATTTTGTTGCTGTGTTCTTTCTTTCTCTGCTCTCAATACAAGATTTATGATCTTGGGAACCAGAACTGTGGTGGATACTGTAAGTGACTCAGGGGACCCTAGTTACTCTAATATTCATGGAGAATACAGTGATTGTCCATATGACAGCAGGCGGAGTGGCAGTGGAAGTGAAAGTGGTTCTGTTCAAACCCATGATTTTGCTGTGAAAAAACGGACGCTAGAAGATTCAGCTCCTCAATTGGCAGCGTCCACGGATCCACATGGAAACCTGGGGGAGTATTCTCTTGATCAAGGGGACATGGAGGCTCTTTTTTCCATGAAAAAGGCATTCGGCGATCCATATGGAACGTTGTGGGAATGGACGACCGAGAATTCAAAGAACATATGCTCGTCGTTCACAATTGTATGCATAAATCACAGAGTCATTGCCATAATCCTTCCTGTCGCCGGATTAGAAGGCAGCATAGCAGAAGGTATTGGCAATTTGAGCATGCTCGAACAACTGTACCTGAATATCAATAATTTGACTGGTAGCATCCCGGAAGCAATTGGCAATTTGAGTCATTTGACCTACCTAAATCTGGGTGTAAACAAGTTTCATGGCAGGATACCTCAAGCCATTTTTAAATTGAGTGAGTTGACCTTCCTCAATCTTGGTACAAACTTGATTACTGGTAGAATACCTAAGGGTATTGCGAATTTGAAGAAGCTTGAACAACTTTATCTTGACTCGAATAATATTTCAGGGACGATTCCAAAAGTGATAGGAAACCTTCCTTTGCTGAAAAATTTGTTCTTGTTTTCTAACAATATAAGTGGCTGTATTCCGAATAGCATTGGTAAGCTGCATGCCCTCACTGAATTGGGTATATATAATACCACTATTTCTGGTAAGATACCTGAAAGCATTACGGGTTTAATTCTGCTTAAGAAGTTGGATTTATCTGGAAATTGCCTGGAGGGACCAATTCCAGATGGGATTGGTGAATGTGTTGCACTGGAGCAGTTAATATTGTCAAATAACAAGTTGAATGGAAAGATCCCTGCATCTATAAGGAATTGTGCTTCGTTACAAAGATTGAAGGTGTCCAATAATTTTCTTACCGGGGAGTTATATGGAGTTGGATATAAGATTCCCAGTTTCTATGGAAGTTTTCTCTGCTCATTCTAATAATTTTTCTGGGAGGCTGCCAATGCCTTTGGCCAACTGTACTAACCTTCAGGAAGAATGGATTGACAGGTGAGGTGAGCTTCCCCAGTACCTTGCATATTTTGACCATTTAAGAGTTTTAAGTGTTGGTTATAATAAGCTTTATGGTAAAATTCCTAAATGGTTGACAAACCTCACTAAGTTGCAAGTGCTGGATCTTTCCAACAATAAGTTTACTGGCAAAATACCATCCAATCTTGAGAGACTTCAAGGATTCAAAATCCGTGGGTCTTCTCAAGTCCTAGGCAATAAACTATATGCTGATTTTGCAGTTGTTATAAAGGGGCATGAGTATTCTCTCACATATTTGTTGGAGACAAACACCATACTTGACCTTTCCAACAATGATCTTAATGGTGGAATTCCTACCAGCATAGGAAGTTTGAAAAGTTTACGATTATTGAATTTATCTAGAAATCAATTGGGGTGGAAAATCCCTGGATCTCTGGCTGAGATATCTACTTTGGAGCAATTGGACTTGTCCATAAATAATTTGAGTGGAGAGATACCTCAAGAGCTCTCCAAGCTATATAGCTTGGCATTTTTAAATGTTTCATCAAACAAACTTTGTGGGCACATCCCAAAAGGAACACAGTTAAACACTTTTGGGGTGACT
The DNA here is from genome assembly GCA_031772625.1 of Pinus tabuliformis. Classification (NCBI taxonomy): domain Eukaryota; kingdom Viridiplantae; phylum Streptophyta; class Pinopsida; order Pinales; family Pinaceae; genus Pinus; species Pinus tabuliformis. The sequence continues at coordinate 137,983,986 of CM062810.1, forward strand.
TCATTTCAAAGAAATAAGTGTCTATGTTGTGATTTATTCAGGCCATGTAAGGAAGGCAACCAATTTCAATCATGCAAGAACACATGTAATCAGTCTGGTCCATGCAAAGTCAAAGAGAAATATAATAGTGTCCCCAAAAAGGGATGGTTGAGTCATGTAAATGAAAAAATTTCATTGATGGCATTAGGATTTGGAGTAGCTATTGGATTTGGTGGCATTATCACTCTAATTGCCACATGGGATAAAGCCAGACATTGGATAATACCTCCCAGCATACAACCATTCTATGGAGTGTACAAATTTCCTAAATAGCTAGGAAACTCATTCTACTTCTTTACATTGTTATGCTATAGTCAAAATGGTATTAGGAAACCTTATTATGATATTATTTTCAAGAAAATAAACTGGCCTTAAATCTTTGTAATAGGAAAAGTATATATTTTACAAATAATAATGGAAATTTTAATATGTGATATTTGCTCTATATTATTTTGTATATGTTATTAATTTTTTATATTTTTTTATATGTTATTTATTTATAATTAATGTATGTTATGCTTTATGTTTTAATTTTTTCAGATATTATTTTTAGTCAATTTTATCTTAAATTTGACACAATTTTGTTGGAATAACAAGTTTGAGTTGTGAAATCCACATAATCCAAGTGCTCTTGGGATTTTTCATGACCCTCAATTCTTTTATGCATTCAAAAACACATTTTAAATAACAAAAAACTATTTACTTTGAAAAAAAAAAATATTATATTATTCTAATAAATAAAACCAAAACATAAATTAATGGGACTACACCTATTTGTTAAACCAAAACATTAATTAATGAGACTACACCTATTTGTTAGGTTTTAGTTACTATTATTCTTGTATTTCAAATTATATTTATTATTATTAAATCGATACTAATGATTTGTTAAAAGAAAAAGATTTCATTTCTAAAAAAATGTTTTAATTAAATTTTTTAAAATAAATGTTATATATTAAAATTTTAATATTAATTAAATTATGCTGATTTTTTTAATTAAAATATAGTTAAATTTTTTTAATTTTAATTTTACATTAAAGTGAGCTCAATTTCAAAATTTTATTTATTATTATTAAATTGATACTAATGATTTGTTAAAAGAAAAAGATTTCATGTCTTAAAAAATGTTTTAGTTAAATTATTTAAAACAAATGTTATATATTAAAATTAAATTATGTTGATTTTTTTAATTAAAATATAATTAAATTATTTTAATTTTAATTTTAATATTACATTAAAATGGGCTCAATTTCAAATTGAATAAATGGAATTGAAATGGTTGCTTCTTATTTTTTTAAGTAACTGATAGAATCTCCATGGTTTTTGTTAAATTTGGTTAAATCATTATCAAATAACTTTTTTCACTAAATACTCTAGCTTGTTAATGGCTTTTTATTCCTAAGTAGAAAGCTTTGTATTTTCAATAATGATCTACAAAGAATGGTTGTGATTGTTATATATTATATATCTTTTTTATTTAGACTAAGTCATTTATGTTTGTGTCATCATAATAATGGAATTTATATTTGTGTCATCATAATAATGGAAAATTAAAATTGATAGATTTTCTACCTAAAAAGGATTTGTAGAACTTGTTTTCAAAAGCTTATCATTAAAAAGGAAAATCAATTATTATGATAATATTTCCAAATTTAATTAACATATATTTATGTTTCAAAAATGTATTTATCTGTTATAAATATTTAAAACTATAATACCAAACACATTTATAAATTCGTCATTAAAAAAAATACAAAGCTATTCTATAATAATAATAACAACAATAACATCCCAGATCATTATAAACGCAATGGCTTCCAATTCCCCAGCTCGGGATCTTAAACTAGCAAGGCTGATAACCAGAATCAAAGGCTTGGAAAGCACTTTTCAGAACTTGAATTACTATCATGTGCTAAGAACTCATAATAAAGAGGCGGACATTTAAGCCAACAAAGTTGCCCTCCTCTCTGTCGGGGTCAAGATGAAAGACGAAGAGGAATCATGGGAACCCATTCCATAAGTTGATTGCTCCCATGTTTTACTGTTTGCTATTAAATAAATTTGTTTGTATCTTCAAGTGGGGGAAAATCTCTGAAATTGATTCCATGGATTCCTTATCAAGGAAGAAATCTTCAAGATTCAGCTGCATCCTCACTCTTAGCAGTGAGAGGCAACAGGATAAAGAAATCTCCAACGTAATCAGAATTTCGGCATTCACGCCAAGATGAATATAAACACTCCATAATCGTCTCTGTAAAAAAAAATAATAACAACCACAACAATTTTTACTACTAATACTCACGTCACTTTACCATTTATAAGGCATAAAAATTTTGAATTATAGAGAAATCACTAAAACTCCCTTTATAGATGCATTGAGCCTTTCTCTTCATTGTTTCAATGGCAATGCCACTGTGAGTAGATGTAAGTGGTCTTTGAATTTTTTTAAAGCACTCACTAATGACTTGTGCGAATGAAGCATATAGTTTTGATACAATTAGATTTGATAAAGAGGGAGATTTGTAACTCATATTTAAGAGATATAGGGTTATATGGATATGGATTTCTTGACATAGGTGCATAATTTATTTCCTCTCTTTGATTTGAAGTCTCATTTTTTGAAGGTTGTTCGAAGTTTCTATCAGGATGAATAACACTTATAATACACTTACTAGAATCAAAATAGGACTGGAGTTAACACTTATAACACACTTACTACAATCAAACTAGGAGTTTACATTGCAGACCTTCTTAACTAACTTTGAAAGTCTTGATGATGATTTAGATTCAAACACATATACATTCCTAAACACATAGAAACTGATGGAAGAAGAAGATGGTATCTTTCAAAAGGATATTGCTAAGATCAAGGATGGGCATATATGAAATCATGTGTACCAAGCCCCCTATGTCTGTGATTCAAGCTATGCATGGTCAATCACATTCGATTTTTGTGCATGAATTGGTTACATTAAGTTGAATTGGGAGTGAATTTTGGTCAAATAATAGAAAAATCGACCAAACCTGCATTGGAGAAGGTATGCTTGACACTTGTCGTGTGTATTACTTCATGTTGTCATGGAAATCATACCACTAATGTAGAATCTAGTGCAAACACCAAGCTTGACTTAGGACAACCGACCATGGCTAAAAAGAAAGAAATATTTAGCAGATTGTTGCTAAATTTATTTCAATTGTAGATTTTGAGAATATCTCATAATTTAAGGTCATAACAGGGGTCAAATAATTGACCCCTATCCTAATCGTCATATTTCATAATATTTCCAAAATCTACAATTGACATTAAAAAATATCCTACTTGATATATCCATAATTATCCATCCAATCTTTGTAACTACATGTGTAGATGAAATCTAAAAAAAAAGTGAGATGGTTCAATTTCGGATTAGAATATCTCTAAATCTCATGCTCAGAATAGGGGTCAAATAATTGACCCCTATACTAACTTTCAGATTCCATAATATTTCCAAAATCTACAATCTACATAAAAATGTCCATTATAAATGGTAAAGTGCCTCATTTCATCCCTCCATAATTACCCATCCATCTTTGTAATTAGATATGTGTAGCTGAAATCTATGAAAGAAAAAGCAAGGTTGTTTAGTTTCGAATTGATTGGTTTGCTTGAGAATATGCTCACTCTACAAATTCTAAGCCTCATTCTACGTGTGTTATACTAAACTCTTCAATAAAAGGCCTCGTTCTACTTATGTTATTCTAAACTCTTCAATAAAAGGAATATATGTGTATATTTTTCAATGAATAATAACCCACCGAACCACTTTGTAATTTACAACAAATTTTCCTAGTAAAGATTAGATTGGTTAGACCTCCACGCATGTTGACATCTAATTTATTGCGATACCTTGGAGCAGCCGATAACGAGGAGGATTTTTTATTGAAAGGAACAATGGGTGACCTACAAGAGTACATGTTTGCATGCATAAATTATTTTACCAAGTTGTTGTGCAAGTCAATGTCAGCACAAAATTGATTGAGGCACTAGAGCTCTTGAAGAAAAGTGAAATCAATGATGGGGAATCCAACTTCACACCAGAAACGTTTTGAACCTAGACACCTACCATCCTCAATTTACTCATCTTGTATGTATGTCCCCACTAATTGAGGTTGTATGAAGGTGTGTGTTCATTAATGCAATACAATGTTTTTCTAACCAAAAAAACAATTTTTGATACTTTATAGAAAATCAAAAAGTACAATCCTTTGGCTACATAGCAATATTGGGCCCTCAAAATAAAATCCTAGATATATCTTAGACCTTTAACATATCTTGAAAAATAAATAAATCATATTTGAATAGGATCAAACAAATTAAAGAACAAAATAGACTACACATTACCATTACTCACCTCTAAAATGGAAACTAAACCAGCATCTAATAGTACAACTTCCTTAAATCAAAGAAATTTTGAGGTCTAAAATGGGCCTCAAAACAAAAATGTACAACCAAAATCAACTTTATAAGAACCAATATTATTCAATATGATAATTTCAACCATGGGGAACGATTCATCATTTTTGGAGCAAAAAAGTAAAAGGATTAAAAAATAAAAAATAAAAAAATTCAAGTCGTATTTTCAACTTATCTCCCTACAATTTTACTCAAATTTCGAGCAGGAGGACTCTTTGGATGCTAAATTTAATTCCTCATCCAAGGAGTACCCATGTTGCATACTTTGGATGGATCCTGCTATGCGAAAAAAATGAAAAATGCATGAAAAATGTGTTTGCAATCACATTTTTCATGTATTTCTCATTTTTTCATGTATCAGTGTTATGAAACCAGCTCACAAAAAGATAGAAAAGAGAGATCCACGCCTTAGAATTCAGCCTCTTCGAGGGGGCAACCTCCTTTACATTACATAAATGAACAATTCTTGGATGATACAAATGACAAAACCTCCTTTCTATATATAGGAGTCTAAGGAGTCACAATATAATCCAGCCGACCTAACAATAATAATATAAAGCCACAAAAATAACAATAGAGGGATTCTATGGGGAACAGAAATAACAATCTGGGGGTAATAGGGGCACAACAATATAAATAAGGGGTATAACTACAATAGTAATGGGGTAATCACTAGTATTATAGGGACCCAACATGCCCCTCTCCTTCAAAAAAGTGTTGTCCTCAACGCTTGAGCAGTTCTGGATACTTCTGCATAAAATTCTCATCCTCCCATGTGGAATCTTCAGCGGATAAGTTCTTCCACTTGATAAGATACTCTGAAATTGATCGATTTCGTAGCTATCAAGTTCTTGTTTCTGTGACTGCTTCCGGTTCCAATATAATTTTTCCTTCCTCGTCAAGTTCTGGCAATATTGTTTGAACTGGGAGCTTGTCGCCTATAACCTTCTTTAAACATGAAACATGGAAAACTGGGTGCAATCGAGAAGCTGCAGGAAGCTCCAATTTGTATGCCATAGTACCAATCTTTTCCAACACCTTGTACGGACCATAATACTTTGGTGATAATTTATTATCCTTCTTAGCTTGCTTTAGGGACATTTGCTTATATGGTTGTAGTCGTAGGAATACCCAATCACCTACATCAAAACTTCTTTCACTGCAATGTTGATCTGCCTGTTGTTTCATTCTATTTTGTGCCAACACGAGGTTATCCTTTAAGAGTTGGAGGACTTGTTGTTGATGTTCGATGTGATGTTCCACTGCCTGAACCTTAGAATTTTCTCTTAAATATGATGTGATTGATGGTGGTTGGTACCCATAAAGTGCCATAAATGGGGTCATTTTTGTTGCTGTATGGAAGGAAGTGTTATACCACCATTCAGCCAGAGGCAACCATTTGACCCATTGTGTCTGTTTATCAGATACAAAGCAACGAAGATATCCTTCCAAACATTTGTTTACTATCTCAGTTTGCCCATCAGATTGAGGATGATAAGATGAGCTATGAGCTAACTGAGTACCAAGACAAGAAAATAATTCTGTCCAAAAATTTCCAGTGAAAATGGGATCTCTGTCACTTACAATAATCTTTGGATTTCCATGTAGCTTTTGAACTGTTTCCATAAATGCAGTAGAAACTGTACTGGCTTTAAATGGATGTGATAATGCACAAAAGTGTGCATACTTGGTAAGTCTGTCAACTACCACCATGATGACACTCTTTCCATCAGACTTGGGTAAACCTGTGATAAAATCCATTGAAACCTCCTCCCAACGTTGGCTTGGAATGGATAAAGGTTGTAATAGACCCGGTGTCTTAATTGTTTCAACTTTATTTTTTTGGAAAACCAAACATTCCGCCAAAAACTTTTGAATATCTGATTTAAGGCCATCCCAAAAAAATTCCTTCTTAACCCTGTGGTAAGTTTTTAAAAATCCTGAGTGCCCTCCTAAGGGAGAAGTGTGCAATTCCATAAGAATCTTTTGTTTTAGCTGGGAATTCTTACAGAGGTATAAGCGATCTTTGTACCATAACGAATCATTTTTCCAGCTAAATGTATCAAAAGTACTGGAATCTTGTTGTAGCTTTCGAATAAGTGCCCACACTTCTTCGTCATTCTTCCATTCCTCCTTTGCTTCGTTTATCCAATCTGGTTGGATAATAGAAATGGCACACAACAATGCTTCCATATCCTCATCCTTTCTTGAGAGTGCATCTGCCACCACATTTTGCTTCCCTTTTTTGTAGATGATTTCAAAGTCATAACCCAACATCTTTGTGACCCACTTTTGTTGCTCTTCAGAGGATAATCTTTGTTCTAAAAAGTATTTAAGGCTATCATGATCTGTTTTTACCTTGAAGTGTCTTCCCATTAGGTAGGGTCGCCATTTCTTAAGTGCATGGAGTATTGCCAACATTTCCTTCTCATAAATAGCTTTGCTTAAAAACTTTCCCTTGATTGGACGATTTTCAAAAGCAATGGGTCTTTCATCTTGCATTAGAACAGCACCAATTCCATTTCCTGAAGCATCACATTCCACAATAAAGGTTTTTGTGAAGTCCGGTGTAGCTAAGACCGGTGCTTGGCACATTGCCTCTTTAAGATGTTTAAAGGCCTTTGTTGCTTCCGGAGTCCATGAAAATGAATCTTTCTTCAATAATGTTGTTAGAGGTGCTGCTATTCTCCCATAATTCTTAACGAACTTGCGATAATACCCTGTCAGCCCAAGAAATCCTCGCAGATGCTTTATGGATGTGGGGATTTTCCATTCCTTAATGGCTTTAATTTTGCTAGGGTCTACCTTAACTCCTTCATGAGATACAATATGACCCAAATATTCCACCTCCTGGACTCCAAAGAAACATTTGGATCTTTTTGCATATAATTGTTTCTCCTTCAATAGTTGTAGCACCTTGTCAACATGCTCAACATGATCCTTCCAAGACTTGCTGTAGATTAGTATATCATCAAAAAATACCAACACAAATTTTCTAAGGAATGGTTTGAAAATTGAATTCATCAAACCTTGAAATGTTGAAGGTGCATTGGTAAGGCCAAAAGGCATGACCAAAAATTCATAATGACCCTCATGAGTTCTAAATGCCGTTTTCGGAATGTCTTCAATTTTCATTCTGATTTGATGATATCCCGAACGAAGATCCAACTTGGTGAAGTAAATTGATCCATGCAATTCATCCAGTAATTCATCAATGACAGGAATGGGGAACTTATCTTTAATAGTGAGCTTGTTGAGCTCCCTATAATCTGGACACATGCGCCATGATCCATCCTTCTTGTGCACCAATACTACTGGAGCTGAGAAAGAACTTTGACTCGGTTGAATTATACCAGCCTCTAGCATTTCTGCAACCATACGTTCAATTTCACTTTTTTGGACATATGGATATCTGTACGGCCTGATGTTTGGAGGAACACTTCCTGGAATCAGATGAATAGCATGATCATGATCACGCATAGGTGGGAGACCTTTGGGAGTCTCAAATACCTTGGAATGATTGTCCAGGACTTTTTGGAGATCTGGAGAAATAGATGATTCCAATGTGGAAACATCTAGCGAACATAATTGTGCAATTACACCTCTTTGCTCCTTTTTTAGAAGCTTTGTCATGCCATTAGAGCTGATTATCTTTCCTGGTTTCCCTGCAATACCCCTTAATTCAACTTCCTTTCCTTCCACAGAAAATTTCATGAAAAGTTCTTGAAAATTAAAAGCTATCGTACCCAAGGATTGTAGCCATTGGACTCCTAGTACAACATCAGCACCTCCCATTGGAATGGAAAGCATTGGGCTAGTCAATACATATTCTCCCATGGATAGCTTGATATTATGGCACTTTCCAGAACAATTTATTGTTCCTCCATTTGCAATCATCACTTGACACTCTGGTGCTGGATATAGGAAGCAATTCAATTCTTTTGCTACCCTACAATGAATAAAATTGTGGGTGCTTCCTGAATCAATCAACACTATTACCTTTTTCTTCTTGATTTGTCCTTCTATCTTGATGGTTTGAGGAGTGGTAATTCCCGCCAATGCATTACAAGATATGGTCGGATTTATTTGTTCTTCATCTAGGCTTTGTTCCTGGAATATATCCTCTTCTTTTGACCTTTCTTGCTCCTTTTCTTCTTCCTCTTCACAATCTATGTAGAATAATTTCTTCTCAGCACACTTATGACCTTTTGTGTATTTGCTATCACAATTGTAACAAAGCCCTTTTGCTCTTTTCTCTTCCAATTGTTGTGGTGTCAACCTTGTAGGTTTTGGAAGACTATGAGCAACAACACTTCTGTCTTTATAGTTGTGAATGGTATGCTTCCTAGTTGCCATAATTTTGCTTTCCATTTTTCTTGCTAACCTGAATGCCTTCTCTAATGAATCAGGTTCCCAAAGGCGCACATCATGTTGGATATTATTCTTTAAAGACCCTATGAACACATCAATCCTATGCTCCTCTGGAATATCTTTTACCCTTATGTTCAATTTTTGGAACTCCTCAATGTGCTCCATTATTGAACCCTTTTGTTTGAGACTTATCAATTGGCTAAAAAAAGTGTTGCTTTTTGTATCCTCATAATGTGCTATCAATTCTTCCGTAAAAATTGCCCAAGTGATAAATTGTTTACGAGAACAAAGCCAATGATACCATACAAACTGATTTGGTTCCAAATATAAACTTTCCATGCGTACCTTTTTTGTGTTTTGCACATTATTGAGATCGAAGAATTGCTCCATCTGTAATATCCATGTGGCAGGATCCTTGCCATCAAACTTCCTCATATCGATTTTTGGAATATGGTGGGTCTTCGATCCAACATTAGAGTCTATGGAATCATGATTAACATTTCTTTTTTTCACATCATGAGTTTCCTTTACAACCTTTTCACCATTAGTAAGTATTTCTTGTAGAAAATTTGTCAAATCTGTCTTCAAATCTGCCATGTCTGTCTTCAAATCTGTCCTCAAATCTGTCTTCAGATCATCCATCTTAGCTTCCATGCCCTTTATCTTAGATTCCACGCCATTTATCTTAGATTCCATGCCATTTATCTTAGCATCTGTTAGCTTTTGTGAGTGTGACATTTGTTGCACTTGTTCTTGTAATTTTGATATATCATGTAGCATTTCTTCCTCTTCTTCATGAGTCATGCTAGAGCTTTTAGGTTCCTTACTAGGTGTTTGCATTTTCTTTCCTCGGGGCATCAGTTACCGATAATAATGCTTTACTATGCCCTTTGAATTCCTTCAAACCAAGCTTATGCAAAAATTAAAAAAAAAACTACACACCTTTTTTTACTTTGTGGAAGCCTGATATTGAATCTGATGTATCTCTGTAATTTCGAATCATCCAGTTCTGAAATTGTGACCTGTAGTAGCCTTGTATGTCATCTTTCCAATGCCACTAGTCTGATCCAAATTGGATTCTCCAAGAAAGAGTTATGCACAATCTCCCGCAGTGACCTGATTATAGCCTATTTCAGTAGAGCGAACTTGTATGAAGTGCCACGTGTCACTTCTTCAACCTTTGACTCTAAAAAATATATAAAATAAAACTGCAGTCCGTCCTCTTTCGGTACCTTCTTACAAAATTTCAATCCGATGCTCAGAAAGAAAGTTATGACGATTTTCCCTAGGTCACCTGTTTTGAGTGTAATTCAGGAGTCTGCAAAAAGACCAACTTCCTCAGATCATATCTCCGAAAATATTGCGCAAAAAGCTCTGAAATTCGGACCCAAGGTTCCGCTCGATTTATTCTCAAATGGGTTTTGTTTGCAACTTCTGAAACGTCACAGAAAAAAAGTTATAGCGAAAATGCCACGATGACCTGTTTGGAGCAGCGAAACCCTAGAATCCAAAGCTCTGATACCAAATGTTATGAAACCAGCTCACAAAAAGATAGAAAAGAGAGATCCACGCCTTAGAATTCAGCCTCTTCGAGGGGGCAACCTCCTTTACATTACATAAATGAACAATTCTTGGATGATACAAATGAAAAAACCTCCTTTCTATATATAGGAGTCTAAGGAGTCACAATATAATCCAGCCAACCTAACAATAATAATATAAAGCCACAAAAATAACAATAGAGGGATTCTATGGGGCACAGAAATAACAATTTGGGGGTAATAGGGGCACAACAATATAAATAAGGGGTATAAATACAATAGTAATGGGGTAATCACTAGTATTATAGGGACCCAACAATCAGTGTCTATTGAAAGTATGCAACATGGGTACTCCTTCGATGAAGAATTTATTTTTTCATCCAAAGAGTGCTCCTGCTCGAAATTTGAGTAAAACCATAGGGAGATAAGTTGAAAATACGAGTTGAAAAAAACACATTTTTTTCTCTTTTTTCCGCTCTAAAAATTGATGGTGTAATCCAATCTTATTTTGTTATTTCCACTATTATTTTATAATATTCCTTAGGAGGCCCATTTTGACCTCAAAATTTATCTAATGGATAACATAACTTTCGTGGCATTATTTCCCTTGTATGTATGAAGAACTCACACATCATCTTATTGCTTTTGTAGTTGGTAAATTTTCGTTTCTCACGATTCTAAATGAAAGACCTTTAAGTCAACTCTTCCATTGAACGAGTCCACAAGAAATTTTGAATATCCATATAATTCCAATACTTTTACATACTTCCAAAGTGAAATCCTCACGGCACACCACTTAGCAAGGATTCATCTGTAAAGTGTGCGTCTTGATCAATACCTAGTTTGCATTTAATCATCAAATTATGGGAGAAGAAAATGACTATACCCACACCACAAGCATTTTTCTAGCTCGCTCCATAAAACAATTCGTATACTATACAAAACAGAAGCTCCACATATTCGATAAATCCTAATCTTCTTCCATTTCAGCAATTTTACTTGCTCAATATAAGACAATCTTGCATTATTTGCAATAACTTCAAAGAAAACAACAAAATATTCACGTTAGAGAAATTTTGAGGTAAAAAATATGCATAAAAAAGAAAATGTACAACCAAAATCAACTTTGTAAGAACCAATAGGATTCAAGATGATGATGTCAACCATGGGGGATGATTCACCTTTTTTGGAGTAAAAAAAATAAAAATATTAAAAAATAAGAAAATAAAAAATACTTTTTTCAACTCATTTTTTCAACTTATCTCCATGCGGTTTTAGTCAAATTTTGAGTGGGGGCATTCATTGGATGCAAAATTTAATTCATCATCCAAGGAGTACCCATGTTGCATACTTTTGATGGACCCTGCTACACAAAAAAATGTGATTGCAATCATGTTTTTTCATGTATTTCTCATTTTTTTTGTAGTAGGGTCTATCGAAAGTATGCAACAAGGGTACTCCTTGGATGAGGAATTAAATTTTGCATCCAACAATTGCTCCCACTTGAAATTTGACTAAAATCGTAGGGAGATAAGTTGAAAAAAAAATCTCTCTCTAAATTTTTGATGATGTAATGTAATATTATTTTATTATTTCCACTATTATTTTATAATATTCCTTAGAAGGCCCATTTTAGACCTCAAAATTTCTCTAATGAATAGACAATAGTTTTGCCCTAGCTAAATTCCCCATGATACAAGGATAAAATAGACTTTAAGAGGAGGAAATAAACCTTTGATTCCAAGTCCAGATACACTCTTCAACCGAGCGTCCATTCCACTAGGCATCAAGGTTAAAATAAGAGAAAACTTCCTTCAAAAAAGAAATTACAAAAGGACAATAAATAAATAAATGAGCAATAGACTCCTCATTCATCTGACATAGAATAAAAAATCCAGGACCTACCCATACTCTCTTAACAAGAACATCCCAAGTCAATATTTTTCCTTCCAACAACAACCAAAGGAACAACCTGCATTTAAGGGGGCCTTGTCCCTTCAATACTAATAAGTTCCACCATTTTGGAGAAGCAAGAGGATTGTCTTGAATGAGGGCATCATATTCATATTTAGGTATTATAATTCCACTTTTGTTTATTCTTAGACCACATGATGATGTCTTCTTCCTCTTGGTTAATTACAATACCAGCTTTACCCAAATTCAATACAAAAGAGCTCCATTCACCTCCATAAATATGAGAAAGGCTTAAATCTTGAGCTAAAAGCCACTCTTAACCATCCAAAGCTACATATAAATTCTTAGATTCTAGCGTTTGTAGATGATAAAGGGTCAATATGTGCAACAAAGATGCAAGTGAAGGATATGGCCAATTAGTATATGAACTACTAGACATTGGTTAACTATTAAAGATCACGAGGGACAATATGTGGAAACAAAATGATGGATACAGGTAGCAAGTATGGATAGAAATATCTCCACTAATATGTTAGCCTTCTCCAATAGCAACAAAATGCGTAATAGCATCTTCCACTTAAGTACTTAATAAACATGACATAATCTATTATAATCTTCGTGAAAGTACTTAACATGCATTGTGTACAGTTAATAAGATTTATCCAATAGAATCGCGCATTAATAGATCAATATTTCATAAAGGCATTATTCCATCACAGCATATCTCGCAAACCTAAATAACACAAGTAAACAGATAAACATATGAACTTCTTCAACCGTCTTCTTTATTGATCTTCAATATGAGGTTATAGACTCAAAACTGCCCTGCACACTCAGCTGCAGGGGTCCACACACTTAGCTGCGAACTCTACTCTAGGCCTCTACGCACTCAACTGCAGAGCCTTTTCCCTTCTATCTTCCCGCTGCTTACTGTTATAGACATTTTTGTGCCTTACAGCTATAAGCATGAAATGTCCATAATCTAAGGGATCCAAAGTCCCTAAACATGTTTTTCCTACCCCTAGAGGAACAAGGCTAACAAACCACAGCAATTCACAGAAGTTCTCCACCAGAAACTGCTCAAAAACAAGTCAATTCAGGATCAATTCAGAGGCTCCACTAGCTGTCTACGCTGAAATGCAAAGTCTGCACTGGCTACCTGCACTGCAATGTAGGTAGAAGCACTACCAGGGTGCGCTGAGCGGGAATTGACAAATGGCAAGTTCATTCAACAAGGTGTCAAGACCCTGGAAGCTTCCATAATCTTCCTCAATGACACTTGCCTCAGTGAATTCGACTAGTGATGAGTAAGAGGTTCTCAATCTCCAAGTGGAAGCAAGAACCTCCAAGTGGAAGCAAGAACTGACAGAGGGAGAGGACACTAGTCAGATCTCAAGCTAACTCATCCTCTCTCCAAACATCTATATATGGATCTCTCCTCCATGAGATCTGGAGGCTGGAATTTTGTTATTGCAAAGAATTGTTGTTGGTTTGAGATTGGAATCATTGGGTGCTTAATGCTTTGAGGGAAGGTGAAGATAGGAATTTCATTTGTTGGGAAAGAGATGCTGGATTGGAGCCCTCTGGGTTGTATCTCTTCCTGAACCTTGTTATTCATCAATAAAGCTATCTTAGTTTCTCCTATATACTAGTGTATCTTTGATGTATGATTGCATTAGTATGTTTAGTTTATTTCTAATCTTGAACTAGTTATGAATATGAATCTTTGTCTTTGTGTAGTGTTCTCTTCTTGTGATCTTGCAGAAACCTCTTGAAGCTGGGCGAGCGAGAAGGCAAGTAGCTGGGAACTCCCAAAGAGAAGAGAAACCGGATCGAGGGACAAACGGAAGACACCGGTTAGTCCATCCATCTCTCTTCATTCTTAATTCATAAAGGAAGAATACTAGAGTAGCTGTTTCTGTTTGTTGCTAAGGCACTGTCACACCTTAGGTGGATAGGATCGTCCTGCATAGGCATTTTTCCCCACAACAAATTGGCGACTCCACTGGGGAGATCTGTTTAGTCATTTTATTTGTGTCTCTATTATTGTTTGTTTCATAGACTCAACAGCAACAATCGAACTACATCTGCTATTCTCAGATGCAAAGTAGACAGTTGTTGCTTTGATCCAATCACTGGATATGTCTATGATCTGAACAATGGACTCACAAATGATTTGATGATCCTTTGTGATAGATCTTAGCCCTCCCTCAAATCATCCCTTTGATTGTACCTTGCTTGTTGCTTTTATTTGGCCTGAAACCGTAGATTAATCAGCAAACTGTGACCCAGAACCCAGTGAGAAACTCTCGTTTCTCCTTCAGCGCAGACCCTGTGAAGAGGTTCTGCATTTCAACGCAGGTCCCGTGAAGGCTACCTGCGCTGAATGTCAAAACCTCTGTGTTGAGAGTGCGCTGATCCAGTTAGGCCTTGTGCAGCTGGGGTTCTCTGCTCTGTTTTGCCTTGTTTTGATCTCTGTTTTTTGCAGCCTGTAACCAGCATGGGTACCTGTCTGATAACTCCTTTTCTCTGCTTAAATTCCGCCTCCTTTTGTACAAAAAGACTGTGAGTGTTTTTATGTGTTTGTGGCGTCATTTACAGTTTTCCTTTGCAAGAGTGAAATTGTCATCCTGTAGCCCTTGATTCAGATCTGTTGATTGTGATCTTAGGAGAGAGTTCATTGGCTGTTTACCGTTGATTATACATTTACTTTTGCTTTTGGTTTGAGTTTGTCTCTTTTAAGTGTCAAAACAAGTATTCATTTCGAGAATCGTTAAGTGTTGTAATCTCTTCTACCCTTTCTGATTTCGAAAAAGTAAACTTGTTTGTATTTGTCATTTAAAAGCAAATTCAAAGTTGTACAAAAAGCTTTCTTTTTAGGCATCAATATTAAGAAAGCAGAAAACAAACACCTGCATTGTGCATTTGCATCTTGATAGTTTGCATGTTTGATTTAGGAAAAGTGCATTAGGGTGTGCTGATTGCTCTTTGAGAAAAGATGGTGTCTTTCTTTTCCCTTTGTAGCTAGGATTTTCATGGTTGAAAAGATAGAAAAGCTTGCTTATCATCTTTAGACTGCATTTAGGAATTGTATCATACATCTCGTGGTGAACCTCAAAAGGCAAACTTCTAAAAAGATCAACCTAAAATAAATTGAATGAACTTAACAACGCTTTGTAACTTAACGCACAACATAGAGGTCTAGGCTAGAGACATGTTCCGACGTCGTAAAGCCTGGTGACTGTCGATCTCGCTGATGGTGGGTGATTCCTCCTGAGGGACGATAGCGCCAGTACGGATTGTGCTCCCACGTACCGTCGAGTATATATTGGGAGACCCCTATAGGCATAAAACCTTTATCCTTAGGAAGTCGTGTCGGCCGCCCTACTGATCGCAATGCACTGAACACAGCATTCAGGAAGATCGACCGCCCGTACCTTAAAAAGTATTCTGCGGTTTTGCGAAAAGTTTGGCACACCCTCTACCTAGAACTCCAGAGCAGTTCCTTTTGGCCTTTTTCAGACTCTATAACGGAAAAAGTCCATCCGAGCATTTGTCACTTCGGGCTCGTTAAAACATCGAAGGAGACTAGAGTCATCTTTAGCTTTTTCTCGACTCTTTAAAATTAAAAAAGCAAGTTGTGTCTAAAGCGTCGTTAAAATTTATTTTAAATGGAACAATCACCCCTTCTTGCTGCGTTGATCTTTAGGTTGAGAAAATGGAGCACACCAACCAAGGAATTCCCCTTGGTGAAAATCCTAGTCCCTTCTCCTCTTGGGGAGATGTTGGTGCGCCCCACATGGCCACATTGTCGCTTCCAGGACTGACAATTGGCCTGCCGGTCTAGCTCTTCTCGACCAATGTCGTTCAAAACACCACTATTCCTGAACAATCGAATCAACAGTTAGACCAGTCCAGAGCTGCCCACCAGCCTTCCACTTCCTATAATTCTTCCTCTCCTCCCTCCTCTTCACATGATGGAGTTGGCCAAGCCGAAATCCAAGCTCCTAAGGAGAAGAAGGAGAATAAGAAGAAAGAAAAGAAGAAGAAGGAGCCAAAAGCGACTGGGAGCAAGCGAATGGCGTCTAATGAAAATCCACACACTGCACTGACCAGGCCTAAATCGCCATGTGTCATATGCAAGGGAGACCACTTCCACAGAGATTGTCCCTGCATCCCTCGGATACTAAGGGACTGGTCTCCCCGTTTGCACAATTCGGTGGCGTCAACCTCTGATAGCCATGTTGACAGCTCACCGTCAACTAGTGAAAGTGAAGTCACAGGACAGAGAGGGAAAGCTAGATTTCCTTGCAAACTGTGTGAAGGCGACCATGCCATCCACCGTTGTCCCTTCTTAGACGAGGCTAAAAGAGTTTTGGAAGATCGCCTGGTTTTACCAGTGCAACTTCCTCCTGGATATCAAAAGCTCCTGCCAAGTCCTTCACCAGTTGAGAACCCGACTAGCCCGCTCAGATGGTCAGTCGAAGCACCTATCATTGAGGATGAACCATCTGAATCCATACCTGACAAAATTCAAAAGGTTGAGGCGGCAGTTGACCCGGTTTTTCCTTGAGAGGCTCTATCTTCGAATGATACCATCACAGAAGAGAATAAAGACGACACCGTCCAAATTCGCTTCATCAACACAGACTCCGACGAACAAGGGGGCAATTCGCCCATTCCTTTATCACAGGAAGAAACTTCGTCAGAGTCATACCCGGTCGTCTATTCGGTCCCACCACCAAGCAACCTAGTTGTCTCGTTCGACTGGAACCAACTAGGCAGACCCCGTTTTCCAGCAAGCATACCATTCAGGATTATCGTTCAAATATACAGAATGGTAATGGCTGGCACCATCATTGATGAGGGGGCATCTGTGAGTATCCTTTCCTCTATTGCTTGGAAAGCGCTTGGTTCGCCAGCGCTTTTGCCTGAAATGAGAAATCTGACAGGCTTTGATAAAGGAATCAGTCGACCTTTAGGGATTCTTCCCAATATGCCAATCACATTAAAAGGGAAGATCGTTCAAATGAACGTGATGGTCGTTCAAGGACTCTTGGATTATAACCTACTCCTTGGACGAGACTGTATATATTGCATGGGAGCCATCGTCTCCTCACTCTTTAGAGTAATGTGTTTTCCGCACGAAGGAAGAGTGGTCAAGCTCGTGGACCAGCTTTCATTTCCCGGATCACGCATCGCAAATAGTCATATACCATCCCTAAATGGTCTCTTCACGCAAGAAATGTCTTAACCCACGGTCCGTCCTCCCGATGAGCGCGAGTAATCCGGAAGGATATGACTGGACCCCAGGGGGCATGCGTCCTGGTCTACTTCGACAGGAAAACCTTGGGTATAGGGTAGGTTTCCGCAGGAGAATATGACTAGTCTGTACCCCGTCCGTCTTGGAAGAGGGGTTATTCTAGAATAAGATTCTTTTGTCAAAGTTAGGTGCTTGGCACTGAGGTCATTCACCTTTGTCTATCTTGGTAGATATCGCCGAAGGAGTGTTTTGTTTGAAAGATTAATGAAACAATGTTTGGGTAGCCTGAAAGAGGTAGGCCTTTCCTGCTTAAACAAATGTTTTGGCGGACAAAGTAAGGGTAACCTTGAAATCATATTTTATACCTGGGGGCATGCAAACCTTTTGGAGTGCAAGCAAGGGGCGGCTATTTATTTTTTAAATTTTTAGGTCCTCCCTTTAAACCTGTAGGTCTAACCCTTTAAACTCGTAGGATTAGTCATTTCCAAACTTGCATAACGAAAGGATCCGGAGAAAAGCTTTGTAAGATGAAGCTCCATAAAAAATAGAATCTTAATGAGACATTCTTATCATATGACTGGGTAATCGAGCAGTTTTAGCACACAATTCATGCTCGTTAAAAAATAAACGCAAGATCCGAGCAGTTTTAGCGCATCGTTCATGCTCGTTAAAAAATAAACATAAGATCGAGCAAATGTTTCCACCCGCATTTAAGCTCGTTAAAAAATGAACTATCCCGGTAAATAACCACAGTGAATGTAATATCATCAGCCATTAAAGCCTTGGTCATGTTTGCACCGTCACCTCCACTTTTCATTTGGCCGATCGTTCACCTCCATATGATTGTTTACCCATTTTGAGGAACAGCTGCGAAGAGTGATTTCACTAGCCATCCTTGTGACACTGCCGTGACAGGAAAATTCCAACCCGTACCTGGAATCAGCTGCTAACCCATTTTATCACTCGTTCCTCAAAAGACGAGTCTTCTTTAAGCTCTTTTCATCTGACTCGTAAAATATGAAAAGATTGCCGAGTTTTGGCCTTCCAGCTCGTTAAAGCGACCGAAAGAGCTATCCCTCCTCTAGATTTTAATCTTTTTGGACCTTAGGGATTATTGCACAAAAAGATCGAGCGCTTGTTTTGTTCGGCTCGTTAAAACTATCGAAAACTCATCCCTTCTGTATTGTTTTATACTTTTTTGGACTTAAGGGATTAGATGACGAAAAAGGACTTCCGGAGTTGACTTTACGTACCTTTTCAGACTCTCTAAAAATGAAAAGGACCGAGTTATCCTTGTCATTAGACTCGTTAAATACATTAAATAGCGACAAACTTGTCTTTAGACGAGAACGAGTTTCACTATCGCTAGGCTCGTTAAAACATAGCGATGGGCTTGCCCGAAGGGCAAGTTATAGAAAAAGCATATGTTATCCTCCTCAAGCTTGACAAAAATAAAGATGTACTGGTCAGCAATGACTGGGGAAAAATTGGGAGAAACTCAAGAAAACTTTGATGGTAGCAAGTCGCTCTTGAACATGACACTTTTCCTCCGTACCACAGTCGGGTTGGGTTGTTTCATTCACCGGTCACATCACCATGGTCTCGCCATACCATCCATATTTGGGGTAATGCTATCGATCCATCGCATAAGTGTCGCCATGTGTTCAAGAGAAGTAGTTCAGAGAAGTCAACCGTGTCCCATCCACTGCCATACATTATCCTTCATCCTTTCATGACCGCCACCCTGAATCATATGTCATCAGATCGTTTTCACCTCCATCAAAATCATTAGATCCATTCCGTGTCATTGATGTGGGATTCATTAATGCCCTCCTTTGACGGATCGCTTCTTGTCGACATCAGCTCATTATCCAAGAAGTTGATCTAGGAACAACCCATTCAGTACTTTGAAGCTTGCATGCCTCAATGGCAAGTTTCTCACTTCCGGCGACAGGTATACATCAATGACCTTCGACCGAAAGATTTTGCGTGGTGTTCGACGCCAAGTCCTTTATTCACACCACGTGAATTGTACTGCAGTACCTTGAGAGTCATTATCATTATCGGTGATTCCTCTCGCGCTTGTTAACGGTTTACCTCATTGACCGGTAATCAAGCGATGTCTTTCCATGTTCGACTTCAGAACATTTCTCACATGGATCGACTTGTACTTAGAGTGAAGATCGAATGAGTTTGAAGACCCCGGATCTAGTTTCATCCATCCGGGCTGCGATATATATTCAGGAAAAAATAAAGACATTGACATGTACATCATTGCAGCAGATAATCATCCTACACAAAGGATGATAATTTCATCAAAATTATCAGTCTACCATCAGACGATTGTCTGTTCTATGTACAGAAAAATGAATTTATAAAGCTGAGCATGGGAATGCCCGCCTCAGCAAGATCATGAAAGCAGTATGAAAAATAATGTATTGTATTGTATTATGTTACAGGTCTCCTCCCAGCAATGAATGAACTTCGGATCCTCCTGATAAAGCATTTCACCCGATAAACGGCCTCATACTTTAGGGGGCAACTGTTATAGACATTTTTGTGCCTTACAGCTATAAGCATGAAATTTCCATAATCTAAGGGATCCAAAGTCCCTAAACATGTTGTTCCTACCCCTAGAGGAACAAGGCTAACAAACCACATCAATTCACAGAAGTTCTCCACCAGAAACTGCTCAAAAACAAGTCAATTCAGGATCAATTCAGAGGCTCCACTAGCTGTCTACGCTGAAATGCAAAGTCTGCACTGGCTACCTGCACTGTAACGCAGGTAGAAGCACTACCAGGGTGCACTGAGCGGGAATTGACAAATGGCAAGTTCATTCAACAAGGTGTCAAGACCCTGGAAGCTTCCAGAATCTTCCTTAATGACACTTGCCTCAGTGAATTCGACTAGTGATGAGTAAGAGGTTCTCAATCTCCAAGTGGAAGCAAGAACCTCCAAGTGGAAGCAAGAACTGACATAGGGAGAGGACACTAGTCAGATCTCAAGCTGACTCATCCTCTCTCCAAACATCTATATATGGATCTCCCCTCCATGAGATATGGAGGCTGGAATTTTTTTATTGCAAAGAATTGTTGTTGGTTTGAGATTGGAATCATTGGGTGCTTAATGCTTTGAGGGAAGGCGAAGATAGGAATTTCATTTGCTGGGAAAGAGATGTTGGATTGGAGCCCTCTGGGTTGTATCTCTTCCTGAACCTTGTTATTCATCAATAAAGCTATCTTAGTTTCTCCTATATACTGGTGTATCTTTGATGTATGATTGCATTAGTATGTTTAGTTTATTTCTAATCCTGAACTAGTTAT
The DNA here is from genome assembly GCA_031772625.1 of Pinus tabuliformis. Lineage (NCBI taxonomy): Eukaryota > Viridiplantae > Streptophyta > Pinopsida > Pinales > Pinaceae > Pinus > Pinus tabuliformis. The sequence goes on from CM062810.1 coordinate 138,004,893, forward strand.
GAATATGAATCTATGTCTTTGTGTAGTGTTCTCTTCTTGTGATCTTGCAGAAACCTCTTGAAGCTGGGCGAGCGAAAAGGCAAGTAGCTGGGAACTCCCAAAGAGAAGAGAAACCGGATCGAGGGACAAACGGAAGACACCGGTTAGTCCATCCATCTCTCTTCATTCTTAATTCATAAAGGAAGAATACTAGAGTAGCTGTTTCTGTTTGTTGCTAAGGCACTGTCACACCTTAGGTGGATAGGATCGTCCTGCATAGGCATTTTTCCCCACAACACTTACTTTCCCTTTTTCCTTCTTTCAGACATAGACATCTTCATCCCTTAAACTCTCTAAGGCACACCTATTTATAGCCTTTTACATACAATCCCATGGTCCACGAACCATGGGTGGATCTCAAAACTGACTCAAATTTTACATAATCAAGGGGCTAAAACCCCTTTGACTCCTAACCATCTATGCACTCCACATCCACAATCACACTTACTTTACATCTTTTTACAAAATTTACATCAAAACTTGGTTTTTAACCCCAAAACTGATTCAGGGAACCCCATCCCAATAGGCCCCCAAAACAAAGGTCGTGACTCACCCTCAAGTCACTCGGCAGGCACAATGATCTTGCTGCGAAGATCCCCCAGCTCCACCCGCACAAATGCAACCTCAGCAGTGCTCTGCGTAGCTTCCTGCTTGACCTCTTCTATGAGATGCTCTTTAGGTGGTCCTTCCACGGCCAGCTTCATCATTTTTTGTATTTGTTACAAGCCTGTCAGCTTCTCCTAAATGTTGGTTGATACTTGGTAAGCTTCTTCTAACCAAGGTCCCAACTTGGCCTTAAGCATGGCCTCCTTCTTTTGAGCTACTCCTACCTATGTGAGGAGTCGTTTCCCCTCCTACAAATTGGCGAGGCACTGCGTTGTAACAATTAAGCGCGTCGTCACCCTGACCTCGTCGTACTTCTTTTGGAGCTCGCGAATCTCTATATTCAATATCTGCAGGTTTGGGTCTTCTTGCGGGGCCGTTACCAACTCCATCGCCTATTCAGACAAGTTTATGCAGTCAGTGATTACGGCATCCCAGCAACAGAACCATTTGTTGGCTTAGTGGGTCGTGACCCAGGTTCAAAGTTAATTTCACCAAACAAAACCCTACACTAATGGCCCTTTCGGCATAAACCTGCACAGCATAGGCTGAAGTCTCACCCGAAGTAGTATGGGGGGATGCTGGAACCAAGTTTCCGCATCTAGAGATCATTATGATGTCTTTTATTGCCCTAGATCTTCCTTCACACAAATCTATAAGCCCATAAGGCTCAGTGCCACAACTTCCTTTAAACAACCTCTAGACCTTCGTGAAGATTTACGATAGGTCTTTGCGGACCCCTAACAGATGAATCAACCACTTACGCGCACCATAAAATAACCCTAGATCTAAGATCATGCAGATCTACTTAAGTACTTAATAAACATAACATAATGTATTATAATCTTCGTGAAAGTCCTTAAGATGCATTGCGTATAGTTAATAAGATTTATCCAATAGAGTCGTGCATTAATAAATCAATATTTCATAAAGGCATTATTCCATCACAGCATATCTTGCAAACCTAAATAACAGAAGTAGACATATAAACATATGAATTTCTTCAACAGTCTTCTTTATTGATCTTCAATATGAGGTTACAAACTCAAAATTTCCCTACGCACTTAGCTACAAACTCTACTCTAGGCCTCTGTGCACTCAACTGCGGAGCCTTTTCCCTTCTATCTACCTGTTTCTTACTTGCCCTTTTTCCTTCTTTCACACATAGACATATTCATCCCTTAGACTCTCTAAGGCACACCTATTTATAGCGTTTTACATACAATCCCATGGTCCGTGGACCATGGCTGGATCTCAAAACCGACTCAACTTTTACATAATCAAGGGGCTAAAACCCCTTTTACTCCTAACCATCTACGTGATCCGAATCCACAAATCACGGAGACTTTACATCTTTTTACAAAATTTACCTTAAAACATGGGTTTTTAACCCCAAAACTGACCCAGGGGACCCCATCCCAACACAACCTCTTCCCTTCTAAAGTCTTAGTAGTGCGAGTAATTTCTTCAGCCCTAAATGTTGAAGGAAGGGCCCCATTCATTAATCAGGTGTTGCAAATTTGTTGATAGTTAGATTAATTTAATATATCCTAGTGTGTTTATGTTTTGATTGTATAACAATTTCCATTTTCAACAGTTGGTATATGTTCTTATTGTTTGGAGGAGATTGTGAATTCTTGTAATGGCGTAAGCTGATACTTGTAGCATAAATGGATTTATTTATTATTCCTCTTCGCGTTGTTTCTTATTATTTGTAACTCAATATTAGCTTCTGATTCATTGAAGATTTGTTTCTTGTCATGAATGATTATGTTAGCATTTATTATGCACTCATGTGACTCATAGAATGAGTGATAATCGTTGTAGTTGTTACTTGAATCATTCTGTGGTGATTTTGCTATTACTTTCTCAGTGTGAGGTCCGTGGTTAATTCGGGTGCTACATTAGCTATTTCAAGTTCCCGCCTTTAATTACTTTCATGTGACTGAATTTGTATGTGATTTCTTAACTACAATATCATTGGACAACCCACATTTTAAAGCTAATGAGCCTAATCATTGGGTGACTATATGGACCTAAATACACCTCCAATCTTATTTAAATCAACTCTTCTCATAATTCCTTACATATTTTGATTATATTCTGCTTAATGAGAGCAAATCATAGCAATGAGAGCAAATCATGGCAATTTTGGCTAATTAAGGGTGGAAACTTGAATGAGACAAGGAGGAGAGATTGTAGGAGATAGATCCTCCTTATTTACTCCTCATTCATTTGAATATTCCTCCATCAAATCACACTAGCTTGGAGTTGAAAGCAGCTGAGTCATGAAGATCAAAAGGAAGCTGAGCTAGTGATAGTTAGAGAGCGAGTTCATCTTGAGTTTGGGAGCCGAGCCTCCCTAGATTTAAGGAAGTCGTTGGAGACTTCAGTGCTATAAATAAGGAGGCCTATAGTGTCATTAAGATTCAAATTTTTGATGTAAAACAACTAAACATTTTTTGACTTCAAGACTTGTGGAAGACATTGTTATGTATTTTTATGATATGATAATGAGAATGAGCATTTCCTTGATCTAGCACTAAGTTGACTCAGAGGGTTGAAGCTCTTGGGTTAGGGCCCAACCCTAGCAGCAAAGGCTCCTCTTTTTGGATTTGTATGCTTAGTTGACTTCATAGATTAATCCACTTGCCACATTAAGAATTAAGATTTGCTAATTTTAAGTATAAAATGGCAGAGTAAGTATAAAATACGTAAAGGAAGACTAAAAAGAGTTGGATCACTCGGTTATGAATTTGGTCCAAGTAAATGATGGTTATAGGTATACTAACTATTATTGTGTTAATTTGATTTGCATAGATTTATTCTAATGAAAGAGAAAGAGATTATCAAATGAAAAGAAAATGGCTAATTGATATGTCTAAAGACTAATGGGCATATTGACTCTGAAATAAAAAGAAAGTTGAGGAAAATCAATAATTTTATTTAAATTTTGCTTTGGTTGGTATATTGATTATTATTGTATTATTATAAATAATATATTTGATATTAATTTGATTTATTAATTTTACATTAAAGTTTTTGAAAGCATATAACAAGTTGAAATGTTTAAATGTCAAAGTAAATATAATGTAAGAGGAACTAATGACGTATTGACTAGTATAAAAAGTAAAAAAAGTTGAGGTACTCATTATTTCTATTTGGAATTGAGTAAGTAGTGATATATTGACTATTATAGTATTAATATAAATAATATAATTGATATTAATTTGATCTATTCATTTTATAATTAAAGCCTTTGAAAGGAGATAACAAGTTGAAATGTCTAAAAGTCAAAGAAAATATCATGAAAGAAGAACTAATGACGTATTCACTAGGATAAGAAGTGAAAAAAGTTGAAGTACTCATTAATTCTATTTAGAATTTAGTAAGTAGTGATAATGTTTCTCCATTAATTCTACATAAAGTTCTTTGGAAAGATAGAATAAATAGAAATATCAAAAAACCTAAACAAAGATAACGCAAGGAAGACTAATGATTTATTGACTAGGACATATAGGTGGAAAGAGTTTGATCATTCACTTATTTTATTTGGAATTTGGTGAGTGAATTTGATCCATAATAAGATGGCTAAATTTGCTCAATCCCTATTATGTTGGTTGGCATATTGACTATTATTGTATTAATATAAATAATATAATTGATATTAATTTGATCTATTAATTTTACATTGAAGTTTTTGAAAGCACATAACAAGTTGAAATGTCTAAAAGTCAAGCAAATATAATGTAAGAAGAACTAATGACGTATTGACTAGGTTAAGAACTGAAAAACGTTGAGTACTCATTAATTCTATTTAGAATTTAGTAAGTAGTGATAATGCATCTCCATTAATTCTACATAAAGTTTTTTGGAAAGATAGAATAAATAGAAATATCAAAAAACCTAAAGAAAGATAACGTAAGGAAGACTAATGATTTATTGACAAGGACATATAGATGGAAAGAGTTGGATCATTCATTTATTTTATTTGGAATTTGGTGAGTGAATTTGGTCCATAATAAGATGGTTAAGTTTGAAAATTTTGCTTCCCTGGTTAACATATCAACTAAACAATTTAGTCTCCTAGGTTTATGTTTTATATAATCAAAAGTATCAAGCCAAAGTGCCCATTTCTATATCCTAGAATGATTGTCAATGAGTAACTTATTAGATTTCAGTATTCCAAGAAGTATTTTTAGATCAATTTTGATTAAGAAATGCACATGTTTAAGATATAGTCTGAAATGATAGATAGTTTTCTTCACTGCAAGAATTTATTTGTGACTTGAAGGATAATTTCGTTTTGCGCCATGTTCAAATGAGATCATTACAATTCAAATTTCCATCCCTTTTGCTGCCACAACTCTTCACCTGACATGGATGTACATGGCCGCAATGATTGATGATCTCTCCTTGTTACATCAGGGTTATATAGTCCTTCAACTCTTACTCATGTTGCTACAACCTTAAAGTGATCCTGAATATCCTTCACTATAAATTGATATTTCACAAATTCAACCTTTAAACCCTAATCAACTATAGTAGATTTTGACATCAAATTCTTCTTTATACCTCGTACATACTATGAAATTTTGGATTTGTTTCTCCTATCCATTAGGCAAGTCACAAATATGTATCCATGTCTTTTGATTTCATAAGACCTATTATCTCCTAGATAAATATGAACACCATTAATGTTTTTATAATATGTATCAAATCATTCTTTATTATAAAACATATGTGATGCACCAAAATCTATGAGCCAAACGTTGATATCATTAGTTCCAATAGATAAGGCAACATGATAAGAAAACAACTTAAAAATTTTGAAATCATTACTTATGGAGGCAACATTGTTATCAAAGTCTCCTCTATGCATTTTTATGTTTGAATTGCGCATATCTCTTTTTTGGGCAGTTGCTAACAAAGTGACTAGTCTTACCACAGTAGTGTCAGACATCATTTTTCTTCACATTTACATTTGTTGTTGCAAGTGGAAGCCCTTGAAATGGCTTTAGATGTGGCATTCCTCCTTTATTTTTCTCCCATAACTTCCCTTTGAAAGGTTGTTTTGCTTTTGGTATCAAAACTTTGAGACCTTTAATTAAGGTTTTGTCATATTTCATCCTTTTGCATAAGAATACTTACCAACTCATCAAAAGTAGATGCCTTCTCCTTTGTTTCAAAACTTGTGATGAACATTTGACATTCATCCAACATATCATTTATACTTATAGTGACTATATTACCACTATATAATTTTCACCAATAGAAAAAATAAACACAAAGTTAGAATGATGATAGAATTGGTTACAAAATATAATTCAAAGCTACATTAATTAGATAGAAAATCAATGTTTCTAAATGGCGATCTAGAGAAGAGCTTTAACTTGCTCAATTAAAATGATTTGTGAAACTGAGTAAAAATATCTTGTTTGCATGTTGAAGAAAGCCTTACATGGCCCTGAACAAGCCCTCAAATCATGGTATGAGAAAATAGAGGCATTCTTCCTTCAGTAGGGATTTGTAAAAAGTAAAGACAATCCTAATATGTATATCAAGTAAAATGAGACTGGACATATTGCTTTAAACTATGTATATGTTGATGTAACAAAAAGTGCTACTGACTTGATTGAAGACATCAAAAGAGAGTTATCACAGGTATTTGAGATGAAAGATCTTAGACAGTGGTACTATTAAGGAATTTAGACTTCTGTGATCCATAACATTGTTTAGATAATCTTCGGCAAAATCACATAACCAATTTTTTGTCGACGCGTTTCGAACCAACCAGTGTGGTTCATCGTCAGGACAAGTTGAAGAACAGATCCAGCTTAGCCTGTTTAAATAGCTAGAGCAGAGACACCAACGGTTACCTAGCCACGGTTGACTTCAGGAGCAAGGTCAAAATTAGTTATATTAGGTAAGAAATAAATACATATACCAATGATAAAATAATAATAAATAAATCAAAATTAAATAAATATATATAAATTTAGTTAAATTAGGTGTGAGATTAATATATAAATATAAAATGATAAATCATTTATTTATTAAATAAATATAAATATATAAATAATAATAATTTATACTTATTTATTTAAATCAATAAAATATAAATAATAATAATTTTTATTTATTAATTAAAAATAAATCAATATAAAAATATAAATTAATAAATATAATAACATAGGTAAATTATTTACTTAATTTATATAAATGGTATATATAAATATATAAGTTTAGTTATATTAGGTGTGAGATAATAAAATAATAAATTATTTATTTATTAAATATATAAATATATAAATAATAAAAATATATTTGTTTATTTATTAAATAAATAAATAAACATAAAATTGTAAATTAATAATTATAATAGCAAAAGTAAATTATTTATTTAATTTCTATAAACGCTATTATTAGTGAGGTAAATAAAATAATTCACATATAACTATATAATTTTAGTTATATTAGGTGTAAGATAATTAAGCAAAAGATAGTTATAATAGATAAATAATCAGTATTTAATAATAAAATTATTAAAGTTAATTCTGTCATTAGGTAATTAAGTTATTACTTATATGGTTTAAAAAGAGTTATAGTAGAATTAAATAGACAATTGACATTATGGAAACAAAAATTCAAATCTAATTAAAATATACCCAATAGTATCATAAACGGGATAAGGATAATACACTAATTAGCACGAAATTAATTAATAACGGAATAAAAACTCAAACACTCCATTTGTTGATGACACTGGTGTTGTCTGGTCTCATGGTCCTGACGAGCTGGATCGTTTCTTCAGTCACCTTAATAACCAATCCACCGCCATTAAATTCACGATGGAAAAAGAAGATAACGGTTGTCTTCCGTTCTTGGATGTTCTCATCTCTAAGAAGGTGGATGGTTCCTTTTCTCATCAGGTATTTAGAAAGAAGACGCATACTGAGCAATACTTACATGCTTCTTCGCATCATTTCCCCGCTCAGAAGTTAGGGGTTCTTAGCACGCTTGCCACCCGTGCTGTAAGAATTTCGGATAAGGAGAGCCTGGAAATGGAGAAGGCTCATCTCCTTGATGTTTTTGAAAAGAATGGTTACAATAGGTGCCTTAGTCAAAAAGCCTTCCTCAGGGCCAAGAAGGAGCCTTCAATCCATAGGGTTCCTAAAGATCATATCATGGGTGTGAACCTTCCTTACATCCAGGGGACCACGGACAGGATTGCGAGGATTCTAAAGAAGTACGATGTGCCCGCAACTTTTAGACCTCTCAACACTATCTGGAGCTCCCTCACGTCGGTGAAAGACCCGATTGACCCTAAGGACATGAAGGGCGTTTATATCATCCCCTGTTCCTGTGGGACCCCTTATATTGGTGAGATTGGTCGCTCTATCAACCAACGGATTAGCGAGCATTCGGCTGACTTAAGGCATGGTAGGACCAAGTCCTCAGCCCTGGCTGAGCATGCAGAGAAAACTATGCATCATGTATGTATAGAGGAGGCTCAAGTCATTGCCAAAGTTGCGCAGTTTCACCATCGCAAATTTAGAGAGGCCCTGGAGATTGAAAAAAGGCCAAACAATCTTAATAGGGATGATGGCTGGAGGATTAGCAGTTGCTGGGTCCCAGCCTTGGCTTCCTAGCCTCCTCATTCCCCGGTTGTTAGATCTTAGGGTTTCTGTCTTCCCTCTCCTTAAGTTGTTTTTGGCGGGTTAGTCCTAGCATTATGGAGTGTTTGAGTTTTTATTCCGTTATTAATTAATTTCGGGCTAATTAGTGTATTAACCTTATCCCGTTTATGATACTATTGGGTATATTTTAATTAGATTTGAATTTTTGTTTCCATAATGTCAATTGTCTATTTAATTCTACTATAACTCTTTTTAAACCATATAAGTAATAATTTAATTACCTAATGACAGAATTAACTTTAATAATTTTGTTATTAAATACTGATTATTTATCTATTATAACTATATTTTGCTTAATTATCTTACACATAATATAACTAAAATTATATAGTTATATGTGAATTATTTTATTTACCTCACTAATAATACCGTTTATATAAATTAAATAAATAATTTACTTTTGCTATTATAATTATTAATTTACAATTTACAATTTTTTATTTATGTAATAAATAAACAAATATATTTTTATTATTTATATATTTATATATTTAATAAATAAATAATTTATTATTTTATTATCTCACACCTAATATAACTAAACTTATATATTTATATATACCATTTATATAAATTAAGTAAATAATTTACCTATGTTATTATATTTATTAATTTATATTTTTATATTGATTTATTTTTAATTAATAAATAAAAATTATTATTATTTATATTTTATTGATTTAAATAAATAAGTATAAATTATTATTATTTATATATTTATATTTATTTAATAAATAAATGATTTATCATTTTATATTTATATATTAATCTCACACCTAATTTAACTAAATTTATATATATTTATTTAATTTTGATTTATTTATTATTATTTTATCATTGATATATGTATTTATTTCTTACCTAATATAACTAATTTTGACCTTGCTCCTGAAGTCAACTGTGGCTAGGTAACCGTTGGTGTCTCTGCTCTAGCTATTTAAACAGGCTAAGCTGGATCTGTTCTTCAACTTGTCCTGACGATGAACCACACTGGTTGGTTCGAAACGCGTCGACAAAAGATTGGTTATGTGATTTTGCCGAAGATTATCTAAACAGTGGTACTATTGTTTAGATCTGGAACTATGAAGAGGCAATGCTAAGACCTTAGTCACACAAAGTAAATATATAAAGGAATTACTGAAACGATTTAATATGGATGAATGTAATGCAATGTCTACTCCATTGGAACAAAACCTCAAACTTGCCGCTACTGATGATATAATAAAAGAAGTTGATGGTACTTTATATCAACAGTTGGGGGGGAGTTTAAATTAGCTTACCACAACTATGTCTAATATTGTTTATTTAGTCAATGTACTTAGCTAGTTCATGGCGAAGCCTCATTATTGGATTGCTACAAAGAGGATCCTTCGACATTTGAAAGGAACTATTAATTTTGGCATTGATATGCTAATGATTGTAATGTTGAGTTGACAGGTTATACTAATTATGATTGGGATGGAAATCCAATTGACATGAGGCCCACTTCTGGATATGTGTTTTGTATAGGATCTCGAGCTATGTCTTGGAATAGTAAAATACAAGAAATTGTTTTACTATCATCTAGAAGCCGAGTAAAAATAATAATGCAGTGCTGCAAGTGAGGCAATATGGCTGAAGAGCAACAAGTATCTACAATTTTCAAATGTGATACCAAAAGTTCCATCAAATTATTAAATAAACCAGCATATCATACATAGTCAAAACATATTGAAACACAACATCATTTAATAAGAAAAACCATACAAACAAAAAATTAATTTAAAATATTCTAATACTAATAAAAATGTGACTAACATATTTACCAAACTTGTTAGAATAATAAGATTGAAATTTGTAAAAATAAACTATACTGTGAAAAAAAAATCATTTATCAATTAAAAAAATGTTAGTGAATTTAGAAACTAAAATGAATTCATGGTACAAAATTCATTTATCAATTAAAGAGAGGTTGGGAATTTTTTTTTGGAATAATCGTGAAGATAATCCATTAGAAAGTAAAACTAATTCATTCTAGAATCAGTTCAATAGAGTCTTAAGTTTAGGATTAGTAATTTATCCCGTCGTAATTTGTTAACCTTGTTGGAGATTTTAGGGCTCCACCTTCAAAACACACCGTGGACTAGACTGGACTAAATTGCACTCTGAGAATTTTTTTTCCCTCTTTTATGTTTGGAACAGTTTTGAGTATAAGATAGAATAATTTTTCAGAATACATGGTTTTACTAGTGATTGAATCATATTGTGACTGGTGACTTATGATTAGATCATATTATAATCTGTAAAAACCAAACCTCCTTACCAAACCATTCAATCACATCCTGAAACCTATCACACCTTTGAAACCATATTCACATCTTTTCAACTTACCCTCCGTTACAATGCACCTTTCAACTTACCCTGCGTTACTCTATATATATGGGAGTCCTCAATATATTTATGACTACAAAGCAAACTACAGAGAGGCAAGGCCTTGAGAAATGGATAAAGCTGTTATGCCCGTTATTTTTCAGATTCTCGTGTGCTTTATGATCTTGGGAACCAGAACTGTGGTGGATACTGTAAGTAACTCAGGGGACCCTAGTTACTCTAATATTCATGGAGAATACAGTGATCGTCCATATGACAGCAGTCGGAGTGGTAGTGGAAGTGAAAGTGGTAGTGGTTCTGTTCAAACCCATGATTTTGCTGTGAAAAAACGGACGCTGGAAGATTCAGCTCCTCAATTGGCAGCGTCCACGGATCCACATGGAAACCTGGGGGAGTATTCTCTTGATCAAGGGGACATGGAGGCGCTTTTGTCCATGAAAAAGGCATTCGGCGATCCATATGGAACATTGTGGGAATGGACGACTAAGAATTCAAAGAACATATGCTCCTCGTTCACAATTGTATGCATAAATCACAGAGTCATTGCCATAATCCTTCCTGTCGTCGGATTAGAAGGCAGCATAGCAGAAGGTATTGGCAATTTGAGCATGCTCGAACAACTGTACCTGAATATCAATAATTTGACTGGTAGCATCCCGGAAGCGATTGGCAATTTGAGTCATTTGACCTACCTAAATCTGAGTGCAAACAAGTATCATGGCAGGATACCTCAAGCCATTTTTAAATTGAGTGAGTTGACCTTCCTCAGTGTTGGTACAAACTTGATTACTGGTAGAATACCCAAGGGTATTGCGAATTTGAAGAAGATTGAACAACTTTATCTTGACTCAAATAATATTTCAGGGACGATTCCAACAGTGATAGGAAACTTCCTTTGCTAAGAACTTTGTTCTTGTTTAGTAACAATTTAAGTGGCTGTATTCCAAATGGCATTGGTAAGCTGCATGCCCTCACTGAATTGGGCATATATAATACCAGTATTTCTAGTAAGATACCTGAAAGCATTACTGGTTTAATTATGCTTAAGAAGTTGGATTTATCTAGAAATTTACTGGAGGGACCAATTCCAGATGGTATTGGTGAATGTGTTGCACTGGAGCAGTTAATATTGTCAAATAACAAGTTGAATGGAAAGATCCCTGCATCGATAAGGAATTGTGCTTCGTTACAAAGATTGAAGGTGTCCAATAATTTTCTTACCGGAGAATTGGATATAAGATTTCCAGTTTCTATGGAAGTTTTCTCTGCTCATTCTAATAATTTTTCTGGGAGGCTGCCAATGCCTTTGGCCAACTGTACTAACCTTCAGCTATTGGATTTAAGGAAGAATGGATTGACAGGGGAGCTTCCCCAGTACCTTGCATATTTTGACCATTTAAGAGTTTTAAGTGTGGCTTATAATAAGCTTTATGGTAAAATTCCTAAATGGTTGACAAACCTCACTAAGTTGCAAGTGTTGGATCTTTCCAACAATAAGTTTATTGGAAAAATACCATCCAATCTTGAGAGACTTCAAGGATTCAAAATCCGTGGGTCTTCTCAAGTCCTAGGCAATAAACTATATGCCGATTTTGTAGTTGTTATAAAAGGGCATGAGTATTCTCTCATATATTTGTTGGAGACAAACACCATACTTGACCTTTCCAACAATGATCTGAAGGGTGGAATTCCTACAAGCATAGGAAGTTTGAGAAGTTTACGATTATTGAATTTATCTAGAAATCAATTGGGGTGGAAAATCCCTGGATCTCTGGCTGAGATATCTACTTTGGAGCAATTGGACTTGTCCAAAAATAATTTGAGTGGAGAGATACCTCAAGAGCTCTCCAAGCTATATAGCTTGGCATTTTTAAATGTTTCATCAAACAAATTTTGTGGGCCCATCCCAAAAGGAACACAGTTAGACACTTTTGGGGTGACTTCATTTCAAAGAAATAAGTGTCTATGTTGTGATTTATTCAGGCCATGTAAAGAAGGCAACCAATTTCAATCATGCAAGAACACATGTAATCATTCTGGTCCATGCAAAGGCAAAGAGAAATATAATAGTGTCCCTAGAAAGGGATGGTTGAGTCATGTAAATGAAAAAATTTCATTGATTGCATTAGGATTTGGAGTAGCGATTGGATTTGGTGGCATTATCACTCTAATTGCCACATGGGATAAAGCCAGACATTGGATAATACCTCCCAACCTACAACCATTCTATGGAGTGTACAAATTTCCTAAATAGCTAGGAAACTCATTCTACTTCTTTAGATTGTTATGATAGTGAAAATGGTATTAGAAAACCTTACATTATGATATTATTTTCAAGAAAATAAAGTGGCCTTAAATCTTTGTAATAGGAAAATTATATATTTTACAAATAATAATGGAAATTTTAATGTGTTATTTGCTCTATATTATTTTGTATATGTTATTAATTTCTTATAATTTTTTTATATGTTATTTATTTATAATTAATGTATGTTATGCTTTATGTTTTAATTTTTTCAAATATTATTTTTAGTCAATTTTATATGAAATGTGACACAATTTTGTTGGAATAACAAGTTTGAGTTATGAAATCCACATAATCCTAGTGCTCTTGGGATTTTTCATGGGCCTCAATTCTTTTATGCATTCAAAAACACATTTTAAATAACAAAAAACTATTTACTTTGAAAAAAAATATTATATTATTCTAATAAAATCAAAACATAAATTAATTAGACTACACCTATTTGTTATGTTTTAGTTACTATTATTCATGTATTTCAAATTATATTTATTATTATTAAATCGATACTAATAATTTGTTAAAAGAAAAAGAATTCATTTCTAAAACAATGCTTTAATTAAATTATTTAAAATAAATGCTATATATTAACATTATAATATTAATTAAATTATGTTTATTTTTTAATTAAAATATAGTTAAATTATTTTAATTCGTAATCAAGCTCCTTCTGAATCAATAGAAGACGGGTTTGAAAAACCATAGTGGTCTATTGCTAGCTTAGAAACGACAAAGAGCGGACCCATCACATCTCCTTGTGTATACAGCATTGTCACCTCCAAGTTTGTACGAACCCCAGGTTGATAAAGTAAAGTTGGTAGCCCCAGGCGTTGCAACATTCTTGCTACAATATTGGCGCTCATCATAGGCATCCCTCGTGATGCAGGAGCATCCGAATGAAGAGGCAATCGCTAGGAGATGTTTCTTGTTGTTTTTATTTTCGTTTTATTTTGACAAATTGAGAGGAAAACACTTCAAGTTTCTATTTCATTTAGTTTCATTTTGTGTCATTTTAGATTAAGGCTGAATCAGCCATTGTTAGTGTTAAATTAGGCAAACAGATTAAGTTAGGATTAGTTAAGAATTGTTTGAAGAAATTGTTGAGCAACTGTTTCATAACTGAGGGACAGTTCCTCGAACTGTAAAAGAAAACTACTAATGATGTATTGAAAAGGAAAACAAGAAGGAAGAGTGGGGGGTTAGCCGAATTAGAGTATGATTGTAAGCCTACGGGCAGAATGTAAGAGAGGCCACTGGTGTTAGGAGAGCAGGCCATAGAGAGAGACAGAGCCTCAATATATATCCTTTGTTTATTTGTTATGTGCAAAGACAAATTCAAATCCATATAAATGTGTGTTTCGAATGATTGAATGATGAATTCAATGTGAATCAGAGCTTCTATACCATATATATATATGTGTGAAGGTGAATTCGACAAACACAAAGAGGAGATTGAATACATAAAGAAGGATTGCTTGTGGTATAGCAGAAAGTATTATAAGACCCGAACCATAGAGGAGCGAAAGATTGAGGAAGTGGCGCTCAGGGACCATTGGATCTGACAGATCAACGATTGAGATCTGGTCGCGGAGAATGAGCGGAGTTTTAACTATCACGTCAGAGGAACACAAAAGGGCGTGAATAACCCCGACCTCAGGCGATCGCCGATTGCGATCAAGCGATAGAGCGAGGATCGTTGGATATGTGGGAAGGATCAATGACGAAGATTTAATCGGCGGGTTTTAATCGGTGAATGCTGACGCAATCATCAGATTGATCGCATCGCAACACTTAATGGTGGATTTTCGGTGGAGGAGTATTAATGCAAGCAATAAGACGAACCCGACAATATTTATAAGTCCCAGTGCATAAAATTTGAGATCTGGGTTATGTGTTCGGAGCGGGTTTTCCTTTGCATTTCCATGTTTCCCATATTTTCCAATAGAATGTATGGTCCGGGTTTTTTAATGTAAAAGCGCCAATAATGTGTTCCGATAGGGTGATCGCATATCGGGAAAGTGGAAGGAGTGGGTAATGTGACCCGTGGAGGAGCCGATACCCGATTGCGATAAAGGTGTACCTTGGGAAATGTGCAAAGACTATTGAATAAGCGGGAAAAGGTGTGTTACACATGTTTTATGTGTATTTCCTTTATAAAGGTTTTATAATAATTATAGTGCAAATTTGAAGGATTTATGTGGTAAATCTAAGATAACCAAGGTTAAAGAGGAGTGGTTATATGTATGTGGGGTTAAGGACTTAAAGGGTTGTAGAGTTTCGATAGGAAGAAACGCTGAAGGGAAAAGACTGGGTTACTAAATTGAATCATTCCGCAGAGACTGGTTAAAGGGGTCGTAGCCATTAAGGTTTCAAGATTAGTGCACGCAGGAATTTTGACGGCATCATTCTGGTATCGGAGCAGGTTTTTCCTTTTCTCTCAGTAAAGATGGAGGTAGGAAGAAGAGGACGAGGAAGGGCCATTAGAAGAGCAGCAGATGAAGGGATAAGAGAAGAGATTAGAAATTTAACTACATGTTTGGCAGCATTGGAAGCAGGGAGGCATAGAGATTTGGAAGGTGGGGATGATAGTGAGGAGGAAAACGTAGCCACGACAGATGGGTCAGATGATGAAGGACCGGAAATTAAGCTATTGAAGTCAATTTTGTTGGCTAGCAGCAAGCCAAAACCAAAGCTCTCTAATTATGATGGCAGTTTGTCCACAGAGGCATTGTTAGACTGGATAAGTGAATTAGATAAATATTTTGAGTATGAAGAAATCAGCGAAGATAAGAGGGTCAAGTTTGTTGTCACCAAATTGAAGGGACATGCAGCATTATGGTGGGATAGTGTACAGGCAGAAAGGAGGAGATTAAACAAACCCTTGATTAAAAAATGGGACAGGATGGTTGCGAAAATGAAGAGCAAGTTTCTACCTAAAGATTATCAAATTGCCCTTTATAGATAGGTATAGAACCTGAAGCAGAGAATGATGACTGTGAAGGAATATATTGAAGAATTTTATAAAATTAACCTAAGAGCTGGTTATGTTGAAGATACCCCTGAGAAAACAGCGAGGTTTGTAAATGGTCTATAGATGGAGATCCTAGACAAAATTATCATTCTTTCCCCTAAAACCATGGAGGAAGTTTATCAGAGTGCTTTGAAGGTGGAGCAAATATTGCTAGGAAACAAAATGCCAGAAGAGGACGTGGTTCTAGTAGAGGTTGAGGACAGACCTTTGGCAGAGGTAAGACTGCCAACAACAATGAAGAGGGTAGTAGTTCGAAGACTTCGGGACAGAGTGAAAGGGAAGGTAACACCAGAGGAGGAAGGCCATACCAGTGAGGAAGTGGTAATGACAAAGGCAGAGGAAATACCTATCAGTGTTACAAGTGTCACAAGTGGGGACACAGGTCCTTTAAATGTCCTGAAAACGAACAAACTGGGCAGAGGGGAGCATATGTCGCTCAGCCTGATGAAGCAAAGGCACCACCACAGGAGGTGGAAAATATGCCAGAAACCGGGGAAGCCTTGGTGTTGAACAAGGTGTTATTAAAACCAGCCAAGGAAGTAGTTGATCAGACACAAAGGAAAGCATTGTTCCGGACTGTATGTAAGTCACACGGAAAATGTTGTAAATTGATTATTGACAGCGGGAGCACTGATAATTTGGTAGCTACGGAGATGGTGGAGAAACTGGGTTTGAAGAGAGCAAAACACCCAACTCCATACAGGGTGTCATGGTTGCAGAAGGGACACCAATTGTTAGTTGATGAACAATGCGAGGTAGATTTTCAGATAGGCAAGTACAAGGATAAGGTGACTTGCGACATAATGCCGATGGACGTGTGCCATATTCTGCTGGGCAGACCATGGCAGTATGATAGAAAGGTAGTCCATGACGGAGTGGAAAATTGTTACAGATTTGTCAAAGATGGGATAAAGCATACCTTGGTACCCATGAAAGAAGCCAAGAAAGAAGAGGAGACAGCAGAAACAAGTGGAACGAAAGCATTGCTGCTAGGAGGAAAGGAGTTTCTACGACGGATTGAAGAGAGTGAATTGGGTTATGCAGTTGTGAGAAGACCAAGGGCAGTGTTAGTACACACCAACCTTACTGATTTACCAGAAGAGATACAGAACATGCTACAAGAATTTAGTGATATTGTGGTAGATGATCTACCGGACAAACTACCACCGAAGAGGAGCATCAATCACCATATTGATTTTATTCCAGGAGCCAGTTTGCCAAACAAGGCTGCCTACCAGATGAGTCCAAACGATAATGAAGAAACCCGGAAGTAGGTGCAGGAGTTGTTGGACAAAGGACTAATTCAGGAGAGTTTAAGCCCTTGTGCGGTGTGCACTGTTTTAGCTCCCAAGAAAGGAGCTAAGTGGAGAATGTGCACAGATTCTCGGGCCATTAACAAGATCACCATCAGGTACAGATTCCCTTTACCTCAGATGGATGATATGATGGATTGTTTGAGTGGAGCAATGTACTTTTCAAAGATAGACCTGAAAAGCGGCTACCACCAAATCAAAATTCGAGAAGGTGATGAGTGGAAGACAACTTTCAAGACTAATGAAGGCTTGTACGAATGGTTGGTTATGTCGTTTGGATTGAGCAATGCCCCTAGCACGTTCATGCAATTGATGAACGAGATGCTCAAGGAATTCATTGGAGAATTTGTGATTGTGTATCTAGATGATATACTTATATTCAGCAAGACGAAGGAAGAACATTTTTGACATGTGAGGTATGTATTGGAAAAATTGCAGCAGTATAAATTACTGATAAATTTGAAGAAATGTTATTTTTTTTAAAAGATTCAATTTATTTGGGATTTGTGATTTCTGAGAATGAACTAAAAATGGATCCAGAAAAGGTTACAGCCATAGTTAGCTAGCCATCCCCCAAAAGTTTGTTTGAGGTACAGAGTTTTCATGGATTGGCGAGTTTTTATCGGAAATTTATTAAAAATTTCAGTGGGATTTGTGCACCTATGTTGGACACCATTAAGAAAACAAATCAGCCTTTCCATTGGACATAAATGGCAAAGAAGAGCTTTCAGTTACTCAAAAGGGAAATTATCGAAAACTGATTTTAAGATTACCAGACTTTAACAAACTTTTCCAAGTTCGTTGTGATGCCAGTGGCATAGCCATTGGTGCAGTACTCAGCCAAGAGGACAAGACGGTAGCCTATTTCAGTGAGAAACTAAATGAAAGTAGGCAAAAATACACGTCCTATGACAAGGAATTTTATGCGGTGGTTCAAGCACTAAAGCATTGGAGACATTATCTATTTGCCAATGAATTTGTCTTATTTTCAGACAATTCTGCGTTGCAGTATATTATGCAGTAGCATAAGCTGAACCATAAACATGTGAAGTGGGTGGAGTACTTGCAGAGTTTTACGTTTGTGTTGAAACATATTAGCGGTCAAGCCAACAAAGTGGCAGATGCGTTAAGCAGGAGGAATCTGATCCTACAGGAAAGTACCATACAAGTATTAGGATTTGAACATCTTAAGGAATTGTATGAGGCAAATGCAGATTTTAAGGAAGCTTATGAAGCTTGCCAAAAATTCATTGTTGAGAGATAACAGTTCATGGCTGGGCTATAACATGCAGGAAGGATTGTAGTTCAAAGGAGGGAAGTTGTGTATTCCGGAATGTTCTATGAGAGAGAATTTAATCCAGGAAAAGCATAGTGGAGGTTTATACGGGCATTTTGGCATAGACAAGACCTTGGATCAGTTGAGCCACTTTTACTATTGGTCGAAGATGTGCAAAGATGTACAAAGGTTTGTAACTAGATGCAAAATGTGTCAGCTTGTAAAGGGACACAACCAAAACACAGGGTTGTATACGCCCTTACCCATTCCAAACAGACCATGGGACTCAGTCAGTTTAGACTTTGTCTTAGGTCTACCGAAGACACAACGGGGATTCGATTCCATCATGGTGGTGGTGGATCGTTTCACCAAAATGGCACATTTCATTCCATGCAGGAAAACCAGTGACGCCACACATGTAGCGCATTTGTTCTTTACTGAGATAGTCAGATTACATGGCTTGCCAAAGTCTATTGTTTCGGATCGAGATGTTAAATTTACAGGACATTTTTGGCAAGGATAATTTTAGGGGCGAATGTTCGCCCTTTGGCGAAATTAAGGGGTTTTAAATTTTTAGTGGGCGAATATTTTGTATCATAGTACATTTTTACAAATCACCTCAAATAGCCCACCTTATTTTAAGGGAGAGGGTAAAAAAGGTAAATTTAGCCCTTGAAATTAGGACTTACAACCTTCCATTCGCCCATTTTCAAGAATAGGTTTTATTTAAGTGAATCCTATGGGCCAAATACCATATTTATAAAAGAGGTATGGTAAATTAATAAAAATATAAATAAATGAGAGGTATGGTAAATAAATAAAACATTTTTTATATTTACTCCATAAGTCACCTTATATACATGTAAGGGTGTAAACAAATAAAAATATAAGTAAAGTGGAGGTATGGTAAATAAATAAAACGTCTTTTTATACTTACTCAAAAGGTATGGTAAATAAATAAAAATATAAATTAACTAGACGTATCGTAAATAAATAAAACCTCTTTTTATATTTAGTCCATAAACCTCATTCTATTTATGAAGGCTCAAGAAAGAGGTTTTATTTAAGTGAATCCTATGGGCCAAATACCATATTTGTAAAAGAGGTATGGTAAATTAATAAAAATATAAATAAACGAGAGGTATGGTAAACAAATAAAACATTTTTTTATATTTACTCCATAAGTCACCTTATATTTACGAACACTCAAAAAATGGGTTATATTTGGGTGAAACCTATGGCCAAAATACTATGGGACAAATACCATGGACTAGATTGTTATTAATACCATGCAAAAAACCATTATTAACCCTAATATTAGAATTAATAAAAATAAAAATGGCACATGGTATTGACCCATGGTATTCACCAAAATGGCACATGGTATTGACCCATGGTATTCACCTGGAATGTAGCCTATTTAAATGGGGGAATTAAACCAGCATGTAGCCTATGCTAAGATTCACTAGGACTTTACAAAGTTTTATTATTTAGTGAAAGACTCGCCAAGATCTTACAAGATTTTATAATTGAGTAAAATATTCGCCATGCCTGGTGAGAGATTCGCCAAAAAATTATATATACATATTATATTATTGATAAAATCGCCTTCCATTTTTCCTATATACCATGGAGATTCGCCCATTTATTATATTTATAAATTTAGGGGGGTTCTTAAAATTTTCCCTAATTTTTGGCGAACCTTATGGAAAAAATTATACACCAAACTAAACTTCAGCTCAGCTATCATCCACAGGCCGATGGTCAAACCGAAGTGGTGAACCGAAGTTTGGGAAATTTATTGAGGAGTTTGGTTGGAGAAAATTCTCAACAGTGGGATCGTGTGCTTGCACAAGCGAAATTTGCTTATAACGATTCACCCAACCGGAGCACAGGCGGTAGTCCTTTCCAGATCCTATACGGAATGCATCCATGGGGAGTAAATGAGTTACGGGATTTAGGACAGTTGGAGCACAGGAGTGTTAATGGTGAAGACTTCACAAAGGCAATCAACGATCTTCATGAACAAGTGAAATTAAAATTACAGAACGACAGCCAAAGATACAAGAAAAAGGCAGATTTGAAAAGGCGGGAGGTGCAATTCAACATAGGAGACCTAGTATTAGCACACCTATGCAAAGAGAGGTTTCCTAAAGGCAAGTACAAGAAGTTGAAATGGAAAAGGATTGGGCCTTGTAGGATTCTTCAAAAAAATTCTGCAAATGCTTATGAATTGCAGTTACCCATAAGTATTGGAATTTCACCCATTTTCAATGTAGCAGACCTGTACCCCTACATTGCGGCAGAGGACGAAGACAGTTCGGAAAGACGAACACGGGACACCCAGAAAGAGAATGATTCGTGGATTAAACAAATGCCCCCAGCAAAGCCTCTAGAGATCGAACGGACCCTAGATACCTAGGTGGCTAAACGGACTCGACAGAAGGAATATTTGCAGTACCTAGTCAAGTGGAAGGGTCATCCTATTGAAGATAGTTCTTGGTTATATGTTGCCCAGATTCAGAGCGTTGGGTACTCTATTGAAGAGGTCATGGACAGGATCCATGAATTTCATTTACCCCGGGGGCCTAATGCAGGAGCATCCGAATGAAGAGGCAATAGCTGGGAGATGTTTCTTGTTGCTTTTATTTTCGTTTTATTTTGACAAATTGAGAGGAAAACACTTCAAGTTTCAGCTTCATTTAGTTTCATTTTGTGTCATTTTAGATTAAGGCTGAATCAGCATTGTTAGTCTTAAATTAGGCAAACAGATTAAGTTAGGATTAGTTAAGAACTGTTTGAAGAAACTGTTGAGCAACTGTTTCATAACTGAGGGACAGTTCCTCGAACTGTAAAAGAAAACTACTAATGCTATATTGAAAAGGAAAACAAGAAGGAAGAGTGAGGGGTTAGCCGAATTAGAGTATGATTGTAAGCCTACAGGAAGAATGTAAGAGAGGCCACTGGTGTTACGAGAGCAGGCCATAAAGAGAGACAGAGCCTCAATATATATCCTTTGTTTATTTGTTATGTGCAAAAACAAATTCAAATCCATATAAATGTGTGTTTCAAATGATTGAATGATGAATTCAATGTGAATCAGAGCTTCTATACCATATATATATATATATATATATATATATATATATATATATATATATATATATATATATATATATATATATGTGCAGGTGAATTCGGCAAACACAAAGAGGAGATTGAATACATAGAGAAGGATTACTCGCGGCATAGCGGAAAGTGTTATAAGACCCAAACAATATAAGAGTGAAAGATTTAAGAAGTGGCGCTCAAGGACCGTTGGATCTGACAGATCAACGGTTGAGATCTGGTCGCGGAGAATGAGCAGAGTTTTAACTATCGTGTCGGAGGAACACAAAAGGGTGTGAATAACCCCGACCTCAGGCGATTAGCGATTGCGATCAAGTGATAGAGCGAGGACCGTTGGATCTGTGGGAAGGATCAACGGTGGAGATTTGATCAGCAAATGCTGATGCGATCATCAGAGTGATCACATCGCAACACTTAATGGTGGTTTTTCGGCGGAGGAGTATTGATGCAAGAGATAAGACGGACCCGACAATATTTATAAGTTTCGGTGCATAAAATTTGAGATCTGGCTTATGTTTTCGAAGCGAGTTTTCCTTTATATTCACGTGTTTCCCATATTTTTCCGATAGAATGTATGGTCCAGGTTTTTTAATGTAAAAGCATCAATAATGTGTTCTGACAAGGTGATCACATATCGGGAAAGTGGAAGGAGTGGGTAATGTGACCCGTGGAGGAGCCGATACCCGATTGCGATAAAGGTGTACCTAGGGAAATGTGCAAATACTTTGGAATAAGCAGGAAAAGGTGTGTTACGCATGTTTTATGCGTATTTCCTTTATAAAGGTTTTATAACAATTATATCACCGATTTGAAGGATTTATGTGGTAAATCCAAGATAACCAAGGTTAAAGAGGAGTGGTTATATGTATGTGCGATTAAGGACTTAAAGGGTTATAAAGGGTTGTAGAGTTCCGATAGGAAGAAACGGTGAAGGGAAAAGACTGGGTTACTAAATTGAACCATTCCACAGAGACTGGTTAAAGGGGCCATAGCCATTAAGGTTTGAAGATTAGTGCACACAGGTATTTTGATGGCATCACCTCATTTGAATATACTTTGCACACAACCTTGAAACAACAAGATGATCCTTGTTTGACAAAGTAAATGTAAAGTGTTATAGTTGCCTCAAGCATACAATTGTAGTGGCTGACAATATGTATAGGATCAAAAGTTGTACAAGTGAAAATTTATTGTTGATGGGAGTACAAACAAGTATAAGACAATATGTTCAAAGGATTATTCACAAAAATAAGGAATAGATTATGAGGATACTTTTTCACTAATAGCGAAAATGAAAACAAGTAGAATAATGATAGTACTGACAAAAAAATATAATTGGAAGCTATATCAATTAGGTGTAAAACCAAGTTTTCTAAATGGAGATTTAAAAGAAAAGGTTTACCTTGTTCAACTAGAAAGATTTCTGAAACAAGGTCAAGAACATCATGTCTATAGATTGAATAAAGTCTTACGTAGGCTTAAATAGACCCCAAAATCATGGCATGAGAAAATAAACATCTTCTTCCTTCAATAATATTTATTACCAACATTAAAAGACTAATAATCTCATTTAGAAAAAAGACTAATAATCTCATTTAGAAAAAGCACAATTGAAATGAAATTATCACTCCTCAGTAATAAAATTCATACCTAATTCATGTGCCTCTCTAAATTACATAGAATAAACTTAAACTTAAATTCTCTTGAATTGATTTTAAAATTAATTAATTTTAGTTTCTAATTGATTCATCTTCTCAATTATTATTATTTTAGGTAAATGTGGACGCATTTGTTGGTACATGAATCTCCAAAGTGTTGTCTTTTCTCATGCCTAAACGATTTCAAGATATTTGTGACTTGTGTACATAAAATCATTAAAAGGACGAAATGTAGGGAAGAGACCATGACCAATGACGAAATTTTGTTAGTGCTATAGTTCATGTGGGTGCTCGATAGTGATTCGAGCAATGGATTGGACTGGGCCTTACAAGAAAGTTGAGAGAGAATTTAGTAATTTTATATCGAATTTGGTTGGCACATGCTCTGCTGCAGGAATTAAGATTGGCTAAATACTAATGGCATATTGACTCTGAAATAAGAGGAAGAAAGTCGAGGAAAATCAATAATTTTATTTAAATTTTGCTAAATTCTTATTATGTTGGTTGGAATATGGTTGAAAGTCGAGAAAAATCAATAATTTTATTTAAATTTTGCTAAATTCTTATTATGTTGGTTGGAATATGGTTGGTATAATGACTATTATTGTATTAATATAAATAATATATTTGATATTAATTTGATTTATTAATTTTACATTAA
Source organism: Pinus tabuliformis (assembly GCA_031772625.1). Taxonomy (NCBI): domain Eukaryota; kingdom Viridiplantae; phylum Streptophyta; class Pinopsida; order Pinales; family Pinaceae; genus Pinus; species Pinus tabuliformis. The sequence goes on from CM062810.1 coordinate 138,028,975, forward strand.
ATTTTTGAAAGCATATAATATTTTGAAATTTTTAATGTCAAAGTAAATATAATGTAACAAGAACTAATGCCGTATTGACTAGGATAAGAAGTAAAAAAGGTTGAGGTACTCATTATTTCTATTTGGAATTTAGTAAGTAGTGATAAGAAGTTGGTATATTGACTATTATTGTATTTATATAAATAATGTAATTGATATTAATTTGATCTATTAATTTTAAAGTTAAAGATTTTGAAAAGAGATAACAAGTTGAAATGTCTAAAAGTTAAAGAAAATATAATAAAAGAAGAACTAATGACATATTGATTAGGATAAGAAGTGAAAAAAGTTGAGGTACTTATTAATTCTATTTAGAATTTAGTAATTAGTGATAATGTATCTCCATTAATTCTACATAAAGTTTTTTGGAAAGATAGAATAAATAGAAATATCAAAAAACCTAAACAAAGATAATGCAAGGACAACTAATGATTTATTGACTAGGACATATAGGTGGAAAGAGTTTGATCATTCACTTATTTTATTTGGAATTTGTTGAGTGAATTTGATCCATAATAAGATGGCTAAATTTGCTCAGTCCCTATTATGTTGGTTGGCATATATTGATATTAATTTGATCTATTAATTTTACATTGAAGTTTTTGAAAGCACATAACAAGTTGAAATGTCTAAAAGTCAAGCAAATATAATGTAAGAAGAACTAATGACGTATTGACTAGGTTAAGAATTGAAAAAAGTTGAGGTACTCATTAATTCTATTTGGAAATTAGTAAGTAGTGATAAGCAGTTGGCATATTGACTATTATTGTATTAATCTAAATAATATAATTGATATTAATTTGATCTATTAATTTTACACTTAAAGCCTTTGAAAGGACATAACAAGTTGAAATGTCTGAAAGTCAAAGAAAATATAATGAAAGAAGAACTAATGACGTATTGACTAAGATAAGAAGTGAAAAAAGTTGAGGTACTCATTAATTATATTTTGAATTTAGTAAGTAGTGTTAATGTATCTCCATTAATTCCACATAAAGTTTTTTGGAAAGAGAATAAATAGAAATATCAAAAAAACTAAGCAAAGACAACGCAAGGAAGACTAATGATTTATTGACTAGGACATATAGGTGGAAAGAGTTGGATCATTCACTTATTTTATTTGGAATTTGGTGAGTGAATTTGGTCCATAATAAGATGGTCAAATTTGCAAATTTTGCTTCCCTAGTTAACATATAAGCTAAACAATTTAGTCTCCTAGGTTTATGTTTTATATAATCAAAAGTGTCAAGCCAAAGTGCCCATTTCTATATCCTAGAATGACTTTCAATGAGTAACTTATTAGATTTTAGCATTTCAAAAAGGATTTTTAGATCAATTTTGATTAAGAAATGCACATGTTTAAGATATAGTCTGAAATGATAGAGAGTTTTCTTGAATGCAAGAATTTATTTGTGACTTGAAGGATAATTTAGTTCTTCTCCATTTTCAAATGAGATCATTACGATTCAAATTTCCATCCCTTTTGATGCCACAACTCTTCATCTGACATGTATGTACATGGCTGCAATGCTTGATGATCTCTCCTTGTTACATCAGGGTTATATAGTCCTTCAACTCTTACTCATGTTGCTACAACCTTAAAGTGATCTTGAATATCCTTCACTATAAATTGATATTTCAAAAAATCAACCTTTAAACCCTAATCAATTATAGTAGATGTTGAAATCAAATTCTTCTTTATACCTGGTACATACTATGAGATTTTAGTTTTGTTTCTCTCATCCATTAGGAAAGTCACAAATATGTATCCATGTCCTTTGATTTCATGAGATCTATTATCTCCTAGATAAATATGAACACCATTAATGTTTTTATAATATGTATCAAACCATTCTTTATTATAAAACATATGTGATGCACCAAAATCCATGAGCCAAACATTGATATCATTAGTCCGAATAGATAAGGCAACATTATAAGCAAACAACTTCAAATATTTGAAATCATTACTTATGGAGGCAATATTGTTAGCAAAGTCTCCTATATACATTTTTATGTTTGAATTGAGCATATCTCTTTTTTGGGCAGTTGCTAACAAAGTGACTAGTCTTACCACAATAGTATCAGGCATCATTTTTCTTCACATTTACATTTGTTGTTGCAAGTGGATGTCCTTGAAATGGCTTCAGATGTGAAATTCCTCCTTTATTTTTCCCCCATAACTTCCCTTTGAAAGGTTGTTTTCTTTTTGGTACCAATGTTAGATCAAAACTTTGAGACCTTTAACTAAGGTTCTGTCATATTTCATCCTTTTGCATAAGAATACTTACCAACTCATCAAAAGTAGATGCCTTCTCCTTTGCTGCAAAACTTGCGATGAACATTTGACATTCAGCCAACATATCATTTATACTTATAGCGACTATATTAACACTAAATACTTCTCACCAATAGAAAAAATAAACACAAAGTTAGAATAATGATAGCATTGGTCGCAAAATATAATTCGAAGCTACATTAATTAGATAGAAAAACAATGTTTCTAAATGGAGATTTAGAGAACAGCTTTACCTTGCTCAATTAGAATGATTTGTGAAACTTAGTAAAAATATCGTGTTTGCAAGTTGAAGAAAACCTTACATAGCCTTGAACAAGCCCCCAAATCATGGTATGAGAAAATAGGGGCATTCTTCCTTCAGTAGGGATTTGTAAAAAGTAAAGGCAATCCTAATATGTATATCAAGTCAAATGAGAATGGACATATTGCTTTAAACTATGTATATGTTGATGTAACAAAAAGTGCCACTGACCTTATTGAAGACATCAAAAGAGAATTATCACAGGTATTTGAGATGACAGATCTTAGATAATGGCACTATTGTTTAGATCTGGAAGTATGAAGAGGCAATGGTAAAACCTTAATCACACAAAGTAAATATATAAAGGAATAACTTAAAAGATTTAATACGGATGAATGTAATGTAGTGTCTACTCCATTGGAACAAAATCTCAAACTTTCCGCTACTCATGATATAACAAACGAAGTTGATGGTACTTTATATCAACAGTTGGGGGGAAGTTTAAATTAGCTTACCACAACTATGTTTGATATTGCTTATTTAGTCTGTGTACTTAGCTAGTTCATGGCTAAGCCTCATTATTGGATTATTACAAAGAGAATCCTTTGATATTTGAAAGGAACTATTAATTTTGGTATTGATATGCTAATGATTGTAATGTTGAGTTGATAGGTTATACTAATTATGATTGGGATGGAAATCCAATTGACATGAGGCCCACTTCTAGATATGTATTTTGCATAGGATCTAGAGCTATGTCATGGAATAGCAAACGACAACCAATTGTTTTACTATCATCTAGAGGCCAAGTAAAAATAATTATGCAATGTTGCATGTAAGGCAATATTGCTGAAGAGCAACAACTATCTACCATTATCAAATGTGGTACCAAAAGTTCCATCAAATTATTAAATAAATAAGCGTATTATACCAAATGAAAACATATTGAAACACAGCACCATTTGATAAGAAAAACAATACAAACAAAAAAGTGATTTGAAATATTATAGTACAAATAAAAATGTGACTAACATATTTACCAAACTTGATAGAAATAATAAGTTTGAAATTTGTAAAAATAAACTATACTGTAAAAAAATCACTTATTAATTAAAAAAATATTATTGATTCTAATAAATTTGAAATTTGTAAAAATAAACTATACTGTAAAAAAAAATCACTTATTAATTAAAAGAAAGTCACTGAATCAATTAGAAACTAAAACGAACATCAATTAAAAGAAAGTTACCGAATCAATTAGAAACTAAAACGAATTCATTGTACAAAATTCATTTATAAATTAAAGAGATGTTGGGAATTTTTTTTGGGAATAATGGTGAAGATAAGCAATTAGAAAGTAAAACTAATTCATCTCGGCATAATTTGTTAACCTTGTTGGAGATTTTAGGGCTCCACCTTCAACCACGCCGTGGACTAGACTGGACTAAATTGCACTAACCCTGCGGTAGAATGCACCTTTCAACTTACCCTGCGTTACTCTATATATATGGGAGTCCTCAATATATTTATGACTACAAAGCAAAGAACAGAGAGGCAAGGCCTTGAGAAATGGATAAAGCTGTTATGCCCGTTATTTTTCAGATTCTCGTGTGCTTTATGATCTTGGGAACCAGAGCTGTGGTGGATACTGTAAGTGACTCAGGGGACCCTAGTTACTCTAATATTCATGGAGAATACAGTGATCGTCCATATGACAGCAGGCGGAGTGGCAGTGGAAGAGAAAGTGGTTCTGTTCAAACCCATGATTTTGCTGTGAAAAAACGGACGCTGGAAGATTCAGCTCCTCAATTGGCAGCGTCCACGGATCCACATGGAAACCTGGGGGAGTATTCTCTTGATCAAGGGGACATGGAGGCGCTTTTGTCCATGAAAAAGGCATTCGGCGATCCATATGGAACCCTGTGGGAATGGACGAATGAGAATTCAAAAATCATATGCTCGTCGTTCACAATTGTATGCATAAATCACAGAGTCATTGCCATAATCCTTCCTGTCGCCGGATTAGAAGGCAGCATAGCAGAAGGTATTGGCAATTTGAGCATGCTCGAACAATTGTACCTGAATATCAATAATTTGACTGGTAGCATCCCGGAAGCAATTGGCAATTTGAGTCATTTGACCTACCTAAATCTGAGTGCAAACAAGTTTCATGGCAGGATACCTCAAGCCATTTTTAAATTGAGTGAGTTGACCTTCCTCAATCTTGGTACAAACTTGATTACTGGTAGAATACCCAAGGGTATTGCGAATTTGAAGAAGATTGAACAACTTTATCTTGACTCAAATAATATTTCAGGGACGATTCCAACAGTGATAGGAAACCTTCCTTTGCTGAAAAATTTGTTCTTGTTTTCTAACAATATAAGTGGCTGTATTCCAAATAGCATTGGTAAGCTGCATGCCCTCACTGAATTGGCCATATATAATACCAGTATTTCTGGTAAGATACCTGAAAGCATTACTGGTTTAATTCTGCTTAAGAAGTTGGATTTATCTGGAAATTGCCTGGAGGGACCAATTCCAGATGGGATTGGTGAATGTGTTGCACTGGAGCAGTTAATATTGTCAAATAACAAGTTGAATGGAAAGATCCCTGCATCTATAAGGAATTGTGCTTCGTTACAAAGATTGAAGGTGTCCAATAATTTTCTTACCGGGGAGTTGGATATAAGATTTCCAGTCTCTATGGAAGTTTTCTCTGCTCATTCTAATAATTTTTCTGGGAGGCTGCCAATGCCTTTGGCAAACTGTACTAACCTTCAGCTATTGGATTTAAGGAAGAATGGATTGACAGGTGAGCTTCCCCAGTACCTTGCATATTTTGACCATTTAAGAGTTTTAAGTGTTGGTTATAATAAGCTTTATGGTAAAATTCCTAAATGGTTGACAAATCTCACTAAGTTGCAAGTGATGGATCTTTCCAACAATAAGTTTACTGGAAAAATACCATCCAATCTTGAGAGACTTCAAGGATTCAAAATCCGTGGGTCTTCTCAAGTCCTAGGCAATACACTATATGCCGATTTTGTAGTTGTTATAAAGGGGCATGAGTATTCTCTCACATATTTGTTGGAGACAAACACCATACTTGACCTTTCCAACAATGATCTTAATGGTGGAATTCCTACCAGTATAGGAAGTTTGAAAGGTTTACGATTATTGAATTTATCTAGAAATCAATTGGGGTGGAAAATCTCTGGATCTCTGGGTGAGATATCTACTTTGGAGCAATTGGACTTGTCCATAAATAATTTGAGTGGAGAGATACCTCAAAAGCTCTCCAAACTATATAGCTTGGCATTTTTAAATGTTTCATCAAACAAACTTTGTGGGCACATCCCAAAAGGAACACAGTTAGACACTTTTGGGGTGACTTCATTTCAAAGAAATAAGTGTCTATGTTGTGATTTGTTCAGGCCATGTAAGGAAGGCAACCAATTTCAATCATGCAAGAACACATGTAATCCGTCTGGTCCATGCAAAGGCAAAGAGAAATATAATAGTGTCCCCAAAAAGGGATGGTTGAGTCATGTAAATGAAAAAATTTCATTGATGGCATTAGGATTTGGAGTAGCTATTGGATTTGGTGGCATTATCACTCTAATTGCCACATGGGATAAAGCCAGAGATTGGATAATACCTCCCAGCATACAACCATTCTATGGAGTGTACAAATTTCCTAAATAGCTAGGAAACTCATTCTACTTCTTTACATTGTTATGATATAGTAAAATGGTATTAGGAAACCTTATTCTGATATTATTTTCAAGAAAATAAACTGGCTTTAAATCTTTGTAATAGGAAAAGTATATATTTTACAAATAATAATGGAAATTTTAATATGTGATATTTGCTCTATATTATTTTGTATATGTTATTAACTTCTTATATTTTTTTATATGTTATTTATTTATAATTAATGTATGTTATGTTTTATGTTTTAATTTTTTCAGATATTATTTTTAATCAATTTTATTTTAAATTTGACACAATTTTGTTGGAATAACAAGTTTGAGTTGTGAAATCCACATAATCCAAGTGCTCTTGGGATTTTTCATGAGCCTCAATTCTTTTATTCATTCAAAAACACATTTTAAATAACAAAAAACTATTTACTTTGAAAAAAAAATATATATTATATTATTCTAATAAATAAAACCAAAACATAAATTAATGGGAATACACCTATTTGTTAAACCAAAACATCAATTAATGAAACTACAAGTATTTGTTAGGTTTTAGTTACTATTATTCCTATATTTCAAATTATATTTATTATTATTAAATCGATACTAAAGATTTGTTAAAAGAAAAAGATTTCATTTCTTAAAAAATGTTTTAATTAAATTATTTAAAATAAATGTTATATATTAAAATTTTAATATTAATTAAATTATGCTGATTTTTTTAATTAAAATATAGTTAAATTTTTTTAATTTTAATTTTACATTAAAGTGAGCTAAATTTCAAAATTTTATTTATTATTATTAAATTGATACTAATGATTTGTTAAAAGAAAAAAATTTCATGTCATAAAAATGTTTTAGTTAAATTATTTAAAACAAATGTTATATATTAAAATTAAATTATGTTGATCTTTTTAAATTAAAATATAGTTAAATTATTTTAATTTTAATTTTAATGTTACATTAAAATGGGCTCAATTTCAAATTGCATAAATGGAATTGAAATGTTTGCTTCTTCTTTTTTTAAGTAACTGATAGAAACTCCATGGTTTTTGTTAAATTCGGTTAAATCATTATCAATAACTTTTTTCACTAAATATTCTAGCTTGTTAATTGCTTTTTATTCCTAAGTAGAAAGCTTTGTATTTTCAATAATGATCTACAAAGAATAGTTGTGATTATTATAAATTATATATCTTTTTTATTTAGACTAAGTCATTTATGTTTGTGTCATCATAATAATGGAATTTATATTTGTGCCATCATAATAATGGAAAATTAAAATTGATAGATTTTCTATCTATAAAGGATTTGTAAAACTTGTTTTCAAAAGCTTATCATTAAAAAGGAAAATCAATTATTATGATAATATTTCCAAATTTAATTAACATATATTTATGTTTCAAAAATGTATTTATCTGTTATAAATATTTAAAACTATAATACCAAACATATTTATAAATCCGTCATTAAAAAAAATGCAAAGCTATTCTATAATAATAACAACAACAATAACATCCCAGAGCATTATAAATGCAATGGCTTCCAATTCCCCAGCTCTCGATCTTAAACTAGCAAGGTTGATAACCAGAATCAAAGGCTTGGAAAGCACTTTTCAGAACTTGAATTACTATCATGTGCTGAGAACTCATAATAAAGAGGCGGACATTGAAGCCAACAAAGTTGCCCTCCTCTCTGCCGGGGTCAAGATGAAAGACGAAGAGGAATCATGGGAACCCATTCCATAAGCTGACTGCTGCCATGTTTCATTGTTTGCTATTAAATAAATTTGTTTGTATCTTCAAGTGGGGGAAAATCTCTTAAATTGATTCCATGGATTCCTTGTCAAGGAAGAAATCTTCAAGATTCAGCTGCATCCTCACTCTTAGCAGTGAGAGGCAACAGGATAAAGAAATCTCCAATGTAATCAGAATTTCGGCATTCAGGCCAAGATGACTATAAACACTCCATAATCGTCTCTGTAAAAAAAAAAAAATTAACAACAATAACAACCACAACAATTTCTACTACTACTACTCACGTCACTTTACCATTTACAAGGCATAAAAATTTTGAATTATAGAGAAATCACTAAAAATCCCTTTATAGATGCATTGAGCCTTTCTCTTCCTTGTTTCAATGGCAATGCCACTGTGAGTAGATATAAGTGATCTTTGAATTTTTTTAAATCACTCACTAATGACTTGTGTGAATGAAGCATATAGTTTTGATACAATTAGATTTGATAAAGAGGGAGATTTGTAACTCATATTTTAAGAGATATAGGGTTATATGGATATGGATTTCTTGACATAGGTGCATAATTTATTTCCTCTCTTTGATTTGAAGTCTCATTTTTTCAAGGTCGTTCGAAGTTTCTATCAGGATGAATAACACTTATAATACACTTACTAGAATCAAATTAGGACTGGAGTTAACACTTATAACACACTTACTACAATCAAAATAGGAGTTTACATTGCAGACCTTCTTAACTAACTTTGAAAGTCTTGATGATGATTTAGATTCAAACACAGATACATTCATAAACACATAGAAACTAATGGAAGAAGAAGATGGTATTTTTCAAAAGGATATGCTAAGATCAAGGATGGGCATATATGAAATCATCTGTACCAAGCCCCCTGTGTCTGTGATTCAAGCTATGCGTGGTCAGTCACATTCGATTTTTGTGCATGAATTGGTTACATTAAGTTGAATTGGGAGTGAATTTTGGTCAAATAATAGAAAAATCGACCAAACCTGCATTGGAGAAGGTATGCTTGACACTTGTCATGCGTATTACTTCATGTTGTCATGGAAATCATACCACTAATATAGAATCTAGTGCAAACACCAAGCTTGACTTAGGACAACCAACCATGGCTAAAAAGAAAGAAATATTTAGCAGATTGCTGCTAAATTTATTTCAATTGTAGATTTTGAGAATATCTCATAATTCAAGGTCATAACAAGGGTCAAATAATTGACCCCTATCCTAATCGTCATATTTCATAATATTTCCAGAATCTACAATTGACATAAAAATTTCTCCTACTTGATATATCCATAATTATCCATCCAATCTTTGTAACTACATGTGTAGATGAAATCTATAAAAAAAGTGAGATGGTTCAATTTCGGATTAGAATATCTCTAAATCTCATGCTCAGAATAGGGGTCAAATAATTGACCCCTATACTAACTTTCAGATTCCATAATATTTCCAAAATCTACAATCTACATAAAAATGTCCATTATATATGGTAAAGTGCCTCATTTCATCCCTCCATAACTACCCATCCTTCTTTGTAATTAGATATGTGTAGCTGAAATCTATGAAAGAAAAAGCAAGGTTGTTTAGTTTCGAATTGATTGGTTTTCTTGAGAATATGCTCACTGTACAAATTCTAAGCCTCATTCTATGTGTGTTATACTAAACTCTTCAATAAAAGGCCTCGTTCTACTTATGTTATTCTAAACTCTTGAATAAAAGGAATATATGTGTATATTTTTCAATGACTAATAACCCACCGAACCACTTTGTAATTTACAACAAATTTTCCTAGTAAAGATTAGATTGGTTAGACCTCTAGGCATGTTGACATCTAATTTATTGCGATACCTTGGAGCAGCCGATCACGAGGAGGATTTTTTATTGAAAGGAACAATGGGTGACCTACAAGAGTACATGTTTGCATGCATAAATTATTTTACCAAGTTGTTGTGCAAGTCAACGTCAGCACAAAATTGATTGAGGCACTAGAGCTCTTGAAGAAAAATGAAATCGATGATGGGGAATCCAACTTCACACCAGAAAGGTTTTGAACCAAGACACCTACCATCCTCAATTTACTCATCTTGTATGTATGTCCCCACCAATTGAGGTTGTATGAAGGTGTGTGTTCATTAATGCAATACAATGTTTTCTTAACCAAAAAAACAATTTTTGATATTTTATAGAAAATCAAAAAGTACAGTCCTTTGGCTACATAGCAGTATTGGGCTCAAAATAAAATCCTAGATATATCTTAGACCTTTAACATATCTTGAAAAATAAATAAATCATATTTGAATAGGATCAAACAAATTAAAGAACAAAATAGACTTCACATTACCATTACTCACCTCTAAAATGGAAACTAAACCAACATCTAATAGTACAACTTCCTTAAATCAAAGAAATTTTGAGGTCTAAAATGGGCCTCAAAACAAAAATGTACAACCAAAATCAACTTTATAAGAACCAATATTATTCAATATGATAATTCCAACCATGGGGAACGATTCACCGTTTTTGGAGCCAAAAAGTAAAAGGATTAAAAAAAAAAAAAAAACTATTTTTTCAAGTCGTATTTTCAACTTATCTCCCTACAATTTTACTCAAATTTCGAGTAGGAGGACTCGTTGGATGCTAAATTTAATTCCTCATCCAAGGAGTACCCATGTTGCATACTTTCGATGGATCCTACTACGCGAAAAAATGAGAAATGCATGAAAAATGTGTTTGCAATCACATTTTTCGTGTATTTCTCATTTTTTCATGTATCAGTGTCTATTGAAAGTATGCAACATGGGTACTCATTCGATGAAGAATTTATTTTTTCATCCAAAGAGTGCTCCTGCTTGAAATTTGAGTAAAACCATAGGGAGATAAGTTGAAAATACGAGTTGAAAAAAGTACCTTTTTTTCTCTTTTTTCCGCTCTAAAAATTGATGGTGTAATCTAATCTTATTTTGTTATTTCCACTATTATTTTATAATATTCCTTACGAGGCCCATTTTGACCTCAAAATTTATCTAATGGATAAAATAACTTTCGTGGCATTATTTTCCTTTTATGTATGAAGAACTCACACATCATCTTATTGCTTTTGTAGTTGGTAAATTTTCCTTTGTCACGATTCTAAATGAAAGACCTTTAAGTCAACTCTTCCATTCAATGAGTTCACAAGAAATTTTGAATCTCCATATAATTCCAATACTTTTACATACTTCCAAAGCGAAATCCTCACGGCACACCACTTAGCAAGGATTCATCTATAAAGTGTGTGCCTTGATCAATACCTAGTTTGCATTTAATCATCAAATTATGGGAGAAGAAAATGACTATACCCACACCACAAGCATTTTTCTAGGTGGCTCCATAAAACAATTCGTATACTATACAAAAAAGAATCTCCACATATTCGATAAATCCTAATCTTCTTCCATTTCAGCAATTTTACTTGCTCAATATAAGACAATCTTGCATTATTTGCAATAACTTCAAAGAAAACAACAAAATATTCACGTTACAGAAATTTTGAGGTAAAAAATAGGCATAAAAAAGAAAATGTTCAACCAAAATCAACTTCGTAAGAACCAATAGGATTGAAGATGATGATGTCAACCATGGGGGATGATTCACCTTTTTTGGAGTAAAAAAATAAAATTATTAAAAAATAAGAAAATAAAAAATACTTTTTTCAACTTATCTCCATGCGGTTTTAGTCAAATTTTGAGTGGGAGCATTCATTGGATGCAAAATTTAATTCATCATCCAAGGAGTACCCATGTTGCATACTTTTGATGGACCCTGCTACACAAAAAAAAATGTGATTGCAATCATGTTTTTTCATGTATTTCTCATTTTTTTTGTAGTAGGGTCTATCGAAAGTATGCAACAAGGGTACTCCTTGGATGAGGAATTAAATTTTGCATCCAACAATTGCTCCCACTTGAAATTTGACTAAAATCGTAGGGAGATAAGTTGAAAATATAAGTTGAAAAAAAAAATCTCTCTCTAAATTTTGATGATGTAATGTAATATTATTTTATTATTTCCACTATTATTTTATAATATTCCTTAGAAGGCCCATTTTAGACCTCAAAATTTCTCTAATGAATAGGCAATAGTTTTGCCCTAGCTAAATTCCCCATGATACAAGGATAAAATAGAATTTAAGAGGAGGAAATAAACCTTTGATTCCAAGTCCAGATACACTCTTCAACCGAGCATCCATTCCACTAGGCATCAAGGTTAAAATAAGAGAAAACTTCCTTCCAAAAAGAAACTACAAAAGGACAATAAATAAATAAATGAGCAATAGACTCCTCATTCATCTGACATAGAATACAAAATCCAGGACCTACCCATACTCTCTTAACAAGAACATCCCAAGTCAATATTTTTCCTTCCAACAACAACCAAAGGAACAACCTGCATTTAAGGGGGCCTTGTCCCTTCAATACTAATAAGTTCCACCATTTTGGAGAAGCAAGAGGATTGCCTTGAATGAGGGCATCATATTCATATCTAGGTATTATAATTCCACTTTTGTTTATTCTTAGACCACATGATGATGTATTCTTCCTCTTGGTTAATTACAATACCAGCTTTACCCAAATTTAATACAAAAGAGCTCCATTCACCTCCATAAATATGAGAAAGGCTTAAATCTTGAGCTAAAAGCCACTCTTAACCATCCAAAGCTACATATAAATTCTTAGATTCTAGCATTTGTAGATGATAAAGGGTCAATATGTGCAACAAAGATGCAAGTGAAGGATATGGCCAATTAGTATATGAACTACTAGACATTGGTTAACTATTAAAGATCATGAGGGACAATATGTGGAAACAAAATGATGGATACAGGTAGCAAGCATGGATAGAAATATCTCCACTAATATGTTAGCCTTCTCCAATAGCAACGAAATGCGTAATATCATCTTCCACTTGAGTACTTAATAAACATGACATAATCTATTATAATATTCGTGAAAGTACTTAACATGCATTGTGTACATTTAATAAGATATACCCAATAGAATCGCACATTAATAGATCAATATTTCATAAAGCCATTATTCCATCACAGCATATCTCGCAAACCTAAATAACAGAAGTAGACAGATAAACATATGAACTTCTTGAACAGTCTTCTTTATTGATCTTCAATATGAGGTTATAGACTCAAAACTCCCCTGCACACTCAGCTGCAGGGGTCAACACACTTAGCTGCGAACTCTACTCTAGGCCTCTACGCACTCAGCTGTAGAGCCTTTTCCCTTCTATCTACCCGCTGCTTACTTTCCCTTTTTCCTTCTTCCAGACATAGACATCTTCATCCCTTAAACTCTCTAAGGCACACCTATTTATAGCCTTTTACATACAATCCCATGGTCCACGAACCATGGGTGGATCTCAAAACTGACTCAACTTTTACATAATCAAGGGGCTAAAACCCCTTTGACTCCTAACCATCTACACTCTCCACATCCACAATCACAGTTACTTTACATCTTTTTACAAAATTTACATCAAAACTTGGTTTTTAACCCCAAAACTGACTCAGGGGACCCCATCCCAACAGGCCCCCAAAACAAAGGTCGTGACTCACCCTCGAGTCACTCGGCAGGCACAATGACCTTGCTGCGAAGATCCCCCAGCTCCACCCGCACAAATGCAACCTCAGCAGTGCTCTGCGTAGCTTCCTGCTTGACCTCTTCTATGAGATGCTCTTTAGGTAGTCCTTCCATGGCCAGCTTCATCATTTTTTGTATTTGTTGCAAGCCTATCAGCTTCTCCTAAATGTTGGTTGATACTTGGTAAGCTTCTTCTAACCAAGGTCCCAACTTGGCCTTAAGCATGGCCTCCTTCTTTTAAGCTACTCCTACCTATGTGAGGAGCCGCTTCCCCTCCTACAACTTGGTGAGGCACTGCATTGTAACAATTGAGCGCGTCGTCAAACCCTGACCTCGTCGTACTTCTTTTGGAGCTCGTGAATCTCTTTATTCAATATCTGTAGGTTTGGGTCTTCTTGCGGGGTCATTACCAACTCCATCGCCTATTCAGACAAGTTTGTGCAGTTAGTGACTACGACATCCCAGCAACGGAACCATTTGTTGGCTTAGTGGTTCCTGACCTAGGTTTAGAGTTAATTTCACCAAACAAAACCCTACACTAATGGCCCTTTAGGCATAAACCTGCATAGCGTAGGCTGAAGTCTCACCCAAAGTAGTATGGGGGGATGCTGGAACCAAGTTTCCGCATCTAGAGATCATTGTGATGTCTTTTATTGCCCTAGATCTTCCTTCACGCAGATCTATAAGCCCATAAGGCTCAGTGCCACAACTTCCTTTAAACAACCTCTAGACCTTCGTGAAGATTTACAATAGGTCTTTGCGGACCCCTAACAGATGAATCAACCACTTACGCACACCATAAAATAACCCTAGATCTAAGTTCATGCAGATCTACTTAAGTACTTAATAAACATAACATAATGTATTATAATCTTCGGGAACGTCCTTAACATGCATTGTGTATAGTTAATAAGATTTATCTAATAGAGTCGTGCATTAATAAATCAATATTTCATAAATGCATTATTCCATCACAGCATATCTTGCAAAACTAAATAATAGAAGTAGACATATAAACATATGAATTTCTTCAACAGTCTTCTTTATTGATCTTCAATATGAGGTTACAAACTCAAAATTTCCCTACACACTTAGCTACAAACTCTACTCTAGGCCTCTGCACACTCAACTGCGGAGCCTTTTCCCTTCTATCTACCTGTTGCTTACTTGCCCTTTTTCCTTCTTTCACACATAGACATCTTCATCCCTTAGACTCTCTAAGGCACACCTATTTATAGCATTTTACATACAATCCCATGGTCCGTGGACCATGGCTGGATCTCAAAACCGACTCAACTTTTACATAATCAAGGGGCTAAAATCCCTTTCACTCCTAACCATCTACGCGCTCCGCATCCACAAATCATGGAGACTTTACATCTTTTTACAAAATTTACCTTAAAACTTGGGTTTTTAACCCCAAAACTGACCCAGGGGACCCCATCCCAACACAACCTCTTGCCTTCTAAAGTCTTAGTAGTGCGAGTAATTTCTTCAGCCCTAAATGGTGAAGGAAGGGCCCCATTCATGAATCAGGTGTTGCAACTTTGTTGATAGTTAGATTAATTTAATATATCCTAGTGTGTTTATGTTTTGATTGTATAACAATTTCCATTTTCAACAGTTGGTATATGTGCTTATTGTTTGGAGGAGATTTTGAATTCTTGTAATGGTGTAAGCTGATACTTGTAGCATAAATGGATTTATTTCTTATTCCTCTTGACGTTGTTTCTTATTATTTGTAACTCAATATTAGCTTCTGATTCTTGAAGATTTGTTTCTTGTCATGAATGATTATGTTAGCATTTATTATGCACTCATGTGACTCATAGAATGAGTGATAATCGTTGTAGTTGTTACTTGAATCATTATGTGGTGATTTTGCTGTTACTTTCTCAGTGTGAGGTCCGTGGTTAATTCGGGTGCTACATTAGCTATTTCAAGTTCCCGCCTTTAATTACTTTCATGTGACTGAATTTGTATGTGATTTCTTAACTACAATATCATTGGACAACCCACATTTTAAAGCTAATGAGCTTAATCATTGGGTGACTATATGGACCTTAATACACCTCCAATCTTATTTAAATCAACTCTTCTCATTATTCCTTACATATTTTGATTATATTCTGCTTAATGAGAGCAAATCATGGCAATGAGAGCAAATCATGGCAATTTTGGCTAATTAATGGTGGAAACTTGAATGAGACAAGGAGGAGGGATTGTAGAAGATAGATCCTCCTTATTTACTCCTCATTCATTTGAATATTCCTCCATCAAATCACACTAGCTTGGAGTTGCAAGTAGCCGAGTCATGAAGATCAAAAGGCAGCCGAGCTAGTGACAGTTAGAGAGCGAGTTCATCTTGAGTTTGGGAGCCGAGCCTCCCTAGATTTAAGGAAGTCGTTGGAGACTTCAGTGGTATAAATAAGGAGGCCTATAGCGTCATTAAGATTCGAAATTTTGATGTAAAAGAACTAACCATTTTTCGACTTCAAGACTTGTGGAAGACATTGTTATGTATTTTTCTGATATGATAGTGAGAATGAGCATTTCCTTGATCTAGCATTGAGTTGTCTCAGAGGGTTGAAGCTCTTGGGTTAGGGCCCAACCCTAGTAGCAAAGGCTCCTCTTTTTGGATTTGTATGCTTAGTTGACTTCATAGATTAATCCGCCTGCCACATCATCATCCCTAATCCACCTGCCACATCACCAAGAGAAGTTTTCACATTTTCACACAAAAGAAAGACAAAAAGGAAAAGAAAGTTATTGTGTTCATTTACATGCACGGCAGTAGAATGTTTGGTTATTTCATATTGCATGCCTAGGACAATAGGGTTAAACAATGTTAACTTAGCATTCTTTTAAAGCAAAGCCTCTTAGTAGTAGTTTGATGAATGGTGTGTTTAAGCATTTGATTTCAGTCTTTTCCTTACTACAGTAGACAAGATTTCATTTTGTGTAAATTTCTTTTTTCTCATTGGTAATCAGGGTCCTTCTGAATCAATAGAATACTGGTTTGAAAAACCATAGTGGTCTATCGCTAGCTTAGCAATGAAAAAGAGCAGACCCATCGCATCTTCTTGTGTATACAACACTATCACCTCCTAGTTTGTACGAACCCCGGGTTGATAAAGTAAAGTTGGTAGCCCTAGGAGTTGCAACATTCTTGCTACAACATTGGCGCTCATCTTATAGGTGAAATACCCCTAGGAGTCCAAGGAGTACCCATGTTGCATACTTTCGATGGATCTTGCTACATGAAAAAATGAGAAATACATGAAAAATGTGTTTGCAATCACATTTTTCATGTATTTCTCATTTTTTCGTGTATCTATCAAAAGTATGCAACATGGGTACTCCTTGGATGAATAATTTAATTTTTCATCCAAAGAGTGCTCCCACTCGAAATTTCAGTAAAACTATAGGGAGATGTGTTGAAAATACGACTTGAAAAAAGTACCTTTTTTTCTTTTTCCCCTCTAAAATTTGATGGTGTAATCTAATCTTATTTTGTTATTTCCACTATTATTTTATAATATTCCTTAGGAGGCCCATTTTATACCTCAATTTTATCTAATGGATAACATAACTTTCGTGGCATTATTTTCCTTGTATGTATGAAGAACTCACACATCATCTTATTGCTTTTGTAGTTGGTAAATTTTCCTTTGTCACGATTCTACATGAAAGACCTTTAAGTCAAATCTTCCATTCAACCAGTCCACAAGAAATTTTGAATCTCCATACAATTCCAATACTTTTACATACTTCCAAAGGGAAATACTCATGGCACACCACATAGCAAGGATTCATCTGTAAAATTTGTGTCTTGATCAATACCTAGTTTGCATTTAATTGTCAAATTATGGCAGAAGAAAATGACTATACCCACATCACAAGCATTTTTCTGACTCGCTGCATAAAACAATTCATATACTATACTAAACATAAGCTCCACATATTCGATAAATCCTAATCTCCTTCCATTTCAGCAATTTTAATTACTCAATATAAGACGATCTTGCATTATTTGCAATAACTTCAGAGAAAACAACAAAATATTCACATTAGAGAAATTTTGATGTAAAAAATAGGCATAAAAATAAAAAATAAAAAAATAAAAAATGTACAACCAAAATCAACTTTGTAAGAACCAATAGGATTCAAGATGATGATGTCAACCATGGGGGATGATTTACCTTTTTTGGAGTAAAAAAATAAAAATATTAAAAAATAAGAAAATAAAAACTACTTTTTTCAACTTATCTCCATACCGTTTTAGTCAAATTTTGAGCGGGAGAATTTGTTGGATGCAAAATTTAATTCATCATCCAAGGAATACCCATGTTGCATACTTTTGATGGACTCTGCTATAAAAAAAAATGTGATCGCAATCATGTTTTTTCATGTATTTCTCATTTTTTTTTTGTAGTAGGGTCCATCGAAAGTATGGAACAAGGGTACTCCTTTTTTCATCCAATAATTGCTCCCACTCAAAATTTGACTAAAATCGTAGGGAGATAAGTGAAAATATAAGTTGAAAAAATATTTTTTCCTTTTTTCTCTCTAAATTTTGATGATGTAATGTAATATTATTTTATTATTTCCACTATTATTTTATAATATTCCTTAGAAGACCCATTTTAGACCTCAAAATTTCTCTAATGATTAGACAATAGTTTTGCCCTAGCCAAATTCCCCATGATACAAGGATAAAATAGAATTTAAGAGGAGGAAATAAACCTTTGATTCCAAGTGTAGATACACTCTTCAACCGAGCTTCCATTCCACTAGGCATCAAGGTTAAAATAAGAGAAAACTTCCTTCCAAAAAGAAATTACAAAAGGACAATAAATAAATAAATGAGCAATAGACTCCTCATTCATCTGAAATAGAATACAAAATCTAGGACCTATCCATACTCTCTTAACAAGAACATCCCAAGTCAATATTTTTCCTTCCAACAACAACCAAAGAAACAACCTGCATTTAAGGGGGCATTGTCCCTTCAATACTAATAAGTTTCATCATTTTGGAGAAGCAAGAGGATTGTATTGAATGAGTGCATCATATTCATATCTAGATATTATAATTCCACTTTGTTTATTCTTAGACCACATGATGAAGTCTTCCTCGTCTTAGTTAATTACAATACCGGCTTTACCCAAATTCAATACAAAAGAGCTCCATTCACCTCCATAAATATGAGAAAGGCTTAAATATTGAGCTAAAAGCCACTCTTAACCATCCAAAGCTACATATACATTCTTAGATTCTAGAGTTTGTAGATGATCAAGGGTCAAGATGTGCAACAAAGATGCAAGTGAAGGATATGGCCAATTAGTATATGAACTACTAGACATTGGTTAACTATTAAAGATCATGAGGGACAATATGTGGATGTTGAAAATAGCAACAAGAAATGCTAAAAATAGAAGTGCTATAAATAGCAGTTTGGGTACCAGTGCTGGATTGAGCAACAGGGAATGAAAAATGGAAGTGCTAAAAATAGCATTTCTATTTTTAGCAGTTCAGGATGGATTCCTAGTTTAGTCAGTCCCTAAACTAAAATAGTGAAGTCAAATTCGAATTTGAACTTAACAACTGTTTGAAAATAAATTAATTAATTCACCATGAGTTAATTAGTTGTGAAAAATCAAACATGAAGTCTATGTGAGGACATGCAACAGTTTCTCCATTAATTGAGGAATTTATCCATCAGTTAAAGAGATAAGGATGAGTTCTAATTTGAGTTGTAATTAGTTGGCTCAGTTAACTGAGTCAAGTCCAGTTAGATTGATTTAAACAGTTTGTTTAAATTAATGTGAGTTCAGTTAGTTAATGCATGCTTGCATATAACTGTTGCACTTCAGATAACTGAATATTCTCTCATGAATAACTCATGCATGTCAGTTCAGATAGAGACCTAGTTGAGATCAGAGGAGGGACAGTGTACTATCAGTTGGATGGATTTTTCCTATAAAGGAAACTCATCCATGGAGAAGGATTTATCTCCTTCACGATTGCGTAGTTGGATCAGAGGGTAGTGAGTGTGTGAAGAGGCAACTTCACACAAGTGGCTGCACTGGACCCCAAGGAAAATTGCACAAAGAAATAGGAGGCTTCGAGGGCATAGGAGAAGGTTTGAGAGAGGCCTTTGACTATCTATGAGCAGCAAAGGGATCGCAGAGAGAGCAGGATATCTTATGAGCTGATTCTTTTTGTAATCCAGACTATATTTCCACTTGTATGATAATACAGAGTTGGGGTTTTAGGCTGAGGCTTTCCCCGGGTTATTTCTTCTGTGTTATGTGTGATTGCTTCTCATTCTCAGTTATATGTGTTCTCATTGATCGTGCTCAAATTGATTAAGCTTCCGCAAAGTGTTGTAGAAGTAGATATTGTATTGTGTTTTAGTATATTGCATAATCTGCTGATCTACAGTGGGAATTTCTACATGGTATCAGAGCAAAGGTGATCAAGGAAGAACAGTATACAAGAAGGGAGAAGTTTGAAGTTTGTGATTCCTGAATATAGAAATCAAGTTCTTATCACATTTCTATTTCACCTATGGCGTTCAGTGGTTTAAGACTCAAGTATGCCCTTGATGGCAGCTCGAATTATATAGCCTGGAAGGATCGCATGGAAGCAGTATTAGAGGATAACAGTCTAAAGGACTTCATTGATCAAGAAGTCCCCAAGCCGACTGATGCTACTCAACTGGAGGAATGGAAGAAATGTGTGGCTAGAGCAAGGAGAATCCTTATGGGGGAAGGAAACACCATTTTCAATGTGGAAAACATTGAAATATCTATATCAGAATAGCAGCGATCAGAGGAAGCTGGCGCTGAAGGACAAGCTTCGGAAGATCAAGTGTAAAAAAGGTGAAACGATCTCTACGTATCTGAACAAGCTCACCACATACAGGGATTAGCTTTGAAGTGTAGGGATCGCTACAGCTGATGATGACATGGTGAGTCTTGCACTCCTTAGTCTTCCTAAGAGCTGGCATAGCTACCAGGACTCGGTTAATAGAAGAGAGAAACTACCAAATTGGGAACGAATTTGGTTGGATTTGATGCAGGACGAGATAAAAAGAAGCACCAGAGATGGTTCTTCATCCATGGAGGATGAAGAAACTGCACCTTAGCGAGTAAGGCAAAGAAGGGGAAGGAGAAGGATTCTCTTTCCCAATGCAGTTCTTCCCAAGGTGGGAAGAAGTTTGACAAATTGAAAGTGCGATGATTTTTTGGTCATGAGGTGGGCCATTTTGCTACAAATTTTCCACTGAGGAAATCCAAGAAGGGATCCATGGAAGGATCAGAAGGTGAGGCACTAGCCTCACAGTTCGAGTTGGATTTCACACTATTCGCATGCATGGTTTCATCCATGGTGGGAAGTGGTTGGTTTCTTGACAGTGGAGCTTCTTTCCACATGACCAGCGACAAGAGTTTGTTCAGTACTTTGGAGGAGAAAGATCTCCAGATACTCATAGCGATGGGTAATGATGAAAAGTATAGTGTCTCAGGTGTAGGCATGGTTATTTTTCAAACGGAGCATGGAGCTCACATTACCTTGACCGATGTCAAGTATGTACCAGGATTGAAGAAAAATTTGGTGTCGATCGCAATGCTGGAAGACAGAGGCTATGGTGTAGTCTTCAGTAAGGGAAAGGTTTTCCTTAGACACATCATCACTAGACAGGTGAAGCAGATCGGTTCACAGGTTAAGAACCTATATGCTCTTGAGGTTCAAGATGCATGCAAAGCCTTGAGGAGCAAGACAACTGATGGAGACTTGGTGGTTGAGAGGGAGAGTACATTACCTCTCAACATGCAGCGCCAGAAGAAGTCTTAGACTATTGTGGAGGGGCCACGATTGATGAAGCAGCTTCAGGAGGTTGTGGAGCAGCCACAACTGGGGAATCCGAGAGGAGACAGAGTGGAGGCATCCACTCATGCAGAGACCTCCAATAGGGGAAAATTTCGAGATAGGTGGGCAAAGGG
The DNA here is from genome assembly GCA_031772625.1 of Pinus tabuliformis. Taxonomy (NCBI): domain Eukaryota; kingdom Viridiplantae; phylum Streptophyta; class Pinopsida; order Pinales; family Pinaceae; genus Pinus; species Pinus tabuliformis. The sequence continues at coordinate 138,050,680 of CM062810.1, forward strand.
ATCACATGCATCCATACCTCCACGTAGGAGGTGGGGCAATGTGGAGTGATCATCCCAAGAAGGCTGGAATAGGGGCAGGATCCTTGAGGTACCCAACCTCTTTGATTTGACTTTGCTACAGGAGCCCCGACGAGCAGTAGTAGGACTGGATGATTGGGTAGAGACAGATGCGAATGGAGCGGCAGAGAGAGCTACAGTGCAAGAATCCCAAGATAGTGCAGAGCTAGCAGGTTGCAACAATGCGAGAGGCACAAGAGTGTTGAACCAGTGCAGGATGGCACAGTGAGGTGTGCAACGGTGCGAGATGCATGGAGTTTTGCAACAGCTCAGAGGTCAGAGAGGGAGCACTTGTCAGCGGTAGATAGAGCTTCAGCATCAGAGTATGTTTCTAGCCCAACAGAGTGGTCAGTGGGGAGCTTTTTTGTTTCTAGAGTTGCTGGAGCAACCACACTTGGGAGAAGTGTTTCATGCAGAACATTCCAAAGGTACATGATCGGGTTTGAGTTGAATTCCTTTCTTGTTAAGAGGGATTGTTGAAAATAGCAACAAGAAATGCTAAAAATAGAAGTGCTAAAAATAGCACTACTATAAATAACAGGTTGGGTACCAGTGCTGGATTGAGCAACAGGGAAACCATGTTAGTATGATGGCGCGCTGTTATACGTGAATCCACATTGGAGGGACATCATACCAAAGTCGTACAATTAGGACCTCGATATGGTTTTATTCCGTCCATCGTATCGGAGGTCATGTTCTTCTTCGCTTTTTTTCGGGCTTCTTTTCATTCTCCTTTGGCACCTGCGGTAGAGATCGGAGGTATCTGGCCCCCCAAAACAATCCTGATGCAAAGGTCCCCACACCCCTTAGGCATCCAATACAAATGGTTTCCCATACTGTTGTGGGGAAAAGTATCCGATGCGGATGACCCTATCCCTACTCTAAAGGTGACAGTCTTTAGCAACAACTGAAAGTAAAGCTTTGATGTTTTCCTTTATGAAAGTACAGAGAGAAGGATGAAAAGATTAACCAACCTGGTGTCTTTCGCTTAGTCGATCTTTGTCCTCTCTCTTTGTCTCTTGTTCCCAGCTCCTTGCTCTCTTTGCCGGTCCAGCTACACACAGATCCTGCACAAAACAAGAGAGAAAACTACAAGATACATGTACTCATAACTGAAGCATGGATTAGGATGAATCAAATATACATGTAAATACAATACATCAATGCAATACAAGTATATAGGAGAACATGCAAAACTTTATTGATAGAAGTAACAGGGTTCTGAGAAGGTTACAACCAATGATGGCTCCAATCCAGCAGCACCTCCCCAGCAGCAAGAACTCTCCTCTTCACCTCTAGTAAAACAATCACCCAATAGCTCTAACTGTAAACCAACAGCACCTCCTTGCTTTACACAAAATTCCAGCCTCCCTAGACCTCATAGAAGAGCTCTATATATAGGAGAGAAGAAGAGAGGATGAGTCAGCTTGAGGCTGGCATAGAGCTGACTAGTGTCCTCTCCCTCTTCAGTTAATCTTCAGTTCTTGAGTCCACTTGGAGATCCTTGCTTACACATGGTGATCAAGTACCTCTTACTCATCACAGGGCGAATCTCATGAACCAAGTGTCAGTTTGGAAGCTTCCTGGGCAGTTGACACCTTGCAGAATGACTGTGCCACTTGGCCAATCTCGCCCAGCGCAGGTAGCCTTCATTAGATTTGACTTCCAGCGCAGGTACAAGGAGGAGCAGTTGCATTCCAGCGCAGATGCTCAGTGGAGCAGCTGACATGATCCAAAATAAGCCTGTTTTGAAGTGTTTTCAGGTGGAGAACTGATTGGAAGTGCTGTTGTTTGATGACCTTGTTCTTTTAGGGGTAAGAACAACATGTTTAGGGACTGAGGATCCCTGTAATTATTGACATTTCATGCTCCATGATGCGAGGCACAAAAATGTCTATAACAGTTGCCCCCTAAAGTATGAGGCCGTTTATCGGGTGAAATGCTTTATCTAGAGGGTCCGAAGTTCGTTCCAGTGCTGAGGAGGAGCCCTGTAATACAATACAATACAATACATTATTTTTCATTCTATTTTCATGATCTAGCTGAGGCGGGCATTCCCATGCTCAGCTTTTATAAATACATTTTGGTACATATGACAGACGATCGTCTGAAGGTAGACTGATAATTTTCCGCTGAAATTATCATCCTTTGAATAGGATGATCATCTGCTGCAATGATGTACATGGCAAATGCTTTTATATTTCCTGAATATATATCGCAGCCCGGATGGATGAAACTAGATCCGGGGTCTTCAAACTCGTTCGATCTTCACTCTAAGTACAAGTCGATCCATGTGAGAATTGCGCTGAAGTCGAACATGGAAAGACATCGCTTGATTACCGGTCAATAATGAAAACCGTTAACAAGCGCGAGAGGAATCACCAATAATGACGATGATCCTCAAGGTACTGCAGTACAATTCACGTGGCGTGAATAAAGGACTTGGCGTCGAACGCCACGCAAAATCTTCTGGTCGAAGGTCATTGATGTATACCTGTCGCCGGAAGTGAGAAACTTGCCATTGAGGCATGCAAGCTTCAAAGTACTGATGGGGGTGTTCCTAGATCAACTTCTTGGATAATGAGCTGAAGTCGACAAGAAGCGATCCGTCAAAGGAGGGCCTTAATGAATCCCACATCAATGACACGGAACGGAGCTAATGACTTTAGTGGAGGTGAAAACAAACTGTGACATATGATTCAGGGTGGCGATCATGAATGGATGAAGGATAATGTATGGCAGTGGATGGGACACGGTTGACACTTTCAGAATGACCCCTCTTGAACATATAACGACACTGATGCGATGGATCGGTAGCATTACCCCAAATGTGGATGGTTTGGCGAGGACCATGGTGATGAGACCGGTGAATGAGACAACCCAACCCGATGTGGTACGGAGGAAAAGTGTCATGTTCAAGAGTGACTTGCTACCATTAAACTTTGATGCTCTCCCAATTTTTCCCCAGTCATTTCTGACCAGTACCTCTTTATTTTTGTCAAGCTTGAGGAGGATAACATATGCTTGTTCTATAACCTGCCCTTCGGGCAAGCCCATCGCTATGATTTAACGAGCCTAGCGATAGGGAAACTCGTTCTCGTCTAAAGACAAGTTTGTCGCTATTTAATCATTTTAACGAGTCTAACGACAAAGAAAACTCGGTCCTTTTCATTTTTAGAGAGTCTGAAAAGATACAGAAAGTCAACTCCATAATTCCTTTTTCGTCAGCAAATCCCTTAAGTCCGAAAAAGTATAAAACAATACAGAAGGGATGGCTGTTCGGTACTTTTAACGAGCCGAACAAGACAAGCGCTCGATCCTTTTGTGCAATAATCCCTCAGGTCCAAAAAGATTAAAATTTAGAGGAGGGATAGCGTTCCGGTCATTTTAACGAGCTGGAAGGCCAAAACTCGGCAAACTTTTCATATTTTACGAGTCAGTGAAAAGAGCTGAAAGAAGACTCGTCTTTTGAGGAACGAGTGATAAACAGGGATAGCTACAGATTCCAGGTACAGGTTGGAATTTTCCAATCACGGCAGTGTCACAAGGATGGCTAGGTGAAATCACTCTTCGCAGCTGTTTCTCAAAAGAGGTAAACACACAAATGGAAGTGAATGATCGGCCAAATGAACAGTGGAGGTGATGGATGAAAACACGATCAAGGTTCTTATGGCTGATGAATTTACGATCTCAAAAGGTTATTTACCGGTTTATTTTTTCATGAGCTTGAACTCTGGGGGAAACTTTTGCTCACACTTTTCTATTTTTTAACGAGCATAGATTCAGTCATAAAACTGCTCGAATTTGCGTTTATTTTTTAACGAGCATGAACTATATGCTAAAACTGCTCGATATACCAGTCATAAAAAGAACGCCTCCCGTAAGGACCAATTTTTATAGAGCTTATGCCTTACCACAGCTATGCTCACTTTTGGCAAATTTTACTTTTGCCCCACAGGCTTCTTTCATGCAAGTTTGGAAACGGCTAATCTTAAAACCAGATAAATAACCGCCCCTAGCTTGCACTCCAGAAGGTTTGCATGCCCCCAGGTATAGGATAGAATTTCGAGGCTGCCCCTCCTCTCCCCTACTTCTGCTTTTCTTTGGGTGTTCACAGTTACTTGTCATCTTTCCAATCTAATGTTAACGATACTTGTCTTCTCGTTATTCTAAGGGGTCTTACGCAGTACTCAGGCTTCCCGTCGGCCCACTTTTAACAAACAGCTATTTGTGACAATAGAAGAACACCACTCAAAGATAAAACATTGGTATTATTGAGGGAGGCTTGCCTCTTTCTTATTATTCCAAAGACGGTTCGATTTGCTGCCGCAAATCAATCTCTTTCTTCGGCGATGTCTATCATTGGGTTGTCCAAAGATGGTTACCCTCTGTCACAACAATACGGTCTCCTTCTTCGTAGACTGCCCCTGCTTATCCTTCAAAACACATGTTTCGATGGGCGAGGCTTGAATTCAAAGATGGTTACTACTTGTTGCAATAAGGGAATTCCTACTTGGGCATTGCCCACTTTTTTAGACAAAGGTGAATGACTCTTTGGTCAAACACATAACTTTAACAAAAGATTATTATTCTAGAACAACCCCACTTCCTTTGGACGGGGTACGGACTAGTCATATTCTTCTGCGGAAATTCTTCCTTATACCCGGGGTTTCTTCTGCCCGAAGCAGACCAGGGTGCATGCCCCCTGGGTCCTAGTCTTTCTTTCCGAATCACTCGCGCTCATCGGGAAGGAGGACCGGGGGTGGAGGCGAATCTTGAGTGAACAGACCATTTAGGAATGGTATTTGACTATTTGCGATGCGAGATCCCGGAAACGAAAGTTGGTCTACGAGCTTGACCACCCTTCCTTCGTGTGGAAAACACATTACTCTAAAGAGTGAGGAGACTATCGCTCCCATGCAATAAATATAGTCGCGTCCAAGGAGTAGGTTATAATCCAAGGGTCCTTGAACTACCATCACGTTCATCTCGACGGTCTTCCCTTTCAATGTAACAGGTACATTGGGGAGGATCCCTAATGGTCGACTGGTTCCTTTATCAAAACCTGAGAGATTTCTCAACTCAGGTAAAAGCGCTGGGGAACCCAGTGCTTTCCAAGCAACAGAGGAAAGGATACTCACAGACGCCCCTTCATCAATGATAGTACCAGCCATGATCATTCTATAGATCTGGACAATGATTCTGAATGGTACACTGGCTGGTAACCGGGGTCTGCCTAGTTGATTCCAATCAAAGGATACAACCAGGTTGCTTGGTGGTGGGACCGAATATACGGCCGGATATGACTCTGATGATGTTCCTTCCTGCGATAAAGGAATGGGCGCATTGCCCTGACGCTCATCGGAATCGGTGCTGATGAAAAGAACCTGGATGGTGTCATCCTTATTCTCTTCAGTGAGGGTGTCGCATGAAGACAACTCTTCGGCGACGGTGTCATTTGAAGACGGATCTTCAATGACGGAGTCATTGGACGATAGAACCTCTGAAGGAAGAACCGGGTCAACTGCCGTTTCGACCTTTAGACTTTCGTCTGGTCTGGATTCAGTAGGTTCATTCTCAATGACCGACACTTCAGCTGACCACTTGAGCGGGCCAGCTGGATTTTCAACTATCGAGGGATTAGGCACGAGTTTTTGGTATCCAGGAGGAAGTCGTAACGGTGATACCGGACGATCTTCCAAAACTCTCTTTGCCTCATCTAAGAATGGACATCTGTGGATGGCATGATTGCCTTCACACAATAGACAGGGTGATCTTGGTCCCCTTCTTCGTCCTTCACTCTCGTTAGTTGACGGATTGCAATCAACATGACAACCAGAGGTTGATGCTACCGGATTGTGCAACCTTGGGGACCAGTCCCTTAGTATCCGGGGAATACAAGGACAATCACGATGGAAGTGGGTCCCTTTGCAAATGACACATGGCGATTTAGGCCCGGTCGGTGCAGTGTGTGGGTTTTTGTCAGCTTTCTTCTGCTTGCCCCCAGTCGCCTTCGCCAGAGGCTCCTTCTGCTTCTTTTCTCTCTTCTTCTTTTCCTTCTTCTCCTTGGGAGGCTGACTTTTGCCGGCTCTACCTTGCGAAGATGAAGGATCAGAGGAAGTATCATAAGAAGTGGAAGGCTGGTGGGTAGTTCTAGATTGTTCTGACTGTTGATTCGACTGCTCAGGATTAGTGGCGATCTGGACTACATTGGTTGAAAAGAGCCATACAGGTAGGCCAATTGTCAATCCTGGAAGTGACAATGTAGCCATATGAGGCGTACCAACATCTCCCCAAGAGGAGAAGGGATTTGGACTTCCGCCAAGGTTACTTCCTTGGTTGGTGGGCTCCATACTTTTCAACTGAAAGATCAACGTGGGAATAATAGGTGATTATGTTCCGCTTAAAATAAATTTTATTAACGACGCTTTTAGACACAAACTTGCTTTTTCATGTTTTAAGAGTCGAGAAAAAGCTAAAGATGACTCTAGTCGCCTTCGATGTTTTAACGAGCCCGAAGTGACAAATGCTCGGTTGGACTTTTTCAGTTATAGAGTTTGAAAAAGGCCAAAAGAAACTGCTCTGGAGATCTAGGCAGAGGGTGTGCCAAACCTTTCGCGAAACCACAGAATACGTTTTACGGTACGGGTGGTCGATCTTCGTGAATGCTGTGTTCACTGCATCGCGATCAGTAAGGCGGCCGACACGGTTTCCTAAGGATAAAGGATAAAAGCCTATAGGGGTCTCCCAATATACGCGACGGTACGCGGGAGCTCAAGTCCGTGTTAGTGCCACCGACTCTCAGGAGGAATCACCCACCTTCGTAGAGATCGACAGTCACTATGTTTAACGACGCCGGAACACGTCTCTACCTAGACCTCTAGATGTTTGCGTTAAATTCCAAAGCGTTGTTATGTAAATTGAGTTTATTTTAATGTTGATCTTTCTTAACAGTTTTCCTTTCAGGTTCGCCACGAGATGTATATATACAACTTCCTATATGCAATCTAAGAATGAGAAGCAAATCTTTTCAATCTTTCAACTTTGAAAACCTTAATCTACTTGAGGGAAAAGAAAGACACAACTTTTTCCACAGATCAAAGAACACACACTAAAATGCACATCTTCCTAAATCGTCAAGCATACAGTCAAATGCAAAATGCACAATGCATGTATTTCTTTTCGTTATCCTTAATGTTGATGCTAGACAGAAAGGAAACTGTTGTATAATTTTGAATCTAATTTCAAGTAGAAATAAAAAAGCTTGTCCACAATCAAAAAGACACCTTATGATAGACTTGTTTAAAACACAGGAAATGTATAGATTCAAACCATGAAATGAAAAGCAAACAAACTCAAACAGCCATGAACAGTAATAAAACTAGCTCATAAGATCACAAAGACACTTTTACAGTTCAGGATCTAAGAGGTCACAGCTATACTGGTTCGCTTTTCACAATGGGAAACTGTAACTGAGACAAGAAATACTAAAAGAACATTCACAGTTTCATCACACAACTGAGGCGGAATAATGTCAAGGAGAAGTGGTCTACAGCAAGTACAATGACCAGCAAGCAATCAGCTAAAAATCAGTGAAAACAGGGCCAAGACACAAAGGGAAAACTGAGCAAGACAATGGCTAACTGGACCAGCGCAGGCTCTGGTCTGTCAGTTTGACTCTCAGCGCAGTTCCCGAAGGGAGTACCTGCGCTGTAATGCAGACTGCCTGTGGACAGCCTGCACTGACTCACGAGAGTTTCGTCTACAAAGAATTCCGGGTCATAAAAAGCTCAAAAATGCACTGTTTTTGCTGAAATAAAAAGCTATAGGTCAAGTACAGGCTAAGGGATGATCAAGAGGATGAAGATCTATCACAAAGAGTAAAGAGTCTTTTGTAGATAAGCTCTTTAAATCTTGAATTTGCTCAGCAAATGAGCAAGAGTAGCAGACCCTCTACTTCGCTTTTGATATAGTCAAAAGCTTTTCGATTTGGTACTCTTTTCTTCAAGAAATGAATAGCAAAATACTACAAACACCAACAAGATACTAGGCTCCCCAGCGGAGTCGCCAGTTTGTTGTGGGGAAAAGTATCCGATGCGGATGACCCTATCCCTACTCTAAAGGTGACAGTCTTTAGCAACAACTGAAAGTAAAGCTTTGATGTTTTCCTTTATGAAAGTACAGAGAGAAGGATGAAAAGATTAACCAACCTGGTGTCTTTCGCTTAGTCGATCTTTGTCCTCTCTCTTTGTCTCTTGTTCCCAGCTCCTTGCTCTCTTTGCCGGTCCAGCTACACACAGATCCTGCACTAAACAAGAGAGCAAACTACAAGATACATGTACTCATAACTGAAGCATGGATTAGGATGAATCAAATATACATGTAAATACAATACATCAATGCAATACAAGTATATAGGAGAACATGCAAAACTTTATTGATAGAAGTAACAGGGTTCTGAGAAGGTTACAACCAATGATGGCTCCAATCCAGCAGCACCTCCCCAGCAGCAAGAACTCTCCTCTTCACCTCTAGTAAAACAATCACCCAATAGCTCTAACTGTAAACCAACAGCACCTCCTTGCTTTACACAAAATTCCAGCCTCCCTAGACCTCATAGAAGAGCTCTATATATAGGAGAGAAGAAGAGAGGATGAGTCAGCTTGAGGCTGGCATAGAGCTGACTAGTGTCCTCTCCCTCTTCAGTTAATCTTCAGTTCTTGAGTCCACTTGGAGATCCTTGCTTACACATGGTGATCAAGTACCTCTTACTCATCACAGGGCGAATCTCATGAACCAAGTGTCAGTTTGGAAGCTTCCTGGGCAGTTGACACCTTGCAGAATGACTGTGCCACTTGGCCAATCTTGCCCAGCGCAGGTAGCCTTCATTAGATTTGACTTCCAGCGCAGGTACAAGGAGGAGCAGTTGCATTCCAGCGCAGATGCTCAGTGGAGCAGCTGACATGATCCAAAATAAGCTTGTTTTGAAGTGTTTTCAGGTGGAGAACTGATTGGAAGTGCTGTTGTTTGATGACCTTGTTCTTTTAGGGGTAAGAACAACATGTTTAGGGACTGAGGATCCCTGTAATTATCGACATTTCATGCTCCATGATGCGAGGCACAAAAATTTCTATAACACATACTAGAATCCTGATGCAAAGATTCCCACGACAGCAAAGGTATCTAATGCAAATGGGCTCCCGAACGATCCTAAGGCTTTTTCGTCTCCAGATGCAGACGTTCCACCTACAAACGATTCAAATGATAAGCCTTATCCTTTAAAAAAATGGAAGTGCTAAAAATAGCATTGTTATTTTTAGCAGTTCAGGATGGATTCTTATTTTAGTCAGCCCCTAAACTAAAATAGTGAAGTAAAATTCGAATTTAAACTTAACAGCTGTTTGAAAGTAAATTAATTAATTCACCATGAGTTAATTAGTTGTGAAAAATCAAACATGAAGTCTATGTGAGGACATGCAATAGTTTCTCCATTAATTGAGGAATTTATCCATCAGTTAAAGAGATAAGGATGAGTTCTAATTTGAGTTGTAATTAGTTGGCTCAGTTAACTGAGTCAAGTCCAGTTAGATTGATTTAAACATTTTGTTTAAATTAATGTGAGTTCAGTTAGTTAATGCATGCTTGCATATAACTGATGCACTTCAGATAACTGAATATTCTCTCATGAATAACTCATGCATGTCAATTCAGACAGAGAGCCAGTTGAGATCAGAGGAGGGACAATGTACTATCAGTTGGATATATTTTTCCTATAACGGAAACTCATCCATGGATAAGGATTTATCTCCTTCAGGATTGTGCAGTTGGATCAGAGGTTAGTGAGTGTGTGAAGAGGCCAATTCACACAAGTGGTTGCACTGGACCCCAAGGAAAATTGCGCAAAGAAATAGGAGGCTTGGAAGGCAGAGGAGAAGGTTTGAGAGAGGCCTTTGACTATCTATGAGCAGCAGAGGGATTGCAGAGAGAGCAGGATAGCTTATGAGCCGATTCTTTTTGTAATCCAGACTATATTTCCACTTGTATGATAATACAGAGTTGGGGTTTTAGGCTGAGGCTTTCCCAGGGTTATTTCTTCTGTGTTATGTGTGATTGCTTCTCATTCTCAGTTATATGTGTTCTCATTGATCATGCTCAAATTGATTAAGCTTTCACAAAGTGTTGTAGAAGTAGATATTATATTGTGTTTTAGTATATTGCATAATCTGTTGATCTACAGTGGGAATTTCTACAGTGGAAACAAAATGATGGATACAGGTAGCAAGCATGGATATAAATATCCTTGTTTTTAATTGACAATATCATATAGATGCATCTAAGCAACCCTTTAGTTAGAGTTCACTATAGGAGCACCATCCAATCAATTACTTATGCAATGACTAGTGAATGGGGGCCTCTAGATAAAAACCTCCTCATTTTCCGTTCTCTCTTAAATATTTCAGGGGTCGATAGAGATAATGTGAATGGTTAAGCCAAATGCAAAATAAGACAATCCATTTTTCAATGCATCGGGCATAAAATTGAACGTAAGAACTATAGTTACCAAGTTCGGTCATATTGGTTAGAAGAATTAAGAAATCTATTGATGTTATTTGCTTCATTTCATAATTTGTTACTTTAAGACAACATTTATATTAAAAAGGATAAAAATAAAAAATAGTAGTTTTAAATTAAAAACTTTATAGAAATTCTATATTAAAAAAATAATAGTTGCAAAAAGGAGTAGTTTAAGAAGGTGATGTTTTCACTCAAAAAAGAATGGAAAAGCTGACATGATTTTGATGAAATCCGACAATGTTTTTTGGAAAATCAGGTTGATGTTGTCAAGCTTCAAAATTTTGGGTTGGGTTTCTTGATGGTGCTTAATCCATTCCCACCATCAAAAAATGATTCAAACACTCACACGATCAGATTTCTTGAAAAAGAAATCACTGAATTCTGATGAGAAATTTACCATCTAGGAAAAATCATTACCTCGTTAAACAATGTCTTTGCAAAAATAATAAGTTTCGTATTAAAAAATTGCAAAGAAGAAGAGTAAGTTCTATATTTAAAAAGTTGCAAAAAGTTTAAAATACTTTCTTCTCACCCTTAGAATTCTTTTGGATGATAGTGATTATAATGTTGGATGATATTGTAGCCAACTACAAAATGAGGATCATTGGTGTGGAATTCATTTAGAGGAGATAATTTTCTATGGTTTACCACAAAGGTTAATCTACACACACTTATTGTTGAATAAATTTGGATTCAATAGGTAGTGATTGAGATATAAATTTCCAGATATGTGGAGGTCACTTGAAGCCTAATTTTAATATCTAATATCTCATTATTTATATTGGACTTCAGCTTTGAGTTTTTGCTACTCATATTATTAGATTTTATTTACAAGTTTTTCCAATCTGCAACACAAATAAATTTGATGCATTTTGTTCGTTATTATTTCTAGATCATTTTAAATAGACAAGAAAGGTTAATATTGGACCTAAGTAAACACGAATATCCTTGTAAGGAAAATATTTAATGAATTTTCTTTATAATTTTGAATATCGTCATATTTCATTATATTTTTATTTTATTTTTTAAAAAAAATAATGTATTAATATTGGTAAGATGTGTATTGGATTTTATAAATCAAAATTTTCTCTTATCGATTCGAATTGGAATTTGATAACTATGATAAGAACCATTACAGAGGGCATATTGTCTTGTTTTGAATCTCAAGGTTGATTATTTGACTTGTTGAGAAACGAGTGTTAGTTTAATGCATGCCCTTTCGATAGTTATAAGAGAAGCTTGAGCTAGCGAAAAGTTAACAATGTGGGTGTAAATGAATGATATTGTTTTACTAATGAAAACTAATAACACATGCTCACTCGAGCAATGACATGTCGAGAAGGAATATTTAGTTGACCTTACAAAGCTAGTCAATGGGTCAAGTAACACTACTCCACAAACTTACTTGAATTACTCAACCACGAAGGAAAATTTGACTAAATATGGAAAAAAATCTACTTAGATGGCATCAACATGACATACATGGAGAATGGACTCACTAGTTACATATCCTTGAGATAGAAGGGCAAAGGACCAATGATAAGACAGGTTGAATTGTGTGCAAGCTACGACAAAGTTATGACAAAGTTCTCATTAGCTGAAGTTGCTTCATTCATAATTATTTTAGTAGTCACAAATATGGGAATTTTTAGTCCCTGTCTCTACCAAGGACTATAACAATCACCTCGTATTCAATAGTCCCTTTATTATGAATTACGTTGCCTAGCTTTTGTAACTTTAACTGAAGTTTTTGGGAAAAACTAAATATTCTCATTTTCCTGTAAAGTTAAAACTATTTTCCTAATTTTTAAAAATCTTATTTCCAATTTTCCAATTGCTGAATGAGTATTGATGTGACATAATTCCATTGGTGGAGGGTGATTTGATTTTGGTATTTTTCAGTGCTTGAAAAATAATTTTAAAATGAAATAAGACTGATTTTCTAAATGGTCGTTCCATCATGAGTGCTCTAACATTGACATTGTTAACCTGACACTGACACTGATGATGTTATCCTAACACTATTAGTGCTCTACCCAGGTGCTTTATGTAAGTGAGGGGTGAGGGGTTGTCCGCAGTCGTGGTCAACTGTGTAGGAGAATGGGTGTGCAGAGGGAATGCATGTGTCGAGCAAGAACATAAAACAATTTCCACACACATGAAATTATTTTAAATTTAAGGAACTTTAATTTTCATTTTAAATTTTTACACATTTAGCTATGTGGAACAACATGTGTATAGAGCCAGAGATATGTGTGGAGTAAAGGATGTGCGAAACAAGGGGTATGTGTAGGAGAATACATGTATAGAGTGAATGCATGTGTGGAATAAAAACATAAACAAAATTCCACACACGTAAAATTATTTTAACTTTAAGAAAAACTTTTAAAATAAAAAAAAATGCACAAAGAATTGAGAAATCAAAAGCTACTATAACAATAAACATATTTTTCATTTTAAACTATTACACATTCAAATTTGTATAACAATGGGTGTATGTAGCTAGTGATGTGTGTGGAGAAAAGGATGTGCAGAACAGGGGGTATGTATGGGAGAATAAGTGTGCAGAGGGAATGCATGTGCAGAGCAAGAACATAAATTTTTTTTCTGCACACATTAAATTATTTTAACTTTAAGCAAAAACTTTAAAATAAAAAACTGCACAAATAATTAGTAAATTGTTGACGGCGTTGGAATCCGCCAACAGGGGAGGTGGTCTCCCCAATGTGAAATCCCGATTAGACCCCACATTATTTGGAGTAGGATCCCCAAACAGAATATGACCAGTTGCCAAAGTGGTGGGTTTTTAAAATGTGCCTTGGATGCGATAAACACATACAATGATATATGTATGACTTTGGTGGAAACAAGTGTATGAACTTTGTGAAGTGTGAAGTGTAATGCATGAGAAGTTCCATCACATAAAAGAGAGATAAAGTGAGCCCCTTAGAAGCATGTAATAATACTTAGCTTAGAAGATACACAGGAGCAATAAAATAGAATCATTAGTTAACTTACAAAATAGTTCACAAGATAACAATAATCGAAACAACATAACAACACACATTCAACAAGATTCATACCAAAGAAAATAAATTAGTTCATAAGAATTAGCATACATGAGATAACACGTATCACAAACATAACAAGAATAGTCATACTATATCCCCAACATATGCATGAAAGCGTGCCAACTCTGATCTTTTATTAAAAGCGAAAGTTCCAGACATACATTTACAATTGATAAGACACTAGCCCCAATAATGGAACATGAAGCCAACACTTGCTTCTCCAAATAAATATAATCCTCTTATGCTAAATAGGAGAAGTCAGGGCTCCAAACAAAGCTCTAAATATTTTGATTCCAACCCCTTTGCATGAATTATGAGGGTGTATTTATAACATATGATATGACCATCCATATCCCTTTGTGCCCTTTAGAATCCCTCATAAAACTTTAACTTCATTTGTCCTTTTCTATCTAATGAACTTTTATATTCCACAATTGACACTTGGACTTCCACTTACATATTTATTTCAAATACAATATTACAAATGCTCATATGAGACAAAAATGGGTAGAGCCTAATAAAGCAAGCCTTATAAGACAAAATAACATATCAAGCTTGAGTTTGAGGAAACTCTAGCTCAGTAGCTTCAACTTGCATATCTTTAGTCACATAGTTATACCAAGATTTGTATTGTGTGATGGTTTCCTAAAACTTTACGAGAGGATTAGGATGAAAGTGAACTTTAGCCTCCATTGCATCTGGATATACAGTCTTGAAGCCAGTTTATGTTTCCTTCTTCAATAATAACAACATATTGTTAATCTTGACAAGGCCACCAATATACTTCTTCATGTTATGTTTGTTCATTTCCAGGTCATCTTTGGTAGCAATCTACCTTAAATGGTCCAAGTATTCTAAGACTTCTTGTTTGACTGCATTTCTGCCTTTTTCTTTTGAGAATGTCCCAACTGAAGGGATTTTATGATATTTCACCATAGAACCCACACTTTTGTACAACCGTGCATAAGAGGACAAGATGTTGGCTATGAAAGTACTGAGTTGTTTATTTCTTTGTATAAGCATCAAGACTTTAGATTTTTCCAACTCAACTTGTTATCTTGTTTTCTTAACCAACTCAGGGGGCACACCTTTGTACTTCATTCCCCATTCATGCACTACAGTGATAACTATATGAACAACATTGAGAGCTTTTGCATTCTCCCTTGATTTCTGTTGCATATCATGCAAGGGGACAACTTCTTTGTCCACGTTGACCAACTCCTCAAAAAGGTTCTTCGTAGTTTCTCCCAATGCTAGTACTTCACCAAGTATAGCTTCCTGAAGCTCTTCTAAGTACACCTGTTGTTGCCTTGTTAGGGCCTAACCCAGGTTTGGAGTTAATTAGCCAAACAAATCCCTATACTACTGGCCCTTTCGGAAACAGTCCGTCGAGCGTGGACTGAGGTCTCACCCGAAGTAGAATGGGAGGGTGCTGGAACCAAGTTTTCACACCCTTGAGATGTCTAAGAGGTTGAATTGATCCAACTGTTAGTCTTTTTGCGTAGTTTTCTTCGCATACTTCCTAGACCTTCACGCCCTTCGCACAACCATAACAAAGGGCTGTGGAGCTTCCGCGCTGCTGGAGCAACGCTCTGCGCTATTCCCCTAAGTCGCACCAAAGATATTACTTCTCTTCCTATGCTTAGGAAATATCTTCGCGTAAATAGATGTCTTATGTTATATTTATTATATAACACATTCATAGAAGTTCGCGCAACAAGTAAACAGTACACTTGCAATTTAAACCCAATCATATATCAAAACAGGAAAAGATACACAGAAATATTTTAAACTTCTCTTTATTAATTCTTCCGATGGTTACAGACTTGACCTTCCCTGTGCACTCAATTGCAAGGGTTCGCGCACTTAGTTGCGGACTACTAGGCCTCTATGCACTCAGCTGCAGATCCTTCTCCCTACTTTATGACCCAAAGACACACTTTACACTTTGACTTAGTCTCTTAGACTTCTCATGCTTCCATTCTATCAATTATGTTATACACTTAGAGCCTCGCTCTATTTATACAATCCCATGGTCCGTTGACCATGGGTAGGTCTATCAAGCCGACATTACATTAAAAAACCGAGGGCGGACAACCCTATGACTCTATTATAACTTCGCGCTCCACACCCATAATTCGCGGAGCTTTTACAAAATACTTGGTCAAAACTTGGGCTTTAAGCCCCAAAACATGCCTTGGGGGATTCCATGCCAAATAGGCCCCCAACACAAACATCATGACTCGCCCTCGAGTCACTCTATCGGTGCGAAGATATTCGTGCGGAGTCCCTCCAAATCTGTCCGAACTGTTGCAAGGTCGGCAGCGCACTGAGCGGCCACCTTCTCGATCTCCTGTACACGTTGTTTCGAGACCGCGATGTCAGAACTGTGTTTGGTCAATTTAGTGTGTCCTAAATTGCTATATAAGTTGTCAATCCGGGAGTCGTAAACTGCTGAAGTGAGGTGCACTATATATGGAAGATAATCGATTTCTTACTTCTTTGTCGTTTTTTTATTTTTGGTTTGTTTTTGGGCTTATCTTTTGTAGATTCCCTAATGTGAGATGGCAATTCTAAAAGTCAAGTATGGATATAAGTGTTCAAGGCAATGGTGACCTTTAAAATGATTTCCAACTTCAAAGTTTTCAAAAAGGTTTTAAAACTTGCAATGATGAAATCAATTCCTAAGAGAAAATAAAGATGTACCTATATTCTAATTAAACCAAACAGTGAGCTAGTGACTATGAAACCCAGTATCCTTGCTGTTGTATAAAAAGAAATTGAACTCAAATAAATTCAAAAACTGCAAACAAAGTAAACTAAATCATATTGCATCAACTCATATTCTGACCTCTCACCATTCGACTCGCTCTGTCTATAGGAGGTAATCATAAACAAATTGAGCAATCTGATATCTAATTTGCATAAAATGAAACTAAGATCAAACTACGCATTCATACTTCAATCTCTCACCATTTGACTCACTCTGGCTATAGGAGGTAACTGAAAATGACATGAGCAATTCAATAACTAACTTGCAGAAAAATAAACTAATATCAAACTACGCATTCATACTTCAATCCCTCACCATTTGACTCGCTCTGGCTATAGGAGGTAACTAAAAATGACATGAGTAATCTAATATCTATCTTGCAGAAAAGTAAATGAACAAAACAAAACTAAAAGAAATAAACAGTGCTGGAATTAGAACTAAGAAAATAAATCAGCAGAAGGACAAGGTAATTCCATGTCATTAGTCATTAACAAACTATGTGCAAATGCTCGGGCTGTCTATTAGAACCTGAAATAAAGACACTGATTAGTTAACAGCATTAGAAAGCATAAAAAAAACTATGGACAACAATCAACATGAATACCATAAGCAGTGTAATATATACAAGCAAAAAATTATGGCATCAGAAACGTAAAGGAAGAAAGCATGAAACTATACAGAAATTACAGAACCTTGGTGTGTACAGGGGCCCTCTGCACAACCTCGGCCAATCAGCAATCAACCACAAATTGAGCTTAATAACAGTGTCTTCTCATGTATTAAAATGCAGTCATAACATAAGGATCAAGTCATGGCACGATGGGTTCGTAAACAGTCAAAATTACATTCAAAAAGTTAGCTAATATGCGTATGAGAATGCTTTATTTATAACAGAGGATGACACAACTACTTTCCTAAAATCTGCGCTAATAAACAGCCACGTGAATAACCACGTCCAGAAATCTAGCATGATGGTAGCTGTGAAAATTAAATCCAAGGAGGGTGGCTGTTAGATTCGGTTCATGGAGCAGTCCACAGGTGTTAGCATGTCTCCTGAGATTTAGGAATTTGCCACGCAAGTCTTCACGTGGTGAAAAACAGAGTTCTGCCACCGTAAAACTCTTAGGTTGACCACCGCTTGACTGTCTTTGACCACGGCCTTCTGTGAGGGATTTGGCTGAACCAAGAGGACACGTTCCATGTCCACATCATTTGCAACTTTCCCATGTGGCCGGATTCTCCTGTAGACACCTGTAACATAGACTTCAACAAAAAGGTTACGGAAAGTTGAGCTGGCTGCGGAAAGTGACAAGATTTTGCAGCTGACTGAGCAAAAATCTAGATCAAACAGCAGTCACAAGACATAGTTAGGAAACCATTTTATATGCTCTTTTTAAACTAATATGCAATGATTTGACAGCTTAGGAGGTCCAGGTAAATGGAAAAAAAGGCTAAAAAGGTGTATAGGGAAGATGCAAGTTTGGGACTCAACATACCCCCACTGTGAAGGTGTTGCATGTCCTCATGCAACCAAAATTTTGGTCATCCCCCTTTAGTCCATGTGTTCTAAAGCTTCTGCTAGTACATCCAGTCCTCTTCTCTTCTTTCTTGGTGCTACTACCATCCTGGGCTTCCTTATCAAACATTTGAATTTGAGATTGATTAATTCCCTACTCAACTTCCTGCACTTTTTCTTTAATTTCTTGTTCTTTTTCTGCCACAGTCCCAAATGTAACATAGTATTATCATGAATGATTTTGTCCACTTTGCTTTGCTCCTTTAATGCTTCATTTTCTTGTTTAATGTGCCTATTTAAAACCTCCAATTCAAACACTTCTTGTTTCAATGATTGGATTTGTGCTTCTTGTGCTATGTGAGGCAGAGTGGATGATGTGCTCGGGCCTGCAGCTGTCTTCTCTAAGGATTCGATATAATCATACACCTCTTGCTGATTTGGATCTATTTCGGGTGTTTTCCTTGGGCTGACCTCAAAGTCTTGTTGAGGAGGAGGACTGATTTCTAGTTCTGGAGAGAAGGACTTACATCAACATCTGGAGGACTAGTTTCAATGCTTGGCTGAGGATGAGGTGGGCTACAGCCAGCTAGAGGTTTTTCAGGTGTTTCTCCACCCAAGTCAATGAAGTGGGGTCCTTTTATTTGTGTTTTCCTCCACTTTCCTCTAAGCCTGCTGCTTCTTCTTAAATACTGTGGGCTAATACTCTCTTCTTCCATGCTCTGTTTTCCTTTTTCTTTCTTCTTGGCTATAGCAGCTTGTCTTCGAAGATGCACTAGTCTCTCAGACAACACTAGATAGTCTTCCTCTACAGATGGTTCTGGTGATTGGTAGACATCTTCTATGTTCCTTTTTCCTTTCAATTTCCTCTGTTTTCTGTCCTTAGTTCTTTCCTCCTTCTCTTTTTGACCAACTTCTTTAGTTTTGCTAATAGGAGAATCTTGAATTATTGCACTTTTTTCTTTTCTCCTACTCCTTCTTGGTGTTTTTGGTGTACTGCTTTTAGGTGCCTCAGATGGCCCTTGAAAGTAGTTTCTTACTAAAAACCATTCCCAGGTATCTTTGTTTTTCTTCAATTGGTCCTCAATTAGAATCCTCACAAGCCCATGATGATATAAATGAGGTTCTATGTCTTCTATGTTCTTTTGGACTGTTGTGCACATTTTTTTCAAGCTCAGCAATAAGAAATAGGGCAGATTAAGGGTTTGGTTCTCTAAGAAGTTCATCAATAACCGAGCATGATACATGTACATTGCTCCAAAACGGCTTTCACACATAATAAACTTTTAAATGATTAACAGTAAGCTGGCCCACTCTTCTCTTAATGCATGAACAAGAATTCCTTTTGTGAATACAGTAACGTCCATACCTGGGTTACGTAATATGACTCTCCATGCCTGTTCGTCCAAACTTTTGTTTTTAAACCAACGTTCACCTTCCTGGGGCAGGTCTGTAGTAGCTGCTATGGATGCTTCAGTGACCGTGAACTTAAGGTCTCCAATTTCCACCACCTGGCCATTGAAAGACCTTGCAAAAGCTTTTGTTATCTCCTTATGGTGGCCCTTAAATTTTTGAATGAAACGTAGCCATTTTTCCTTCTTCAGTAAGTCTTTTACTTGAGGGTATCCTTCTAAGAACTTAGGCCCTTCCGGTTCTGCCCTCAATAACCGTCCCATCCTTTCCTCTGTTTGAAATTCAACTGCGTGTGAGGGTTTAGCAGAGGTAAGATGGCTAGGTTGCTGGGTTTATGGAGAGGAAAACAATGGCTAAAGATGGAAGATGGATAACAGGTAGCGGGAGTGTTCAGGAACTGTAAGTGGAAACAAAGGATAGGTAGCCGAGGTGAGTTCATGAAATGGAGTGGAGACGTATGTGAATGAGGTGTGGCTTTAACAAAATGGCAGGGTAGTGAAGTGAAGTCGGAATTTTTGAACTGAACGGCTGCGTAGGAGATGTTACACGTTTATGAAATGGCTGCGAAAAGTGCGGTGGAGAGGAGCCGTAATTAAATGGGTCACATCTCATGATTACAAGTGGAGTGTGAAAGTGCAGTCAACTACGAGTTAAACCTGAAAATTAATCATGAGACCGTTTAGGGAATAAATGCATGGTTCATGGAGGAATGTCGTGAAATGGTAATGGAGCTATCGTGGTAATCATTGCATATAGTGGAGCTTTAAGGTTTAATAACTATGCAAAATTGTGCCTTTGATTGTTATTTGAAAGAAATTTTTACTCATACCTTGGAATCTTTGCCATTTGTTGTCCATTAGCCCTTAATCAACTGCTCCTTATTGATGTCTTTAGATGCTCCATGTCTTCATAACATATGCTCAGTCATACCTGCATTTTCATGATTATTGAACTAACATCTTGACTGTTAATTTGAAAAACAAAGTGGTGGCTGTGGAAACTACTTCTGGCTGCGGAAACTGATTCCAGCTGCGGAAACTGACACAGCAACCACTTGGCTGAATAAAGATAGTTAGATAATAACTAACTGAATGGAAATGGTCATGAAAGAGACTTTTATTGATGAAATGGATGAAATGGAGTGGAGTGAAATGAAAATGAAATGGAGTGGGATGGAAATGAAGTGGAGTGAAAATGGGAAAGAAAGAGAGATTTTTTTTTTTTGGAAAAAATAGAGTGTCAGGTGTTCCTAATTTTCACTCTACATTTTCTGTATAAGACTGCCAATCAGTGATTGGTTTTCAGGCTTATACAAAATTCTTTTTTTTTTTCTTTTTTTTTTTAACAGAAAGGAACAAAGGCTAGGCTGGTGGAGAAGAAGGACTCTTCTTCACCAGCCTTATTGCAGAATTCTCTTGAAACATTTTGACAAATTCCTCTTTTAAGAGTGGCTTATGATAAATCTTTAATCTGTGGCTATTCACAATAAGAGGAGTTTGGAATTCATCAATGGTCTTGATTCTTACTGCTCCATTGTTAAAGACTTTTCCAATCTCATATGACCCAAGCCAATGGGTCTGAAATTTACCTTTAGAGTCTTTAAACTTAGAATCAAATAGTAATGCCCAATCTCCCTCTTGAAGCTTTTTCTCTTTGATGTATCTGTCATGCCACTTAGCTCTTTGATGTTGAACTAGATCAGTTCTTAGGATTGCTTCTTGTCTGATCTCATCTAGCTCATTCAACTGCTCCATTCTGTGCTTTTGGGCTTCTGATAGATCCATCCCCAACTGAACTGCCATCTTGAAAGTTTTGACTTGAAACTCAATGGGGAGCAGGACTTCTTTCCCATAAACAAGTTCATAGGAAGAATGTCCTGTTGTATTCCTCCATGTAGTTCTGTAGGCCCATAAGGCTTTAGGAAGCCTTTCTGCCCAATCTCTTCTGTGTAGATGAACAGTTTTGGTGATGATGCTTTCAATAACTTTGTTCGTAGACTCCACTTGGCCATTTGCTTGCGGATGGTAAGGAGTAGATTTTCTGTGCTTGATTTTGTATTCTTCCATCAGCTTCTCCATCATGTTGGATGTAAATTGACTTCCCTGATCTATCACAATTTCTCTTGGGACACCAAAGCGAGTAAAAATATTGTCAGGCGGAAAGAGTCGATAGTGCGGACACAACCAACCTCCCTAGGAGCCTAAGACTCTCTAGTGAAAATCAAGACAAACAAGAGCAATCCTTCTCTAAACATGCATTTACTATACGAGAAATCAAGTGTTTAGATCCTACCTGTAGTCCAACGCTGTTGTAGCAGTCCAGCCTCGCTGATCCGGATGAGCTCCTCCTTCACTTCGAAACCTGCATTCACTAACAATCAAACGATTAAATAGCACTTGATAATCTCATAAAATAAAACATATTTAACACATAGACCAAGGAGTACATGAAACAACTCATAAATAACAAGTTATTGAGAAGAATGGACTCATTTGCATTAATAGGAAACAAAAGGAACAATTACAACCTGAGCCTTGGTGTTGTGCAAGTCCCTCCCAGGGTCCATCAAGAGTTCTCCTTTACTTTAACAAAGCTCACCTACTTCCAAATAGAACAAGCAAAGATGGCAATCTCTCCTCACAAGCTTCTAAATGGGAGTCCTAATTCCAGCAGCATCTACCCTTAGAAATGTTTAGCTTTCAACCTCCCCTCCTTCTGGCCCAATGCCTGTATTTATAGTGCTCAAGAGGAAGTTAATCAGGTCCACCATCAATGGGATAATCCCCTCTTTGGATGGGATAGCTCCCTTATTGATGGGATAAGTTCCTCTTTGGTAGGGATACATGAACCATCTGGAGGCGCTTCATACACGTCAAACATACTTCTAGAAGCCTCTAGAAATGACCACAAGTAACTTTTTTGGAGTGAAACTTGCGCCTTTTTACCTTTATAGGGGTACGCACCTGACCCTTTACATACAGAGCGTACAAGTACGCAGTTTTTGTGAACATCAGGTGCGTATACGCAGGTAAGGCCGAGAGAATCTGCGTACCCAGAGATAAACACATTTACAAAGACTTTCTCTCTTTTTGGAGTTTGACATGGAGAGCAGAGGCATAAGACTTGCCCAGGAGGATAGCATGACTGTTGATAGAGCCATACTAACTGTAAATAGCCATGGTGACATTTTTTAGTGTAACAGATTGCCCCCTAAAGTGCGAAGCCTGTAGTAGATTAGGGTTTTGTATTATCTAGGAAGGGTGAAGCGCTTTATCATTTCAAGGATTATCTCGTGGAGAGCCTGGTCAGAACCTGCAATTTTCAACACAAAATACATGTATAAGATTATATCATCGCTGAGGTAGGCATTCCCATACTCAGATCAAAACTTTAACTAACAGACTAACTACTCTGATACAGGAATGATCTTGCAGTGCATCATAATCATAGACTTGCGTAGACACAGTATGGGCGCAGCCATCTGTTTATAATTGGTCTACTATATAATGAATACAAAACTCCTCGCAGCCTGGATGGTGGGAACTAGATCCAGGGTCTTCATTTCTACTTCCTGAATTGGTACGATTCTAGCCATGCGAATAAATGAGTTGATGTCGAACATGGTAGAAACCACTTGATTACCAGTCGATGATGTAAACCGTTAACAAGTGTGAGAGAGACCACCAGTGATGTCAATGGTTCTCAAAGTACCCAATACAATCCATGAAATGTGAAAAAAATGAGTTGATGTCGAACACGTCACGGAATCCTCTGATCGAAAGTCAATGATGTAAACTGTCGTCAAAGGCGAGAAACCTGCCATTGATGCATGCAGACTTCAAGATACTGACGATTTCTAAGTCATCTCTCTAGATAATGTGCTAATGTCGATAGAAAGCGACCCGTTGCAGGCAAGCCCACAACACGAAATCATTGTTCAAGTTGAAGAAATGTTGCTGTAAGGACTGACTCAGGGATGGTCAAATGGATGACAAGTATTTTGCATATGAATGGTTTATTTGCAGAGACCTCTTGAACACATAACGACACAATAGATGGTTTGGTGACGATTGACCCAAAGTTAATACCCGGAAACGGTTGAAGACTTTCAAAGTGGTTTGATCAACTTTTAAGGCAAAGGATTTCCCAACCCAGGTGAACGGAAAGTGTCGTGTTCAAGAGCGGTGATAAGGTTCTTCTGTAACAAAGGATAACAAATAGGTTCATTCTTCTCTCTTTTCCCCCACCATTTCTGGCAAGTACCTCTTTATTTTTAACAAGCTTGAGGAGGATAACATATGCTTGATTATAAGCTCATCCTTCGGATGAGTCCAACCTAGTTTTGATTCGAACCCTAGGAAGGAGTGGTTCGTTCCTGTTTGTAATTGAACAGGTCCTTTACTGTGAAAGTTTAACGAGCCCAGTATAGGAGAAACTCGGCGTTTTTCAATTTTAGAGAGTCTGAAAAACTTAAGAAGACTCCAGGTTGAACTTTTTCGTAAATTTGTGTCCCCCAAGCCCGAAAAAGTATAAAATAATACCTGGGAGAGCCGCTTGATCTTGCGACCAAGGAGTACTTTCATGATTAGTGCCACTGACCTGAAAAGTAAAAAGTGATCAAGGACACGTCGTTTTATTTCCGTATCGAGTTTGAAACGACAAAAACCCGGCAATCTTTTCCTGTTTTTACGGTCAGAAAAGGGCTATAAGGGGACCGTCTTCTAATTCCGTTTTAACGAGTGTAAAAGAAACGCTCGGCAATCTTTTCATATTTTAGGAGTCAGAAAAGAGCTTAAAAGATGACTCTGATGTTTTGGTTCGTGAAAAATGATGATTTTACTCTAAAGTCCTTTTGTCCTGTACAAAAACGACACATTACTCATACCTGTTTAAGATGGGTAAAAATACATTGAAAAACATCTTTCCATGGTGAAAAATAAACAAACTTAGCATTCATTCATCCAAAAAACCTATAAAAAGACTTTTTACCATGTCATTTTTACCATTTTACTGTTGAGGTTGAGAAAAGGGCTTTTGACAAGAAAACTTCCTGTGGACATTGCGGAGAATCCGACCATCAGAATCGAGCGCCGTCTCTTTCAGGTATTCCACAACATCCTCCTCTTCAATTTCATCCGTTTAAAATTCATTTTTAGGTTTTAGTTTGATTTTTTAGGGGGTTTAGGGTTTTAGGATATGTTTCTCGGGGTACGCAGGTGCCCCATGGGCGACCTGCGTCCCCCGACCTTTTTTGTATATAGGAAAAAGGTCAGGGTACGCATCCCGCCTTCAGACCAGCTGCGTACCACCGCTCTGTGTTCTGAACGCGGGGTGCGTACCCCATGAAACACGCTTTTTGAAACCCCAAACTCCAAATTCAACCAACCATATTTTTTCAAATGAATTCTAACTATTGTTTTTTGGTGTGTAGGGCATTCACCATGCTAGATTAGAGAGAAAGAGAACACGAGGACGTTGATTTGGCCGCAATTGGTCATCAACCTTCCATTGATGCGTTAAAAGCATGCGGTTTGTACAAATACTGGGCCATACCTGGCATGAGGGGCCAGGTGCCATTCCTTGAGTGGCTGGTTGAAAGGTGGAACATTCAGGATCAATGCTTCTACATCGGAGAGAACCAGCTCGAGATAGAGCCCTCCGATATATATTTTCTCTCTGGCTTCCCAAATCGGGGAGAGCAACTGACTCTATCCGGGACTAGGCCGGGTGGCCAATCCCTTGCTAGCCTCCGGCTAGAGTGGTGCAACAATCAGAACCAGGAGAAAGGGATAGAAATCAAGTACATATCCCTACCCGAACTTATGGTGATAGCCTTTACTATTACCAGACTCTGCGGCGCAGCTGCCTTACACATTGCCACCGGGTCCCAAATGCGGATGGCGATAGATTGCTACCGAGGCACCATTTTTAACTGGTGCGATGCTGTGTTGGCCAATATGAAGGGCCAACTAACCAGGGCAAAGAACGGACAACTGAAGACCTTTGGATATGGGCCTTTAGTTGTGAGCTTTGCCTTAGAGAGAGTTCCAATGCTGATCCCCCAGCATCTTACTGTTCCAGTTGGGGCTCCTCGGGAGCCTAAGTTGACGAGATGGGTTGCGGTAATGGCCCGGCATCCTGATGAGGGCGCGACAGTTGTTCGATTTCCTGATGGTTACTTTCACTGGCTAGAGAGCCAGGTCTTTGCTATTCAGGATTTTCCTTATGCCGGAATGGATTTTCGGAATGATCCGGACATGGTTCTTCCACAGGGAGAACAGTGGGACGACAGAGGTATTTCATTTTTCACAAGTTTTTAAATTATGTATATTTTTTGTTTTTATATATCGCCTCAAAACTGACAGCACAAATTTTCAAAATGCAGATGTAGGTCCACGGCGTCCGGCCAACCTCCGAGCTTTTGAGAGGAGAGTACCAGCTGTACCAGCACCAGCCCCACAGGATGCGGCCGCAGAGACCTTAGCCGAGCTGGAACAGGATCTAGAGCATCTGACTGCGGGTATACCAGAGACCACGATAGATGACATTCCTATTCGACTTCAGCGCTATGTGGTCGCAGTCCCAGGACCTTTTAGGAGGTTCCTGTGTAGGGTAGCGCGGGCAGTGATCTCGTATAGAGAGCACCACCAGTGATTGGCTAGTCACTTTTGTAGACACATATGACATTTTTGGTTTTTTGTACTTATCATTTTTGCCGATCATAAGGTGTTTTTCAACCTATGATCGAAGACGATGTATATTTTTGACACACTCCTATCTATATATATATATATCATTATTACTGGCTTATCTTGTTTAACATATGTGATGAAATGTTTTTAAAATTACTTGCATGATTATCGTAAATGTCTGTCCAACATTCGAGAAGCAATTGCATCTGCTAATGTATTTAAAGACCTTGGAATATGCTGATATTCAATGTAATCAAATTCACATTCCAAGAGGCGCACTCTCAAAAACAACCTTAATAACACAGGATTTCTAATGGCATATACTCTATTAAGCTGTAATACAACGAGTTCAAAATCTAACCTCACTATCAAACGTCGAATTCCAAATGAAATAGATTTAGACAATAATTCAACCACTGCACTGTATTCTGCAATGTTGTTCGTCGTTTGACCGAGGCTCACCCCATGCATAGAAACTAAACTCGTCAGAGGGCGAATAGATAACCCAAGCTGCGGAAGAGATATTCCGTGTACTACGACAAGCACCATCGACAAATCCAATGTATGTTTGGAGAGGCGTCGACATCTGCAATATCAAGAGTAAAACCAAGATAAGCCAGAATAACGACGAAAAACACACTTTCTAAGCTAAGCACACTATCTAAACTAACAAACATACTAGCTAGAAAGAAAACCTAACCTAACTAAAATTCTCCATACGCACTATTTAAGCATAATACCTCTTTAGGTAAAGTCCATTTCTGGGTTTACCCAAAGAGTCCCCATCAAAATCTACCAGCTCATAGGCCCCTTTTGCTAGCTTTTGCTCTACAATGTAGGGTCCATGCCACATAGGAACGAATTTTCCAGCACCTAGCTTATCGTTAGCTTGATCATATAATAGCACTAGGTCTCCCTCCGAAAAACTCCGAGGGGTCACAGTTCTATCATACTGAGCTTTCATTCGCTTCGCGTGAGTCTCGATTGCCAATGCAGCGTCACGTCGAGTCTCATCTAATTGAGCTAAGTATAATAAACGTTTCTCCTCTTCGGAAGTAGCTGGGAGTAATTCGACAGCCATTTGAAGTGATGGGATTTCGCATTCAATGGGTAACATAGCTTCCAAGCCATAAACTAGCTGGAAAGGAGTGAACCCTGTTGAAGTTTTCACTGAAGTTCGGTATGCCCATAGCGCTGAAAATAACATGTTGTGCCAATTCGACCGATGAATACCAATGATTCGTCGGATCATGATAACCAGAACTTTGTTGATAGACTCAACCAAACCATTGGCTTGCGGATAATAAGGAGTAGAGCTATCGTGGCGCAAACCAAGCTGGCTTGTAAGCTCAGTCATCATGATGTTTCGAAAATGGCTCCCATGGTCAGTGATGATTGCTTGCGGGACACCAAACCTAGTTATAATGTGATTGAATACGAAAACTGCAGCTGTTTTGCCGCTTGCATCGAATGTATGCATCGCCTCGGCCCATTTAGTAAAATAATCAACCGCGAGGATGATATATGCATGCCCCCCGGCCGAGTGAGGGTTACAAGTAATAAAATCGATACCCCATTTGGCGAAAGGACCAACGGCAATTATAGGATGGAGAGGAGCAGGTGGTGCGCGCATCTTGCGATCAAACACTTGACAGTTGTGGCACTTTCGGACCACAATGATACAATCTTTAAACATGGACGGCCAGAAATAGCCAGCACGCAACACCTTCTGAGCTGTGGCATACCCAGACATATGACCGCCACATGCTCCAGAGTGACAATCATTCAAAACCCTCTCAGCCTCTTCGTGAGTTAAACAACGTCGAAAAACTAAGTCTGCCCCCCGGCGATAAAGTGTATCTCCAATAATTCTGTATTGTTGGGATTGAAACCGAATTTTTCGACTTTCCGACTATGAAGCTTCAGGCCGAAAGGTTTGGGTTTGGAGATAGATGATTATATCCCCGTACCACGGATCTAAAGTACTGATAAGAAACAAAGATTCGTCCGCAATGGACTCCTCTGCCACAGTTTTTGTGTCAGCATGTGGGAAATCACACATCAATTCCGCAAAAACTAAGGATTTCTTAGACTTGGACTTCTCGAACTCCAAGTCGAACTCTTGCAGGATAACGATCCATTTAGAGTACTTGCCCCCTAGCAGTTGTTTAGTCAAAATATAAATCATAGGGTTGCAATCCGAAATAACTGTAGTTTTACGGAGAAGAATGTAGTGACGAAAACGCTGGACAGCTTGAACGGCTGCCAGGGCCAATTTCCCCACATGCGAATATTTTAGCTCAGTGGGGTTTAATGTCCTACTAAGATAATATATCACATGTTCTATTCTGAATTCATCTTCTTGGACTAACACCATTCCAATAGTGGAATGCGAAGCTGCGAGGTATAAGAAGTAGTCCTGGTTGTAGTTGGGAGGATGCAACAACGGTGCATGGGTCAACGCGTGCTTAAGTGCATCAAAAGATTGTTGCGCAATCTCGTCCCAAACGAATTGAGAGTTCTGTTTCAACAACCGTGTAAAACCTTTAGTGACCTCGGCGTAGTTTGGAATGAATCGGCGTAAAAAGTTTGCTTTCCCTTCCAAACTTTGGAGTTGGCGCAAACTCGAAGGAGGAGGCAATTTGATGATAGCTTCGACCATTGAGGGATCGACGCGAATGCCGGCTTTTGAAACAACAAATCCCAGCAATCGACCCATTTCTATATAGAAGACAGACTTGTGGGGATTCAACCGAATACGATAATGCCTACACCTCATAAAGATTGCTCGTAAGTGGACAAGGTGATCAGCTCGATGTAAAGAATGAGCAGGCAAATCATCGAGGTATGGTTGCACAATGTGCTTGATGTCATGAAATGCGTAAGACATCGCCCGTTGAAAAGTGGCTCCGGCATTCTTAAGCCCAAAAGGTAATTTGCAGTAAGCAAATGTCCCCCATGGACAAATGAATGCCGTTTTTGGTTGATCGGCAGGTAGAATATTGATTTGATTATAGCCCGAAAAACCATCCATAAAGGAAAACATTTCACTTCCGGCACAATCATCAATGATTTGATCGATATAAGGCGTAGGATAGTTGTCTTTCGGACAAGCTCGATTTATATCCCTATAGTCGATACAGATTCTTATTGTTCCTTGTTTCTTGTTAACCAGAACAATATTCGATACCCAATCCGTTAACGGGATTGGATAAATGAAACCTGCTTTCAATAGCTTCTCGACTTCTGCTTTAATCGCAGCCGCTTTTCTAGGGTGAATCTGACGCAACCGTTGCCGGACGGGTTTAGCGTCCGGGTAGGTTTTTATTTCATGAACAACAATGGCAAGATCGATTCCTGGCATTTCCTCGTAAGACCAGGCAAACACATCGCGGAATTCTTGGAATAGGGCCTTGTAAGTTTGAATTTCATCTTTTGTACATGAGGCACCTATATGAATGTTTTCCTCAATTCCGGGCTTCACTGAAATGTCAATGGGATTAGTGCGAGAAATATTCCCTAAATTCAACTCTGAATCAGGATGTTTCGTTGGATTCTGAGCGTCTTTGACATATTCAGCGGTAAAAATAGATGAAAAATCGTTTTCAAAAGCATCATCCTCAGGTAAAAACGAAGATCTATGATGGAGATCTTCCCATGGTAGATCGTCTACACTTAGGAGTTCGCGAAGTTGCTCGTCAGATGACACGACTTCGGGAAACGCTATCCGTTCTGAGGTTGATGTGAAAAGTGATTCTTCACTGACCACATTCATTTGGTCGATTTGGGTTGAACGCGAGTCGGTAAAAGACATGACGGCTTCATAAGCAATTTCATATGGACTCAAAGGCATAGCATCACCGAATGAGTCTATCTCAGATTCAGATGGGACAATCCAAGGATCATCGTAAATAATGGTGTCTGATGTAATCATATGAATTGATGCAAATGAAGGGTCTGCGTTGATTGGAGGGAAAGGAAAAGTTCCCAGTAAACCAGAATCTTTAACTAAACCTACGCCAACGTCCCTATAAGGGATTGTCGTCTTACCGACATGCTGAATACTCTCTGAAGAGGCTGGGTCGGATGAAAAGTATGTCAGCTGATCAATTGTCACGATCTTACCGTTATGTGGAAACTTTATTACTCTGAAGACCGATGAAACAACCGTTGTCATAGCATATGACCAACTTCGACCCAAAAGAAGGTAGTAGTCTAGAGGGGCATCAACCACCTCCACATCCAGACTAACGGTTTTACCTTCTACCCCTATAGGCAAT
This sequence comes from Pinus tabuliformis, assembly GCA_031772625.1. NCBI lineage: Eukaryota > Viridiplantae > Streptophyta > Pinopsida > Pinales > Pinaceae > Pinus > Pinus tabuliformis. The sequence continues at coordinate 138,081,054 of CM062810.1, forward strand.
TCCTGTAGAATACCAAATGGACGGAACCCACGGCCATCAAAGGCCTTAAGGATGGTCGGGGATTGGTTCAGCGAAGGAGAACCAAGCGATCTCCAACACTGAATCGACAGAATACACGTGGAAGCTCCCTCGTCAATTACAGTCCGATGAATAGGCCTGGTTTTGACTATCACTGGAATCTGGAAAGCCATTTGATGGGGAAGGCACGGTGTACTATTTTCTAGATCGAAGATTATCAGATTCGGGTCCTGAACATCAACAGCTCCGATAGCTGACAAAAGTAATTTTCGTTGCGCTGGGCATGATTGAAGCAGTTCTAAAGCCGACATTGCTAAGGGTGAAACAGCTAAGTCCTCAACAATGTTGTAATTCTGGGCCGCTCTCGCATGTGAATTAAAAGCAGACCTTCGAAGTACACCCTTAGCGGGCGGTTTGATTACTAAGTCCGGGTTAGGTTTTTCGATCTGTAGTGGATCAGAACCAGGAGCTGAGGTTGATGGATTAGAATGAGAAGATTCTGCTTCCTTACCATCAACAGGATTCTTACTACCATAATCTTGCGACCGAGTCTCAATCCTCACATGAGACATCATCAAAATGGGTTGTTCACTGGCAGTCGAGGAAGAACCTATCATCTTACTCTCCTGCTTTGGAAATGGATCTTTTAACACAGCAGGAGTGGGAGAACCTTTGACTATTTTCACAACCTCGGCCCGATGAGGGCAATCTCTTGTAAAATGATCCTCTTCACAAATAAGACAAGGATATCGAGGTTTGCGCTTTTCGTCATTGGTTTCCGACTTTTCTGTTTTCTCCTTCGGAGCCTTGTCTGCTTTAGCCTTCTTCTTTCCTTTCTTCTTTCCACCGTTTTTTGATTTGGCCGTAGATGACTCTACAGCGTGAATATCGGCGGAAAGTTCAGGAGAAGACTCTCCTGTCGGGGAATCAGGCAAGGTGATTATAGGAGTAGTAGAATTCTTGGAAGATTTCTTCTTGCTCTTTGTGTTCACCGTACCAATCATAACATCAACGGCATGAGATCCCGAAGGAGCAGCAGCGATTTGATTCGATTTTGGAAGATCTGGGATTTTCTCGTGTAACGTACCTGACTGAGTATAAACTAAGTCAAGGTACTGCGCCTGAGCAATGACTTGCTCCTCATTAACTACTCCGGCCTTAGCTATATCTTCAGTAATCTTCGGTAATAATGATTTAACAAACCATTCAGCTAAGATTTGGTCCGGAATAAAAACTTTCACTAACCTTCTTCGACGTCTCCACTCATGAATGTGATCAGAAATATACGTGGACGTCGATTGTTTTAGTGAAGTTAATAACTCCGTGCCGTTATCGTATCTGACCGGCAACTGAAAGTGAGTTAAGAACGAGGTAGCTAACTCGCTAAAATTGTAAAAAGAGGCCCGTGGTAACTCAATGTACCACTTGGCCGCGAGACCAATGAGTGTACGCTGGAAAAGACGTAAGCGGATTGAATCATCCGAGATAGAATTTGAAGCACACCAGAGGTGGTAAGTCATCACATGATTGGACGGATCCTCTCCAGACTTACCTTCGAACTTGGGTATATCACTGGGCAACTTATTTGGCATTGGCGGCTAGAACCCATTTTGAAACCCCAAACTCCAAATTCAACCAACCATATTTTTTCAAATGAATTCTAACTATTGTTTTTTGGTGTGTAGGGCATTCACCATGCTAGATTGGAAAGAAAGAGAACACGAGGATGTTGATTTGGCCGCAATTGGTCATCAAACTTCCATTGATGGATTAAAAGCATGCGGTTTGTACAAATACTGGGCCATACCTGGCGTGAGGGGCCAGGTGCCATTCCTTGAGTGGTTGGTTGAAAGGTGGAACATTCAGGATCAATGCTTCTACATCGGAGAGAACCAGCTCGAGATAGAGCCCTCCGATATATATTTTCTCTCTGGCTTGCCAAATCGGGGCGAGCAACTGACTCTGTCTGGGACTAGGCCGGGTGGCCAATCCCTTGCTAGCCTCCGGCTAGAGTGGTGCAACAATCAGAACCAGGAGAAAGGGATAGAAATCAAGTACATATCCCTACCCGAACTTATGGTGATAGCCTTTACTATTACCAGACTCTGCGGCGCAGCCGCCTTACACATTGCCACCGGGTCCCAAATGCGGATGGCGATAGATTGCTACCGAGGCACCATTTTTAACTGGTGCGATGCTGTGTTGGCCAATATGAAGGGCCAACTAACCAGGGCAAAGAACGGACAACTGAAGACCTTTGGATATGGGCCTTTAGTTGTGAGCTTTGCCTTAGAGAGAGTTCCAATGCTGATCCCCCAGCATCTTACTGTTCCAGTTGGGGCTCCTCGGGAGCCTAAGTTGACGAGATGGGTTGCGGTAATGGCCCGGCATCCTGATGAGGGCGCGACAGTTGTTCGATTTCCTGATGGTTACTTTCACTGGCTAGAGAGCCAGGTCTTTACTATTCAGGATTTTCCTTATGCCGGAATGGATTTTCGGAATGATCCGGACATGGTTCTTCCACAGGGAGAACAGTGGGACGACAGAGGTATTTCATTTTTCACAAGTTTTTAAATTATGTATATTTTTTGTTTTTATATATCGCCTCAAAACTGACAGCACAAATTTTCAAAATGCAGATGTAGGTCCACGGCGTCCGGCCAACCTCCGGGCTTTTGAGAGGAGAGTACCAGCTGTACCAGCACCAGCCCCACAGGATGCGGCCGCAGAGACCTTAGCCGAGCTGGAACAGGATCTAGAGCGTCTGACTGCAGGTATACCAGAGACCACCATAGATGACATTCCTATTTGACTTCAGCGCTATGTGGTCACAGTCCCAGGACCTTTTAGGAGGTTCCTGTGTAGGGTAGCGCGGGCAGTGATCTCATATAGAGAGCACCACTAGTGATTGGCTAGTCACTTTTGTAGACACATATGACATTTTTGGTTTTTTGTACTTATCATTTTTGCCAATCATAAGGTGTTTTTCAACCTATGATCGAAGACGATGTATATTTTTGACACACTCCTATCTATATATATATCATTATTACTGGCTTATCTTGTTTAACATATGTGATGAAATGTTTTTAAAATTACTTGCATGATTATCGTAAATGTCTGTCCAACATTCGAGAAGCAATTGCATCTGCTAATGTATTTAAAGACCTTGGAATATGCTGATATTCAATGTAATCAAATTCACATTCCAAGAGGCGCACTCTCAAAAACAACCTTAATAACACAGGATTTCTAATGGCATATACTCTATTAAGCTGTAATACAACGAGTTCAGAATCTAACCTCACTATCAAACGTCGAATTCCAAATGAAATAGATTCAGACAATAATTCAACCACTGCACTGTATTCTGCAATGTTGTTCGTCGTTTGACCGAGGCTGACCCCATGCATAGAAACTAAACTCGTCAGAGGGCGAATAGATAACCCAAGCTACGGAAGAGATATTCCGTGTACTACGACAAGCACCATCGGCAAATCCAATGTATGTTTGGAGAGGCGTCGACATCTGAAATATCAAGAGTAAAACCAAGATAAGCCAGAATAACGACGAAAAACACACTTTCTAAGCTAAGCACACTATCTAAACTAACAAACATACTAGCTAGAAAGAAAACCTAACCTAACTAAAATTCTCCATACCCACTATTTAAGCATAATACCTCTTTAGGTAAAGTCCATTTCTGGGTTTACCCAAAGAGTCCCCATCAAAATCTACCAGCTCATAGGCCCCTTTTGCTAGCTTTTGCTCTACAATGTAGGGTCCATGCCACATAGAAACGAATTTTCCAGCACCTAGCTTATCGTTAGCTTGATCATATAATAGCACTAGGTCTCCCTCCGAAAAACTCCGAGGGGTCACAGTTCTATCATATTGAGCTTTCATTCGCTTCGCGTGAGTCTCGATTGCCAATGCAGCGTCACGTCGAGTCTCATCTAATTGAGCTAAGTATAATAAACGTTTCTCCTCTTCGGAAGTAGCTGGGAGTAATTCGACAGCCATTTGAAGTGATGGGATTTCGCATTCAATGGGTAACATAGCTTCCAAGCCATAAACTAGCTGGAAAGGAGTGAACCCTGTTGAAGTTTTCACTGAAGTTCGGTATGCCCATAGTGCTGAAAATAACATGTTGTGCCAATTCGACCGATGAATACCAATGATTCGTCGGATCATGATAACCAGAACTTTGTTGATAGACTCAACCAAACCATTGGCTTGCGGATAATAAGGAGTAGAGCTATCGTGGCGCAAACCAAGCTGGCTTGTAAGCTCAGTCATCATGATGTTTCGAAAATGGCTCCCATGGTCAGTGATGATTGCTTGCGGGACACCAAACCTAGTTATAATGTGATTGAATACGAAAACTGCAGCTGTTTTGCCGCTTGCATCGAATGTAGGCATCGCCTCGGCCCATTTAGTAAAATAATCAACCGCGAGGATGATATATGCATGCCCCCCGGCCGAGTGAGGGTTACAAGTAATAAAATCGATACCCCATTTGGCGAAAGGACCAACGGCAATTATAGGATGGAGAGGAGCAGGTGGTGCGCGCATCTTGCGATCAAACACTTGACAGTTGTGGCACTTTCGGACCGCAATGATACAATCTTTAAACATGGACGGCCAGAAATAGCCAGCACGCAACACCTTCTGAGCTGTGGCATACCCAGACATATGACCGCCACATGCTCCAGAGTGACAATCATTCAAAACCCTCTCAGCCTCTTCGTGAGTTAAACAACGTCGAAAAACTAAGTCTGCCCCCCGGCGATAAAGTGTATCTCCAATAATTCTGTATTGTTGGGATTGAAACCGAATTTTTCGACTTTCCGACTATGAAGCTTCAGGCCGAAAGGTTTGGGTTTGGAGATAGATGATTATATCCCCGTACCACGGATCTAAAGTACTGATAAGAAACAAAGATTCGTCCGCAATGGACTCCTCTGCCACAGTTTCTGTGTCAGCATGTGGGAAATCACACATCAATTCCGCAAAAACTAAGGATTTCTTAGACTTGGACTTCTCGAACTCCAAGTCGAACTCTTGCAGGATAACGATCCATTTAGAGTACTTGCCCCATAACAGTTGTTTAGTCAAAATATAAATCATAGGGTTGCAATCCGAAATAACTGTAGTTTTACGGAGAAGAATGTAGTGACGAAAACGCTGGACAGCTTGAACGGCTGCCAGGGCCAATTTCTCCACATGCGAATATTTTAGCTCAGTGGGGTTTAATGTCCTACTAAGATAATATATCACATGTTCTGTTCCGAATTCATCTTCTTGGACTAACACCATTCCAATAGTGGAATGCGAAGCTGCGAGGTATAAGAAGTAGTCCTGGTTGTAGTTGGGAGGATGCAACAACGGTGCATGGGTCAACGCGTGCTTAAGTGCATCAAAAGATTGTTGCGCAATCTCGTCCCAAACGAATTGAGAGTTCTGTTTCAACAACCATGTAAAACCTTTAGTGACCTCGGCATAGTTTGGAATGAATCGGCGTAAAAAGTTTGCTTTCCCTTCCAAACTTTGGAGTTGGCGCAAACTCGAAGGAGGAGGCAATTTGATGATAGCTTCAACCATCGAGGGATCGACGCGAATGCCGGCTTTTGAAACAACAAATCCCAGCAATCGACCCATTTCTATACAGAAGACACACTTGTGGGGATTCAACCGAATACGATAATGCCTACACCTCATAAAGATTGCTCGTAAGTGGACAAGGTGATCAGCTCGATGTAAAGAATGAGCAGGCAAATCATCGAGGTATGGTTGCACAATGTGCTTGATGTCATGAAATGCATAAGACATCGCCCGTTGAAAAGTGGCTCCGGCATTCTTAAGCCCAAAAGGTAATTTGCAGTAAGCAAATGTCCCCCATGGACAAATGAATGCCGTTTTTGGTTGATCGGCAGGTAGAATATTGATTTGATTATAGCCCGAAAAACCATCCATAAAGGAAAACATTTTACTTCCGGCACAATCATCAATGATTTGATCGATATAAGGCATAGGATAGTTGTCTTTTGGACAAGCTCGATTTATATCCCTATAGTCGATACAGATTCTTATTGTTCCTTGTTTCTTGTTAACCGGAACAATATTCGATACCTAATCCGTTAACGAGATTGGATAAATGAAACCTGCTTTCAATAGCTTCTCGACTTCTGCTTTAATCGCAGCCGCTTTTCTAGGGTGAATCTGACGCAACCGTTGCCGGACGGGTTTAGCGTTCGGGTAGGTTTTTATTTCATGAACAACAATGGCAGGATCGATTCCTGGCATTTCCTCGTAAGACCAGGCAAACACATCGCGGAATTCTTGGAATAGGGCCTTGTAAGTTTGAATTTCATCTTTTGTACATGAGGCACCTATATGAATGTTTTCCTCAATTCCGGGCTTCACTGAAATGTCAATGGGAATAGTGCGAGAAATATTCCCTAAATTCAACTCTGAATCAGGATGTTTCGTTGGATTCTGAGCGTCTTTGACATATTCAGCGGTAAAAATAGATGAAAAATCATTTTCAAAAGCATCATCCTCAGGTAAAAACGAAGATCTATGATGGAGATCTTCCCATGGTAGATCGTCTACACTTAGGATTTCGCGAAGTTGCTCGTCAGATGACACGACTTCGGGAAACGCTATCCGTTCTGAGGTTGATGTGAAAAGTGATTCTTCACTGACCACATTCATTTGGTCGATTTGGGTTGAACGCGAGTCGGTAAAAGACATGACGGCTTCATAAGCAATTTCATATGGACTCAAAGGCATAGCATCACCGAATGAGTCTATCTCAGATTCAGATGGGACAATCCAAGGATCGTCGTAAATAATGGTGTCTGATGTAATCATATGAATTGATGCAAATGAAGGGTCTGCGTTGATTGGAGGGAAAGGAAAAGTTCCCAGTAAACCGAATCTTTAACTAAACCTACGCCAACGTCCCTATAAGGGATTGTCGTCTTACCGACATGCTGAATACTCTCTGAAGAGGCTGGGTCGGATGAAAAGTATGTCAGCTGATCAATTGTCACGATCTTACCGTTATGTGGAAACTTTATTACTCTGAAGACCGATGAAACAACCGTTGTCATAGCATATGACCAACTTCGACCCAAAAGAAGGTTGTAGTCTAGAGGGGCATCAACCACCTCCACATCCAGACTAACGGTTTTACCTTCTACCCCTATAGGCAATTCCTGTAGAATACCAAACGGACGGAACCCACGGCCATCAAAGGCCTTAAGGATGGTCGGGGATTTGTTCAGCGAAGGAGAACCAAGCGATCTCCAACACTGAATCGACAAAATACACGTGGAAGCTCCCTCATCAATTACAGTCCGATGAATAGGCCTGGTTTTGACTATCACTGGAATCTGGAAAGCCATTTGATGGGGAAGGCATGGTGTACTATTTTCTAGATCGAAGATTATCAGATTCGGGTCCTGAACATCAACAGCTCCGATAGCTGACAAAAGTAATTTTCGTTGCGCTGGGCATGATTGCAGCACTTCTAAAGCCGACATTGCTGAGGGTGAAACAGCTAAGTCCTCAACAATGTTGTAATTCTGGGCCGCTCTCGCATGTGAATTAAAAGCAGACCTTCGAAGTACACCCTTAGCGGGCGGTTTGATTACTAAGTCCGGGTTAGGTTTTTCGATCTGTAGTGGATCAGAACCAGGAGCTGAGGTTGATGGATTAGAATGAGAAGATTCTGCTTCCTTACCATCAACAGGATTCTTACTACCATAATCTTGCGACCGAGTCGCAATCCTCACATGAGACATCATCAAAATGGGTTGTTCACTGGCAGTCGAGGAAGAACCTATCATCTTACTCTCTTGCTTTGGAAATGGATCTTTTAACACAGCAGGAGTGGGAGAACCTTTGACTATTTTCACAACCTCGGCCCGATGAGGGCAATCTCTTGTAAAATGATCCTCTTCACAAATAAGACAAGGATATCGAGGTTTGCGCTTTTCGTCATTGGTTTCTGACTTTTCTTTTTTCTCCTTCGGAGCCTTGTCTACTTTAGCCTTCTTCTTTCCTTTCTTCTTTCCACCGTTTTTTGATTTGGCCGTAGATGACTCTACAGCGTGAATATCGGCGGAAAGTTCAGGAGAAGACTCTCCTGTCGGGGAATCAGGCAAGGTGATTATAGGAGTAGTAGAATTCTTGGAAGATTTCTTCTTGCTCTTTGTGTTCACCGTACCAATCATACCATCAACGGCATGAGATCCCGAAGGAGCAGCAGCGATTTGATTCGATTTTGGAAGATCTGGGATTTTCTCGTGTAACGTACCTGACTGAGTATAAACTAAGTCAAGGTACTGCGCCTGAGCAATGACTTGCTCCTCATTAACTACTCCGGCCTTAGCTACATCTTCAGTAATCTTCGGTAATAATGATTTAACAAACCATTCAGCTAATATTTGGTCCGGAATAAAAACTTTCACTAACCTTCTTCGACGTCTCCACTCATGAATGTGATCAGAAATATACGTGGACGTCGATTGCTTTAGTGAAGTTAATAACTCCGTGCCGTTATCGTATCTGACCGGCAACTGAAAGTGAGTTAAGAACGAGGTAGCTAACTGGCTAAAATTGTAAAAAGAGGCCCGTGGTAACTCAATGTACCACTTGGCCGCGAGACCAATGAGTGTACGCTGGAAAAGACGTAAGCGGATTGAATCATCCGAGATAGAATTTGAAGCACACCAGAGGTGGTAAGTCATCACATGATTGGACGGATCCTCTCCAGACTTACCTTCGAACTTGGGTATATCACTGGGCAACTTATTTGGCATTGGCGGCTAGAACGGAAGATATTGAATTGGATCGTTCGTTAGGTGCGTCAAGTCTGGTAAATCCAAAGTTGCGATAAACGGTAATTGCCGGTTAGGATCTCTAAAACTCTGGGTCACAAGACCAGTCCCAGGAGGAGGATATCCAGGATAACTAGGAACAGGAATCGCATTAGGGATATTATATCCTCCTGGAAAACCAGAATTAACCGGACCGTACTGGGGTTGTTGAGGTTGTTGATAAGTGTACCCAGGATACGGTTGATACTGGTAAACCGGCTGCTGGACAGCTTGCCCATATTGGTACTGTCCCTGGTACGGTTGATGAAAAAATTTAGGTTGAGTAGTGACAACCGTACTTATACCAGGCTGACCTATAGGCATCTGGACCGTGGTTTGAATCGTAGATCCAGACAACGGTAAAGATGTCTGAGGAGTGGTTGCAGAGACAGTAGAAACTGGAGCTGTCGATACTCCAGAAGTAAGTGCGGCAGATGTTGCGGTAGTTGCAGCAGCCGTTTGAGATGGAGTACTAGGAGCAATTGGCGGCTGAGTAACTACCGAAGTTACAGAAGTTTGAACATTTGACTGGACAGGTTGCGGTTGCTGGGGTGGACCAGAAACTACGGGTTGTCCAGTTTGAGGTACCAACTGTATACTTGGTTGCAACACCTATTGACCCTGTGACAGATCCCACACTATCATTCCAGGGTATTGACCCGTAACAGGTTGAGGATACTGGGATCCATAACCGGATTGAGGATAGGATTGATAACTGAAAGGCACAGTTCCCATACCTTGAACATATGACTGACCTTGAGGTGGTTGATAACCTTGACTCGAGTATTGACCTTGAGATTGATAACCTTGGGGTAAATACTGATACTGGGGTTGACCTTGACCTTGAGGTTGATACCCTTGAGGTTGATACCCTTGGGGTTGATACCCTTGAGGTAAATATTGATACTGAGGTTGACCCTGGGGTACATATTGAGGCTAGGGTTGACCTTGAGGCATGTATTGCACCATAGGTACATACTGACCTTGAGGCTGCCCCCCAGACACAATTTGTTTACCTTGAGGTTGCCCCCCAGGCGTTAACTGAGGTTGCCCCCCAGGCGTTAACTGAGGCTGCCCCCCAGGCGGTAATTGACCACCTTGAGGTTGAGAAACGGGGACTGAACCTGACATCATGTAAATGTCTCCTACACCCAACGGTTTATTACCATTGTTTCCAGCTAATAACCCATGATCGACGGGTTGAGGAGATGCCCGCGCAAAGATACCAGAAAGTGACTGATATCCAGTGGGAACAGAAGGACCGCCGTGTAAGAAAGATTCAGGAGATTGAGTGAACACGGACGACTGACCAGACATATTTACAAGAGTATAAATACCTCCAGGTGGAAAAGGAGTATGAGGTGTAGAAAAACCTATCCCTGAGTTGTCTAAATAATTGGTTAACAAAAGGTACCAAGTAGTACTTCTAGGAGGACTGTAAAAGATAGATTCATGCTCCCTGAGCTCAATAGTAAGTTGATCTTCAAGGTTAGAGACGCCTATTTCTTCCTCTTGGAGCAAGTTCTTCAATAGAAATCAAACCAGTAGGAAGATTTTCGGTGATAACTCGTTCTACTCTTGGTGAATCTGGAACACTAGAAGTTGGAGTAACAGGTTCAGATATTTCAGGTTCTTTGCCTATATCACTAGTAGATGAAAAACTACCAGCAAGCTCGGAAACTGTAACAGCTTCAGGATTATAACCTGTCTCTAGACTTTGGTAATCTGGATGGACTACCAAGGAAGATTCTCCTTCTTCAGGTGAACCTACTCTACTGCCACTAGGAGGAGTTACAAGGACCTTCAATCCTTCGTACTGACCCGGGACGTCTTCAGGAGATCCACCCCGCGATCTACGGAGTTTCCTCAACAAATCTGTTCCGGTAACAATCTCAGGTGACTTGCCCCAAAGTCTATGGGACTGTCTCGGTAATTCCGCCACAGCTAAAAACTTTTAGCTACTACACACGAAAACAAAGTAAAATCTCAAATCAAACCACCTAAAGTCTCTAAAAAACCAAACAAATTTGAATCATACGCCTAAAGAATCTAGGGCGTCAAACCAAGCACAAACAGTAGCCTTCCAGACCGAAAACGCTAGTTGGAGATGAAACCCAACATCGCCGGATTCAGTACAGAAGTGGCGGGTGGAACAGTTACCCCGGAAACCTGCTTAATGAATAGACCGGCACAAGTTCCTCCACTTTAACCGTCTCGAGTGAAGTGAACCCCCCAGAAAATCCAAGTGAGTCTAGCCGACGTCTGCTCCAGGTACAGTGGGATCTTCCCTCCACCGTCACCTCGGTAGAATCCTAAAGATGCTGGTCACTAAGGTTACCAACCGTAACAAATGCACCAGGGGGAACAGTCTACACTCCGACAGCACGCAAGGGCAGAGTATCAAGCTCAATCCCCTTGCCGGTTCCTTGACAATAATCCAAGGTTTACCGACAAGTGACCCCTGGCTCCTCGACAATGGTTAATCCGAGGTTTACCATTCGTAATACGTGCGTGTCTGGCGTCGTTCCCAACGAGGGAGGATTGATCCCCTCACTGGTTCGGACACGAGCTCGTGCTTCTCCTTTAAGAGGAGCTTTCCCAGAGTACAAATGAGACAATTGGATTTATTCTATCACAAGATAAGCTACTTGTTTGGTTTTGTTGTCTTGGAGAGTTAATTACTCTCCTACTCCAAGACACTAGCCTGATCTAAATTGGTGTTTCAGAGCCCTAGTAAATAAAAGTTACTACGTTGATTTTACTTTAAGCGTTAATTTTATGGTTTTTCTTAAAGACAAAAGGTAGCGGAAATGAAACCAATGGTGTGTAGACTCGACTCAAACCACTACAAAGATGCACCTAAGATGATTTACGCTACTTTTCTCTTTCAATGAAACTCCTAACTAAGAGAGTTGGAAAATGCAAATTTTATAGAAAACAACTTTCTTAGTAAAGACAATCAAAGAAACAATTCTCTTTATCTTTCCAAGCATACAAACATGACCACTCCTTACGTGCACGAAAAATTCTTTTTCTTTCAAAATACCCCAAAGCTACTTGAAACAAAACTTTTCAAAGGAGATGTTTTTGTATTTTTTTTATTTAATAAAGCATATAAATCTATTTTAACGAAAATCAATCTCAAAATCTATAAAAGCTATGAAAAATTGACGCACAAGCAAATCAAAAAGAAATTTAATCTAAAGCAAACCTAACGAGGCAAAAGCCTACAAGGATGATTCTAGGTTGTTTTTCTTGACCACAATCAAGCCAAGGACCAGCTAATGCAGAATCAAAAGACCAGTCAAAACAAAACTCAAATCTTTTTGTTCTTTTTGTAAAATGGAATTCAATACTCAATCAACAAGCACTTCGAAATTCGCCAAAGAGACAACTCAAAGGTAAGTTGCTCTCACAGGTAGACTTTATGACAGGTCCGACTCCTAAGAAGACTGACAAAACCAGAGAGATCTAAGGCTTGACAACTTCTGCCGCCAAAGTCACTACAGGACCTACTCAAAAATCAAACCCTAGGGCTTAAACTTCTATGAAATCCACTAAAACACTCAATGCTATCGAAACAAGTTCAAGTGAAGATCTTTGACAAGAGACTAATGGATCTGGGTAGTAAAAACTAAGAAAAAGCAAAATCTAAGAGGAAAAATGTAAAAAATGGAAATTTCTTAATTTTTAGCAGGGTACGCAGGCAACCTGTTAAGACAGGTGTGGGCCTGCTCTGTGCACACAGCAACAGTGCGTACAGGTACGCACTGTGCAACACTCAGAGGGTGCGTACTACTAAAAAAACCAAGAAAAACTAAATTCAACCTAACCCTAAGCTAACCCACCCAAATACAAAGTCACAGAGCCAAAAACTAGAAAATAAATGACTTTTCTTAGATCAAAGTTGCATACAAAGGAAAAAACTTTCACATCAATGGATTCCCCAGCGAAGTCGACATTTTGTCAGGCGGAAAGAGTCGATAGTGCGGACACAACCAACATCCCTAGGAGCCTAAGACTCTCTAGTGACAAACAAGACAAACAAGAGCAATCCTTCTCTAAACATGCATTTACTATACGAGAAATCAAGTGTTTAGATCCTACCTGTAGTCCAACGCTGTTGTAGCAGTCCAGCTTCACTGATCCGGATGAGCTCCTCCTTCACTTCGAAACCTGCATTCACTAACAATCAAACGATTAAATAGCACTTGATAATCTCATAAAATAAAACATATTTAACACATAGACCAAGGAGTACATGAAACAACTCATAAATAACAAGTTATTGAGAAGAATGGACTCATTTGCATTAATAGGAAACAAAAGGAACAATTACAACCTGAGCCTTGGTGTTGTGCAAGTCCCTCCCATGGTCCATCAAGAGTTCTCCTTTACTTTGACAAAGCTCACCCACTTCCAAATAGAACAAGCAAAGATGGCAATCTCTCCTCACAAGCTTCTAAATGGGAGTCCTAATTCCAGCAGCATCTACCCTTAGAAATGTTTAGCTTTCAACCTCCCCTCCTTCTGGCCCAATGCCTGTATTTATAGTGCTCAAGAGGAAGTTAATCAGGTCCACCATCAATGGGATAATCCCCTCTTTGGATGGGATAGCTCCCTTATTGATGGGATAAGTTCCTCTTTGGTAGGGATACATGAACCATCTGGAGGCGCTTCATACACGTCAAACATACTTCTAGAAGCCTCTAGAAATGACCACAAGTAACTTTTTTGGAGTGAAACTTGCGCCTTTTGACCTTTACAGGGGTACGCACCTGCCCCTTTACATACAGAGCGTACAAGTACGCAGTTTTTGTGAACATTAGGTGCGTATACGTAGGTAAGGCCGAGAGAATTTGCGTACCCAGAGATAAACACATTTACAAAGACTTTCTCTCTTTTTGGAGTTTGACATGGAGAGCAGAGGCATAAGACTTGCCCAGGAGGATAGCATGACTGTTGATAGAGCCATACTAACTGTAAATAGCCATGGTGACATTTTTTAGTGTAACAAATATCCTCATAAAGAAAACTAAAAACTGAATTTTCAGTAGCAGAAAGTAATTCTTTCGCTTCTACCCATTTAGTGACATAATCAGTGCATACCAATATATACTTATTTTGTTTAGATGGTGGATTAATGGGTCCAATGAAATCTAAAGCCCATTTTTCAAAGGGTTCGATGAGTACCTGTGGTTGTAATGGCATTTCATTTGAAAGAGTCGGTTTCCCTACTCTTTAGCAGCTGTCACACCTTTTGACATATTCTTTTGCATCTTTGAAGAAGGAAGGCCAATAATATCCTAAAGAAAGGATTTTATAGGCCATCCTTTTTTCAGCAAAGTGTCCACCGCATGGTTCATCATGACATGCCTTGAGGATTTTAGGCATTTCATCTTCCCTAACATACCTTCTGATCACACAATCTAGCTTGTTTTAAACAATTCGTTAGAAATCCATGAATATTTTGAACTCTCCTGAATAATTCTTCTTCTTTCACTAGGAAATAGATGTGGAGGTAGTTTCCCTGTAACCAAATAGTTAGCAATATCTGCATACCAAGGAGTCTTAGTAGTTACTGCAAATAAATATTCATCTGGAAACTTATCCTCTATAGGAGAATCTTCTTTAGTGTTTTGGATCCTAGACAAGAAATCAGCTACTGTATTTTGTTTCCCTGGTTTATCCAACACAGTAATATTGAATTCCTGTAAAAGTAAGAGCCATCTTGTAACTCTGCCATTAGTAACAGGTTTGTTCATTAGATATCTAATCGCAGAATGATCAATATGGACAAAAGTTTCATAGCCTATTATATAATGTCTAAACTTATTGATTGCATGAACAACGGCTAAGAACTCTTTTTCAGTTACAGTATAGTTCAACTCAGTGGGAGTCAAATTTTTACTGGTATAGTAAATGGCATAAGGAACTAAATCCTTGTGACCCAACACAGCTCCTAGAGCTGTATCTGAAGCATCTGTAAAAATATGGAAAGGAAGTTTCCAATTTGGTCCTCTCATGATGGGTGCTTCAGATATTCTTGTTTTCAAAGTTTCAAATGTTGATTGACAATCAGGATCCCATTTGAATTCATAGTCTTTTAATTTGAAGAGTGGAGATGCTATTTTGGTGAAGTTTTCTATAAATCTTCTATAGTACCTAGTAAATCCCAGAAAACTTCTAACATCTTTTTGACAATTTGGAATAGGAAACTTGGAGATGACTTCAACTTTTGATCTATCAACTTTAATCCCATCCCTTGAAATGTGATGTCCCAAAACAATACCTTCAGTAAACATCATAAAGCATTTTTCATGACTCAATGAAAGGTTTGTTTCTTTACATCTTATAAGGACTTTTTCCAAATTCTCTAATGCCTCTTCAAATGAATCACCATAAACTGTAAAATCATCCATTTAGACCTCTACACAATCATGGTTTAGATCATAAAAGATTCCCAGTACTACCCTTTGAAATGTTGCGGGTGCATTACATAATCCAAAAGGAAGCACTCGGTAAGCAAAAGTTCCCCATGGATAGGTAAATGTGGTCTTATCTTGATCTTTAGGTGCTACCTGAATCTGATTATAGACACTAAAACCATCCAAAAATGAAAAGTACTTTTTTCCTGCTAGAGTATCTAATACTTGATCGATAAAGGGTAAAGGAAATTGATCCTTCAAAGTTGCTTTATTCAATTCCCTGTAATCAATGCATACCCTCCATTTACCATTCTTTCTAGGTCCTATAACCAAAGGAGAAACCCATCGGCTATCTGAAATTGGATAAATGAAGTTTACATTGAGTAATTTTTGGAGCTCTTCTTTCACTATCTCCCTAAGGTTTGGATTCATCCTTCTTTGAGGTTGTCTGATTGGTCTACTGTTTTCCTCGATGTAGATGTGATGAATGCAAGTCTTAGGGTCAATACCTTTCATATCAGTATACTCCCATGCAAATGCAGTAGAATGTTTCTGCAAGATTTTGGTTAGCTCTCCCTGTTGTGATTTTTCCAAGTTTTTGTTGATATTCAATGTTTTACCTGGAAAGATCTCAATGGCGAAACTACCAAACTCTTCCATAGAGTAAAGAGACATTTGTCTAGATGATAGATACTCAATGTCAGAATCTAACTGAAATTGTGTGTGGTCATATTCTAAAGATGTTTCAAAGTTTTCTAATGTGTTCAAAATTTGACTATCTTCACTGATTTCAGAAATGGTAAAGACAGGTTGTATATTGTCCTCATCATCGACCCATTCATTATCTCCTACTTCTGTAATTGCTTTTGCTGGAGGATACAGATTGAATTTCTTTGTCCAATTACCATCAGAAATATACATATCCCCAAATCTACAACTAATAAAAGCATCAATTGTGTCTAGCCAAGGTCTTCCTAAGATGAGTGGGTTCCCTCCTAGATTACTCTTGGGAGTTAAAATCATGAAATCTACTGGATATTCCCAAGAATCTAAGGAGACCGAAATGTCTTCTAATACACCATCTGGTTTGAAAATTGATCGATCTGCAAGTTGCAATAGAGTAGATGTAAAAAGAATATTAGGAAGTTTTAGTTGTTCCATAGTCTGTCTACTCATAATGTTGATAGCAGCCCCTAAATCAATCAAAGTATTTGGAATTTCTACCCCATTGATATGTGTTTTGACAATTAGACTACCGGGATCTACATACTTCTGCATGGTAATTTTTCCCATCATGATATCTGCAATTTTTCCTACCAGGTGGATTCTTCTTGTATCTCTTGGTTTCCTTCCTGGTCTTTTGAGACTCAACTCCTTTATTGTTTTTGCTAGAATAGGAATCTCTCTAATGGCTTGTATCAAGGGAATCTTGATACAGACATTCTTTAATTCATCTAGAAAATCATAGTCAGGCAACAAGATTTGTTTTTCCACTCCTTTGTCAATTTGTAATCTTTCAGGAAAAGGAGGTGTGGATGAAGATGCAGGTTGCTCAACTATAAGAGTTGTGGGGGTTGACTCTTTTTATTTTTCTTTTTGGGTGCTTGGGTTTTGAAGAGATGCTTAAGAACCTTTATTGGCTTCAAGAGAATCTTCCTCAGAAATACTTTGCTTTTGAGCATCTATAGAAGGCTTTTCTAAAACTCTACCAGATCTGAGTTGTACATCATTGAGAGGAACAATCATATAGGTAGGAAATTGTTGTCCTTCTACCATGTAAGCATTTTGAGGGTTTTTATTATTGGGATTTGGCAATGGCTGGGAAGGTAGTTGATTTGTCTTTTGTTAGAATGGAAGCAAGAGTTGGGAATTTGGATTTTGTTGAGAAGGGCGTTGTTGTTGTGGAAATGGCAATGAAAGTTGTGGATTTTGATTTGGAAGTTGTGGAGCTTGTTGATTTTGAAAAGATGGAGGATATTGATAGAATTGAGCAAATCTCCCATAAGGATTTTGCATACCTTGTACCCATGATTGAAATGGATTTTGAGGTTGGAACCAAGGTTGTTGCCAAGGATTCGAGTTTGGTGGGGGTTGAAAGTTCGTGGGGTTGTTAAACCCTTGATTTTGTTGCCCCTGCCAAGGTCTCCTTGAAACAAAACAGAGAGACTCAATGGAATTTGGGTCTTCTTGAAAGACAGCTTTGAGCCCAAGAATTGAAGGACAATCCTTGGTCTCATGGCTTTCTTAACAAATCATACATGTTTCTACAACTTTTGCATCCAAGGGGCATTCCCTTAGAGCATGTTTCTTCCTACATTTTGGACAAAAGATGGCCAAAGCTTCAGCTTCTGCTTTCTGCTTGTTTTGTATCTTAAGGATGTCTAGTTGCTCACTAAGGCTCCCAAAAATATCAGTTTTGAACTCATCAAGCATGTTGCCAATCTCAGCCCTACTTACTGATCCAGTTGCAGATTTGTTTGCTCTAGTGAGAGAAGGATCTCTAGGCCCTTTTCCAGTTTTAGATTTTCCCCTTGAGAGATGGACACATAGCTCTGCTATATCATGAAGTGGAAGTTGAGATATATCTCCTTTTCCCATCATGTTCAAAATATCTATCCATTCATCTCTAATGCCTTTTAATAGAAGAGCTTTCAAGGTTTCCTCATCTAGGTTATTCATTTTTTCTCTTTTCGGGTTGTATTGAAATCTTTCAAGTAAATCCTAAAAGTTTTCATCTTCTTTTTGCACCATTTTGAATACCTCATCCTTATGATTGGTGGGCATACAATAGTCCAGGTATCTATCCAAAAATGTTTTTTTCATATCATTCCAAGTCCTAATAGATTGAGTGACTAATCCCATGAACCATTTTAGAGCAGCTCCCTTCAATGTTGAAGGAAACAATTTGAGTTTTTTAGAGTCTTCCATATAATCATAAGTTCGGCACACGACTTCAAACTCAAATAGAAATGTTTCAGGATCCTCACTGCGCAACCCATAAAAGTTTGGGAGGACAGATGGTGAGATTTTTTTCATTGTTGTTTGAGATTCCTCATCAACTATAGGAAATCCAAATGAGTTATCTCCATCCGTATTGCCCCGTTGTTACCTCTACCTCCTCCATTGTTTCCTCCTCCTCTACCTCCTCCAAATCCATTTACTACTTCCTCTGTCATGATAGTATCCTCAGAGATTTCAGAGTCCTCTAGTTCTTCTACTAATGGCGAACGAGGAGGAATTTCTCCCTCTTCTTCTTCAGGTGATTCTACTTCCTCGATTACAATGTGTTTTCTTGTAGAAGTAAAGAAAGGGTCTTTTCCTAACTCAGATTCGGTGGATAGTGTGGGAGAGTCTCCTAATTCAGTTGTTACCCCTTGAATTCCAGAAATCCTAAGGCTAGGAGTGTGAGTTGGAGATGATGGAGGTGTATCTTGTCTATACCTTGAAGTAGATGGAGTTGTAAAAATCAAACTCTTGGCCCTAGATATAAACCTTCCCCTAGAATCTCTTGCTCTATGCATGTCATTTTTTTTATTTTTCTTCAAGTCGGGCTAATAATTCTCTTTCTGATCTTTTAGATCACTCTAGGTGCAAGAAGAGAGCATACTCAAGAAATTATTGAATCAATAACTCTCTTTTCTGATCCTCTAGGTCACACTAGGTGCAAGAGGAGAGCATACTTTGAGAAGTTATCAATTTTTACCTTCCTTGAAATTTTCTTGTTGTTTTTTTTTTTAAGAAATTGGCTACCTAGTTTCACTTCCCCGGCAACGGCGCCAAAATGTTTGGTCAATTTAGTGTGTCCTAAATTGCTATATAAATTGTCAATCCGGGAGTCGTAAACTATTGAAGTGAGGTGCACTATATATGCAAGACAACCAATTTCTTACTTCTTTGTCATTTTTTATTTTTGGTTTGTTTTTGGGTTTATCTTTTGTTGATTCCCTAATGTGAGATGGCATTCTAAAAGTCAAGTATGGATATAAGTGTTCAAGGCAATGGTGACCTTTAAAATGATTTCCAACTTCAAAGTTTTCAAAAAGGTTTTAAAACTTGCAATGACAAAATCAATTCCTAAGAGAAAATAAAGACGTACCTATATTCTAATTAAACCAAACAGTGAGCTAGTGACTATGAAACCCAGTATCCTTGCTGCTGTATAAAAAGAAACTGAACACAAATAAATTCAAAAACTGCAAACAAAGTAAACTAAATCATATTGCATCAACTCATATTCTAACCCCTCACCATTCGACTCGCTCTGGCTATAGGAGGTAATCATAAACAAATTGAGCAATCTGATATCTAATTTGCATAAAATGAAACTAAGATCAAACTATGCATTCATACTTCAATCCCTCACCATTTGACTCGCTCTGGCTATAGGAGGTAACTGAAAATGACATGAGCAATTCAATAACTAACTTGCAGAAAAATAAACTAATATCAAACTGCGCATTCATACTTCAATCCCTCACCATTTGACTCGCTCTGGCTATAGGAGGTAACTAAAAATGACATGAGTAATCTAATATCTATCTTGCAGAAAAGTAAATGAACAAAACAAAACTAAAAGAAATAAACAATGCTAGAATTAGAACTAAGAAAATAAATCAGCAGAAGGACAAGATAATTCCATGTCATTAGTCATTAACAAGCTATGTGCAAATGCCTGGGCTATCTATTAGAACCTGAAATAAAGACACTGATCAGTTAACAGCATTAGAAAGCATAAAAAAAACTATGGACAGCAATCAACATGAGTACCATAAGCAGTGTAATATATACAAGCAAACAATTATGGCATCAGAAACATAAAGGAAGAAATCATGAAACTATACAGCAATTACAGAACCTTGGTGTGTACAGGGGCCCTCTGCACAACCTCGGCCAATCAGCAATCAACCATGAATTGAGCTTAAAAACAGTGTCTTCTCATGTATTAAAATGCAGTCATAACATAAGGATCAAGTCACGACACGGTGGGTTCATAAACAGTCAATTACATTCAAAAAGCTAGCTAATATGCGTATGAGAACTCTTTATTTATAGCAGAGGATGACACAACTACTTTCCTAAAATCTGCGCTAATAAACATCCACG
Organism: Pinus tabuliformis; assembly: GCA_031772625.1. NCBI lineage: Eukaryota > Viridiplantae > Streptophyta > Pinopsida > Pinales > Pinaceae > Pinus > Pinus tabuliformis. Next base: position 138,101,491 of record CM062810.1, read on the forward strand.
TGAATAACCACGTCCAGAAATCTAGCATGATGGTAGCCGTGAAAATTAAATCCAAGGAGGGTGGCTGTTAGATTTGGTTCATGGAGTAGTCCACAGGTGTTAGCATGTCTCCTGAGACTTAGGAATTTGCCACGTAAGTCTTCACGTGGTGAAAAACAGAGTTCTGCCACCGTAAAACTCTTAGGTTGACCACCGCTTGACTGTATGTGACCACGGCCTTCTATGAGGGATTCAGCTGAACCAAGAGGACACGTTCCATGTCCACATCATTTGCAACTTGCTCATGTGGCCGGATTCTCCTGTAGACACCTGTAACATAGACTTCAACAAAAAGGCTGCGGAAAGTTGAGCTGGATGCGGAAAGTGACAAGATTCTGCTGCTGACTGAGCAAAAATCTAGATCAAACAGCAGTCACAAGACATAGTTAGGAAACCATTTTATATGCTCTTTTTAAACTAATATGCAATGATTTGGCAGCTTAGGAGGTCCAGGTAAATGGAAAAAAAGGCTAAAAAGGTGTATAGGGAAGATGCAAGTTTGGGACTCAACAAACTGCTTCCTTGAATCTGTGCCTGTGTTCCCTACACCTATGCAAGCTTGCCTTCAATTTCTGTTGTGATGTTGAAGGCCTCGTCAATCTAAGGCTGAACGCGTGCCTTCAGGACTGCTTCCTTATCTTGTGCTGTGTCCACCTGTTCTTTCAATGCTTTGGCCTATTGCATCTGCGCAAGCCTCTGAGTGAGGGCCACCGTCTACAGATTTCCTTTCACGTTGTGATACTGTTGCTGGAGTTCTCGCGCCTCTGTCTCTAAGCGCTAGATGTTGGGGTCCTCCTGCAAATTCGTGAGGACCTCAAAGGACTCCTCCAACATTCTGGTACAATCTCGCACTGCACTGTCGATCTCGTCCAGTCCTGCTATAATAGCGCTGGTGCGCTGTTCTCTGACTTCCGGAGGGGTGGATTGCTGCGCCTTTAACCATAGCTCAGCAATCTAAATGTTCAGCTCCAACTGAACCTTTGTCATTTCCTCCTGCACCTCGCGCACCCCTGCTGCTAGCCTGTGGATGCGTGCCTCTACTGGTGTGTCTACTGGGAAGGCTAGCTCAGGGACGTTTTGACAAGCTTCATCCAATACCTATACCAACTAGCGATTTTGCGACACCACTTCGTCGCACTACAAGCTCAATTGTTCCATGTTGATTTTCTGCTCACTTAGGACTTGTAGTGCGTGGCTCTCCCTAGCCCGTAGTTTTGTAGTAATCCCATCCTGCAGAACGTATAATGTCTCCCGCGGAGTGCAGCCATGTTGATGTCGATACCCTTCAATGCGCTAATCGTAGGCATGTCGACCTCATTTGTTGTCACCAATGCCCCTTTCAGCATCACTATGGTATTTGTCATCCGGGCGCACAACATCTATTCTGCTGCAGTTGTCCTGACTACGAGGCTGGTCGAAAGAGTACCAGCCTGAGGAGTGCACACCTCCAACTCCTGTAGCTACGCTCTAAGGGCCCCCAAGACAATCTGGTTCTCCTACATAAAATTTGGAGGGCCTCAGAGGTGACATCGCGCACTGTTTCGCCGATGTCGTGTAGATCACCCTCAGTAAGGGTGATCGAGTCAATTGACAACTTTGATGCCTTGACCTTCTTGCGCGGCCCTATCCGCTCGGTCGGGTGTTGGTTGTGGGTCCATGCCTCCCTCCTCTTCTTTTGCTTCTTGCCCGTGCAAAGGCAACTTTTGGCCCTCGCACGCCTTCGCTGCTACTGCTACTGCTACCTTTTTCTATTCAATTTTTGTTTGTATAGTGTCCCACGCCTCCTGCACTTATGCTACCTCTGCCTCCTTCCTTCTCTTCTCATCCAACTATGCCATGCGCAGTTTGGCCTCCTCTTTCTTCCTTTGCGCCATAGACTTCTCCATTACCGTGATGTCTAGAACGTGCCACTTTGGCGGCCATGTCTCCAGTACATTAAATATTACATCGTCTGTGGCTACAAAGGGTAGCTCTCACCATTGCTTAGCCGGGTCCTTGCGTGCTCTCATGTATATGTTGTGGAGGTCCGCCTTAAACTCTGTAAAACTTTGCAGGCTGTTGTAGACAATGGGTGACAACCATGGCTTGTGGTTGATCCCCATTCTGAGGTTCATCTCCATGAACACCCAAAATATCTTACTATCACGACCTATTTGTATCCTTTGTGGCCCAGAGCGAAGCGTACTTCGCAGCCTCCGGCATATCCCTATCAATTGTGGGGAATTGACTGTCCTGCGGAAATTCCCTTACCATGAGCACTATGGACAGCAGAAGCCATTCATAGTGGAATGTTTTTCCTTATTCCTGAGCTTCGTGGCAATTCTTCAAGAATTACTTGCAGAGGAACTCGAACCAGTTAAACTGGACCCCCTCCGTGCACTGCTCAGCAAGTGCTACCACCAGCGCGAATACCTCGTCCATGCGGCGCTTGCATAAACTTACCTTCCAGAATTTGGGTCGCCACTCTTACTGCTTTGTCGTTGATGTTGGATATGGCATAGCCCTTCTTCTTCTTTTCCAGTTTATACTTCTTCTTCATGGCCTCCACGATGGCCAAGTCACTGCTTTTCCCCTCCAAGATATCCGCGTGGTCCTCTCCTTTGCATGGCATCCAGGCGATGTGGTGAATCAAGTGTTTCGTGATGGGGATGGGCTCCTCCAGCCACAAACACCCACCATGCACCAAGTAGAGCAGCTGCTTGATGACGAAAGTTGTTATTGGGACGCAGTGGAAATGCAGCACCCAAAGAAGGTTTAGTTGCCCTTCCTTTTCCACTCCGTGCAACCACTTTCGCGGCTCTAATTCGGTAACCCCCGCTGCAGTGTTCTTCTTAGGCTTCATAAGTTACATGGTCTCTAGGTGAGGGAACTTATCGTGGTCAGCGAGGTCCCAATCTTCAAATTTTAAGCTAGGCACCCGTCCCAGGTGCGTGCCCTCAAAAATGATGTTATCTGGGAGGAGCAGGGTCTGGAGAGAGCTCTTTCTCTCATCAAGATCCTTGGGAACTTTAACCTTCCCCTTCCGCGGGGGGATATAGGCGGGCAGCTTTGTTGGAGGGTGCGCAGGCTCAGTTTCCTCCTCCATGCCTTCGTCCTCATCTTCTTCGTTGATCAGGTCCTCTAGGGCTTCCTCCTCCTCATCAGTTTCTATGTTAATGGCTTCCCCTTTTCTTCCATCATTAACCTAGTGCGCAGCGAGTTTTGCGAGGACACACGTACGAGAACCATCACTTGTTTGTCCTTCTTTGGTCTTGGCAGGCATGGTGATTTCGGGATTTCTGCCACAATCTTGGCGCCTTCAAGGGCATTCCACACAGTCAGGGCCTGTGCGGCCTCTTCAGCGGTCATCTTTGTGATATCCATAACTTCCTCAAATGCTACCATCGTGTCCGACCAGAAATATATCGTTCACGTATTTAGGGGCTCAATGAACACTCTGCACAGGTCCAACAGGGCTCTACTCAGGCTACGCTGGGTATACAACTGCTCAATTCGCAATGACCGAGTGTTGTTTGTTGGGCAGCCCTTTGTAAGAACCAATAGGATTCAAGATGATGATGTCAACCATGGGGGATGATTCACCTTTTTTGGAGTAAAAAAATAAAAATATTAAAAAATAAGAAAATAAAAAATACTTTTTTCAACTCATTTTTTCAACTTATCTCTATGCGGTTTTAGTCAAATTTTGAGTGGGGGCATTCATTGGATGCAAAATTTAATTCATCATCCAAGGAGTACCCATGTTTCATACTTTTCATGGACCCTGCTACACAAAAAAATGTGATTGCAATCATGTTTTTTCATGTATTTCTCATTTTTTTTGTAGTAGGGTCTATCGAAAGTATGCAACAAGGGTACTCCTTGGATGAGGAATTAAATTTTGCATCCAACAATTGCTCCCACTTGAAATTTGACTAAAATCGTAGGGAGATAAGTTGAAAAAAATTCTCTCTTTAAATTTTTGATGATGTAATATAATATTATTTTATTATTTCCACTATTATTTTATAATATTCCTTAGAAGGCCCATTTTAGACCTCAAAATTTCTCTAATGAATAGACAATAGTTTTGCCCTAGCTAAATTCCCCATGATACAAGGATAAAATAGAATTTAAGAGGAGGAAATAAACCTTTGATTCCAAGTCCAGATACACTCTTCAACCGAGCATCCATTCCACTAGGCATCAAGGTTAAAATAAGAGAAAACTTCCTTACAAAAAGAAATTACAAAAGGACAATAAATAAATAAATGAGCAATAGACTCCTCATTCATCTGACATAGAATACAAAATCCAGGACCTACCCTTACTCTCTTAACAAGAACATCCCAAGTCAATATTTTTCCTTCCAACAACAACCAAAGGAACAACCTGCATTTAAGGGGGCCTTGTCCCTTCAATACTAATAAGTTCCACCATTTTGGAGAAGCAAGAGGATTGTCTTGAATGATGGCATCATATTCATATCTAGGTATTATAATTCCACTTTTGTTTATTCTTAGACCACATGATGATGTCTTCTTCCTCTTGGTTAATTACAATACCAGCTTTACCCAAATTCAATACAAAAGAGCTCCACTCACATCCATAAATATGAGAAAGGCTTAAATCTTGAGCTAAAAGCCACTCTTAACCATCCAAAGCTACATATAAATTCTTAGATTCTAGCGTTTTTAGATGATAAAGGGTCAATATGTCCAACAAAGATGCAAGTGAAGGATATGGCCAATTAGTATATGAACTACTAGATATTGGTTAACTATTAAAGATCATGAGGGACAATATGTGGAAACAAAATGATGGATACAGGTAGCAAGCATGGATAGAAATATCTCCACTAATATGTTAGCCTTCTCCAATAGCAACGAAATGTGTAATAGCATCTTCCACTTAAGTACTTAATAAACATGACATAATCTATTATAATATTCATGAAAGTACTTAACATGCATTGTGTACAGTTAATAAGATTTATCCAATAGAATCGCGCATTAATAGATCAATATATCATAAAGGCATTATTCCATCACAGCATATCTCGCAAACCTAAATAACAGAAGTAGACAGATAAACATATGAACTTCTTCAACAGTCTTCTTTATTGATCTACACACTCTGCATCCACAAATCACAGAGACTTTACATATTTTCGAATTAGTCACCGGAGTTTCCACAGTAAGAACATTTTTCTGCCAACGTTTCGAATCCCAACCGGGATCCATCATCAGGACAACAAGAATGCTTTGATAGAAGAAGAGCAGTTATTTAGGGTTTAAATAGAAATAAGGAGAGAAAGGAGGTGAAGGTCGGCTCTCAATTTTTGAGAAGTCGGCTGCCTCTTTATTTAATAATTTATTATTATTATTAATTTTATTAATTTATTTATTTATTTTACCATAATTATTTTAATTAAAATTATTAATATAATCATTAATTATTATAATTATTATAATATATAAAATTTTTACTTATTAATATAATAATTAATTATTTTAATTATAAATAGTTTAAAAATTTATTACTAATTAAAATCTTAATTCTTTATTTAATTATTAATTGGATATTAATTAATTATTAATATACTATTAATTATTAATTATAATTAAAAAATGGAAATGATTATAATTATTATAATAACTATTGTTAATGTAGTAATGATTTTATTAATTATTAATATTGATATAATAAATAATATAATAATTAATATACTACTTAATTAATTATATTAATATAAATATGATAATAATTAATTTTACTAATTATTATTATTAATATAATAAATAATATAATAATTAACTATTTAATTAATTAATTATTAAAATATAATACTTAATTAATTATATTAATAAAAAATGATAATAATTAATTTTATTAATTTTATTAAATATTATTATTAATATAATAAATAATATAATAACTAATTATTAAAATATACTGCTTAATTATATAAATAAGATATTTTAATAATTAATTCTATTAATTATTATTATTAATATATTAAATAATAAAATAATTAATTATTAAAATATAATACTTAATTAATTATATTAATTTAGTATTAAAAAAAATTAATACTTAATTAATTATATTAATTTAGTATTAATAAAAATTAATACTTGATTAATTATATTAATTTAGTATTAAATAATACTTAATTAATTGTATTAATTTAGTATTAATACAATTAATACTAAATGTGACTTTACATATTTTTACAAAATTTACCTTAAAACTTGGGTTTTTAACCCCAAAATTGACCCAGGGGACCCCATCCCAACACAACCTCTTCCCTTCTAAAGTCTTAGTAGTGCGAGTAATTTCTTCAGCCCTGAATGTTGAAGGAAGGGCCCCATTCATTAATCAGGTGTTGCAACTTTGTTGATAGTTAGATTAATTTAATATATCCTAGTGTGTTTATGTTTTGATTGTATAACAATTTCCATTTTCAACAGTTGGTATATGTGCTTATTGTTTGGAGGATATTGTGAATTCTTGTAATGGTGTAAGCTGATACTTGTAGCATAAATGGATTTATTTCTTATTCCTCTTGACGTTGTTTCTTATTATTTGTAACTCAATATTAGCTTCTGATTCATTGAAGATTTTTTTCTTGTCATGAATGATTATGTTAGCATTTATTATGCACTCATGTGACTCATAGAATGAGTGATAATCGTTGTAGTTGTTACTTGAATCATTCTGTGGTGATTTTGTTGTTACTTTCTCAGTGTGAGGTCCGTGGTTAATTCGGGTGCTACATTAGCTATTTCAAGTTCCCGCTTTTAATTACTTTCATGTGACTGAATTTGTATGTGATTTCTTAACTACAATATCATTGGACAACCCACATTTTAAAGCTAATGAGCCTAATCATTGGGTGACTATATGGACCTTAATACACCTCCAATCTTATTTAAATCAACTCTTCTCGTAATTCCTTACATATTTTGATTATATTCTGCTTAATGAGAGCAAATCATGGCAATGAGAGCAAATCGTGGCAATTTTGGCTAATTAAGGGTGGAAACTTGAATGAGACAAGGAGGAGAGATTGTAGGAGATAGATCCTCCTTATTTACTCCTCATTCATTTGAATATTCCTCCATCAAATCACACTAACTTGGAGTTGAAAGTAGCCGAGTCATGAAGATCAAAAGGCAGCCGAGCTAATGACAGTTAGAGAGCGAGTTCATCTTGAGTTTGGGAGACGAGCCTCCCTAGATTTAAGGAAGTCGTTGGAGACTTCAGTGGTATAAATAAGGAGGCCTATAGCGTCATTAAGATTCGAATTTTTGATGTAAAAGAACTAACCATTTTTCGACTTCAAGACTTGTGGAAGACATTGTTATGTATTTTTCTGATATGATAATGAGAATGAGCATTTCCTTGATCTAGCACTGAGTTGACTCAGAGGGTTGAAGCTCTTGGGTTAGGGCCCAACCCTAGTAGCAAAGGCTCCTGTTTTTGGATTTGTATGCTTAGTTGACTTCATAGATTAATCCACTTGCCACATCATCATCCCTAATCCACCTGGCACATCACCAAGAGAAGTTAGCATTCACATTTTCACACAAAAGAAAGACAAAAATGAAAAGAAAGTTATTGTGTTCATTTACATGCACGGCAGTAGAATGCTTGGTTATTTCAGATTACATGCCTAGGACAGTAGGGTTAAACAATGTTAACTTAGCATTCCTTTAAAGCAAAGCCTCTTAGTAGTAGTTAGATGAATGGTGTGTTTAAGCATTTGATTTCAGTCTTTTCCTTACTACAGTAGACAAGATTTCATTTTATGTAAATTTCTTTTTTCTCATTGGTAATCAGGGTCCTTCTGAATCAATAGAATACTGGTTTGAAAAACCATAGTTGTTTATTGCTAGCTTAGCAATGACAAAGAGCAGACCCATCGCATTTGCTTGTGTATACAGCACTATCACCTCCTAGTTTGTACGAACCCCGGGTTGATAAAGTAAAGTTAGTAGCCCCAGGAGTTGCAACATTCTTGCTGCAACATTGGCGCTCATCAAAAGCATCCCTTGTTTGAATATACTTTTTACACAACCTTGAAACAACAAGATGATCCTTGTTTGACAAAGTAAATGTAAAGTGTTATAGTTGCCTCAAGCATACAATTGTAGTGGTCGACAATATGTATAGGATCAAAAGTTGTACTAGTGAAAATTTATTGTTGATGGGAGTATAAACAAATATAAGACAATATGTTCAAAGGATTATTCGCAAAAGGAAGGAATAGATTATGAGGATACTTTTGCATTAATAGTGAAAATGAACACAATTAGAATAATGATAGTACTAACCACAAAAAATAATTGGAAGCTATATCAATTAGGTGTAAAATCAAGTTTTCTAAATGGAGATTTATAAAAAAAGGTTTACCTTGTTTAACTAGAAGGATTTCTGAAACAAGATCGAGAACATCATGTCTATAGATTGAATAAAATCTTGCATAAGCTTAAATAAGCCCAAAAACCATGACATGAGAAAATAAACATCTTCTTCCTTAAATAATATTTACTACCAATATTGAAAGACTAATAATCTCATTTAGAAAAAAACACAATTGAAATGAAATTATCACTCCTAACTAGTAAAAATATATAAAAATTCACACATAACTAATTCCTCTACCTCTAAACTAGTATAAGATAAATTACATAGAATAAACTTAAACTTAAATTCTCTTGAATTGATTTTAAAATTAATTAATTTTAGTTTCTAATTGATTATCTTCTCAATTATTATTATTTTAGGTAAGGGTGGACGCATTTGTCGGTACCTGAATCTCCGAAGTATTGTCTTTTCTCATACTTAAACGATTTCAAGATAGCTGAGGAACTAACTTTATTTGAAATTTTGTTAGTGATATAGTTCATGTGGGTGCTCGATAGTTATTCTAGCAATGGAGGGAATTTAATAAATTTATATTGAATTTGGTTGGCACATGCTCTGCTGCAAGAATTAAGATTTGCTAATTTTAAGTATAAAAGGGCAGAGTAAGTATAAAATATGTAAAGGAAGACTAAAAGGACTAATGATTTATTGACCAGGACATAAAGGCAGAGAGAGTTGGATCACTCGGTTATGAATTTGGTCCAAGTAAATGATGGTTTAATCGATGGTTATAGGTATACTAACTATTATTGTGTTAATTTGATTTGCATAGATTTATTCTAATGAAAGAGATTATCAAAGGAAAAGAAAATGGTTAATTGATATGTCTAAAGGCTAATGGGCATATTGACTCTGAAATAAAAAGAAAGTTGAGGAAAATCAATAACTTTATTTAAATTTGGCCTTGGTTGGTATATTGATTATTATTGTATTATTATAAATAATATATTTGATATTAATTTGATTAATTTTACATTAAAGTTTTTGAAAGCATGTAACAAGTTGAAATGTTTAAATGTCAAAGTAAATATAATGTAAGAGGAACTAATGATGTATTGACTAGTATAAGAAGGAAAAAAAGTAAAAAAAGTTGAGGTACTCATTATTTCTATTTGGAATTGAGTAAGTAGTGATATATTGACTATTATAGTATTAATATAAATAATGTAATTGATATTAATTTGATGTATTGATTTTACAATTAAAGCCTTTGAAAGGAGATAACAAGTTGAAATGTCTAAAAGTCAAATCAAATATAATGAAAGAAGAACTAATGACGTATTGACTAGGATAAGAAATGAAAAAAGTTGAGGTACTCATTAATTCTATTTAGAATTTAGTAAGCAGTGATAATGTATCTCCATTAATTCTACATAAAGTTTTTTAGAAAGATAAAATAAATAGAAATATCAAAAAACCTAAACAAAGATAACGCAAGGAAGACTAAAGATTTATTGACTAGCACATATAGGTGGAAAGAGTTGGATCATTCACTTATTTTATTTGGAATTTCATGAGTGAATTTGATCCATAATAAGATGGCTAAATTTGCTCAATCCCTATTATGTTGGTTGGTATATTGACTATTATTGTATTAATATAAATAATATAATTGATATTAATTTGATCTATTAATTTTACATCGAAGTTTTTGAAAGCACATAACAAGTTGAAATGTCTAAAAGTCAAGCAAATATAATGTAAGAAGAACTAATGACATATTGACTAGGTTAAAAACTGAAAAAAGTTGAGGTACTCATTAATTCTATTTAGAAATTAGTAAGTATTGGTAAGTAGTTGGTACATTGACTTTATTGTATTAATCTAAATAATATAATTGATATTAATTTGATCTATTAATTTTACACTTAAAGCCTTTGAAAGGACATAACAAGTTGAAATGTGTGAAAGTCAAAGAAAATATAATGAAATAAGAACTAATGACGTATTGAATAGGATAAGAAGTGAAAAAGGTTGAGGTACTCATTAATTCTATTTGGAATTTAGTTAGTGATAATGTATCTCCAGTAATTCTACATAAAGTTTTTTGGAAATATAAAATAAATAGAAATATCAAAAAACCTAAACAAAGATAACGCAAGGAAGACTAATGATTTATTGACTAGGACATATAGGTGGAAAAAGTTGGATCATTCATTTATTTTATTTGGAATTTGGCGAGTGAATTTGGTCCATAATAAGATGGTTAAATTGCAAATTTTTCTTCCCTAGTTAACATATAAGCTAAACAATTTAGTCTTCTAGGTTTATGTTTTATATAATCAACAGTATCAAACCAAAGTGCCCATTTCTATATCCTAGAATGACTTTCAATGAGTAACTTATTAGATTTTCGCATTCCAAGAAGGATTTTTAGATCAATTTTGATTAAGAAACTCACATGTTTAAGATATAGTCTAAAATGATAGATACTTTTCTTGACTGCAAGAATTTATTTGTGACTTGAAGGATAATTTAGTTCTGCTCCATGTTCAAATGAGATCATTACGATTCAAATTTCCATACCTTTTGATGCCACAACTCTTCATCTGGCATGGATGTACATGGACGCAATGCTTGATGATCTCTCCTTGTTACATTAGGGTTATATAGTCCTTCAACTCTTACTCATATTGCTACAACCTTAAAGTGATCCTGAATATCCTTCACTATAAATTGATATTTCAAAAATTCAACCTTTAAACCCTAATCAACTATAGTAGATGTTGAAATCAAATTCTTCTTTATACCTGGTACATTTTATGAGATTTTGGATTTGTTTTTCCCATCCATTAGGCAAGTCACAAATATGTATCCATTTCCTTTGATTTCATGAGATCTATTATCTCCTAGATAAATATGAACACCATGAATGTTATTATAATATGTATCAGACCATTCTTTATTATAAAACATATGTGATGCACCAAAATCTATGAGCTAAACATTGATATCATTAGTCCCAATAGATAAGGCAACATCAAAAGCAAACAACTTCAAATATTTGAAATCATTACTTATGGAGGCAACATCGTTAGCCAAGTCTCCTCTATGCATTTTTATGTTTGAATTAAGCATCTCTTTTTTAGGCAGTTGCTAACAGAGTGACTATTCTAACCACAGTAGTATCAGACATCATTTTTCTTCACATTTACATTTTTTGTTGCAAGTGGAAGTCCTTGAAATGGCTTCAGATGTGGCATTCCTCCTTTATTTTTCTCCCATAACTTCCCTTTGAAAGGTTGTTTTCCTTTTGGTACCAATGTTAGATTAAAACTTTGAGACCTTTAATTAAGGTTTTGTCATATTTCATCCTTTTTGCATAAGAATACTTACCAACTCATCAAAAGTAGATGCCTTCTCCTTTGATCCAAAATGATCATTTGTTAAACAGAAGTAGAATTTATTAATGCCAATAGTGAACTGAATGTTAACTTAAAGTGCTTAAATCGTGAGAACTGCTTGAGAAGAAAGACTTTACGAAAGATGAGAAACATAACAAGATGTAAAACAGAAGTGAAAAGAAGTAAAAACACAATGATACGAGACAACATGATTGATTACGAAGTTCGTCCCTGATGGACTACGTCTCTAGGTCCACTTTCAAGATGGGTGACTGCTTTATTAGGATTGAATCTGAGGAGGTCAATTACACATAACATTGACCAGAATGATCATGCACACAGGCACTTCTGGTCACCGTCACAAGAAAGCTCTCTTAATTAGCTTTCCAACGCCTGTCTCGGTTCCCAATTTTGAATCCCGATGCTCCTGTTACACTAAAAACAAAACTACTTATAACCTTCAAAATCTGCACACAAAGCTTCAAAATCTCTCATCTCCCTTCAATGAGCCCAACTCTGGCTTTATAAGGTTTTAGATGCATCCTAATTCCTTATGCCTAAGATTGGCATGAACCGGCTGAAATTTGGGTTCATATCCCTCGGACTTGTCATAAAATGACACCTAAGGATAAGCTTACATGGTAGTTGCATTAAAATAGCACCAAAACTCAATGAAAAACCCAAAAATAAACTTTAGGTTATAAATAATCCACTGGAATTTAGCTAACTGTGCGGATTTGGTTGATCGCCCATGTGAATAGGTTGCGGTCTAACCACAGGCGGATACCTCATGGTCACCTCTCTGGCGGTTCCGCTATCGGTTGTGGTGTGCTCACATGTTGTCACCACCACGTTAATGTTACCTCCACCTGACTGTTATTTCAATGCCACGGTTAGCTGACGGTGTGGTGAACCTCCTGTTCACATGTAATACCTCTGCTACAGTTTATATCTGACTGCCACAGTTCCATTACCTGCTCACATACCCACGCGGTCTACCCTGTTTTCTCACATGGCACGCGGTTCTGACACGGCTAACTACTGCGGGAACTGTTTTATGTAGCCTCCTAACTACTCACATGAGCACGGCTAAGGTTCTGATGCGGCTAACAACTACAGTTAGGGACTGTATTACATTATAATGTTTAATTTATATTTTTTATGTGTGTTACATGACCCAAATGGGTTTAGGCTTTAGGCTTTAGGTTTTATGGTATTTTAATACATGGTTTAGGTTCTAGGGTTAGGTTAATGGGTTTAGGTTTAGGTTTGTACCATGGGTTTAGAGTTAGGATTTAGGACTTAGGTTTATTATCATAATGTCTTAGGCTTAGGTTTTAGTCATTAAATCATTTTGTTTAAAAAAAACTCATTTACAACAATTTGTCACAAAGTGACATTTGAAACAAACATCATATGACGACAACCCATGTCGACAACCAAACCCTGCAAAACGGATGACAAACCTATGTCGACGAACAAATCCCAGCGAAACTGACGACAACCACATGTCGACAACCAGGTACAAAACCCTATCCTTCAAACATCATGAAAACCATTGACATCAACTGTCAACCTGAACAATAAACATCATTGTTGGAGCTGAAGACACCGGACACTGAATGCTGATGACGAAACTGAACCTGTGTAACTGATTTGACAAGATCCTCCTGGATCGTTGCAAAACTTGTGATGAACATTTGACATTCATCCAACATATCATTTATACTTATAGTGACTATATTAACACTATATACTTCTCACCAATAGAAAAAATAAACACAAAATTTAGAATAATGATAGCAATGGTCACAAAATATAATTCGAAGATACATTATTTAGATAGAAAAACAATGTTTCTAAATGGATATTTAGAGAAGAGCTTTACCTTTCTCAATTAGAATGATTTGTGAAACTTAGTAAAAATATCATGTATGCAAGTTGAAGAAAACCTTACATAGCCTTGAACAAGCCCCCAAATCATGGTATGAGAAAATAGAGGCATTCTTGAATCCTTCAGTATGGATTTGTAAAAAGCAAAGGCAATCCTAATATGCATATCAAGTCAAATGAGAATGGACATATTGCTTTAAAATATGTATATGTTGATGTAACAAAAAGTGTCACTGACCTAATTGAAGACATCAAAAGAAAATTATCACAGGTATTTGAGATGACAGATCTTAGATAATGGCACTATTGTTTAGATCTGGAAGTATAAAGAGGCAATGGTAAGACCTTAATCACACAAAGTAAATATATAAAGGAATTACTTAAAAGATTTAATACGGATGAGTGTAATGCAGTGTCTACTCCATTGGAACAAAATCTCAAACTTGCCGCTACTCATGATATAACAAATGAAGTTGATGGTACTTTATATCAACAGTTGGGGGGAAGTTTAAATTAGCTTACCACAACTATGTTTGATATTGCTTATTTAGTCTGTGTACTTAGCTAGTTCATGGCTAAGCCTCATTATTGGATTACTACAAAGAGGATCCTTTGATATTTGAAAGGAACTATTAATTTTGGCATTGATATGCTAATGATTATAATGTTGAGTTGATAGGTTATACTAATTATGATTGGGATGGAAATCTGATTGACATGAGGCCCACTTCTGGATATGTGTTTTGCAGAGGATCTAGAGCTATGTCATGGAATAGTAAACTACAACCAATTGTTTTACTATCATCTAGAGGCCGAGTAAAAATAATTATGCAGTTCTGCAAGTGAGGCAATATGGCTGAAGAGCAACAAGTATCTACAATTATCAAATGTGATACCAAAAGTTCCATCAAATTATTAAATAAACCAGCATATCATACCTAGTCAAAACATATTGAAACACAACATCATTTGATAAGAAAAACCATACAAACAAAATATTTTATTTTAAAATATTATAATACAAATAAAAATGTGACTAACATATTTACCAAACTTGTTAGAAATAATAAGCTTGAAATTTGTAAAAATAAACTATACTGTAAAATAAATCATTTATCAATTAAAAGAATGTCACTGAGTCGATTAGAAACTAAAATGAATTCATTGTACAAAATTCATTTATCAATTAAAGAGAGGTTGGGAATTTTTTTTTGGGAACAATCGTGAAGATAATCCATTAGAAAGTAAAACTAATTCATTCTAGAATCAGTTCAATAGAGTCTTAAGTTTAGGATTAGTAAATTATCTCGTCGTAATTTGTTAACCTTGTTGGAGATTTTAGGGGTCCACCTTCAAGCACGCAGTGGACTCGACTCGACTAAATTGCACTGTTAGAATTTTTTTCTCTTTTATGTTTGGAACAGTATTGCACTGTTAGAATCTTTTTTCTTTTTTATGTTTGGAATAGTTTTCATATTTGGAATAGTTTTCAGTATACATAAAATAGTTTTCAGTATATATAGTTTTATTTGTGAATTAAATTGTGACTTGTATATTTATGACTACAAAGTAAAGAACAGAAAGGCAAGGTCTTAAAGACGTTGGCCGCTGGAGAGAAATGGATAAGGTTTTTATACCCGTTATTTTTCAGATTCTCATGTGCTTTATGATCTTGGGAACCCTATTTACTCTAATAATCATGGAGAATACAGTGATCGTCCATATGACCGCAGGTGCAGCGGCAGTGAAAGTGGTTCGGTTCAAACCCATGATTCTGTTGTGAAAGAATGGATGCTGGAGGATTCAGCTCCTCAATTGGTAGCGTCCACGGATCCTCATGGAAACCTGGGGGAGTATTCTCTTGATCAAGGGGACATGGAGGCGCTTTTGTGCATGAAAAAGGCATTCAGCGATCCATATGGAACGTTGTGGGAATGGACGACTGAGAATTCAAAGAGCATATGCTCGTCATTCACAATTGTATGCATAAATCACAAAGTCATTGCCATAATCCTTCCTGTCGTCAGATTAGAAGGCAGCATAGTAGAAGGTATTGGCAATTTGAGCATCCTTGAACAACTGTACCTGAATATCAATAATTTGACTGGTAGCATCCCTGAAGCAAATGGAAATTTGAGTCATTTAACCTACCTAAATCTGAGTGCAAACAAGTTTCATGGCAAGATACCTACCTAAATCTGAGTCATTTTTAAATTGAGTGAGTTGACCTTCCTCAATCTTGGTACAAACTTGATTAATGGTAGAATACTATTTTTTCAAGTCATATTTTCAACTTATCTCCCTACAATTTTACTCAAATTTCAAGCAGGAGGACTCGTTGGATGCTAATTCATCATCCAAGGAGTACCCATGTTGCATACTTTCGATGGATCTTGCTACATGAAAAAATGAGAAATACATGAAAAATCTGTTTGCAATCACATTTTTCATGTATTTCTCATTTTTTTGTGTATCTATCGAAAGTATGCAACATGGGTACTCCTTGGATGAATAATTTAATTTTTCATCCAAAGAGTGCTCCCACTCGAAATTTGAGTAAAACTATAGGGAGATAAGTTGAAAATACGACTTGAAAAAAGTACCTTTTTTTCTTTTTTCCCTTCTAAACTTTGATGGTGTAATCTAATCTTATTTTGTTATTTCCACAATTATTTTATAATATTCCTTAGGAGGCCCATTTTATACCTCAAAATTTATCTAATGGATAACATAACTTTCGTGGCATTATTTTCCTTGTATGTATGAAGAACTCACACATCATCTTATTGCTTTTGTAGTTGGTAAATTTTCCTTTGTCACGATTCTACATGAAAGACCTTTAAGTCAACTCTTCCATTCAACCAGTCCACAAGAAATTTTGAATCTCCATAAAATTCCAATACTTTTACATACTTCCAAAGGGAAATACTCATGGCACACCACATAGCAAGGATTCATCTGTAAAATTTGTGTCTTGATCAATACCTAGTTTGCATTTAATTGTCAAATTATGGGAGAAGAAAATGACTATACCCACATCACAAGGATTTTTCTGACTCGCTCCATAAAACAATTCATATACTATACTAAACATAAGCTCCACATATTCGATAAATCCTAATCTTCTTCCATTTCAGCAATTTTACTTGCTCAATATAAGACGATCTTGCATTATTTGCAATAACTTCAGAGAAAACAACAAAATATTCACATTAGAGAAATTTTGATGTAAAAAATAGGCATAAAAATTAAAAAAAAAAATGTACAACCAAAATCAACTTTGTAAGAACCAATAGGATTCAAGATGATGATGTCAACCATGGGGGATGATTTACCTTTTTTGGAGTAAAAAAATAAAAATATTAAAAAATAAGAAAATAAAAACTACTTTTTTCAACTTGTTTTTTCAACTTATCTCCATACGGTTTTAGTCAAATTTTGAGCGGGAGAATTTGTTGGATGCAAAATTTAATTCATCATCCAAGGAATACCCATGTTGCATACTTTTGATGGACCCTGCTACACAAAAAAATGTGATTGCAATCATGTTTTTTCATGTATTTCTCATTTTTTTTTGTAGTAGGGTCCATCGAAAGTATGCAACAAGGGTACTCCTTGGATGAGGAATTAAATTTTTCATCCAATAATTGCTCCCACTCGAAATTTGACTAAAATCGTTGGGAGATAAGTGAAAATATAAGTTGAAAAAATATTTTTTTCTTTTTTCTCTCTAAATTTTGATGATGTAATGTAATATTATTTTATTATTTCCACTATTATTTTATATTATTCCTTAGAAGACCCATTTAGACCTGAAAATTTCTCTAATGATTAGACAATAGTTTTTCCCTAGCCAAATTCCCCATGATACAAGGATAAAATAGAATTTAAGAGGAGGAAATAAACCTTTGATTCCAAGTTCAGATACACTCTTCAACCGAGCTTCCATTCCACTAGGCATCAAGGTTAAAATAAGAGAAAACTTCCTTCCAAAAAGAAATTACAAAAGGACAATATATAAATAAATGAGCAATAGACTCCTCATTCATCTGACATAGAATACAAAATCCAGGACCTACCCATCCTCTCTTAACAAGAACATCCCAAGTCAATATTTTTCCTTCCAACAACAACCAAAGAAACAACTTGCATTTAAGGGGGCCTTGTCCCTTCAATACTAATAAGTTTCATCATTTTGGAGAAGCAAGAGGATTGTCTTGAATGAGCGCATCATATTCATATCTAGATATCATAATTCCACTTTGTTTATTCTTAGACCACATGATGATGTCTTCCTCGTCTTAGTTAATTACAATACCAGCTTTACCCAAATTCAATACAAAAGAGCTCCATTCACCTCCATAAATATGAGAAAGGCTTAAATATTGAGCTAAAAGCCACTCTTAACCATCCAAAGCTACATATACATTCTTAGATTCTAGAGTTTGTAGATGATCAAGGGTCAAGATGTGCAACAAAGATGCAAGTGAAGGATATGGCCAATTAGTATATGAACTACTAGACATTGGTTAACTATTAAAGATCATGAGGGAAAATATGTGGATGTTGAAAATAGCAACAAGAAATGCTAAAAATAGAAGTGATATAAATAGCAGTTTGGGTACCAGTGCTGGATTGAGCAACAGGGAATGAAAATTGGAAGTGCTAAAAATAGCATTGCTATTTTTAGCAGTTCAGGATGGATTCCTAGTTTAGTCAGACCCTAAACTAAAATAGTGAAGTAAAATTCGAATTTGAACTTAACAACTGTTTGAAAATAAATTAATTAATTCACCATGAGTTAATTAGTTGTGAAAAATCAAACATGAAGTCTATGTGAGGACATGCAACAGTTTCTCCATTAATTGAGGAATTTATCCATGAGTTAAAGAGATAAGGATGAGTTCTAATTTGAGTTGTAATTAGTTGGCTCAGTTAACTGAGTCAAGTCCAGTTAGATTGATTTAAACAGTTTGTTTAAATTGATGTGAGTTCAGTTATTTAATGCATGCTTGCATATAACTGCTGCACTTCAGATAACTGAATATTCTCTCATGAATAACTCATGCATGTCAGTTCAGACAGAGACCTAGTTGAGATCAGAGGAGGGATAATGTACTATCAGTTGGATGGATTTTTCCTATAAAGGAAACTCATCCATGGAGAAGGATTTATCTCCTTCAGGATTGCGCAGTTGGATCAGAGGTTAGTGAATGTGTGAAGAGGCAACTTCACACAAGTGGTTGCACTGGACCCCAAGGAAAATTGCGCAAAGAAATAGGAGGCTTCGAGGGTAGAGGAGAAGGTTTGAGAGAGGCCTTTGACTGTCTATGAGCAGTAGAGGGATCGCAGAGAGAGCAGGATAGCTTATGAGCTCATTCTTTTTGTAATCCAGACCATATTTCCACTTGTATGATAATATAGAGTTGGGGTTTTAGGCTGAGGCTTTCCCCAGGTTATTTCTTCTGTGTTATGTGTGATTGCTTCTCATTCTCAGTTATATGTGTTCTCATTGATCGTGCTCAAATTGATTAAGCTTCTGCAAAGTGTTGTAGAAGTAGATATTGTATTGTGTTTTAGTATATTGCATAATCTGTTGATCTACAGTGGGAATTTCTACATGGTATCAGAGCAAAGGTGATCAAGGAAGAACAGTATACAAGAAGGGAGAAGTTATAAGTTTGTGATTCCTGAATATATAAATCAAGTTCTTATCACATTTCTATTTCACCTATGGCGTTCAGTGGTTTAAGACTCAAGTATGCCCTTGATGGCAGCTCGAATTATATAGCCTGGAAGGATCGCATGGAAGCAGTATTAGAGGATAATAGTCTAAAGGACTTCATTGATCAAGAAGTCCCCAAGCCTACTGATGCTACTCAACTGGCAGAATGGAAGAAATGTGTGGCTAGAGCAAGGAGAATCCTTCTGGGGGAAGGAAACACCATTTTCAATGTGGAAAACATTGAAATATCTATATCAGAATAGCAGCGATCAGACGAAGCTGGCGCTGAAGGACAAGCTTCGGAAGATCAAGTGTGAAAAGGGTGAAACGATCTCTACGTATCTGAACAAGCTCACCACATGCAGGGATGAGCTTGGAAGTGTAGGGATCGCTACAACTGATGATGACATGGTGAGTCTTGCACTCCTCGGTCTTCCTAAGAGTTGGCATAGCTACCAGGACTCGGTTAATAGAAGAGAGAAACTACCAAATTGGGAACGAATTTGGTCGGATTTGATGCAAGACGAGATAAGAAGAAGCACCAGAGATGGTTCTTCATCCATGGAGGATGAAGAAAACTGCACCTTAGTGAGTAAGGCAAAGAAGGGGAAGGAGAATGATTCTCTTTCCCAATCCAGTTCTTCCCAAGGTGGGAAGAAGTTTGACAAATTGAAAGTGCGGTGATTTTGTTGTCATTAGGTGGGCCATTTTGCTGCAAATTTTCCACTGAGGAAATCCAAGAAGGGATCCATGGAAGGATCAGAAGGTGAGGCACTGGCCTCACAGTTCGAGTTGGATTTCACACTATTCGCATGCATGGTTTCATCCATGGTGGGAAGTGGTTGGTTTCTTGACAGTGGAGCTTCTTTCCACATGACCGACGACAAGAGTTTGTTCAGTACTTTGGAGGAGAAAGATCTCCAGATACTCATAGCGATGGGTAGTGATGAAAAGTATAGTGTCTCAGGTGTAGGCACGGTTATTTTTCAGACGGAGCATGGAGCTCACATTACCTTGACCGATGTCAAGTATGTACCAGGATTGAAGAAAAATTTGGTGTCGATCGCAATGCTGGAAGACAGAGGCTATGATGTAGTCTTCAGTAAGGGAAAGGTTTTCCTTAGCACATCATCACTGGACAGGTGAAGCAGATCGGTTCATAGGTCAAGAACCTATATGCTCTTGAGGTTCAAGATGCAAGCAAAGCCTTGAGGAGCAAGGCAACTGATGGAGACTTGGTGGTTGAGAGGGAGAGTACATTACCTCTCAACATGCAGCGCCACAAGAAGTCTTAGACTATTGTGGAGGGGCCACGATTGGTGAAGTAGCTTCAGGAGGTTGTGGAGCAGCCACAACTGGGGAAGCCGAGAGGAGACAGAGTGGAGGCATCCACTCATGCAGATACCTCCAATAGGGGGAAATTTCAAGATAGGTGGGCAGAGGGATCACATGCATCCATACCTCCACGTAGGAGGTGGGGCAATGTGGAGTGATCATCCCAAGAAGGCTAGAATAGGGGCAGGATCCTTGAGGTACCCAACCTCTTTGATTTGACTTTGCTACAGGAGCCCCGACGAGCAGTAGTAGGACTGGATGATTGGATAGAGACAGATGCAATTGGAGCAGCAGAGAGAGCTATAGTGCAAGAATCCCAAGACAGTGCAGAGCTAGCAGGTTGCAACAATGCGAGAGGCACAAGAGTGTTGCACCAGTGCAGGATGGCGCAGTGAGGTGTGCAACGGTGCGAGATGCATGGAGTGTTGCAGCAGCTCAGAGGTCAGAGAGGGAGCACTTGTTAGTGGTAGATAGAGCTTCAGCATCAGAGTATGTTTCTAGCCCAACAGAGAGGTCAGTGGGGAGTTTTTTTGTTTCTAGAGTTGCTGGAGCAACCACACTTGGGAGAAGTGTTTCATGCAGAACATTCCAAAGGTACATGATCGGGTTCGAGTTGAATGCCTTTCTTGTTAAGAGGGAGTGTTGAAAATAGCAACAAGAAATGCTAAAAATAGAAGTGCTAAAAATAGCACTACTATAAATAGCAGTTTGGGTACCAGTGCTAGATTGAGCAACAAGGAATGAAAAATGGAAGTGCTAAAAATAGCATTGCTATTTTTAGCAGTTCAGGATGGATTCTTATTTTAATTAGCCCCTAAACTAAAATAGTGAAGTAAAATTCGAATTTAAACTTAACAGTTGTTTGAAAATAAATTAATTAATTCACCATGAGTTAATTAGTTGTGAAAAATCAAACATGAAGTCTATGTGAGGACATGCAATAGTTTCTCCATTAATTGAGAAATTTATCCATCAGTTAAAGAGATAAGGATGAGTTCTAATTTTTGTTGTAATTAGTTGGCTCAGTTAACTGAGTCAAGTCCAGTTAGATTGATTTAAACATTTTGTTTAAATTAATGTGAGTTCAGTTAGTTAATGCATGCTTGCATATAACTGATGCACTTCAGATAATTGAATATTCTCTCATGAATAACTCATGCATGTCAGTTCAGATAGAGACCCAGTTGAGATCAGAGGAGGGACAGTGTACTATTAGTTGGATAGATTTTTCCTATAAAGGAAACTCATCCATGGAGAAGGATTTATCTCCTTCAGGATTGCGCAGTTGGATCAGAGATTAGTGAGTGTGTGAAGAGGCCAATTCACACAAGTGGTTGCACTGGACCCCAAGGAAAATTGTGTAAAGAAATAGGAGGCTTGGAAGGCAGAGGAGAAGGTTTGAGAGAGACCTTTGACTATCTATGAGCAGCAGAGGGATTGCAGAGAGAGCAGGATAGCTTATGAGCTGATTCTTTTTGTAATCTAGACGATATTTCCACTTGTATGATAATACAGAGTTGGGGTTTTAGGCTGAGGCTTTCCCCGGGTTATTTCTTCTGTGTTGTGTGTGATTGCGTCTCATTCTCAGTTATATGTGTTCTCATTGATCATGCTCAAATTGATTAAGCTTTCGCAAAGTGTTGTAGAAGTAGATCTTATATTGTGTTTTAGTATATTGCATAATCTGTTGATCTATAGTGGGAATTTCTACAATGGAAACAAAATGATGGATACATGTAGCAAGCATGGATAGAAATATCCTTGTTTTTAATTGACAATATCATATAGATGCATCTAAGAAACCCATTAGTTAGAGTTCACTATAGGAGCACCATCCAATCAATTACTTATGCAATGACTAGTGAATGGGGGCCTCTAGATAAAAAACCTCCTCATTTGTTGTTCTCTCTTAAATATTTCAGGGGTCGATAGAGATAATGTGAATGGTTAAGCCAAATGCAAAATAAGACAATCCATTTTTCAATGCATCGGGGATAAAATTGAACGTAAGAAGCATAGTTACCAAGTTCGGTCATATTGGTTAGAAGAATTAAGAAATCTGTTGATGTTATTTGCTTCATTTAATAATTTGTTAGTTTAACACAACATTTATATTAAAAAGGACAAAAATAAAAAAATAGTAGTTTTAAATTAAAAACTTTATAGAAATTCTATATTAAAAAAATAATAGTTGCAAAAAGGAGTAGTTTAAGAAGGTGATGTTTTCACTCAAAAAAGAATGCAAAATCTGACATGATTTTGATGAAATCCGACAATGTTTTTTGGAAAATCAGGTTGATGTTGTCAAGCTTCAAAATTTTGGGTGCCAAAGGGTTTATTGATGGTGCTTAATCCATTCCCACCATCAAAAAATGATTCAAACACTCACACGATCAGATTTCTTGAAAAAGAAATCACCGAATTCTGATGAGAAATTTACCATCTACGAAAAATCATTACCTCGTTAAACAATATCTTTGCAAAAATAATAAGTTTCGTATTAAAAAATTGCAAAGAAGAAGAGTAAGTTCTATATTTAAAAAGTTGCAAAAAGTTTAAAATACTTTCTTCTCACCCTTAGAATTCTTTTGGATGATAGTGATTATAATGTTGGATGATATTGTAGCCCACTACAAAATGAGGATCATTGGTGTGGAATTCATTTAGAGGAGATAATTTTCTATGGTTTACCACAAAGGTTAATCTACACACACTTATTGTTGAATAAATTTGGATTCGATAGGTAGTGATTGAGACATAAATTTCCAGATATGTGGAGGTCACTTGAAGCCTACTTTTAATATCTAATATCTCCTTATTTATATTGGACTTCAACTTTGAGTTTTTGCTACTCATATTATTAGATTTTATTTACATGTTTTTCCAATCTGCAACACAAATAAATTTGATGCATTTTGTTTGTTATTATTTCTAGATAATCTTAAATAGACAAGAAAGGTTAATATTGGACCTATGTAAACACGAATATCCTTGTAAGGAAAATATTTAATGAATTTTCTTTATAATTTTGAATATCGTCATATTTCATTACATTTTTTTTTATTTTTGAAAAAATTAATGTATTAATATTGGTAAGATGTGTATTGGACTTTATAAATCAAAATTTCTCTTATCGATTCGAATTGGAATTTGATAACTATGATAAGAACCATTACAGAGGGCATATTGTCTTGTTTTGAATCTCAAGGTTGATTATTTGACGTGTTGGCATAATGCACAGATTGGTCACTTGTTGAGAAACGAGTGTTAGTTTAATGCATGCCCTTTCGATAGTTACAAGAGAAGCTTGAGCTGGCGAAAAGTTAACAACGTGGGTGTAAATGAATGATATTGTTTTACTAATGAAAACTAATAACACATGCTCACTCGAGCAATGACATGCCGAGAAGGAATATTTAGTTGACCTTACAAAGCTAGTCAATGGGTCAAGTAACACTACTCCACAAACTTACTTGAATTACTCAACCACGAAGGAAAATTTGACTAAATATGGAAAAAAATCTACTTAGATGACATCAACATGACATACATGGAGAATGGACTCACTAGTTACATATCCTTGAGATAGAAGGGCAAAGGACCAATGATAAGATAGGTTGAATTGTGTGCAAGCTACGACAAAGTTATGACAAAGTTCTCATTAGCTGAAGTTGCTTCATTCATAATTATTTTAGTAATCACAAATATGGGAATTTTTAGTCCCTGTCTCTACCAAGGACTATAACAATCGCCTTGTATTCAATAGTCCCTTTATTATGGATTACTTTGCCTAGATTTTGTAACTTTAACTGAAGTTTTTGGGAAAAACTAAATATTCTCATTTTCCTGTAAAGTTAAAACTATTTTCCTAATTTTAAAAATCTTATTGCTAATTTTCCATTGGCTGAATGAGTATTGATGTGACATAATTCCATTGGTGGAGGGTGATTTGATTTTGGTATTTTTCAATGCTTGAAAAATAATTTTAAAATGAAAAAAGACTGATTTTCTAAATGGTCATTCCATCATGAGTGCTCTAACATTGACATTGTTAACCTGACACTGACACTGATGATGTTATCCTAACACTATTAGTGCTCTACCCAGGTGCTTTATGTAAGTGAAGGGTGAGGGGTTGTCCGCATTCGTGGTCAACTGTGTAGGAGAATGGGTGTGCAGAGGGAATGGATGTGCCGAGCAAGAACATAAAACAATTTCCACACACATGAAATTATTTTAAATTTAAGGAACTTTAATTTTCATTTTAAATTTTTACACATTTAGCTATGTGGAACAACATGTGTATAGATCCAAAGATATGTGTGGAGTAAAGGATGTGCGAAACAAGGGGTATGTGTAGGAGAATATGCATATAGAGGGAATTCATGTGTGGAACAAAAACATAAACAAATTTCCACACACGTAAAATTATTTTAACTTTAAGAAAAACTTTTAAAATAAAAAAAATGCACAAAGAATTGGGAAATCAAAAGATACTATAACAATAAACATATTTTTCATTTTAAACTGTTACACATTCTAATTTGTATAACAACGGGTGTATGTAGCTAGTGATGTGTGTGGAGAAAAGGATGTGCAGAACAGGGGGTATGTATGGGAGAATAAGTGTGCAGAGGGAATGCATGTGCAGAGCAAGAACATAAATTGTTTTTCCGCACACATTAAATTATTTTAAATTTAAGAAAAAACTTTAAAATAAAAAACTGCACAAATAATTAATAAATTGTTGACGGTGTTGGAATCCGCCAACAGGGGAGGTGGTCTCCCCAATGTGAAATCTCGATTAGACCCCACATTATTTGGAGTAGGATCCCCAAACAGAATATGACCAGTTGCCAAAGTGGTGGGTTTTTAAAATGTGCCTTGGATGCGATAAACACATACAATGATATATGCATGACTTTGGTGGAAACAAGTGTATGAATTTTGTGAAGTGTGAAGTGTAATGCATGAGAAGTTCCATCACATAAAAGAGAGAGAAAGTGAGCCCCTTAGAAGCATGTAATAATACTTAGCTTAGAAGATACACAAGAGCAATAAAATAGAATCATTAGTTAACTTACAAAATAGTTCACAAGATAACAATAATCGAAACAACATAACAACACACATTCAACAAGATTCATACTAAAGAAAATAAATTAGTTCATAAGAATTAGCATACATGAGATAACACGTATCACAAACATAACAAGAATAGTCATACTATATCCCCAACATATGCATGAAAGCGTGCCAACTCTAATCTTTTATTAAAAGCGAAAGTTCCAGACATACATTTACAATTGATAAGACACTAGGCCCAATAGTGGAACATGAAGCGAACACTTGCTTCTCCAAATAAATATAATCCTCTTATGCTAAATAGGAGAAGCCAGGGCTCCAAAAAAAGCTCTGAATATTTTGATTCCAATCCCTTTCCATGAATTATGAGGGTGTATTTATAACATATGATATGACCATCCATATCCCTTTGTGCCCTTTGGAATCCCTCATAAATCTTTAACTTCATTTGTCCTTTTCTATCTAATGAACTTTCATATTCCACAATTGACACTTGGACTTCCACTTACATATTTATTTCAAATACAATATTACAAATGCTCATATGAGACAAAAATGGGTAGAGCCTAATAAAGCAAGCCTTATAAGACAAAATAACATATCAAGCTTGAGTTTGAGGAAACTCTAGCTCAGTAGCTTCAACTTGCATATCTTTAGTCACATAGCTATACCAAGATTTGTATTGTGTGATTGTTTCCTAAAACTTTACGAGAGGATTAGGATGAAAGTGAACTTTAGCCTCCATTGCATCTGGATATACAGTCTTGAAGCCAGTTTATGTTTCCTTCTTCAATAATAACAACATATTGTTAATCTTGACAAGGCCACCAATATACTTCTTCATGTTATGTTTGTTGATTTCCAGGTCATCTTTGGTAGCAATCTACCTTAAATGGTCCAAGTATTCTAAGACTTCTTGTTTGACTGCATTTCTGCCTTTTTCTTTTGAGAATGTCCCAACTGAAGGGATTTTATGATATTTCACCATAGAACCCACACTTTTGTACAACCGTGCATAAGAGGACAAGATGTTGGCTATGAAAGTACTGAGTTGTTTATTTCTTTGTATAAGCATCAAGACTTTAGATTTTTCCAACTCAACTTGTTATCTTGTTTTCTTAACCAAATCAGGTGGCACACCTTTGTACTTCATTCCCCATTCATGCACTACAATGATAACTGTATGAACAAATATGAGAGCTTTTTCATTCTCTCTTGATTTCTGTTGCATATCATGCAAGGGGACAACTTCTTTGTCCACGTTGACCAACTCCTCAAAAAGGTTCTTCATAGTTTCTCCCAATGCTAGTACTTCACCAAGTATAGCTTCCTGAAGCTCTTCTAAGTACACCTGTTGTTGGCTTGTTAGGGCCTGACCCAGGTTCGGAGTTAATTAGCCAAACAAATCCCAATACTACTATCCCTTTCGGAAACAGTCCGTCGAGCGTGGACTGAGGTCTCACCCGAAGTAGAATGGGAGGGTGCTGGAACCAGGTTTTCATGCCCTTGAGATGTCTAAGAGGTTGAACTGATCCAACTGTTAGTCTCTTTGCGCAGTTTTCTTCGTATACTTCCTAGACCTTCGCGCCCTTCGCACAACCCTAACCAAGAGCTGTGGAGCTTCCGCGCTGCTTCAGCAACGCTCTGCGCTATTCCCCTAAGTCGCACCAAAGATATTACTTCTCTTCCTATGCTTAGGCAATATATTCGCGTAAATAGATGTCTTGCGTTATATTTATTTATATAACACATTCATAGAAGTTCACGCAGCAAATAAACAGTACACTTGCAATTTAAACCCAATCATATATCAACACAGGAAAAGATACACAGAAATATTGTGAACTTCTCTTTATTAATTCTTCCGATGGTTACAGACTCGACCTTCCCTGTGCACTCAATTGCAAGGGTTTGCGCACTTAGTTGCGGACTACTAGGCCTCTATGCACTCAGCTGCAGAGCCTTTTCCCTACTCTATGACCCAAAGACACACTTTACACTTTGGCTCAGTCTCTTAGACTTCTCATGCTTCCATTCTATTAGTTATGTTATACACTTAGAGCCTCGCTCTATTTATACAATCCCATGGTCCGTTGACCATGGGTAGGTCTATCAAGCCGACATTACATTAAAAAACCGAGGGTGGACAACCCTGTGACTCTATTATAACTTCGCGCTCCATACCCATAATTCGCGGAGCTTTTACAAAATACTTGGTCAAAACTTGGGCTTTAAGCCCCAAAACATGCCTTGGGGGATTCCATGCCCAATAGGCCCCCAACACAAACATCGTGACTCGCACTCGAGTCACTCTGTCGGTGCGAAGATCTTCGTGCGGAGTCCCTCCAAATCTGTCCGAACTGCTGCAAGGTCGGCAACGCACTGAGCAACCACCTTCTCAATCTCCTGTACACGTTATTCTGAGGCCGCGATATCAAAACTGTGTTTGGTCAATTTAGTGTGTCCTAAATTGCTATATAAATTGTCAATCCGAGAGTCGTAAACTGCTTAAATGAGGTTCACTATATATGCAAGATAACCGATTTCTTACTTCTTTGTTGTTTTTTATTTTTGGCTTGTTTTTGGGTTTATCTTTTGTTGATTCCCTAATGTGAGATGGCAATTCTAAAAGTCAAGTATGGATATAAGTGTTCAAGGCAATGGTGACCTTTAAAATGATTTCCAACTTCAAAGTTTTCAAAAAGGTTTTAAAACTTGCAATGATGAAATCAATTCCTAAGAGAAAATAAAGATGTACCTATATTCTAATTAAACCACACAGTGAGCTAGTGACTATGAAACCCAGTGTCCTTGCTGTTGTATAAAAAGAAACTGAACTCAAAGAAATTCAAAAACTGCAAACAAAGTAAACTAAATCATATTGCATCAACTCATATTCTGAACCCTCACCATTCGACTCGCTCTGGCTATAGGAGGTAATCATAAACAAATTGAGCAATCCGATATCTAATTTTCATAAAATGAAACTAAGATCAAACTACGCATTCATACTTCAATCCCTCACCATTTGACTCGCTCTGACTATAGGAGGTAATTGAAAATGACATGATCAATTCAATAACTAACTTGCAGAAAAATAAACTAATATCAAACTACGCATATACTTCAATCCCTCACCATTTGACTCGCTCTGGTTATAGGAGGTAATTGAAAATGACATGAGTAATCTAATATCTATCTTGCAAAAAAGTAAATGAACAAAACAAAACTGAAAGAAATAAACAGTGCTGGAATTAGAACTAAGAAAATAAATCAGCAGAAGGACAAGATAATTCCATGTCATTAGTCATTAACAAGCTATGTGCAAATGCTCGGGTTGTCTATTAGAACCTGAAATAAAGACACTGATCAGTTAACAGCATTAGAAAGCATAAAAAAAACTATGGACAGCAATCAACATGAATACCATAAGCAGTGTAATATATACAAGGAAACAATTATGGCATCAGAAACATAAAGGAAGAAAGCATGAAACTATATAGTAATTATAGAACCTTGGTGTGTACAGGGGCCCTCTGCACAACCTCGGCCAATCAGCAATCAACCACGAATTGAGCTTAAAAACAGTGTCTTCTCATGTATTAAAATGCAGTCATAACATAAGGATCAAGTCATGGCACAGTGGGTTCGTAAACAGTCAAAATTACATTCAAAAAGCTAGCTAATATGCGTATGAGAACGCTTTATTTATAACAGAGGATGACACAACTACTTTCCTAAAATCTGCGTTGATAAACAGCCACGTGAATAACCACGTCCAGAAATCTAGCATGATGGTAGCCGTGAAAATTAAATCCAAGGAGGGTGGCTGTTAGATTCGGTTCATGGAGCAGTCCACAGGTGTTAGCACGTCTCCTAAGACTTAGGAATTTGCCACGCAAGTCTTCACGTGGTGAAAAACAGAGTTCTGCCACTGTAAAACTCTTAGGTTGACCACCGCTTGACTGTCTTTGACCACGACCTTCTGTGAGGGATTTGGCTGAACCAAGAGGACACGTTCCATGTCCACATCATTTACAACTTGCCCATGTGGTCGGATTCTCCTGTAGACACCTGTAACATAGACTTCAACAAAAAGGTTGCGGAAAGTTGAGTTGGCTACGGAAAGTGACAAGATTCCACAGCTGACTGAGACTAGATCAAACAGCAGTCACAAGACATAGCTAGGAAACCATTTTATATTCTCTTTTAAAACTAATATGCAATGATTTGACAGCTTAGGAGGTCCAGGTAAATGGAAAAAAAGGCTAAAAAGGTGTATAGGGAAGATGCAAGTTTGGGACTCAACATACCCGCACTGTGAAGGTGTTGCATGTCCTCATGCAACCAAATTTTTGGTCATCCCCCTTTAGTCCATGTGTTCTGAAGCTTCTGCTAGTACATCCAGTCCTATTCTCTTCTTTCTTGGTGCTACTAACATCCTGGGCTTCCTTATCAAACATCTGAATTTGAGATTGATTAATTCCCTACTCAACTTCCTACACTTTATCTTTAATTTCTTGTTCTTTTTTGGCCACAGTCCCAAATGTAACATAGTATTATCATGAATGATTTTGTCCACTTTGCTTTGCTCCTTTAATGCTTCCTTTTCTTGTTTAATGTGCCTATTTAAAACCTCCAATTCAAACACTTCTTGTTTCAATGATTGGATTTGTGCTTCTTGTGCTATGTGAGGCAGAGTGGATGACGTGCTCGGGCCTGCAGCTGTCTTCTCTAAGGATTCGAGATAATCATACACCTCTTGCTGATTTGGATCTATTTCGGGTGTTTTCCTTGGGCTGACCTCAAAGTCTTCTTGAGGAGGAGGACTGATTTCTAATTCTGGCCGAGAAGGACTTACATCAACATCTGGAGGACTAGTTTCAATACTTGGCTGAGGATGAGGTGGGCTACGGCCAGCTGGAGGTTTTTCAGGTGTTTCCCCACCCAAGTCAATGAAGTGGGGTCCTTTTATTTTTGTTTTCCTCCACTTTCCTCTAAGCCTGTTGCTTCTTCTTAAATATTGTGGGCTAATACTCTCTTCTTCCATGCTTTGTTTTCCTTTTTCTTTCTTCTTGGCTGTAGCAGCTTGTCTTCGAAGATGCACTAGTCTCTCAGACAACACTTGATAGTATTCCTCTACAGATGGTTCTGGTGATTGGTATACATCTTCTATGTTCCTTTTTCCTTTCAATTTCCTTTGTTTTCTATCCTTAGTTCTTTCCTCCTTCTCTTTTTGACCAACTTCTTTAGTTTTGCTAATAGGAGAATCTTGAATTATTGCACTTTTTTCTTTTCTCCTAATCCTTCTTGGTGTTTTTGGTGTACTACTTTCAGGTGTCTCAGATGGCTCTTGAAAATAGTTTCTTACTAAAAACCGTTCCCAGGTATCTTTGTTTTTCTTCAATTGGTCCTCAATTAGAATCCTCACAGACCCATGATGATATAAATGAGGTTCTGTGTCTTCTATGTTCTTTTAGACTGTTGTGCACATTTTTTTCAAGCTCAGCAATAAGAAATAGGGCAGATTAAGGGTTTGGTTCTCTAAGAAGTTCATCAATAACCGATGATACATGTACATTGCTCCAAAACGGCCTTCACAAGTAATAAACTTTTGAATGATTAACAGTAAGCTAGCCCACTCTTCTTTTAATGCATGAACAGGAATTCCTTTTGTGAATACAGTAACGTCCATACCTGGGTTACGTAATATGACTCTCCATGCCTGTTCGTCCAAACTTTTGTTTTTAAACCAACGTTCACCTTCCTGGGGCAGGTCTGTAGCAGCTGCTATGGATGCTTCAGTGACCGTGAACTTAAGGTCTCCAATTTCCACCACCTGGCCGTTGAAAGACCTTCCAAAAGCTTTTGTTATCTCCTTATGGTGGCCCTTAAATTTTTGAATGAAACGTAGCCATTTTGCCTTCTTCAACAAGTCTTTTACTTGAGGGTATCCTTCTAAGAACTTAGGCCCTTCCAGTTCTGCCCTCAATAACCGTCCCATCCTTTCCTCTGTTTTCAAATTCAACTGCGTGTGAGGGTTTAGCAGAGGTAAGATGGCTAGGTTGCAGGGTTTATGGAGAGGAAAACAATGGCTAAAGATGGAAGATGGATAACTGGTAGCGGGAGTGTTCAGGAACTGTAAGCGGAAACAGAGGATAGGCAGCCGAGGTGAGTTCACGAAATGGAGTGGAGACGTATGTGAACGAGATGTGGCTTTAACAAAATGGCAAGGTAGTGAATTGAAGTCAGAATTTTTGAACTGAACGGCTGCATAGGAGATGTTACACGTTTATGAAATGGCTGCGAAAAGTGCGGTGGAGAGGAGCCGTAATTAAGTGGGTCACATCACATGATTACAAGTGGAGTGTGAAAGTGCAGTCAACTACAAGTTAAACCTGAAAATTAATCATGAGACCGTTTAGGGAATAAATGCATGGTTCATGGAGGAATGTCGTGGAATGGTAATGGAGCTATCGTGGTAATAATTGCATATAGTGGAGCTTTAAGGTTTAATAACTATGCAAAATTGTGCCTTTGATTGCTATTTGAAAGAAATTTTTACTCATACCTTGGAATCTTTGTCATTTGTTGTCCATTAGCCCTTAATCAACTGCTCCTTATTGATGTCTTTAGATGCTCCATGTCTTCATAACATATGCTCAGTCATACCTGCATTTTCATGATTATTGAACTAACATCTTGACTGTTAATTTGAAAAACAGAGTGGTGGCTGTGGAAACTGCTTCTGGCTGCGGAAACTAATTCCAGCTACGTAAACTGACACAACAACCACTTGGCTGAATAAAGATAGTTAGATAATAACTAACTGAATGGAAATGGTCATGAAAGAGACTGTTATTGATGAAATGGAATGAAATGGAGTGGGATGAAATGGAGTGGAGAAAAATGAAAATGAAATGGAGTGGGATGGAAATGAAGTGGAGTGAACATGGGAAAGAAAGAGAGATTTTTTTTTTGGAAAATATAGAGTGTCAGGTGTTCCTGATTTTCACTCTACATTTTCTGTATAAGACTTCCAATCAGTGATTGGTTTTCAGGCTTATACAAAATTCATTTCTTTCTTTTTTTTTTAACAGAAAGGAACAAAGGCTAGGCTGGTGGAGAAGAAGGATTCTTCTTCACCAGCCTTATTGCAGAATTCTCTTGAAACATTTTGACAAATTCCTCTTTTGAGAGTGGCTCATGATAAATCTTTAATATGTGGCCATTCACAATAAGAGGAGTTTGAAATTCATCAATGGTCTTGATTCTTACCGCTCCATTGCTAAAGACTTTGTCAATCTCATATGGCCCAAGCCAATGGGTCTGAAATTTACCTTTAAAGTCTTTAAACTTGGAATCAAATAGTAATGCCCAATCTCCCTCTTGAAACTTTTTCTCTTTGATGTATCTGTCCTGCCACTTAGCTCTTTGATGTTGAGCTAGATCAGTTCTTAGGATTGCTTCTTGTCTGATCTCATCCAGCACATTCAACTGCTCCATTCTATGCTTTTGGGCTTCTGATAGATCCATCCCCAACTGAACTGCCATCTTGAAAGTTTTGACTTGAAACTCAATGGGGAGCAGGACTTCTTTTCCATAAACAAGTTCATAGGGAGAATATCCTGTTGTATTCCTCCATGTAGTTCTGTAGGCCCATAAGGCTTCAGGAAGCCTTTCTGCCCAATCTCTTCTGTGTAGATGAACAGTTTTGGTGATGATGCTTTCAATAACTTTGTTCATAGACTCCACTTGGCCATTTGCTTGCGGATGGTAAGGAGTAGATTTTCTGTGCTTGATTTTGTATTCTTCCATCAGCTTCTCCATCATGTTGGATGTAAATTGACTTCCCTGATCTGTCACAATTTCTCTTGGGACACCAAAGCGAGTAAAAATATCCTCATAAAGAAAACTAAAAACTGAATTTTCAGTAGCAGAAAGTAATTCTTTGGCTTCTACCCATTTAGTGACATAATCAGTGCATACCAATATCTACTTCTTTTGTTTAGATGGTGGATTAATGGGTCCAATGAAATCTAAAGCCCATTTTTCAAAGGGTTCGATGAGTACCTGTGGTTGTAATGGCATTTCATTTGAAAGAGTCGGTTTCTCTACTCTTTGGCAGCTATCACACCTTTTGGCATATTCTTTTGCATCTTTTAAGAGGGAAGGCCAATAATATCCTAAAGAAAGGATTTTATAGGCCGTCCTTTTGTCAGCAAAGTGTCCACCGCATGGTTCATCATGACATGCCCTGAGGATGTCAGGCATTTCATCTTCCCTAACACATCTTCTGATCACACAATCTGGCCCTGTTTAAACAATACGTTAGAAATCCATGAATATTTTGAACTCTCCTGAATAATTCTTCTTCTTTCACTAGGAAATAGATGTGGAGGTAGTTTCCCTGTAACCAAATAGTTAGCAATATCTGCATACCAAGGAGTCTTAGTAGTTACTGCAAATAAATATTCATCTGGAAACTTATCCTCTATAGGAGAATATTCTTTAGTGTTTTGGATCCCGGACAAGAAATCAGCTACTGTATTTTGTTTCCCTGGTTTATCCAACACAGTAATATTGAATTCCTGTAAAAGTAAGAGCCATCTTGTAACTCTGCCATTAGTAACAGGTTTTTTCATTAGATATCTAATCGCAGAATGATCAGTATGGAAAAAAGTTTCATAGCCTATTATATAATGTCTAAACTTATTGATTGCATGAACAACAGCTAAGAACTCTTTTTCAGTTACAGTATAGTTCAACTCAGTGGGAGTCAAATTTTTACTGGTATAGTAAATGGCATAAGGAACTAAATCCTTTTGACCCAACACAGCTCCTAGAGCTGTATCTGAAGCATCTGTAAAAATATGGAAATGAAGTTTCCAATTTGGTCCTCTCAAGATGGGTGCTTCAGATATTCTTGTTTTCAAAGTTTCAAATGTTGATTGACAATCAGGATCCCATTTGAATTCACAGTGTTTTGTAAGCAATTTGAAGAGTAGAGATGCTATTTTGGTGAAGTTTTCTATAAATCTTCTATAGTACCCAGTAAATCCCAGAAAACTTCTAACATCTTTTTGACAATTTGGAATAGGCAACTTGGAGATGACTTCAACTTTTGATCTATCAACTTTAATCCCATCCCTTGAAATGTGATGTCCCAAAACAATACCTTCAGTAAACATCATAAAGCATTTTTCATGACTCAATGAAAGGTTTGTTTCTTTACATGTTATAAGGACTTTTTCTAAATTCTCTAATGCCTCTTCAAATGAATCACCATAAACTGTAAAATCATCCACATAGACCTCTACACAATCATGGATTATATCAGAAAAGATTCCCAGTACTGCCCTTTGAAATGTTGCAGGTGCATTACATAATCCAAAAGGAAGAACTCGGCAAGCAAAAGTTCCCCATGGACAGGTAAATGTGGTCTTATCTTGATCTTTAGGTGCTACCTGAATCTGATTATAGCCACTAAAACCATCCAAAAATGAAAAGTACTTTTTGCCTGCTAGAGTATCTAATACTTGATCGATAAATGGTAAAGGAAAGTGATCCTTCAAAGTTTCTTAATTCAATTCCATGTAATCAATGCATACCCTCCATTTACCATTCTTTCTAGGTACTATAACCAAAGGAGAAACCCATCGGCTATCTGAAATTGGATAAATGAAGTTTACAAAGAGAAGTTTTGGGAGCTCTTCTTTCACTATCTCCCTAAGGTTTGGATTCATCCTTCTCTGAGGTTGTCTGATTGGTCTACTGTTTTCCTCGATGTAGATGTGATGAATGCAAGTCTTAAGGTCAATACCTTTCATATCAGTATACTCCCATGCAAATGTAGTAGAATGTTTCTGCAAGATTTTGGTTAGCTCTCCCTGTTGTGATTTTTCCAAGTTTTTGTTGATATTCAATGTTTTACCTGGAAAGATCTCAATGGCGGAACTACCAAACTCTTCCATAGAGTAAAGAGACATTTGTCTAGATGATAGATACTCAATGTCAGAATCTAACTGAAATTGTGTGTGGTCATATTCTGAAGATGTTTCAAAGTTTTCTAATGTGTTCATAATTTGACTATCTTCACTGATTTCAGAAATGGTAAAGACAGGTTGTATAGTGTCCTCATCATCGACCCATTCATTATCTCCTACTTCTGTAATTGCTTTTGCTGGAGGATACAGATTGAATTTCTTTGTCGAATTACCATCAGAAATATACATATCCCCAGATCTACAACTAATAAAAGCATCAACTTTGGCTAGCCAAGGTCTTCCTAAGATGAGTGGGTGCCCTCCTAGATTACTCTTGGGAGTTAAAATCATGAAATCTACTGGATATTCCCAAGAATCTAAGGAGACCGAAATGTCTTCTAATACACCATCTGGTTTGATAATTGAACAATCTGCAAGTTGCAGTAGAGTAGATGTAAAAAGAATATTAGGAAGTTTTAGCTGTTCCATAGTCTGTCTACTCATAATGTTGATAGCAGCCCCTAAATCAATCAAAGTATTTGGAATTTCTACCCCATTGATATGTGTTTTGACAATTGGACTACCGGGATCTACATACTTCTGCATGGTAATTTTTTCCATCATGATATCTGCAATTTTTCCTACCAGGTGGATTCTTCTTGTATCTCTTGGTTTCCTTCCTGGTCTTTTGAGACTCAATTCCTTTATTGTTTTTGCTAGAATAGGAATCTCTCTAATGGCTTATAGCAAGGGAAAATTGATATAGACATTCTTTAATTCATCTAGAAAATCATAGTCAGGCAACAAGATTTGTTTTTCCACTCCTTTGTCAATTTGTAATCTTTCAGGAAAAGGAGGTGTGGATGAAGATGCAGGTTGCTCAACTATAGGAGTTGTGGGGGTTGACTCTTTTTCTTTTTCTTTTTGAGTGCTTGGGTTTTGAAGAGATGCTTCAGAACCTTTATTGGCTTCAAGAGAATATTCCTCAGAAATTCTTTGCTTTTGAGCATCTATAGAAGGCTTTTCTAAAACTCTACCAGGTCTGAGTTGTACATCATTGAGAGGAACAATCATATAGGTAGGAAATTGTTGTCCTTCTACCATGTAAGCATTTTGAGGGTTTTTATTATTGGGATTTGGCAATGGCTGGGAAGGTATTTGATTTGTCTTTTGTTGGAATGGAAGCAAGAGTTGGGAATTTGGATTTTGTTGAGAAGGGTGTTGTTGTTGTGGAAATGGCAATGAAAGTTGTGGATTTTGATTTGGAAGTTGTGGAGCTTGTTGATTTTGAAAAGATGGAGGATATTGATAGAATTGATAAAATCTTCCATAAGGATTTTGCATACCTTGTATCCATGATTGAAATGGATTTTGAGGTTGGGACCAAGGTTGTTGCCAAGGGTTCCAGTTTGGTGGGGGTTGAAAGTTCGTGGGGTTGTTAAACCCTTGATTTTGTTGCCCATGCCAAGGTCTCCTTGAAACAAAATAGAGAGTCTCAATGGAATTTGGGTCTTCTTGAAAGATAGCTTTGAGCCCAGGAATTGAGGGACAATCCTTGGTCTCATGGCTTTCTGAACAAATCATACATGTTTCTACAACTTTTGCATCCAAGGGGCATTCCCTTAGAGCATGTTTCTTCCTACATTTTGGACAAAAGATGGCCAAAGCTTCAGCTTCTGCTTTCTGCTTGTTTTGTATCTTAAGGGTGTCTAGTTGCTCACTAAGGCTCCCTAAAATATCAATTTTGAACTCATCAAGC
The DNA here is from genome assembly GCA_031772625.1 of Pinus tabuliformis. Taxonomy (NCBI): domain Eukaryota; kingdom Viridiplantae; phylum Streptophyta; class Pinopsida; order Pinales; family Pinaceae; genus Pinus; species Pinus tabuliformis. The sequence goes on from CM062810.1 coordinate 138,139,069, forward strand.
ATGTTGCCAATCTCATCCTACTTACTGATCCAATTGCAGATTTGTTTGCTCTAATGAGAGAAGGATCTCTAGGCCCTTTTCCAGTTTTAGATTTTCCCCTTGAGAGATGGACACATAGCTCTGCTATATCATGAAGTGGAAGTTGAGATATATCTCCTTTTCCCATCATGTTCAAAATATCTATCCATTCATCTCTAATGGCTTTTAATAGAAGGGCTTTCAAGGTTTCCTCATCTAGGTTATTCATTTTTGCTCTTTTCAGGTTGTATTGAAATCTTTCAAGTAAATCCTCCAAGTTTTCATCTTCCTTTTGCACCATTTTGAATACCTCATCCTTATGATTGGTTGGCATACAATAGTCCAGGTATCTATCCAAAAAAGTTTGTTTCATATCATTCCAAGTCCTAATAGATTGAATGACTAATCCCATGAACCATTTTAGAGCAGCTCCCTTCAATGTTGAAGGAAACAATTTGAGTTTTTGAGAGTCTTCCATATAATCATAAGTTCGGCACACGACTTCAAACTCAAATAGAAATGTTTCAGGATCCTCAGTTCGCAACCCATAAAATTTTGGGAGGACAGATGGTGAGATGTTTTTCATTGTTGTTCGAGATTCCTCATCAACTATAGTAAATCCAAATGAGTTATCTCCATCCCTATTTCCCCCATTGTTACCTCTACCTCCTCCATTGTTTCCTCCTCCTCTACCTCTACCTCTACCTCCTCCAAATCCGTTTACTACTTCCTCTGTCATGATAGTTTCCTCAAAGATTTCAAAGTCCTCTGGTTCTTCTACTAATGGTGAACGAGGAGGAATTTCTCCATCTTCTTCTTTAGGTGATTCTACTTCCTCGATTACAATGTGTTTTCCTGTAGAAGTAAACAAAGGGTCTTTTACTAACTCAGATTCAGTGGATAGTGTGGGAGAGTCTCCTAATTCAGCTTCTACCCCTTGAATTCCAGGAATCCTAAGGCTAGGAGTGTGAGATGGAGATGATGGAGGTGTATCTTGTCTATACCTTGAAGTAGATGGAGTTGTAAAAATCGAACTCTTGGCCCTAGCTAACCTTCCCCTAGAATCTCTTGCTCTATGCATGTCATTTTTTTTATTTTTCTTCAAGTCGGGCTAATAATTCTCTTTCTGATCTTCCAGATCACTCTAGGTGCAAGAAGAGAGCATACTCAAGAAATTATTGAACCAATAACTCTCTTTTCTGATCCTCCAGGTCACACTAGGTGCAAGAGGAGAGCATAATTTGAGAAGTTATCAATTTTTACCTTCCTTGAAATTTTCTTGTTGTTTTTTTGTTTTTAAGAAATTGGCTACTAGTTTCACTTCCCCAGCAACAGCGCCAAAATGTTTGGTCAATTTAGTGTGTCCTAAATTGCTATATAAATTGTCAATCTAGGAGTCGTAAACTGCTGAAGTGAGGTGCACTATATATGCAAAATAACCGATTTCTTACTTCGTTGTCGTTTTTTATTTTTGGCTTGTTTTTGGGTTTATCTTTTGTTGATTCCCTAATGTGAGATGGCAATTCTAAAATTCAAGTATGGATATAAGTGTTCAAGGCAATGGTGACCTTTAAAATGATTTCCAACTTCAAAGTTTTAAAAAAGGTTTTAAAACTTGCAATGATGAAATCAATTCCTAAGATAAAATAAAGATGTACCTATATTCTAATTAAACCAAACAATGAGCTAGTGACTATGAAACCCAGTATCCTTGCTGCTGTATAAAAAGAAACTAAACTCAAAGAAATTCAAAAACTACAAACAAATTAAATTAAATCATATTGCATCAACTCATATTCTGACCCCTCACCGTTCGACTCGCTCTGGCTATAGGAGGTAATCATAAACAAATTGAGAAATCTGATATCTAATTTGCATAAAATGAAACTAAGATCAAACTACGCATTCATACTTCAATCCCTCACCATTTGACTCGCTCTGGCTATAGGAGGTAACTGAAAATGACATGAGAAATTCAATAACTAACTTGCAGGAAAATAAACTAATATCAAACTACGCATTCATACTTCAATCCCTCGCCATTTGACTCGCTCTGGCTATAGGAGGTAACTGAAAATGACATGAGTAATCTAATATCTATCTTGCAGAAAAGTAAATGAACAAAACAAAACTAAAAGAAATAAACAGTGCTGGAATTAGAACTAAGAAAATAAATCAGCAGAAGGACAAGATAATTCCATGTCATTAGTCATTAACAAGCTATGTGAAAATGCCCGGGCTGTCTATTAGAACCTGAAATAAAGACACTGATCAGTTAACAGCATTAGAAAGCATAAAAAAAACTATGGACAGCAATCAACATGAATACCATAAGCAGTGTAATATATACAAGCAAACAATTATGGCATTAGAAACATAAAGGAAGAAAGCATGAAACTATACATCAATTACAGAACCTTGGTGTGTACAGGGGCCCTCTGCACAACCTCGGCCAATCAGCAATCAACCACGAATTGAGCTTAAAAACAGTGTCTTCTCATGTATTAAAATGCAGTCATAACATAAGGATCAAGTCACGGCACGGTGGGTTCGTAAACAGTCAAAATTACATTCAAAAAGCTAGCTAATATGTGTATGAGAACACTTTATTTATAACAGAGGATGACACAACTACTTTCCTAAAATCTGCGCTGATAAACAGCCACGTGAATAACCACGTCCAGAAATCTAGCACGATGGTAGCCATGAAAATTAAATCCAAGGAGGGTGGTTGTTAGATTCGGTTCATGGAGCAGTCCACAGGTGTTAGCACGTTTCCTGAGACTTAGGAATTTGCCACGCAAGTCTTCACGTGGTGAAAAACAGAGTTCTGCCACCGTAAAACTCTTAGGTTGACCACCGCTTGACTGTCTGTGACCACGGCCTTCTGTGAGGGATTCGGCTGAACCAAGAGGACACGTTCCATGTCCACATCATTTGCTACTTGCCCATGTGGCTGGATTCTCTTGTAGACACCTGTAACATAGACTTCAACAAAAAGGCTGCGGAAAGTTGAGCTGGGTACGGAAAGTGACAAGATTCCACAGTTGACTGAGAAAAAATCTAGATCAAACAGCAGTCACAAGACATAGTTAGGAAACCATTTTATATGCTCTTTTTAAACTAATATGCAATGATTTGACAGCTTAGGAGGTCCAGGTAAATGGAGAAAAAGGCTAAAAAGGTGTATAGGGAAGATGCAAGTTTGGGACTCAACAAACTGCTTCCTTGAATCTATGCCTGTGTTCCCTACACCTATGCAAGCTTGCCTTCAATTTCTGTTGTGATGGTGAAGGTTTCGTCAATCCAAGGTTGAACGCGCACCTTCAAGACTGCTTCCTTATCTCGTGTCACGTCCACCTATTCTTTCAGCACTTTGGCCTATTGCATCTGCGCAAGCCTTTGAGTGAGGGCCACCGTCTACAGAGTTCCTTTCACGTTGTCATACTGTTGCTGGAGTTCTCGCGCCTCTGTCTCTAAGCGCTAGATGTTGGGGTCCTCCTGCAAATTCCTGAGGACCTCAAAGGACTCCTCCAACATTCTGGTGTAATCTCGCACTGCACTGCCGATCTCGTCCAGTCCTACTGTAATAGCACTGGTGCGTTGTTCTCTGACTTCCGGAGGGGTGGATGGTTGCGCCTTTAACCACAGCTCAGCAATCTAAAGGTTCAGCTCCAGCTGAACCTTTGCCATTTCTTCCTGCACCTTGCGCACCCCTGCTGCTAGCCTGTGGATGCATGCCTATACTGGTGTGTCTGCTGGGATGGCTAGATCAGGGACGCTTTGACAAGATTCATCCAATACCTATACCAACTATTGATTTTGTGACACCACTTCGTCGCACTACAAGCTCAACTGTTCCATGTTGATTTTTTGCTCACTTAGGACTTGTAGTGTGTGGCTCTCCCTAGCCCGTAGTTCTGTAGTAATCCCATCCTGCATAACATATAATGTCTCCCACGGGAGTGTAGCCATGTTGATGTCGATACCCTTTAATGCGCTAATTGTAGGCATGTCGACCTCATTTGTTGTCACCAGTGCCCCTTTCAGCATCACTATGGTATTTGTCACCCGGGCGCACAACATCTACTCTACTGCAGTTGTCCCGACTACGAGGCTAGTCGAAAGAGTACCAGCCTGAGAAGTGCACACCTGCAACTCCTATAGCTACGCTCTGAGAGCCCCCAAGACAATCTGGTTCTCCTGCATAAAATTTGGAGGGCCTCGGAGGTGACATCGCGAACTGTCTCACCGATGTCGTGTAGATCACCCTCGGTAAGGGTGATCGAGTCAATTGACAACTTTGATGCCTTGACCTTCTTGCGCGGCCCTATCCGCTCGGTCGGGTGTTGGCGCTTCAACTGTGTTGACGCGGTTTGTGGGTCCACGCCTCCCTCCTCTTCTTTTTCTTCTTGCTCGTGCAAAGGCAACTTTTGGCCCTCGCACGCCTTCGCTGCTACTACTACTGCTACCTTTTTCTGTTCAGTTGTTGTTTGTACAGAGTCCCATGCCTCCTGCACTTCTGCTACCTCTGCCTCCTTCCTTCTCTTCTCGGCCAACTATGACATGTGCAGTTTGGCCTCCTCTTTCTTCCTTTGTGCCATAGACTTCTCCATTGCCGTGATGTCTAGAATGCGCCACTCCGGCGGCCATGTCTCTAGTACATTAAATATTACATCATCTGTGGCTACAAAGGGTAGCTCTCACCATTGCTTAGCCGGGTCCTTGCGTGCTCTGATGTATATGTTGTGGAGGTCCGCCTTAAACTCTGCAAAAATTTGCAGGCTGTTGTAGACAATGGGTGACAACCATGGCTTGCGTTTGATCCCCATTCTGAGGTTCATCTCCATGAACACCCAAAATATCTTACTGTCACGACCTATTTGTATCCTTTGTGGCCCAAGCGAAGCGTACTTCGCAGCCTCCGGCAGATCCCTATCAATTGTGGGGAATTGACTGTCCTGCAGAAATTCCCTTGCCACGAGCACTATGGACAGCAGAAGCCATGCATAGTGGAATGTTTTTCCTTATTCCTGAGCTTCGTGGCAATTCTTCAAGAATTCCTTGCAGAGGAACTCGGACCAGTTAAACTGGACCCCCTCTGTGCACTACTCAACAAGTGCTACCACCAGCGCAGGTACCTCGTCCGTGCGGCACTTGCACATAACCTTACCTTCCAGAATTTGGGTCGCCACTCTTACTGCTTTGACGTTGATGTTGGATAGGGCGTAGCCCTTCTTCTTCTTTTCCAGTTTATACTTCTTCTTCATGGCCTCCACGATGGCCAAGTCACTGCTTTTCCCCTCCAAGATATCCGCGGGGTCCTCTCCTTTGCATGGCAGCCAGGTGATGTGGTGAATCAAGTGTTTCGTGATGGGGATGGGCTCCTCCAGCCACAAACACCCACCATGCACCAGGTAGAGAAGCTTCCTGATGACGAAATTTGTTATTGGGGTGCAGTGGAAAGACGGCACCCAAAGAAGGTTTAGTAGCCCTTCCTTTTCCACTTCGTGCAACCACTTTCGCGGCTCTAATTCGGTAACCCCCACTGCAGTGTTCTTCTTAGGCTTCATAAGTTACATGGTCTCTAAGTGAGGGAACTTCTCGTGGTCAGCGAGGTCCCAATCTTCAAATTTTAAGCTAGGCACCCGTCCCAGGTGTGTGCCCTCAAAAATGATGTTATCTGGGAGGAGCAGGGTCTGGAGAGAGCTCTTTCTCTCGTCAAGATCCTTGGGAACTTTAGCCTTCCCCTTCCACGGGGGGATATAGGCGGGTAGCTTTGTTGGAGGGTGCGCAGGCTCAATTTCCTCCTCCATGCCTTCGTCCTTGTCTTCTTCGATGATCAGGTCCTCTAGGGCTTCCTCGTCCTCATCGGTTTCTATGTTAATGGCTTCCCCTTTTCTTCCATCATTAGCCTAGTGCGCAGCGGGTTTCGCAGGGTGTTATCACTCAGGTTTTTCCCTTTGACTCCAAAGGGAATACGGCCGAGGTAACCACTAACCAATCTTTTGGCCACAGGTCCTAGCCTACCTGCAACCAGAGAGGGCTCTCTCTTTCTGATTTATCTTTGTTTGGTGTAATTTTAGGCTAGTTATGGTGCACAAGATTTTGTTTTGAATTGGTTGGGATGATGATTTCGGTCAGAACAGGTATGTTTTTGCAGAATAATCTAGACCATTGGGCATGGAGTTGATGGTGGTGAACTGCTGGAAATATCTTTTTGAGGAAAAGGTTATGCTACAGAGCCAGAGAAGCATCTATGGAACAATTTTTCAAATCTGTAATATGATGGGATGAAATCAGGGAGTGAAAGGAAACTAAGGATCTTTCAGTGAACTGATAGGGGGAATAGTGGGAACATTACTTAGGAGCATTTAAGAATTCCTGAAAAACATTCATAATGATGGAACAAATACAAACATGAGCAGTTAAGAATTCATGCTTATGATTAGTTCTGAAGAAAACATTTTTAACAACAGAGATTGAGCATAAGGTGTATTTAAACAATTCTTGTACTATTCTTTTTCTCTATTGCTAAGCTAATGACACATATATTTGAGTCAAGCAAACATAGAAAGACAAAATATAGCTTAGGATAACTTATTGTTCCATTAGACAACACAGGAATTCTGTAGCAGATCATCATTTAGACATCAAACAGTGCAGAGATCGTGAACTTTTCCAGCCATTTGTATTAGATAGTCTGAAAATATACAAAATAGTGTCTCAGAGAGAAAATCACCAACCCCAAACACCTTGTATGGGGAGGTATATATGCAAATTTAGATACAAAATATCTAGTTGATGAGTTAATGGCTCATAAATTCTATGTCAACCCCTGAGGAATTACAGCTGAGAGAGTAAATGCTGAAATAACTATTTAGTGCATTAGCTGTCCATCTTTGTCAGAAGGTTTTGACTTTTGTGACCCATTGAGTCGGCTGGAGCCGTGCTGTCCAAAATTTGCGTGTTTTCTTTCTTTGGCTTGATGTCCCAGTACTTGGCTGAGTCATTATTTTCACCCGCTCTGCTTGTTGTCTTCATGTTGTATTAACGTTTGTTGACCTGAGGCTGATTAGAAGAGACCGAACTGAAATTAGTGGGGCAAAATTTGCAGCATGGATTGCCACCAATCCTCCTTAGGCAGTTGGTGTCTTCGTATTTTTATTAAAGTTTCATCTGCCTCTGTGTACCTATAAAAATTTGGTGGGATCTCAAACCAGTGACTAATTTCATGCTCAATGTAGAATAAATTTTCTAGGTTGTTGTAGAGGCTCTGCCCTGATGGAGGTCCTGCTTCTTCAGAAGTGCTGGTGGATGTTGTGATCTGATTTGCAATGAAATTGGTCATCCTAGTGGCATATTTCTCACGGGTGAGCATTCTTCCTGCGCCAGTCAATAGGCTGGGAAATCCTTTGTCTTTTAATGCACCCATTCTAAGCTTGTAGTCATCTACCTCAGCCTGCATTTCCTGACACTTTCTCTCCAAAGTTTGCACAAACTTTCTGAGGGTCAGCACTTTTTTAACTGTTAGAATAGCATATGTTCTGCTGCTGATGTTTAGGGCTGCCAACTCCTCCTTGGTGTGAGTGTTGAGGAAATGTATCAACCTGCTGGCCTGCTCAGGCATATTCCCTAGTGCTGCTCTAGCCTTCTGGCTTTCAACTTGTGCTTGGCCTATTAACTCCATCTGCTCATGCATTGTTTTGATTGACTTCCACTGTTTGGTAATAGAGTGGTCAATCCGGGTCCACAAAATCTTCTTTACCTCCGCCAGAGTATTCTCTAAATTTAGTTCCTTTTCCAAGGCCTTTATTTTGTCCTTTAGGGCCTTAATCTCTCTGGTCTGCTCTGCTACTATCATTTTGGATTTGTCATATTTTGTTTCCAGCTCAGCCAATTTTTCTTTGGCTTGTTTGATCTCTGTTGCCTGAAGCTCCAGCTCTTTGACAGCTTTGGTCAAATCATCCATGCTTATGCTAGCCTTAGGAGCTGTTGTTTTTGCCGCTGTAGCATTTGTAGTTGTTGTAGCCATTGGAGGGTTCACTGCTGCTTCTGTAGTTGCTGCAGTAGTTGGGGCAGTTTGAGGAGGTTGGGAGGTTGATTCTCCCTGTTTGTCTTGCAGTGCTTTCTCCAGCTCCCCTTCCAGATCAATTACTCTTTGGTTCAGTTTCATCATTAGATCCAATTGATCCTCAGCTTCCTTTTCTTTCTGCAATTCTCCTGTTTGAGGGTGCTCAGTAGGAAGCAATCTCAATCTCTTCTTCAATGCAGCAATGTCATCATCCTTCTTTTTCATAAGGGCCCTCACACCCTTAGGATCCTTAGGATCATGTCCTAAGTCCACAATAATGTCCTCCAATGTTTTGATTCTGTTGTCTTTAGCTGTGGAGGACATTCTTTCTAAATCAAGCTGAGTGTTGGTGTTCTTCAGAGATTCCTTTAATTCATGGGCCATTGTGGCCTTGTCTACCAATGTGGCATAGACCATTTCCCCTGTTTTCTTATGCAGTTCTATCTGATCCATGGGGTGAATGTCTTTTGCCATGACCTCCAACTTTGTTCTGACATAATCTGCAGCTGAGTGAGGCTGTTGTACTTTGGGTTTAAAATGGCTGAGGATCATCTTTTCCTCTTTGATGTCATATGTTGCCATCAGCCTTTCTTGTTTGGCCGGTGTTGCCTTGAGAAATTGGTCATATAACTGCACTCTTAGCAGTTCATTTTGTGCCTTGATTTCTTTGAAGGTGGCCTTGGTACTAGATGGCTTCTTGCTTTGTTGAGACAAGGAGGACACCTCCATGCCATGCTGTCTTTCCTGCTCTTGTTGGAAAGAGCTTGTGGCTGTTTATTGACTGTCTTCTTTGTCTGTTAGGCCCCTATACTACTAGTGTAACCCCTTATTGTTATTAGTATAACCCACTTATTATATTGATGTATCCATGTAGTGCCCATATTGTTACTATTGTGTCACATAGAAACCCACTATTGTTATTGTTGTGCCCTACAATATTATTGTTATGTAGGCTTTGATTGTATTGGGACCACTTAGACTCCTATATATAGAAAGGAGGTATTTTCATTTGTATCATCCAAGAATTGTTCATTTATGTAATGTAAAGGAGGTTTCCCCCTCGAAGAGGCTGAATTATAAGGCGTTGATCTTTCTTTTCTATCTTTTCTTGAGCTGGTTTCATAACATTTGGTATCAGAGCTTTGGATTCTAGGGTTTCGCTGCTCCAAACAGGTCATCGTGGCATTTTCGCTATAACTTTTTTTCTGTGACGTTTCAGAAGTCGCAAAAAAAACCCATTTGAAAAGAAGTGGCGCTGAACCTTGGGTCCGAATTTCAGAGCTTTGTGCATGATATGTTCGGCGATATGATCTGAGGAAGTTGGTCTTTTTGCAGACTCCTGAATTACACTCAAAACAGGTGACCTGGGGAAAATCGTCATAACTTTCTTTCTGAGCATCGGATTGAAATTTTGTAAGAAGGTATAGAAAGAGGACAGACTTTAGTTTCTGTTTATATATTTTTTAGAGTCAAAGGTTGAAACAGTGACACGTGCCACTTCATACAAGTTCGCTCTACTGAACTAGTCTATAATCAGGTCACTACGGGAGATTGTGCATAACTCTTTCTTGGAGAGTCCAATTTGGATCAGACTTGTTGCATTGGAAAGAGGACACGGAGAGCTACTACAGGTCACAATTTTAGAACTTAAAGATCCGAAAGTACAGAGTTACAGTCGTTTCAAGTTAGAGCTCCTAAAATCAAGAAAAAGCAAGATGAGGAAGTTTGATGGCAAGGATCCGGTAAATTGGATACTTCAGATGGAGCAATATTTTGATATACATGGTGTACAACTGTTACAAAAGGTATGTATTGCATCTTCATATTTAGAACCAGATCAGTTTTTATGGTACAAAGGGCTTTGTTCTCGTAAAAAACTTGTTACGTGGTCAATTTTCACGGAGGAAATGATAGCACATTATGAGGATACAAAGAGAAACACCTTCTTTAGAGCAACACCACAACAATTGGAAAGAGTAAAAGGGCTTTGTGACATAATGGAAAGCAAAATTATGGAAACCAGGAAGCATACCCCTCACAACTATAAAGATGGAAGTGTTGTTTCTCCCAGCCTTCCACAACCTACAAGGGTTACACCACAACAATTGGAAGAAAAAAGAGAAAAAGGGCTTTGTTACAATTGTGATAGTGTTGTAGGGAAAAGTATCTGATTCGGATGACCCTATCCCACTCTAAGGGTGATAGTACCTCAGCAACAACTGTAAAGAAAACTACTTAAGGTTTACTTCTTTACGAAAGCAAGAGAGAATGAAGAAATGCACTAACCGTTGCCTTGCGCTTAATGTCGAATCCAAACTCTTCTCTTTGCTGCTTGCTCCCAGCTCCTTGCTCTTTTGCTGGCCCAGCTACAATGAGATCCTGCAAAATAACAAAGAAGTAAACTACAAGAAGCATGCAATCATAACTGATTCAAGGATTAGCATAAATCAAATATACAATTATCACAATACATCATTGAAACAAGTGCATATAGAAGAACCTCAATAGCTTTTATTAATGGAAGAAGTAAAGTTCTGAGAGCGTTACAACCATTGAAGGCCCCAATCCAGCAACACCTCCCAGCAGAAAGAATTTCTCCTCTTCACCTCCTTCAAGCAATCACCCAATAGCTCTATAGTGAAACCAACAGCATATCATTACTTTGCACAAAATTCCAGCCTCCTGAGCTCATAGGAGAGAGCTCAATATATAGATGAATTGAGAAAGGATGAGTCAGCTTGCAACTGATGTGTAGTTGCCTTGTGTCCTCTCCCTCTTCAGTTGATCTTCAGTTCTTGAGTCCACTTGGAGAACCTTGCTTCCACTTGGAGAAATAGAGCCTCTGACTCATCACAAGGCGAAATCCCTGATCCAATTGTCATTTTTGGAAGATTCCAGAGCAATGACTCAGTGTGCCACTTGTCCCATCTCGCTCAGCGCAGGTGGCCTTTGTTCTACCTACTTTGCAACGCAGGTACACCATGGAGGAGTTGAGTTTCAGCGCAGAAGCCTAGTGGAGCACCTGCTTTGATTTCAGGATTGCTTGTTTTTGAGTGTTTTCAGGTGGAGAACTGATCTGAGAGCTGTTGGTTTGCTGACCTTGTTCCTCTAGGGGTAGGAACATCATGTTTAGGGACTTTGGATCCCTTGGATTATTGACAATTCATGCCTGATGCTGTAAGGCACAAAATTGTCTATAACAGATGCCCCCTAAAGTATGAGGTCGTTTATCGGGTGAAATGCTTTATTAGGAGGATCCGAAGTTCATTCAATCTGCTGAGAAGTGTCCTGTAATAAGATACAATACAATACATTATTTTTCATTCTTTTTCATGATCTAGCTGAGGCGGGCATTCCCATGCTCAGCTTTATAAATTCATTTTGGTACATAGCACAGACGATCGTCTGATGATAGACTGATAATTCTCTGCTGAAATTATCATCCTTTGAGAAGGATGATCATCTGCTGCAATGATGTACATATCAAATGTCTTTATATCCTGAATATATATCGCAGCCCGGATGGATGAAACTAGATCCGGGGTCTTCAATCTCTTCCGATCTTCACTCGATGTACAAGTCGATCCATGTGAGAATTTCTTGAAGTCGAACATGGAAAGACATCGCTTGATTACCGGTCAATGATGTAAACCGTTAACAAGCGCGAGAGGAATCACCGATAAGGATGATGACCCTCAAGGTACGGCAGTACAATTCACATGGTGGGAATAAAGGACTTGGCGTCGACCACCATGCAAAATCTTCTGGTCGAAGGTCATTGATGTATACCTGTCGCCGGAAGTGAGAAACTTGCCATTGAGGCATGCAAGCTTCAAAGTACTGAAGGGGTTGTTCCTAGATCAACTCCTTGGATAATGAGCTGATGTCGACAAGGAGCGATCCGTCAAAGGAGGGCCTTAATGAATCCCACATCAGTGACACGGAACGGAGCTAGTGATTGTGATGAGGTGAAAACAAACTGTGATGTATGATTCAGGGTGGCGGTCATGAAATGGATGAAGGACAATGTATGGCAGTGGATGGGACACAGTTGACTCTTTGCAGAACAACATCTCTTGAACATATAACGACACTGATGTGATGGATTGGTAGCATTACCCCAAATGTGGATGGTGTGGCGAGGACCATGGTGATGAGACCGGTGAATGAAACAACCCAACCCGATGTGATACGGAGGACAAAGTGTCATGTTCAAGAGCGACTTGCTACCATTAAAGCTGTGAGGTTCTCCCAATTTTTCCCCAGTCATTGCTGACCAGTACCTCTTTATTTTTATCAAGCTTGAGGAGGATAACATATGCTTGTTCTATAACCTGCCCTTCGGGCAAGCCCATCGCTATGTTTTAACGAGCCTAGCGATAGGGAAACTCGTTCTCGTCTAAAGACAAGTTTGTCGCTATTTAATGAATTTAACGAGTCTAACGACAAGGATAACTCGGTCCTTTTCATTTTTAGAGAGTCTGAAAAGGTACATAAAGTCAACTCCAGAATTCCTTTTTCGTCATCTAATCCCTTAAGTCCGAAAAAGTATAAAACAATACAGAAGGGATGAATTTTCGATTGCTTTAACGAGCCGAACAAAACAAGCGCTCGACCTTTTTGTGCAATAATCCCTCAGGTCCAAAAAGATTAAAATCTAGAGGAGGGATAGCTCTTCCGGTCGTTTAACGAGCTGGAAGGCCAAAACTCGGCAAACTTTTCATATTTTACGAGTCAGGAGAAAAGAGCTCAAAGAAGACTCGTCTTTTGAGGAACGAGTGATAAACAGGGATAGCAGCAGATTCCAGGTACAGGTTGGAATTTTCCAATCACGGCAGTGTCACAAGGATGGCTAAGTGAAATCACTCTTCGCAGTTGTTCCTCAAAATGGGTAAACAAACATATGGAGATGAACGATTGGCCAAATGAACGGATGGAGGTGAGACTGCAAGAACATGACCAAGGGCTTTAATATGGCTGTCAAAGGTTACATTTACCAAGGTTATTTACCGGTTCATTTTTTCTGGGTGAGCTTGAACTCTAGGGGAAGATTGCTCACAACTTATGTTTATTTTTTAACGAGCATGAACTATGTGCTAAAACTGCTCGGATCTTGCGTTTATTTTTTAACGAGCATGAACTGTGTGCTAAAACTGCTCGATTATATGGTTTACTTTTGATTTTTTACCATAACTAGCTTCTCTTTTTCACTGATAGCACTGCATTTTCAAATTGCTGCAACAAACTAGTTAGAAATGAGTAATATTTACTTGAAAATGAGATTAACACATTAATATTTACCTTGAATTACGTAAGAAAGCAAATAAAAAGGGTTTTTACCTCTCATTTTACCATTTCATTTGCATTTTGCTTGTTGGAGCTTTGGAGGAGCCTCTTTCCCCTTGATTTTCATCAGCTGATTCCGGGAGATTCTGCGGACGATTTTCGGCGCCGTTTGGACCAGGTAGGAGCTAAACCTTAGCTCTTCATTTTCATGGTTTCATTTTCCTGTTTTATGCCTGTTTTGCTGTTCTATTGAGCCTCTGGGGTTTTGCCAGGGCGCCCTCTTATCAACGCAGGTTCCCCATTCGAAAACTGCGTTGGGATCCAAGCTGTTTGAAGGTAGCTTGTCCCCCAACGCAGGTAGTACACTGGGCACCTGCATTGGGGCATAAAAACAACAATTTTTAACAGATTTTGATGAAATTTTCGCCAGTTTTTCATCAATTTCAGGAGCTGACTCATTCTCTTGTTTGTTTTGCAGGGATTCTTGATCAAGATGGCCCTCACATGGCGAGAACGAGAACATGAAGAAGAAGATATGATTGCCCTTCATGATCCTGTTACGGTGGGCGCGCTACGAGACTGTGGTATGCTGAAGTTTTTCCGTATCTCAAGCATGAGAGCACAGATTTCACTACTGCAGTATATGCTTGATGCTTGGGATCCTGTTAACCAAGTATTCCAGATCAGGAACAAACCTATTCCATTGACCGTGACAGACATTTACTTCTTGACTGGCTTGTCAAGGCGGGGTGCCCCCATTTCTTTATCAGGTACAGTTCGGGGGAATGATTCCGTGAGAGATTATGTCCGCCAGTATTGCAGGGAGGGGTCCCAGCCGAGCAGAGACGGCAAGGTAGTCATCCACGATGTTACTAGCAGGCCTCTCAGGTCTATTCTGTATACTCTTGGTAGGATGGCCGGCAGCGCATCTTTACATGTTGCCAACAGGTCTCATATGCCGCATGCCTTGGAGTGTCTCCAACCGAAGATCTTCAACTGGAGTGATGCAGTGCTTACTCAAATGAAAAGTCAACTGAACAAGGTGAAGGATGGGAAGCTGAAGAACTTTGGTTTTGGTTCGATTCTGACTGCCTTCGCCTTGGAGAAGATCCCTCTGATGCAACCTCAGTACATTGATCTCGGAGTGCCTTCTCCTACCGAGCCACGTATGCAGCGATGGGTCGATCACATGTCCAGACATGCAGGTCAATCCCAGATTTCTTTCAATGTCGCTTTCTTCAGGTGGTTCGATCGCTAGGAGATGGCTTTTTCCGAGTACCCATATGTTGGTATGGATTTCCGGGGTGATCCGGATATGGTACTGCCAGACGGTGCTCAGTGGGATGCTACCGGTAAGAACTTCAACCATATTACTGTTCATTATTTTCATTTATAATGTTCTTGTGCTTTATTCTATCAAGACTTTAATTGAACTCACGTGTGCTTGCAGATGTCGGTCCTGTTCGTCCGGCAGTTCGTCTGAGACCACCTGTTGCTGCTCCGGCAGAGGAACCTGCTCGGAGAGTTATTATCCGTGATCTTAGCGATACTGAGACCCTTACAGCTGTGCAGGGGCAGGTTGAGAACCTTACCCGTGGTCTTCCGGATGTACAGATTGACGAGTTACCTTTACCGATGCAGCAACATACTATCGGTGTACCTAGACGATCGACCCGTCTTCTGCGCATGATAGCACAGACTGTGGCTTACTATCAGGAGCATCACTAGGCTAGGGTGCCCCCTAGCATTTTTGAGTTTTTAGGTCACATGACCAATTTTTGTCTCGGTTACAGGACATTATGTATGAACTTTATGAACAGCTTATATATATTTTGATTTTCGAGTCTCATTCTGGTTGATTTGGATGATTCATATGTATACTTTTTATGATGTGTCTTTTTTATAAATGTTGCAAATGTCTATCTAACACATAGTTTGCCAATGAGTCAGTTAATGTGTTTAGATTTCTCGAAATATGTTGATATTGAATTGAATCAAATTGTCTTTCCAAGATCTTTACTCTTAGGAACATGCGATAAATAGCTGGATTACGAACAGAATATATACCATTGAGTTGTAGTACTACGAGCTGTGAGTCTAGCCTGACAATTAGTCGGCGTATGCCTCGTGTGATGGCATCAGAGAGTAGTTCTATCAACGCGCTATAATCAGCGATGTTATTCGTTGATTTCCCAATACATACACCTCTGAAACTTACTAACTCGCCACTTGGATCAAAAATGGCCCATGCTGCGGAGGATAGGTTCCGCGAACTACGACTCGCTCCGTCGGCATATCCAACACATGTCTCCATAAGGTTTGACATCTGCAACGAATGAAAAAAAAAAAAAAAAAAGGGGAATCACTCAACCAGAACAAGAACTTTGGCGAAAACAAAATACAACAAAAGCATGCAGGTTACTATTTAAGCATAGTAACGCTTGAGGTACAGCCCGTTTCGGGGCTGCGCCAGTGGAATTCCGTCATAATCTATTAA
Source organism: Pinus tabuliformis (assembly GCA_031772625.1). Lineage (NCBI taxonomy): Eukaryota > Viridiplantae > Streptophyta > Pinopsida > Pinales > Pinaceae > Pinus > Pinus tabuliformis. The sequence continues at coordinate 138,154,944 of CM062810.1, forward strand.
CTCGTAGGCTCCTTTTGCTAACACTCTTTTAACAATATAGGGGCCCATCCATAAGGAATTGAATTTACCTGCTCCTAATTTATCGGATTCTTGGTCATAAAGCAAGACCAAATCACCTTCTGAGAAGACACGGGGTTTGACATTTTTGTCGAACTGAGCCTTGACTCGTTTCTTATGGGCTTTGTTAGCCAAAGCGGCATCACGACGGGTTTCATCCAAGTGGATTAATTCCAAGAAACGAGCCTCTTCTTCCGAAGTTCCGGGGAGGAGATCAATTGCGAGTTTAAGCGACGAAATTTCACACTGGATCGGTAAGACTGCTTCTAGACCGTACACCAATTGGAAAGGTGTGAATCCGGTTGCGTTTCTTACCGAGGTTCGGTAGGCCCACAAGGCTGCATACAGGATTAGGTGCCATCTTCTTTTATGAACCCCGATCATCCTTTGCAACATACGCTTCAGGACTTTGTTGATTGCTTCAACTTGTCCGTTGGCTTGTGGATAATACGGAGTAGAGCTGTCGTGAGATAGCCCTAGTTTGGCAGCTAATTCGACCATCATGTGATTGCGGAAATGCGATCCATGATCTGTAACTATAGCCTGGGGTACGCCGAACCTGGCGACTACATGATTGAAAAAGAATAGGGCAGCTGTTTCACCGGTATTGTCCAATGTAGGCATCGCCTCGGCCCACTTGGTAAAATAGTCTACTGCGACTATAATATGCCCATGCCCCCCGGTCGAGGTGGGGTTACATTGCATGAAATCGATGCCCCATTTGGCGAAAGGCCCAACTGCAACTATTGGTTGCAGGGGTGCGGGCGGTCTTCTGGTTTTGCTATCAAAGATTTGGCAAGAATGGCAACTTCGGACTGCGATTATGCAATCTTTGAACATTGTTGGCCAAAAATATCTTGCTCTTAATATCTTTTGGGCTGTAGCGAAACCTGATTGATGCCCCCCACACGCGCCTGAATGACACTCATTCAGGGCTTTTTCGGCTTCTTCATGGGTGAGACACCTCCTCAGAATGGAATCGATACCACGACGGTAAAGAGTATCACCGACGATCATGTAGTCTTTTGCTTGGTATCGTATACGTTTCTGTTCGGAGTGTGAGGTGTCTGGCCGAAACTTTTGGGTTTGGAGATAGATAATTATATCTCCATACCATTCATCGCTTGCAGATATCAGAAACAAATTCTCGTCCACGATTAATTCCTTGGAGGTTTCATCGTTGGACGACGAAGGGAGGTCGCATAATAATTCTGCGAATACCAGAGCTTTCTTTGACTTGGATCTCACAAATTCCAGATCAAACTCTTGAAGAATCGCTATCCATTTGGAATACTTGCCCCCCAGCAACTGTCGCGACAGTATATAAGTCATGGGGTTGCAATCTGACAGAATGGTAGTTTTCCTAAAGAGGATATAATGTCGAAATCTCTGTACCGCTTGAACAGCAGCAAGCGCTAGCTTTTCAACGTAAGAATATTTACTTTCTGTATCATTTAAGTTTTTACTTAAATAATATACAGGATGTTCAACTCCATCGACTTCTTGAACTAAAACCATCGCAATGGTTGTATCTGCTGCAACTAGATACAGGTTAAAATCCCTAAGATAATCTGGGGCGTACATTAATGATGCTTTTACTAGAGATTCTTTCAAAGCGTCAAAGGAAACTTGCGCAACCTGGTCCCAATCGAAGGGTACATCTTTTTTCAAAAGACGTGTATAACCTTTAGCAAGTTCTGCGTAATTTGGAATGAACCTCCTCAGAAAGTTTGTTTTCCCTTGGAGTTTCTGAATCTGAAGCAAATTCGAAGGTGGAGGCAAATTGATGATTGCCTGAACCTTACAAGGGTCGAGACGAATCCCATCTTTAGAGACTACAAAGCCAAGTAAACGACCAGAACCGACGCAAAACACACACTTGTGTGGGTTGAGTCTTATCTTGTAGTGTCGGCAACGTAGAAATATCGCTCTTAAATGCTGCGGATGATCAGTCCGCTTTCGCGAATGAGCCGGAAGATCGTCGAGATATGGTTGAACAATGCTCTTGATGTCATGGAAGGCATAATTCATAGCCCTCTGAAAAGTCGCCCCTGCGTTCTTCAAGCCAAAGGGTAATTTTCGATAAGCGAATGTGCCCCACGGACATATAAATGCAGTCTTTGACTGGTCCTGCGGGCGGATATTAATTTGATTATACCCGGAGAATCCGTCCATAAAGGAAAAGATTTCACATCCGGCGCATTCATCAATTATCTGGTCGATGAAGGGTGTAGGGTAGTTGTCCTTCAGACAAGCTTGATTTACATCTCTATAATCGACGCACACTCGTATTGTTCCTTGTTTTTTCATAACAGGAACAATATTCGATACCCAATCGGTTAGAGGAACCGGGTAGATGAATCCAGCATGGAGAAGTTTCTCAACTTCTGCTTTAATGGCAGTGGCTTTCTTAGGGTGCACCTGTCGAAGCCGTTGTCTTACTGGTTTGACATCAGGATACATTTTAATTTCATGTTCAACGATACTCGAGTCGATGCCTGGCATTTCATCATACGACCAAGCAAAGACATCTCTAAATTCGCGAAAGAGAGCGTTATATATTTCCAGTTCTGAAGGGGAACAACCTTTTCCAACATGAATATTCTCTACAATACCTGTTTTGGTCGAGATATTTATGGCTATAGTCTCTTCAATATTGGATAAGTTTCGCTCAGAATCCACCGTGTTTACAGTATTTGTTAGGAATTCAAAGACTGAAGGGTGGTAAAGATCTTTCTGAGTATCTTCTTCGTATTCTGGAAGAAGGGAACGATGGTGGTGATCATTCCATGGTGCCCCCTCAATCATCATTGATTGTAAGATTCCTTCGTCAGTCCCATGTACTTTCGACCAAGGATCTAATGGGGTACCATATTCTCTAGATCTATCTACCCAAACGCTCGAAGAGCGCTGATCGGGATTCGCCTCCCAGGCATGAAACATTGATTGCTACAATATTTCAATGGGGCTTGGTGGCAAAACCATTGCATGATCCATAGCGACTTTGCCTTCTGTGTCTTTCAAGGTGGATACCATATTGCATGTTGCTACAAATGGTACATTTCCTATGCAACTAGGAGGTGGTAGCGCGAAAGTTCCCATCATAGTGGGATCTTTCAACAGACCTACTCCAATAACTTGAATCGACCGTTCGTTGCCATGGATCATGGGAACGCTTCCTGTAACTTGTGAACCATTAGGGAGGAAGTTTTGTTGATCGACGACCGTAATCCCTCCTTCAAAGGGGAATGCGATCTTCCTAAAATAAGTCGACACAACAGCTTGCATGGCATAAATCCATGGTCTTCCCAGTAGGATGTTATAGTCAAGATTGCCATCAATGACTTCAACATCTATTTCTACTGTTTTGCCCCCTAGTTCAACTTTCAGGTTACTAAGGATACCGTAAGGGGTATATATCCTTCCGTCGAATGCTTTTAATGTTGTCGATGATCGCGACAAGGTTGGAGATCCTAAAGTTTTCCAGCAACTCATCGACATAATACATGTCGATGCCCCCTCATCAATAATCGTTCTATGAACTGTTTTGTTGAGGGCTTTCACTTGGACGAGGAAAGCTAGTTGAGCTGGTAACTGAGGATCATACCCTTTGTGATCAAAGGATACCAGATTGGAATCTTTAGGATCCACCCCACCAATTGCTGATAACAATGCCTGCCTTTGGGATGGGCAATGTTGTAGTACCTCAAGAGTCGACATAGCAGATGGCGATTGCGCCAAATCTTCTACTATGTTATAATGTTGTGCCGCTCTGGCACGAGGATTAAATGTCGACTTGTGTACTACTCCCTTTGGCGGTTTTATTGTTAATTCATGCGTGATGGGGGGTACAATTTCTGCCGAAGTTGTTGTCGAACTGCTAGGTTGATCTTTACCTTTATCGTTCGACACCTGTGGATTCCCGTAATCTTTGTTCCTTGTCGAAATCAAAGCATCATTTTGCTGTTTCGAAATCGACAACATAAGTACTTGAGATGGGGAAGCGTTTCCACTATCAACCAGATTCTGACCTGGGTTAGGAAATGGATCACTTGACACAGCTGAGGTATGCAGACTCTTAAAGAACCTCTTTAGCTCAGCTTTGAATGGGCAATTCTTAGTGTTATGATCTTTGTCATCGCATATTTGACATGGATTCAGTTTCCTATTCCCAGGAGGGTTCGAAGAATTTTTCTTAGGGGATGACTCACCTTGTTTATTCTTCTTCCCTTTGTTTTGTTTCTTCTTGCTTCCTGGTTGATTGGTTTCTTTGCCTTTATCTGTCGATACGGCATTTACTTCCGAAGCAAGAATTTCCTCATGCGCATTTTGATTCGAATCCTTACGGGCCTTCTTTTGATTGGTCCTTTTTGGATTTGTGTTTGCCGTGCCAATCACGCCATCGTCGGCATGAGAGTCACTATTTGATTTAGGAGGAGGAGGGATTGAAAACTCTGGTCTAGGGGCGTCTGGTATTTTGTCATAGAGCGTGCCGGACTGAGTATATACTAAGTCCAAATATTGCGCACGAGCAATAACCTGCTCTTCTGTTACGACTCCCCCATTTGCCACATCTTCCGTTATGGCCGGAAGTAACGACTTTATAAACCACTCAGCTAAAAGCTGATCAGGAACGTATGTTTTAACCATTCTTCGTCGACGTCGCCACTCATGTATATGATCTGATATATGAGTGGCGGTTGTCTGCTTGAAGTTGGTCAATATCTCTGTTCCCATTTCATACCTTATTGGTAATTGAAAGTGGGTTAAGAATGTCGTGGCAAGGGAGCTAAAATTGTCGAACGAAGCTCTTGGCAATTCTATATACCATTTCGCCGCTGGACCTGTCAATGTCCTCTGAAAGAGGCGAAGCCTTATCGAATCATCATTTAAAGTGTTCGACGAACACCATAGATGAAATGTCATCACATGATTCGACGGGTCTTCACCTGGATTTCCATTGAATTTAGGAATGTCGGATGGAAGTTTGTGCGGGATCACTGGCCACCATGGGGCGTAAGCGATTGGATCATTGGTTAACCGATGTAAATCATGCAACTCTAAAGTCGCCATGAACGGTAACTGTTGATTCAAGTTAGGGGAAGCGTAACCAGGGTACGATGGAATTGCCTGAACAGTTGGTCTTTGCATACCAGCATAATGGAGTTGATGTTGGTATGATTGATACGGTTGATGGACTTGACCACTATAAAGTGGTTGATTTTGGCCATTTTGGATATATGGTTGTCCAGTATTCGCAAAGATTTGTTGTTCAGAACCTTGGTACACTTGTTGGAATTGTGGCTGTTGGTATTGCACTATCCACGGTTGCGACACCATGGGTTGTTGCGCTACACTAACCATTGGACCAAGATGTGGGGTAATTGTACCCGATTGTACTTGTGTCGCCCCACCAGTAGGCGATTGTGGTTGGGTCACAGGGTCAAGGGGCTGTTGCATGAGAACCTGAGAAATCTGAGGTTGACATACAACAGGCATCGTTTGAACTTGCGACACGGTTACGATAGCCGGTGTAGTTGGGATGTTCATCACAGGTACACACTGTTGCATAGAATATACAACTCTTGGTGGTTGGGATAGCATAGGTACCCAACTACTCGTTGCGATTCCACCATAACTTGAATAAGGTTGAGAACTCCCGTATGGGTACCCTCCCGGAGGGGGTAATGAAAGGGCATACTGCCCCCCATACGGTGGTAATCCAGAACTCAAGGCAATTGATTGTCCTGGAAGACTGGGTGGCCTAAATTGATTCCCAAAAGGGTCAATTTGATGAGTCTCACCATAAGAGTTACCAGACATTACTCCGGAACAAACAGGAACAGACCATACTGCCGAGATAGTCCCTTGGTGGACTCCTTCTAGCGATTGAGAGCTAGTTGGGACAGATGGTATGCCGGCGAACATTGTTGGATTTGCAGCAGGTAATTCTGCCGTCGCCGTGTCATTTGACACAGTCCTAGATGTCGACGGTTGTTCAGACATTTTGAGTCTATCCAATTGATTGCCTAGTGATTCTACAGGAACTTCCACTGGTGATGGACAAACTTTTGTTGTAGCAGGAAATAGAGTGACCCCTACTCCAAAATGCGTTGGAGTGGATACTTGCGGTCCCTCTATAATTTCCTCTATCGCAATCAGACCAGGTGGAAGAGGAAGACCGTCAGGTCCGTAATAGATTTCCGGTGCCGAAGAAGGGGTTGTATCAACAGCGACAGATGTTTGAGGAACAAAACTCTCTGGACCAGTTACAGATGGAACTGGTTCAGTTATACAAGTATTTGCCCCCAGACTAGGATCAGTATTACTGTCCTTCTGCGGCGGTTGAACTTCTTCTATAGAGGCAAGGTTTCCGGAAATGTTTGGAGTAACCAGAATCTCAGATGTTGTTGGAACACTTGTTCTAACTTTTAAAGGAGATTTTGAACTGGTTCGACGAGCTCGCTTTGTCCGGACTGTTTTCGATTCCGGAGACAAAGACGGTTGACTCGCAAGCCTCCGAGAACGACGGATATTCAATTGACTTTCTTCCACGATTGCGGATTACTCGATCAACTAAAATATAAAGGGGAAAATTTGTGTTTCCGATTTGAATGAATTTTATTAGACGCTTTTAGACATAACTTTGCTTTTTCATGTTTTAAGAGTCGAGAAAAAGCTAAAGATGACTCTAGTCTCCTTCGATGTATTAACGAGCCCGAAGTGACAAATGCTCGGTTGGACCTTTTCAGTTATAGAGTTTGAAAAGGGCCAAAAGAAACTGCTCTGGAGATCTAGGCAGAGGGTGTGCCAAAGCTTTCGCGAAACCACAGAATACGTTTTACGGTACGGGTGGTCGATCTTCGTGAATGCTGTGTTCACTGCATCGCGATCAGTAGGGCGGTCGACACGGCTTCCTAAGGATAAAGGATAAATGCCTATAGGGGTCTCCCAATATATACGCGACGGTACATGGGAGCACAAGTCCGTATTAGTGCTATTGTCCCTCAGGAGGAATCACCCACCTTCGTAGAGATCGACAGTCACTACGTTTAATGACGCCGGAACACGTCTCTAGCTTAGACCTCTATGTGTTTGCGTTATGTTACAAAGCGTTGTTATGTAAATTGAATTTATTTTAATGTTGATCTTGTTTAGCAGTTTGCCTTTAAGGATCACCACGAGATGTATGTAACAAATTCCTGAATGCAGTCTAAGATGAGAAGCAAACTTTTCAATCTTTCAACTTTGAAAATCTTAACTACTGAGGGAGAAGAAAGGCAAATCTTTTCACACAGATCATAGAGCACACACTAATGCAATTTTTTCCTAAATCAGCATGCAAACAGTCAAATGCAAAATGCACAATGCATGTATTTTCTTTTCCCTTTCTTAATGTTGATGTATTACAAAAAGAAAGTTGTTATATAACTTTGATTTCGATTTAAAGCGAAAACAAACAAGTTTGTCCAAAATCAAGAGACACCTTAAGATTTACTTGTTTAATCACTGGAAATACATGAAATCAAACCATAATGACGAAAGTAAAAAGACTAATCAACTATGGACAGCAAACAAGCTAAATCTTTAGACCAGCAAAATGCCTAACACAGGTTCAGATCTAAGAGGCCAAAGCAAGACTAGTTCACTTTCGTTATGGGAAATTGTAAATGATGTAAGAAATACAAAAGAACAAGTACAATTTTGTTATATAACAGAGGCGGAATGATGGAAAGTAAGGTTGGTTTCAGAACAGGTACAAGACTGGTAACTGGCTGCAAAATCTATAGTGAAAACAGGCAAGAAAAAGGGAGGAAACCCCAAATGCACAAGGCAAAATTGGGCCAACGCAGGTGCTGCACAGCCAGTCTGGCTCTCAGCGCAGGTAGCCCCTTCGGGACCTGCGTTGCAAAGCAGGTAGCCTGTGTACCACCTGCTTTGGAAAACGAAAGTTGTGTTTTCTCAGTTTCCGGGTCACAATTTTCTCAAAAATTCACAGTTTTTGCTCAAATCAGAAGCTATCAGTCAAGCACACACTAAGGGATGACAAGGAAGATGAAAAGCTATCACTAAGAGCTTACAAGGATCCTTGTAGATCAGCTCTTCAAATCATGAACATGCTCAGAAATGAGCTAGAGTAGCTGCCCTCTACTTCGCTTTTGATATAGTCAAAAGCTTTTCGATTTGGTACTCTTTTGTTCAGGAAATGAATAGCAAAATACTACAAACAAGCAAACAGATACGATCCCCAGCGGAGTCGCCAGTTTGTTGTAGGGAAAAGTATCCGATTCGGATGACCCTATCCCACTCTAAGGGTGATAGTACCTCAGCAACAACTGTAAAGAAAACTACTTAAGGTTTACTTCTTTACGAAAGCAAGAGAGAATGAAGAAATGCACTAACCGTTGCCTTGCGCTTAATGTCGAATCCAAACTCTTCTCTTTGCTGCTTGCTCCCAGCTCCTTGCTCTTTTTCTGGCCCAGCTACAATGAGATCCTGCAAAATAACAAAGAAGGAAACTACAAGAAGCATGCAATCATAACTGATTCAAGGATTAGCATAAATCAAATATACAATTATCACAATACATCATTGAAACAAGTGCATATAGAAGAACCTCAATAGCTTTTATTAATGGAAGAAGTAAAGTTCTGAGAGCGTTACAACCATTGAAGGCCCCAATCCAGCAACACCTCCCAGCAGAAAGAATTTCTCCTCTTCACCTCCTTCAAGCAATCACCCAATAGCTCTATAGTGAAACCAACAGCATATCATTACTTTGCACAAAATTCCAGCCTCCTGAGCTCATAGGAGAGAGCTCAATATATAGATGAATTGAGAAAGGATGAGTCAGCTTGCAACTGATGTGTAGCTACCTTGTGTCCTCTCCCTCTTCAGTTGATCTTCAGTTCTTGAGTCCACTTGGAGAACCTTGCTTCCACTTGGAGAAACAGAGCCTCTGACTCATCACAAGGCGAAATCCCTGATCCAATTGTCATTTTTGGAAGATTCCAGAGCAATGACTCAGTGTGCCACTTGTCCCATCTCGCTCAGCGCAGGTGGCCTTTGTTCTACCTGCTTTGCAACGCAGGTACACCATGGAGGAGTTGAGTTTCAGCGCAGAAGCCTAGTGGAGCACCTGCTTTGATTTCAAGATTGCTTGTTTTTGAGTGTTTTCAGGTGGAGAACTGATCTGAGAGCTGTTGGTTTGCTGACCTTGTTCCTCTAGGGGTAGGAACATCATGTTTAGGGACTTTGGATCCCTTGGATTATTGACAATTCATGCCTGATGCTGTAAGGCACAAAATTGTCTATAACAGATAGCAAATGCACTAAAGGTCATAGGTGTGCTGAGAAGAAATTATTTTACATAGAATATGAAGAGGAGGAAGAAAAGGATCAAGAAACATCAAAAGAAGAGGATATACGTCAGGACACCACCCCAGAGAAAGAAGAAATGAATCAGACCATATCTTGTAAAGCATTGGCAAGAATTACCACTCCTCAAACTCTCAAGATAGAAGGACATATCAAGAAGAAAAAGGTGCAAGAATTGAAAGATCACATCGAGAAAGAAGAAATGAATCCAACCATATCTTGTAATTCAATGGATGAAATTACCACTCCTCAAACTATAAAGATAGAAGGACATATCAAGAAGAAAAAGGTTCAAGCAAAGAAAGATCATATCAAGCATCAACAACAAGTTCTCCAACTTTTAAAGGATAACGCCACTTCGGTGCAAAATCAAATGAAACAACAGGTAGATAAACATCGTAGTGAAAAATGTTTTGATGTAAGTGATTGGGTATTTTTATTGCTACATCTCAAGCAAGCTATTTATGAGAAGGAAATGTTGGCAATACTACATGCGCTTAAAAAATGGCAACCTTACCGAATGGGAAGACGCTTCAAGGATGAGGATGTGAAAGCAATGTTTTGTGCTATTTATATTATCCAACCAAATTGGATAAATGAAGAAACCGATGAATGGAAGAAGAACGAAGAAGTATGGCCACTTATTCAAAAGTTGCAAAAGATCCCAATTCAAGCAATATTGCCAAAACTTGAAGAGGAAGGAAAAATCATATTGGAACCTGGAGCAGTCACAGAAACAAGAACCCGACAGCTACGAAATCGATCAATTTCAGAGTATCTCATCAAGTGGAAGAACTTACCCGCTGAATATTCCACATGGGAGGACAAGAATTTTATATAGAAGCATCAAGAACTACTCAAGCGTTGAGGACAACGCTTTTTGAAGGGGAGGGGCATGTTAGGCCCCTATACTACTAGTGTAACCCCTTATTGTTATTAGTATAACCCACTTATTATATTGATGTACCCATGTAGTGCCCATATTGTTACTATTGTGCCACATAGAAGCCCACTATTGTTATTGTTGTGCCCTACAATATTATTGTTATGTAGGCTTTGATTGTATTGGGACCACTTAGACTCCTATATATAGAAAGGAGGTATTTTCATTTGTATCATCCAAGAATTGTTCATTTATGTAATGTAAAGGAGGTTTCCCCCTCGAAGAGGCTGAATTATAAGGCGTTGATCTTTCTTTTCTATCTTTTCTTGAGCTGGTTTCATAACATTGTCTTTCCTTGGGCTTCCAAGGATTTCTTCACTGATTTCTTCCACAACTGGTGAATCAACATTTTGCCTTTTGGCTTCGGGTTGCTGAGTGGATCCACTAGCAGGTGTGGACTCCTCTCGGTCTCGTTTTTTGCCTCTTTCCTCATGTGCAGGAGTCTGCAAGGCAGGCACTGTTGGTGTCTTTGTTTGTTGTGGAGGAGTCTGTTCTTGCTGCTGCCCAATTGAAGAGGCAGGCTGCTCTGTGACCACTTCTTTTTCTGCACCAATTATCCCCTTGCCTTTTTATGTACCTGTTGCTGATGTAGATGGCCCCTAGGTGGCTGGTGCGGTTGCAGCAGTGGATGTACCTTCTCCAATTTGATGTGGTTGTTTGAAAGTTACCTGCTGCACAGAATCCAAGTCAAGAGTTTTTTCTAAATCCTTGACATTTTTCTCCATTATTTCCTCTTGAGTTAATTCCTCAACTAATGTACCTTGCAACCATTCATCATGATTGGCATACTACTCAATTTGTGGATATTTACAGTGATCATAACCTAGCAGCCTGTATTTGACTCTTCTAGCACTGATGAAGCCTTCCGGGTCATAAGGGACCCACCAGAAGCTCCTCTTTAGTTTATATTTATCCCTGAGAATTTGATCAGCATCTTGGCAACCTTTTTCTTGTTCATGATGAACGGGCCCAGATGGTCTTTAAATTTGAGGTGGGCTTTCTTTTTGGCACTATGAAAGTGGGTGAGGTCAGAACTAATGAGTTGCCTATAGTATTCCAAGGCGAACAATCTCATTGGTACATACCTTGGGAGCCTGTAAGGACAAAGCTCACAGCCATAGATCCTGATGACAGTATGGTTTTGATATAGGTATCAATCACCTATTTTATAGCTCTTGGACAGCTGCAAGGTCTTCTGAATCTCAAATGACAGTCTGGGAGGAGGGGATCTCATTAAGAGGCAAGATACTGGGTAAACAAATTGGTCAACAAACTCACAGTAAGAATATGGAGAGTCTTGAACTTGGTGGAAAACTGATGACCAGAAGATGACAGACCTCCTTTCACCCCTAGAATCCAATTTCTTGATGGGGCATTGGAAGATTTCAGACTGAAAATACATGAATAAGTGCTAGATATATGATGAATATTTAAATACTCCCTCCCTATCCACTTTCAATAACTGGTCATGTATTTTATTGGCTATAAACTTGGCAAAGTTATACTTGTAAGCAGGGGGCTGGCCTGGACTATATGCAGCTAATAATACCAACATTGTTTCATCAATGTGCTCACTGGTTTTGAAGCCCAGCACATAAGAGATCATATCAACTAGGAGCCTGCCTACCTCATTGAAATGGACATATAAGAAAGGAGGTGGCCCTGTAGGCTGGCGGTCTACCCTCATGAATGTCTTGGTGATCTTTTCAATGTCAGCACTGGAGAGTTTGGCGCCTGCATCCAGCAAATAGTTCATGGAGAAGGGAAACAACAGCTGAGTCTGCTTGAAATTGAGCATTTGGTTGATGGATTCAGGATTAATGTGAAAAAGTATGCTCCCAGATGGAGACTTAACAGTTCTCTAGGTTGGATCATAGTTCTCAGCACATAAGCGGATGAGCTCTGGAAAGATATTGATAGATGGGAGGAAATAATAAGGCAGATTGGACTCCCATATACCATATGTGTCATTGTTGCTTAGATAGATGTTTCTCAACTGGCAGAAGGTCTGTAAGTGGTTTCTTTCACCAGCAAGATCTTGGATAAGGTAATCTATATCAGCAAGAGGCATGGCTTCAAGCTGCTTGTTTGGTGGATTCATAGGAGTGACACTGAGAGCTGATGGTGTAGCCATTGTAGAACTTTCAGGTGTTATCTTTAGAATGAATTTTTTGACTATAACAGGCTGAAGATGATAGCCTATGAGGATTTGAAGAGGAGTGACAGAATGAGTGTAGCTGGAGCCAAAGTTTCCTTTTGAAAAGAACAACTTGAAGAGTTTGATTTAAGCTTTTGTTTCTTCTGGTGAACTCTCAGAATTCAAAGACAGTGAGGGTAAATGCAGAGGAGAAAAGGATTGCAGCTTAGTATACTGAGAGCTTGAATCGAAACACGGCAAAAGGGAACAATGCCGGGCAGGTGTGAGAGTATGTCGAAAATTCAAGCCCGAAAATGATTCTGTGACAGTGAAATTATGTATAGTGCTCAGCTATCTTAAACAGGGGGTGCTTTAGATTATTTAGGCCAACATTTACAGGACAGCACCATTAAATTAAGGAGTTTTGTAGGCACTTTAGTGGAAAAATTTGCAGAGAATGGGAAGAACACGGGCAAACAGGTTGAATTTGGCAAATACCTGGATTAGCCAACGCCGAGGGTGGTCGAGTTGATTGGAGGACGAAGACTGTCGTCGAATTTGCGGGTGATGGCGTCCAAAGTAGTGAATTTTGAAATCTGGAGGTAGTTGGAGGTGACCAGCAGAACAGCGCAGCCGCAATTGTACAATGAAAATGACCGAAAACGGTCACTTTCGGCCTTTTTAACGATAAATTTGGCGCATACGCGCTTTTGGCACTTTCCTGTGATGACGTCAGCATGATGTCATCAGCGGGCCCCGGGTACGGACGGGTGACGTGGATGCTGACTGGGATGACAGCGTGGCAGGACACGGTGGCAGAATGTGGGGGGTGCAAAGGCGGCGTGACGGGCGACGTGGGATAGTGGCGGGGGCCCGGGCATGACGTCACAGTGACGAGAGCGCTGACGTAATGGGGGTGGCCGGTTTGCGGAAGGCGGTTTCCGATTTCCCCACACCGCCTTTGGGGAGAAGTGGTTTTGGGGGGGAGGCCTCCAAACACCCCGGGCTACCGACACGTGGCGGGGGTACGGCGGCAAAACCGCCCATCCCTCGGACGTTAAAGCCCGGCATGTTGGCAGCTCAGATCACCTGCCCACCGTTGGATCGGGTGCGGCAACAGATCAACGGCTGGCGGGGCCTCCGGCGCGACGTGCAAGTTTCGAAGCGGGACCCGCCCATTATTTAAATAATATTTAGTGGCGCGGGTTTAAAACTTTAGTTCGAGTGGGTTTTGGGGCTCGAATTAATGTAGGTCATGACGCCACAAGGTTTAACAAAAAGTATTTAAACATTTAAGATTGGGCTTAGTTTGCGAGGTGACTTTCAAGGGTTTAGGGGAATGGGGGTTTAGGTATAGGCTATTAATCTTAACCAGGGGTTAGACTAATTCCGGGGTCATGACGCCGAAGGGTTGACTATAGCCCCAGATGGACTAATGTCTCCCATAACATGTTACTTAGCTATAATGCTAATGGGGGGGATATTTAATATATTTTTGGGAATTTTCTATAGTTTTTTGTAAGAAATAGGGGTGGGGATGTACTAGGGAGCTATATAATAGGGTTTAGAAGTTAATATGGGTATGTGAGGTGAAGTGGGAAGGCAGAGATGGATGAAGTATGAAGTGATGGCTTTTCAGAAGAAATGTGACTTCTTCTTGAAGAAGAAGGTGACAACTTGTCTTGACTTTGTCAAGGGATAAATGCAAGGAGGACTGTTTAGGCAGATCCTAAAGTCCTCAAGGGGATGTTAATAAGAAACCTTTTGAAGGGAATGAGGGAAGTTAGAGTTGTTTTCGTAGTTTTCCATATGGACCATTGTTCTTGCCCTTCTCTTACTGATGAGATAAGATAATATTTTCAGTCATATCATGTGATTAGACCTTGCTTCTACAACCTCCAATTGCCTACCCTGCCTAGTAGACCTAACATTTTTTCTTCTTTTGGATGGGTGCACTTAGCCTTGCAAACCCTGATAATCCTATTTTCTTTTTGCTACCCTCCTATCTAAATCTACCCTTATATCTTCCAAGGGCCTAGATTAAGCAATTGGGCTCCTTCCTTTCTCTATCCATCTCCTCATCTGCCAAGCTTGAACTGTTTGAACAGGTATTCATTCTCTAGTCTAGAACAGGCAATTTAAAACATGGCATGGCCTAGCTTGAACTATTGGGCCATCCATCAAGATAGCAGTGGCATTTTGGTTGGCCACTTTCCTGGTCTTTCTTTGGGGTTCATTTCAATTATTTTTTCTGACCAATTCATTTTCTTGCCTTTTGATTATTCTTTTAAGGCATACCCGCTTTACATTTTTTTAACTGTCTGTTTCTTTCACAAAATATGGAACCTTTGTATCATCAAAGATGAACATTTTTGGCACTTCCACTGTCAATCATGAAAAATGAAACCCTATTGGTATAGGAGACTAACACGGGGACACACGTATGAGAACCATCACCTGTTTGTCCTTCTTTGGTCTTGGCATGCATGGTAATTTCTGGATTTCTGCCACAATCCTGGCGCCTTCAAGGGCATCCCCCACAGTGAGGGCTTGTGCGGCCTTTTCAGCGGTCATCTTTGTGATATCCATAACTTCCTCAGATGCTACCATCGTGTCCAACTAGAAATATATCGTTCACGTATTTAGGGGCTCAATGAACACTTTGCATAGGTCCAACAGGGCTCTGCTCAGGCTACGTGTGGTATACAACTGCTCAATTCGCAAATGACCAAGTGTTGTTTGCTGGGCAACCCTTTGTAATTTATAGGGCCTTTTGAATTTGAATTCGACCGTTCCCCCCAAATCCAGTTCATTAATTCTCCCTTGGCGGTAGATTTTCCCAAATCTTGCCAATAAATCGTGTCTTAAATGCCTACCACCTGCTCCATTTGGCCTTAATTCGAGCATTTCATCGTGAATACTGACTTCAACGGTCAATTTCTGTCCAACCCACGCGGCAACGTAGCCCCCCTCACGCGTTCGCGGACCTTGTGACTCCTTGCTTCTGCACGCATCACCAACATCGCGCAGCTTTCGGGCAGAGTAGTTTATAGTCCCGCTCCTCCTTTCAACTACCTGGAGCACTAAGACTGTATTTCCCTCGGCTAGTCAGGTGGCCGTACCACCTGTATAGGGTGCCATCCAACCATCCATCACTTTTCCTGGAAATTACCCACATCTTATTGCTTATGGTGGCATCGCGCACTTCATCATCTGTAGCACGCCACCCTAGTTGATTCTCTTAGTAATATGCAGTCCAATCCAAGGCATCAAACTAATCAATTCGCAGCGATATTCCTCAAACTTGTCAGCGTGATCATGCCCAGCCTATCTTATCACCTTGGTCTTCTTATCGAGAAAATATTCCTTTATCTCGTCCTCCAGCTTCTTGACATCTGCTTCTACCAGAGCGCTTTTTCTCCTTAATCGCACCCTTTCTTTCTCAAGCTCTTGTAGCCTAAAATTTCCCTATTGGATTTCTTCTTTCAAGGCTTTGCGAACCGTCGTATCTACCAATGCTACGATGCACGAACTCGGCATTTCATGTACTATAGTGCTTCCAGCGTTCACTTCATACTCTAGCCTTGGTGATGCCCATGCTATCACGTTCTTGAACGCGTTCCTATAAGCCCATAGAACCACTGGTACGCACAGGTCCCAGTTAGCCCGCTTCGCATTGTGGACCTTGTTCAGCGCTTCGCATACTTTGTTAAAGGCTTCAGCATGGATAACCTTCTGCGCACTTGGTCTTTCCATACTTCATGGTTTCAACTAGAGGGGTCATTCGTCCCATTGCCTTGCCCGCACCTGCTTACTAACAGTGTCTCCTAACGCGAAGACTATGTGCATCCGCACAGGTTTTGTACCATATGCTTGTATCCATCTGAACAGGTGGGCGCGCGGACTGTTTCATCTGGAAATCTTGTCTGTTAATCACATTTGAGGCTTCCCAAACTGCATGTGCGTCATCCTTCTACATTCATGCCAGTCCTCAAAACTTCTTTGGTGCGTACCCCACCACTTCGCGGGCATAGCGCGTAGTACACACTTCAAAGCTTTGAAACGTTGTTGTTCCAGCACTTCTGTTTCAAATCTTCCCAAGAAGTCATCCACCTCACTTAATCCATCATACGTAGGTAGATCCCTCACCTCCGTCGATATGCAATGCAACGATCTTGTCATCATGTTACAGTTAAGTGTGGTTACCTCATGTAACTGGTTCTGCCATCATTCTATTTCCTTGTCAGAATTCGATGTGCATGAGCTTTCGCGCTCCCATGAGATTTGTCCATCCACGGTCGGATTTGCCTAGTCTTTCTCTCACGTGATTATTTTGTAGATGCAGTCCAAGTCATTTTCACTGTCATAGTCGCGCACCGGCTCCATGTAGCGCGATCCTTCTGCAGGGTCCAACAGTTCAACCACGCGTAGAGACTTTTTCTCAAAAATCATCTTGCACTTATTCAGATTTATCACCCCATTCATGTCAGTGGCCCAATCGATTCCTAATAGCGAGGGGTAGGAATTGCTATCAGCAACAATCTCTATCACTTCAAAATCGGCTAGCACACTTGCTCCCTCGATATCTACTGCGATTCTCTGCAATCTCCCCATCGGTAGGATCTTTTGCGGGTTTGCCATTTGTAGTTGGATAGGAGACCATTGCAGCATAGGCCTTCCCATGTGCTCCCATGATTGTTTTGGCAGGACTTTTGCGTCCGATCCTAGATCCATAATCACTTGGTCCATCTCATATTCCCCAATCTGTGCGGTCAATCTCATCTCCCTTCCCGTTCGCGTTGAGTGATTTCCGAGCTTCCAGACTACATGCAGTTCTCCTTGCGTGGTCCCAACGCATCGATTTATGAGTTCTTGCAACGCCTTTACAGCCTTGCTGTCGTGTAGCAGCTTCATGCATGTTACCAGGAACATGGTGAGCATCAATGGGTCCATTTCCGACTCCATTTTGTCTTTACTTCCTAAAGTGGAGGCATCAGCGAAGCTCTTCCTAGCTTCCATGAAGGTTTCCTTAGCGCGCTCCAAATAAAAATCTAGTTCCTTCATTGGGGCCTTGCGAACCCAAGTACTTTCTTCAGGCTACTTGCCTTTTTCATCCCCTATCATAATTCCACTTCAGAGCACAATATTCACATTAGGTTCTTCATCGCGCGGCTGAGACCTCATCATTTGTAGGTTCTGAGTCGGGGGAGGTTGGAGTGCTCCTTTATCGCACAACCTTGCTATCAACATGAGACAATCCTCTTTCTCGTGATCAAACAATGTACAATACAAACATGATGGCCACGTTGGATTTTTACAATCGTGGGCATAATGTCATGTCCCTCTGCAATTGTAACATATCAGTTGTCTATGACCTCTCCTTGGTCCTCCTCCACCTCGGCCTCGTCCACGCCCCTAAAATCTGGTTCGCGCCATCCCTGCGTTATGGTCAAGGGGTCGCGTTTCATCCTGAACTCTGTAGGTAGGATTCTAATCCATAATCAGCTCATAACTTCTGCAGGTGCGCTCATCATGGCCTACTGATCTACATAAATTACAGAAAAATTGTTGTGAAGTCTGCATATACTTTTGCAATAAATGGCAATTATCTGGAGCATGCTTTCCTCCTATCTGACAAATCGTGCACCATAGTGCAGGCGCTGCGCTTGGTCCTGCTTGTGTCTCTGATCTCAATGGCATTGGTCCTCCTCCTGCGAGGTAATTCACGAACACCTGGCAGTGGTCCTTTTCATGTCCCTGGC